>OZ029929.1:12333926-13026426 GCA_964023275.1 Norana najaformis
AGGGTTCGGTTCCAGAGAGACAGCGTGGGAGCTCGGTGGGTGATGTTTGGGATTGGAGCGGAAAGAGGGATAAGAGGAAGAAGGGGCGTCAGGATAGGATCTGTGAAAGAGGAATGTTTTCAGTTTTGAGCGAAAGGCCAATGCAGAAATTGCGTGCGGTGAAGATTATATATATATATATATATATATATATATACGTGTGTGTGTAGGTGTGCGTGTGTGTGTGTACATATATCTGTGTACATATATAAATATGCATATATGCACAACATATAATTCCAGGAATCGCCATTGCTTTCAACGATTGCCAGAGGACTTCTCCTCCATGCAATAGGCTGAATGCCTGCATGCATGTCTGTCTCAGTTGGCTGATTTTCTGGGTACATATCGATCTGTTATGGTGCGCCATCGAATTATACATTGTGCCCAAAGCATCAAGGGATTATCACTTCTAAGCAGACATTCTGGTTGCAAGAGCATAATTTTGTGAATAGAAAGAATCGTTATATCTGCGAGTCTCTGAGACTCGAGCAGATTATATATTGGATGCTTCTTCAGTAGAAGTTATAGATAATAATAATAATAATAATAATAATAATAATAATAATAATAATAATAATAATAATAATAATAATAGCATGTATGTATAGTAATAGTAACTTCTTCAGTAGAAGTTATAGATAATAATAATAATAATAATAATAATAATAATAATAACAATAATAATAGCATGTATGTATGTATGTATGTATGTATGTATGTATGTATGTATGTATGTATGTATGTATGTATGTATGTATGTATGTATGTATGTATGTATGTATGTATGCATGTATAGTAATAGTATCTTCTTCAGTAGAAGTATTAGGTTCCACTCTTTGTCCCATTACCCCATATATCTGACATTTTCCGCAATTGTCTCCGTCATTAAGATCTAGACCAACACTATTGACTTCCCCCCTCAAACTTCAAGTCCTAGGTCCGCCCCCCCTAATTTAATATATAAATACCCATATAAGATTTAGATGTATATATGTGTGTTCAATATATATGGATAAGTTTAATAAATATTAAATATATAAGTTTAATATGTTACACTGTGTATTAAACATCAATATATATATATATATATATATCACATTTTACGCACACACACACAATAAACTAAGTTTAATAAGTTTATTATATATATATATATATATGAATAATTTTATTAAACGTGTAGGCCTCTATATATATATATATTATATATATATATGCGCTATAGACTATAGCGGCCAACAGTGTAAACAAACACAGTCGGGTAAATGTTCCCGCGTCGTCCTATAAGAACATTATTGACCCTCTCTCCCTCATCTCTCTCCCTCCCCACTCCCTCCCCACTCTGTCTGTCTGTCTGTCTATCTGTCTATCTGCCTCTGTCTCTGTCTCTGTCTCTGTCTCTCTCTCTGTCGGTCGATCGAGTAGCCGCAGTTAACCCTCCACCCTATGTCCCCCTCTGCACGACGACAAACGACAAACGATGCCCCCCCATTCATTTTCACCCCACCCCACCTGCTCATCCATGTACAACAAAAGAGACCACACACGCACTTAAATATATATGTATATATATATGTATATAATATATATATATATATCGTATGAGAATATCAGCATAAGAAGCTTTGTATGAATATATTTTAAAAATTCAAATAAACATATATATTATAGACATGTTGTTATAATATACAAATATATATATACACTAAGTTTAACTGGAACATATACGCCCGCTCATTTATATATATATATAAATGATTGATTGCTGTCAGGATGCGACAGTGGGTATGTACATCCGGTTGGAGTTAATTACGATGAAATTGATCGGGAAGCGTAGCAGTAGCAGTTGTAGTTAACCGTGGAGTAAGTAAGTATGTATGTAAGTATGTAAATAAGTATTAAGTATGTGAGTATGTATTTAAGTATTTAAGTAAGTAATTCGATTAGATTCGATTAGGTTAGATAAAAGAATGAGATAAGTGAGTAA
The DNA here is from genome assembly GCA_964023275.1 of Norana najaformis. Taxonomy (NCBI): domain Eukaryota; kingdom Metazoa; phylum Annelida; class Clitellata; order Crassiclitellata; family Hormogastridae; genus Norana; species Norana najaformis. Next base: position 12,335,956 of record OZ029929.1, read on the forward strand.
GTACGATTCGAAACACAGCGCCGTAAGATTATACGAGAAGGATATCGTTTCACGAGATAAGTAAGTAGGTCCATGAGCGCCTAAATATGGGCTTAGCTGGGTAAGGAGGTGGTTGATATGCGTTATATAAATGTTTTGTTACATTACATTATGTGTGTACGTTTATTTGTATATGCAAGTGTGTATGTTTATGTCTGAAAATGTGTCGATGTATATCTGTCCGATTGCTGAATCAACTTATCTATAACCATCTTTCCACTTTCACAACTGTCGGATAAGATTAGAATAGATTAGAATAGATTTGAATAGATTAGAATAGATTAGAATATATTAGAATATATTAGAATAGATTAGAATATATTAGAATAGATTAGAATAGATTAGAATAGATTAGAATAGATTAGAATAGATTAGAATAGATTAGAATAGATTAGAATAGATTAGAATAGATTAGAATAGATTAGAATGGATTATAATAGATTAGAATATATTAGAATAGATTAGAATAGATTAGAATAGATTAGGAAAGACTAGATTAGGCTATAGGCTATACAAGATTGGATTGGGTTCGATTAGATTAGATTCAAATAGATTAGCTTAGGCTAGGCTAGACTATACTAGATTGGATTGCATTGAGTTAGATTAGATTAGATTGGATTAGATTAGTTTGTACTGGACTGAATTGCCCTGAACTAGGCTGGGCTGGGTCAGGCTAGATTACTCTACAAATTGCACAGTCTACCATTACAGAGCATTACATTAGTCTAGACTACGGGAGTATTGCACATGCGAAGCATATGTCAGTTGTGCCATTGTATGCAAATCATTCAACATCTCAATTCCCACGCTGCAAAATGATTGACACTCGAAGGCCAGCCCACTTCTCCGCCCATTTAGGGCCGCAACAGACTGCAACGGACGAATGAGACAGATCCAGCTAGGTCACGCATGACTCACTCCAACGCCGATTGGGCCATGCATCATCGGCATCATCATGATCGTCATCGTCACATTTTTTCATCTTAAGCAATACTGGTACCATATGCGAACCGCTGCGGCCCAGTCCAGAAGCTTTACCTACGTTGGTCCCACTTGCTGGAATCGTCTCCGTCGAGAATTGCGACTTGAGCTCCTTTCTCTCCCCCTCTCAGTATTCTGCAGGTGCCTGAAGACTGTACTGTTCAACAGTGATTTTACTTTTTCGGGTCGGAAGCACCTCTGTTGAGTTTATCCTGTAAGAGGCGCTTTATAAATCTCAAATTACAATTACAAATTACCATAATCGTTGCGTCATCGTTTATGAAATCAAGCGAGCTATCTTCATATCGTTCTCATCGACTAAAGATTTCTGATACTGCATGGCCTGGAACTCGAGCCAAGGTTCATCTGCTTTCATTTCCTCGTCGATTCGTACTTGGAATTTTTTGTCACAAAATGCCCGAATTCCCATCTCATTATGATTAATTAAAATCACTTTGCAAGGCTGTGATATGTTTGCTCCGGCGTTTGAATTACTGCGTCTTTTAAGTTCCCGGCGAACATCCACCGCTTCCTCACTTTACGCGCGTATATATTAAGTGGTTTAATTGAACAGTTAATGAGTGCGTTAAAGAAATATTTAATACGTGCTGAAAAGAAGTTACTGCAGAACAATAGTAAGTGTTCTGTGTTGTTAATTTTTGTGACTTAAGGACTGTTTAAAATTCAATGCGGACAACAGCAGATATTCAGTGTTGATGATCAAAAAAACCATATCTGTATTTTCTCCATATCTGGTTTTCCTAAATACATGTATATGTTTGTTGTGTATCTACATATACACATATATATTTATTTATTAATTAATTTATTTACCAGCTATTCCAGCACGGATGCACGCATGCATGAATCTATGTGTTTAGGCTATATGTGTATTATGTATACATGCATGGATGTAAGTATTCATGCATGTATGTACGTACGAACGTACATACGTATGCATGTATATATGTATGTATTTAAGTGCACTTATGTATTTATGTATGGATGGGTGGGTGGATGAGTGAGTGGATGGGTGGATGAATGGATGGATGGATGTATGTATGTATAGATGGATTGGTGGGTGGATGAATGGATGGATGAATGAATGCATGTATGTATGTATGTATGGATGGATGGATGGATGGATGGGTGGGTGGGTGGATGGATGGATGGATGGATGGATGGGTGGGTGGATGGATGGATGGATGGGTGGGTGGGTGGATGGATGGATGAATGGGTGGGTGGGCGGGTAGATGGGTGTATGGATGGATGGATGGGTGGGTGGGTGGGTGGGTGGGTGGGTGGGTGGGTGGGTGGGTGGATGGATGGATGGATGGTTGGATGAACGAATGGACGAATGAAGAGATAATCTTGAACATTTATATACGTATGTCTGTGTGTTTATTCGATCAGTCGATCAGTCTATATGATGTAATTGTGGTTCGATTGTCTTCTCCGCTGTTTGCTTTGGCATCAGAAAAACCTCACTGGAAACACAGGCTCTCACTCTCTCCGTCAATCCATCCATCCATCCATTCATCTGTCCATTTACATCCACCCCTCTCTTCTTTTATGATGCCTCTTATTCTCCAGACTCACGAACCAGACCACACACGTCGAAACACGCCCCGTCATATTTTTTAGGAGAGCCCCATACATATATATATATATGTATATATGTATATAGATATATATATGTATATATGTATATGTATGGGGCTTCCTCTTAAGAATCCGTGATCGTGCTGGTAAATATATATTCATATATATATATATATATATATGTGGTTTCCTACATATGTGTATATGGATACACATATAGGTATACATATATATTACATATATATTACATATACATATATATATTATATTACATATACATATATATATATTACATATACATATATATATATATATTACATATACATATATATATTATATTACATATACATATATATATTACATATACATTTATATATATATATTACATATATGCATATATTCTCTTTAAAAAGCGTTGGAAGTGTTCTGCATGGATTTTGCTGAAGCTGTCTATAAGATCCTTTGTGATTTGTACCTGTGCGTGTACGTGTGTCTGTGGCTCTGCGTCTGTCTCTCTTTGTCTCTCTGTCTTCCCTGCGTTGCGCTGAGTCAACAGACGCTTCGTGCTGTTGCCATGACTACGCGGAAGCGCGTCGGACGCATGCGCAGAATGAGTCAATATGGAATCCAGGACTGAGAATCAGACAGACAGACAGACAGACACAGACGAACAGACAGACAGACTAACACAAAACTACAGTCAGGCAGTCAGACGTACGGATGGACAGAACAGAAACATTCCTATCCGTCTGCCTGCCTGTTCTCTTTGTCTGTCTGTCTGTCTGTCTGTCTGTCCGTCTATCTATCTTTGTCTGTCTGTCTATCTACCTATCTTTGTCTGTCCGTCTATCTATCTTTGTCTGTCTATATACCTATCTTTGTCTGTCTTTCTACCTATCTTTGTCTGTCTATCTACCTATCTTTGTCTGTCTTTCTACCTATCTTTGTCTGTCTATCTACCTATTTTGTCTGTCTGTCTGTCTGTCTGTCTGTCTGTCTGTCTGTCTGTCTGTCTGTCTGTCTGTCTGTCTGTCTGTCTGTCTGTCTGTCTGTCTGTCTGTCTGTCTGTCTGTCTGTCTGTCTGTCTGTCTAACTCTACCCGAAGCGCTTAGCTTTTAGCTGTGTGCGTTATCAGCGATACACACTTGTGTTTTCTGAGTCGTATGAACTTTGACCTGCCCTGGTTAGGCATCCCAGACTTCGAGTACAGTCTGCTGCTATGTAGGGCATTCGCTAGGTGACGCTGCAGGCGCCACATCGGGACCAGCTTTACTTCACAACCCGTAGCACGTTTCGTTTCATTTTATATTAAATTCATATCTATTTTTGGCTGAAATTAAATTTCTTTCTTTCATTAATTAAATGACAGAATAATTGAATATATCATTTATCTATAGAACTCAATTCATCAGGTGCTTATGATCAGTCAAAGAGTCAGTCTACCTACCTGTGGGTATTTGTTTTAACTTCATTCGCCAGGTGACGCCAGATGCACGATTGGGTTTTCTATTTTATTCGCCAGAGGGTGAAATATTACCGTGTGGCCCTACATTCCTTAAAAGGCTGATGTTCGTAATCGTATTCGTAATTCCGAGATTTCTATAGCGCCCAACGAAAACCACGTCACGGGTACAAGCTTAATCACAGGCGCTCAGTAAAAACAAAATCGAAAGGCAAAAGGGTTCGGTTCCAGGTCAAGATCCAAAAGTCATGCAGAGAGATAGAGGGCAGTTACGGTGGGTGGTGTTTGGGATTGGACCAGAGAGAGAGAGAGAGAGAGAGAGAGAGAGAGAGAGACAGACAGACAGACAGACAGACAGACAGACAGACAGAGACAGAGACAGAGACAGAGACAGACAGAGACAGAGACAGACAGAGACAGACAGAGACAGAGACAGAGACAGACAGAGACAGAGAGACAGAGACAGGGAGACACAGACAGACAGACAGACAGAGAGAAATAGAGAGAGAGAGAGAGAGAGAGAAAGAGAGAGAGAGAGAGAGAGAGAGAGAGAGAGAGAGAGAGAGAGAGGAAGCAGGGGTGCCAGGGTAGGACCTGTGAAAGAGGAATGTTGAGGTTCGCGAACATTGAATGCTTTCATACAGAGCAAGCAACACCATTAATGACTGGACTATGTTGTAGTGCATCGTTGGACTGCCTTCCTCAACTGATGAACCGATTCCAATTATTGAATTAAGCAGAATTTTATGAACGATTTTAAACTCTCCTAACGATGATTTAATTGGAAGGAATATCTCATTGTTACATTTATCTAATAATTAATCAGAGCTTTCTAATTATATTTGTTTCTGGATCAGAGGCTTTTTGTTAGAGTCTTACAGTCGCCGACTATTGCCACTGAGTAGGGAAAGTTTGAATTGTCGTGTGAAGCATGGCGATGGATGTTTTTCGAAAAAGGCTAAAGCAAAACTTCGAGTAATGTTATAAAAAAACTCCGCCACTGCCGTATTCAGGAGGTGCCAGTCCCAAGCCTGGGTAAAGGAGGAGGGCGACGTCAACTGCCTTTGATGCCATAAGATGTCGTTAAACATTGGAACTACCACTACTGATGGTATAAAAATCAAGATTACATGTAACTTTGGAAACTCATTAGAAGCATCAAGATAAGGGTGACATGCTTGATTATGCTCCTCTGTAGAAAACCCCTCAGAAGGGTGGTCCAAAGTCAAAGGAACCTTCCAGTCGGAGTTACGGAGGACGTAACATGGACGTACCCTCCCTTAGAAACTTGGCAGACTGATGTCCAAAATCCCAATCAGTCATTTAAGATTACCAAATACTCATTTCATAATTGGATAATTGTTTCTTTGTAATTACCGATTAGCACTTATTCAATTACCCAATTTAATACCGAGATAGCAGTTACTCAAAATTGAAGAATTGGTACAAGTTATCAAACTACCAATTTCCAATGAGTAAACCCCTATTGCCAATTACCACATTAGCAATTATCTCATTAAAAATCACCCAATTACCAATTATCCAATTACCTAATTAAGAATTACCAAATAATCCATTTACACAATTAGTAAATACCAATCACTCAATTTCTGCAGAAAGTCTCAGCTTCTACTGAAAGTCCAAGAAATTTCCAGAAGAAAACATGGCAAACAAGACTTGAAATTGAACATTTAATTTAATTACATTTTTATATATTAATTCTAAATATTAAGCTGAATTAAATAGTTTATCCAACGTGAGGTTCATCTTCCCTATGCATGCAAAAGATCAGCATCTTAGAGATTTTACAAAATAAAGAACTAGACACAAGACAACGTTGTCAAACGCACTGACATGTCCAAGCATTTCATAATCCGGGTCTTATCTGCCAGTAATAAGGAGCCTGACTGAAAACACACATGCAGAATTTTATTTCTCCTGCTTCTGCTCCGCAGGCAGAAAAACATTCGGTGGGGTTTGTAAATATGACCTCGTTGACGACCTTTTGCAATCGCTCAGTGTTTAGATGGCCATCTTATTTTCCCAGTTTTTTTCATAGCTTTTTCATAGTTACCCAGTTTTTATATGGTCACTCCTACTATTTGCAGATCCAAGTTCTATCTCAGTTCCACGTTCTATCCCAGTTCCACGTTCTATCCCAGTTCCACGTTCTATCCCAGGTCCACGTTCTATCCCAGGTCCACGTTCTATCCCAGGTCCACGTTCTATCCAGTTCCAAGTTCTATCCAGTTCCAAGTTCTATCCACTTCCAAGTGCTATCCAGTTCCAAGTTCCATACCAGTTCCAAATTCTTTCCAGTTCTGCTTTTCCCGATTAATACCTGTGTTTTCTTTCTCATCTTTTCCACTCAGTAAGGGTAAAATCGGAAAAGCCTCGCAGAGTTTGAACCCGTAAACACCTTAAATGTGGCCTTGTTGTTCTTCTTCTTCCTCCTCCACCTACTCCTCCTCTTTCTTCTCCTCCTCCTCCCGCACAATCAGCGTGCACCAGGTTTCAAACCCAAGAAACTTAAGACATGAGGAAAGTTACTGTCCAGATATTCTATTACGCTTCATCCGTGGGACACGGTAGCATATTGGATAGAGCGTTCGGCTTGTAATGCGGAGAGTACTGGTTCGAGCCTCCTCCTCTGAGACGGTTACTGTGTAGGGCCCTTCAGCAAGTCCTTCACTCACAATTGCTTGGGGCCATCAATTGATGCTTAGTCATTAGGTAGTGGCGCCTAATAAATGCAGAAATAATAATAATACAGTATCTAGAATAATAGATTGCACATTCGAAGACTAGTGAACACCTTCCCTGAAGCCTCACATGACTAACAACATCGCGTTATGCATGGACGATATCTTACATTATCTTACCAAATTTTACCTTAACTTACCTTCCATTACAATTCACAGATCTCACATCACATTACATTTACCTAACCTTACCTTACCTTACCTTAATTCACCTTAGGGGTCGTCCAAAAAAGCCGCCCGCAAGAGTCTACTTTGGAATCTCCTTTCCCCTTGTCCGCATTTGTTCGCATTGGGCATTACTCTCCCCATCTCCATTTGCGGGATGTCTGCTTTCCAACGGAGCACTAAGGCAAAGATTAGGCCACCCTGTTGATCTGCCAGGGCTAACTGTGCTATGGGAATGGGGTATTTTGATGCAACAAAGGGATTCTAATTAGATCCAACGCATAACAGACTGTCTCCGGTCTGACTGAAGATGGAGTTCAAAACACAGGTTGTGCTGATATAACTGTATCGACCAAATTTTAAATGCGGACATTCGCATTGGGTATAACCTCTCCGCTTGTCCGCATTTGGGTGACCCCTACCTACCTCGGTCCCTCCCTTTACCTTTGCGGACGTCCTTATTCAACGACCTTTTACCTTATTAACCTTGTCTTACCTTCCTGTACATTAAACTGCCTTTTGTCGGGTAGCGCCAGTCCCAAGCCTGGATGAAGGAGGAGGGCGACGTCAACGGCCTCTTGATGCCAAACGATGTCGTTAAGCACTGGAACTACTACCTGTACATTAGAATACATTACTTGATCAAACGTACCTAGGACTAGCTTACCTTAGCTTACCTGCCCTCACCTTAACCGAGAATAGTTTACACGCGTTTTATTTTTCCGCACCAAACTGAACGGGTCTCCAACTGCATACTGAGGTTCCCTGACAACCAGGGTGTGAAGTTCGGTATCCCCAATCTTCAACGTCTCCCGGAGCCCATTCGAGTCCGGATCGATGGTCCTGTACACAAACGGGAAGAGGTCCCTGAGTCGGCGACACTGGGCGATCAGTATTGCACCGTCCCCTAACAGTTTCTCCGTCCGGTGATCGTAGTGGGTAGTCGAGCAGAGGGTGATGTTGGTGTAGGTGTTGGTAAGGTAGGAGTAGGTATCGAACGGACCGAATGGGAAGAGCCCCCCTAGGGGGCGCCGGTGAAGGGGGAAGATCGTCTCCTTGCGGTAGGCCATGCTCTCGAAGATAGGGTCGCTGTCGATGATGTGAGTGGCATTCTCAAAGAAGAAATTGATGTCGACGTACGGGTAGTTCCATGGATATCGGCTGCTCACCCGGCTCCGCTGAGAGTAGAGCTTGATGCGGGCACCTGCTGAGAAGACCTCGAAGGCTGGGGACAGGCTGGAGAGGCCGGAGTAGATGGTGTCCCGCTCGGTGAGGTTCATGTAGACGTCGACGTCATCGTCCCAGGGTATGAGGTCGTGGTGGCGGAAGGAACCGAGCAGAGTCCCACCGCAGAGGAAGTAGCGCAGCTGGAGCTTGGCACTGACAGTGTCCAAGGCCTGCAGGATCTCGAAGACTATGGCCTTCTCTTGCCCCGTCATCTTACGAGCAAAGACTTTCGGGAGTTCCTCATCTGAAAGTCGCCTTACCTTTAGAGGGATTTTCTTCGTGCCGGAGGCCGTCTGAAGGTCAACGGATCTGATTCTAGAATCGTTCTTCTTGTTGTTAAATGCCTTCTGAAGATCAATAGGAATCAATATAGAATCGTTCGTTTTACTGTCAACGCTCTTAGTGTTTGCAGAATAAAGTAAGTTCTTTCCTCTGGGTTTGTTTGGCCTTTTCTTGTCTAAGGCTCGCCAATTATCTGCGAAAGACGGTGAAGGCACAGCAGAATTGCGTTCCGTACTATCAAAGGCTTTCTGAAGATCAAAAAACGTCATCAGATCGTCGTTCTTACCATCGACAGAGAAATTCTTGGCATCGTCTTCTCTTGCGTCATCCGACCTGAGGTTCTTCCGGAAAAGCACCAAGATGGCGGCCAAGCTCACAACCACCCACAACTTCCGGGCCTGTCTCAGACGTCCGCAAACCCATCGTATATTAAACCTGATCATCGTCTCACGATTTCAGTGTGGGCATCGGACAGCCGAGAACCTTTCAAGCGCAGTGCAAAACAAACTCGATATAAATCATAAGATCCAAATTATCAGAAATCGATTCCCCAATGCTACATCAGCAGCTTCGACGAATGCCGGCTGTCACGCATCGGGTTCTCCGAACACCTGGCGTTCACGTTGACAAGCAGAAGATCTACGTACAAGCAAACAGAGGAAATAAGAAGCTGATAAAGAATCAGGTCGTGTCGGTGGGTGACGATTCGACACAAGTCAATCAGATAACGGCAACGATTTACAGCAGAACACTTCCGCCAACCGCCAGGTGGCTGTAGATTATCGATGAATTCGTCGTCGTCGTCATCATCATCATCATCGTCATTATTATTATTATTATTTACTATTGTTGTTGTGCAGGTGATAGTAGTAACACAAGTTGTTGTTGTTTTACTAGTAGTAGTAGTAGCAGTAATAGAAGTAGCAGTAATTGTTTTAGTAGTAGTAATACTAGTAAGGTAGTAGTAATAGCAGCAGCAGTAGGAAGTGGTGGTGGTGGTGGTGGTGGTGGTATCTACGGTATTATCTATAATTATGATAAATGTCAAGGTCTTGTTGTCATCTTCATTGTATGTATCTAGCGAGACCCTTCATACAGCTCCTTCAGGTACCTCACAAAGCCCTGCATCATCATCATCATCAGCACCAGCAGCATCATCATCATCGTAGTCGTCATCATCATCATCACCATCAACATCAGCAGCAGCAGCACCATTAACAAGCATAAACAATAACAGAGTCATCGTGATGATTACTACCATCATAACGAACAACAGCCTCATCATCATCATAAACAAAAGCACCACAGCCATCATGAAAAACAGGAAACCTCGTCGTCCTCCTCATCGTCGTCGTCATCGTCATCATTATCTGCCGCAACAGCAGCAGCATCCTCATTACTTTCCTAGATGCATCGGCATCTAGGGCATTCGTGAGGATGATACTGCTGCTTAATTCTGCCTCTTTCTGTTTTTGTAGTATTTCTCCATCCGTTCTTTCACCTCCTCCTTCTCATCTACTTCACTTTCATCCATCTCTTCCTCCTCCTTCTACTCCCCTCCTCCTCTTCTTCCTCATACTCCTCTTAATCCTCCTCTTTCGCCGGTTCATCCTTCCTTTCTTTATCCTTCTCTTCATCCGCCTCCTTCTCTTCCTACTTGACTTTCTCTTTCTCTTTCTCCTCCTCTTCTTCCTCCGTCTTTTTTATTTTCCTCTTCCTCCTCCTCCTCCTTCTCCTCCTTGTACACGTCCACTTACTCATCTATATATTCTTCCTCTTCCATCGCTTACCCCATTTCTTCCTCATTTTTGTGGTCTTGTCATGACAGGGTGCGATTAGCAAGGGTAATTTTCCCCCATTAGTTCAGCCACTCTCCCACTGAACATTATCCCCCACATTTCGCTCCTCCCCATAAATCATCCGTTTTAACCACAAATTGCACCCCGGTGCCAAAAGACAAAGAAAGAAAGATGGACGGACGGACGGAAAGACAGACAGATATACAGACAGACATACACACATACAGATAAACGGACGGAAAGACAGACAGACAAACAGACACAATCAATTTTCACTATCGTCGACACTTTCACAGACGAAGCCAACTTTCACTGTAAAATTTCCCACCATTACTAAGTAGATCCACTGAAAAGCTAAATTAGTTAACCCTGTTTTGAAAGATAACCACAGTCGAAAACCAACAGTTAACAGCCGCCAAAGTTTTAGTTGAACGTTTGCAGTTTTGTCTAAACTGGCCAAAAAATTGTACGTTTCCTTGTTTCGATCTGGTTCCAAGTATTTTTCCATTGTTTCATTGTTTTCATTGGTCCAGTAGTTTTCATCGTTTTTAGCATTTTCACTCTTAGGGTCGTCCATAAAAGACGTCCGCAAAGAGGGAGGGAGGGAGGGGTCATGCAAATGCGGACAATTGCGGACAAGGGGGAGGGAGGGTTATGGCCTATGCGGTCGTCCGCATATAAATTTGGTAGATGTACATAGCTTCTAGTGCAACCTGTGCTTTAAACACCAACTTCGGTCAAATGGCAGACACTCTGTACTGCACTGGTTTATCAATAGCACTCTTCCTCTGCAGACAGCTAAAGAAACATTTCAATTTTTCAACCTATCTTAAGTCGCATCTATTTAGATCTGCCATGTATGGTGCCTTTGTGTGGGTTCTTTTAAATAAGATAGAATGAGTAGTTTATTAATGACGTATTTCACGCTGCTGGTCTTCATTGTTTACTGGCTTTGGAGGGAGGGGGAGGGGAAGGCCAAATGCGGACAAGGGGGAGGGAGGGGTCCAAAGTAGGTCATTTTTTGCGGACGTCCTTTATGGACGACCCCTTAGTAACTTTTCTTAGATAGTTTCATGGCGTAGGTTAGAGTTCATTCTCTGTGGTTTTTGAAAGCGATAGTCGCATGTGCTGTTTTTGCTACCGCATAACTGTTTTGCATTCTATTCCAATAAATCAATCTCTAAAGCCCTCGAGGCTTGTACTCGTGCATTTATATATATGCATATGTATATATATACATATATACATATACATATATATATACGCTATCACCAGTTTCCCCAATCAAGCCTTGCTCCTGCCAGAGTTTAAAACAGAATTAGAAGCACATTTTTTGCTTATATCTGTGGGCAGTTCGGTGTATGTAGTACAGTCACTAGGAAGCCCCAGACAAATAAGCTCACTGGGGCACGTTAGCGGACTGGATGGAGCGCTCGACTTGTATGGCGGAGGTTACAGGTTCGAGCCTCCCCGTAGACGGTTAGTGTGTAGGGACTTTGAGCAGGCTCTTCACTCACAATTGCTTCGCTTCTCAAATTCAGATCTACTGACTTTGCCCGAATAATAAATACAAAATAATAATAATAATAATGATAATGATAAAAACAACGACCATAGTTGCTCCTGAGGGATTACACTTACCTCGGGTAAAATTTTTATAAATAATAATAATAATAATAATAATTTTAAAATAATAATAATAATAATAATAATAATAATACTTAACGACACTGTACAAGTGCAATTACAACTCTCCTACCTTCTCCATGACTGACTGACTGACTGACTGACTGACTGACTGACTCACTCACTGACTCACTCACTGACTGACTGACTCACTCATTGACTGACTCACTCACCGACTGACTCACTCACCGACCGACCGACCGAATGATGATAATATATCTTCACTGTCTAATAGTGTATCGACATGTATTTGTTTCTCGATTTCTGTAGCGCCTTTAGCCGGAAATGACGCGCACGACGCAAGGCCACGTAGCGCCGTAAAACTCTGATCCAGGCAAAACATTTAGTTGAGCAAATAAACACTGGGCTGTCAGTCAAATTCACGTCGAGCACCTGCTTGGCTCGGTGGACTATGAACGCTTATTATGTTATTATGATGGCGGCGTTTGAAACAACGTACATCTGAAAAAGGTATCGGCTTGTCCTCGCCTGTACAACCACCTCGACCCGCCGTGTATGTGTGTGTGTGTGTGTGTGTGTGTGTGTGTGTGTGTGTGTGTGTGTGTACGAAGCAGTGCTTTTGTGCAGCCATGTTAATGTGTATATGCATAGATTGTACGTATGCACATGTCGTCATCATCATCATCATTGTCATAACTATAATCATCATCAACAACATCATCATCACCACCACCACCATCATCATCATCATCTCACCATATGGCGGCGATGGATGCGAACAAAATGATCTCCATTCTTTTCCGTCAGTTGTTCGATCCGAAGCTCCTCTCATATTTAATCCAAGTCTTCTAATGTCTTCGTTTATATCGTCCATCCAATGTAGTCGTCATCTTTCTTTGTTTCTCGTTCCCTCGACTCGTTTTAAGCAAAGCAACTTAACCCCGCAACTGAACCTCCTTTGGATTACGGTCCATATTATCCCAGTCCAGACAACACCTCATCCGAACAACACTCAGCTGCCAATCAAAATCGTATGGCGCACCTGCTGGTCTCAGCGAGTGAGCCATACGCAGCGTAGTTACATCCGAAATCTGAAAGAGAGTACCCCGCTCTCCTGCTGAACCCTTTATAAACTCATCCGTCTTTGTTTCCTGGCCCGCTTTGAACCATCCGCCCTTAACTAGGGAAGAACCCTTCTACTTTGCTGGTCTTCGGGCCAGACCGACCGACCGACCTATCGTAGTCCTTGGGCTTAAACGCCGCTGCACCGGCTTCAGTCTGTGATTAATTCCGCAAGTTGCGGAACAGTTAGTTCAAGGCTACCGCACACTGCCACAAGACGCACGTGCATTACGTATCATCCGTGCATACATTCTGCCTACACAATGCGCTGCGCATGTGGTCACAAAATGCGCAAGAGACCTACATGATATGATGTAATGTATTTGTTTTTATATTAATAATATTAATAATACTAATAATTGTAGTAGTAGTAGTAGTAGTAGTAGTAGTAGTAGTAGTAGTAGTAGTAGTAGTAGTAGTAACTACTTGAGCTGCTGTAACGTGTTTGTTTTGTACCACTATTAAACGCATCCTTTGTAAACTCGCAAATTTCTTAAAGCTAAGCACATTGCACTAAGTAGCGAAGCTGGCTGGGGTCCTAGGGTTAGGACCCCTCTGTGGCCGAGACCATTACTTTTGGGATTCGCGTAGACCAGATTAGATGGCTTAGTTGTACCTGCTCCAATCGGTGATTTTCAGCCTCCTGTCGAATCTGCTGGATACACCACTGAGCTTTCACTTAGTACACCCCTTCTTCCTCTTATCTCTCTCTCCTCCAATCCCAAACACCATCTCCCCATAGCTGCCACGCTCTCTCTCTGTCTGACTTTTGGATCTTGACATGGAACCGAAACCTTTTGTCTATCGATTTTATTTTGACTGAGCGCCTGTGAATAAGCTGGTCCCCGTGACGTGGCAATTGTTGGGCGCTGTAAAAATCTCGGGATTACGTTTACTATTACATGGTTCCCAAGACGAGACCTCATTAGTGTGTTAGCTCCTTAAGTCTGTTTCCTAGCGCCTCAGCTGCGTGCCTTGCTCGCAGCTCTGGGCCAGCTGACCTAATCTAAAAATAGTAGCCAATCACAGCCGCGTTCTGACTCTTTTAGTCCCGCCCACCTCCCCTTTGCCGAAATTCCACAGCTGGAATTTATTTTGTAGGACAAAGATAAGCTATTATAATTAAGCATCAATTAACGAATAGGCAATTTAAATACCAGACGAGGTCGAGGCTTACCTTTGAGTGAAACAATGTAATTTATTTTCGGTAGTCGGAGGCATTCGGTGTCGCTCAGAATCCTGGGAAGTTCGGGTAACAAATTTTGATTTTCTCTGGGCCTGTTCCTGTACCGTCCGCACAAGGTCTTAATCGTAAACGTAACTGTAACCTGGATTTTATCAGCAGCCAAAGTTAAGTCGTGGGAACCAGTAATTTACAAGCGCTGAGTCAAAGACAAAATCGTTGAGGCACAGATGATCAAGTTCGGTGCCAAGTCAAAACCCAGAGGTGAAGCAAGTAGAGGACTACACCTGATGGAGTTTGGGATTGGCGCTGTCAGGAAGTCAGGGAGAGAAATCAGAATATGATTTTATTTCTCTTTTCAATTCTGAATGAAAGACCCGAACAGAAATCACTACATATGCAAAGTTGGTGAACTGGTGGCATGGGTCATTCAAGACACCAGCCCTATCTTGATTCCTTCTCTACCGACCCCTTACCTTTCTCACCACTCCAAACATAAACACCATCTACTGAAACCGTCTTACTCTCTACCTCCCTGAACCTTGACATGGAACCAAACACGATCATATCAGCCTCAACAATTTCGTCTTTGACTCGTCACTCAGTCAAAACCAATGTCGATGAGATAGGATTGGTCAGCAGCGGTTCAAAGTCCGGAAACAAAGGTCCACAGAAGGCTACCATGGATGGGGTTTTAAAATGGAGTGGTATGAAATATATGAAGAGGAACTGGGATGTGATTTTTGGTAAGGGCAGTGTTGTGGACTGTGCAGAACTCTTCCAAGGTCGCAACTTGTGACAAATTCGTAGCTCAGATTATCACAAGCCTTGTACTCAAGTTTCGGGTCACTTGACCCAAGTTGCCAAGAGAAATGCATGCCTATGCGGCAATACAGGGGTTTCTGTATGTCTGTACAAGTCAAGCACCAGCAAAATGTGACAAATTTAACTCAATCAAACTGAAACGAAGACTGAATCGAAAACTGAAACTATAATTCCTGCAGCACTTTTGTGCTCTTGAAGTTTCACAATGCTTATGCTAAACAGTTTTTGCTTGTTTCATATCGTTCGATCATGATCCCTCGTCCTTGGGCCTCTGCCAACTGAACCAGTCTAAGATCGAATCTCCACAGTTAATGGTGGTCGGTTGGTGGAGCAAATGGATCATCTACAATAAACACACAAAATTATTATTATTTATTATTATTAATACCTCATTATAATGCTGTCATTGGAAGCCATAGCAAGAACCACCTCATAACAAGGTTGTTATGAGATAATATTCCAAAGCTGAACTAAATTTAGCATCCAGCTGCCAACCATGTTACACCAGAATTCAAATTAAAACGAACTGCATTATAAAGAGGCTCTGGTGTATTATTATTATTTATTCTGTAGGCATTTTAGCATAGCGGCCCATACAGCCTTGATAACCAAGGACTTGCCCACTCATAAGGCACTTGCCAAGGCATAAGGCCACACTTAGAGGACACTGCAGTTTTAAGTCCCTTCTTCGTAAAACAATCCGACCACTGGCAGTGACAGATGCCATGCAAACGCCATCCATCCAGACAATCTAGTGGAACTGGATGAACCATATCATCTAGTTCTCACTGCTGGAATGTGGAGGTTGCCGCAAGTAGCCAAGCACAAGTTGTACCCTTCTGTTGTTGGTGCTGTTCACAAGTTCAAAACACAACAACCGTCGTACAATATTTTACAATATTTAAGGTCCTGAGTCATGACATGAATGTGTGCAGGGATGGGGCATTTTTCACATGATCAGTAAAGACTGTTTCATGCTGTGGGTGAGGCAACAGAGAAGAAACATTTACCATACCCTTTGGACGACTCTAGGTCAAGCAGTTGATCCCTCAATGAGGACGGCAGCCAGTATCAGCACTGAAAGGTTCCCAAAAGGTGTAAAAATGCTCAGTTGCATTACATGCACAACAATAAACGAGAACAGTATGACCATCTGTTCATGTTCCACTTACGTCGGCGTTTCTTTCGGATCTCCTGCCACATCTCAACATTTCCAGGCGAGTTCACTGAAAGAAAAATTCGAAAAGACAGCACTAGAAATATTCAGTTTACCCCATCTTTACAAAACCTACCTAACAACCGAGTTCACATGTGTTTTGATTTTCTTCGTACTTCGATAATTTCACTCTCCGCTACTTGTACAATTTCCAATTTCTGTGGCACCATCGTAACGGTGCACAACTCATCAACCAACGACAACTAATAAGCAGCAGCAGATTGCAAACGCATTTGCCTTTAACCGTGAATCCTGGTCTTATGTCACGAAAAATTTATAGGTAGTTCTCAAGCCCTGTAGCCTGAAAGTTGTTGGTCTATTGGAATTCTGGTCAAGGTCTAAGGTTCAGAGGCATACTTCCGGTTGGACAAGGCCTGATTTTCGTAGATCAATCATTTTCTACTCCTAACCAAGTTTGTCTAATCGTCCTGTCTTGTTTACTTCTCTGAAAATGGCCAAATATGACAACACCTCAAAATCTGACGAAAACCATACAGAACACCCATCTAGCAGCACCGTTTTGGAGTTGAGGGTATAATTCATGTTGTTGAGTTGACTGTGTATAACTTAAGGGCAAAATTCCATACATCAATTCTTCACTCTCTGTCTCAAGTCAATCTTGTTATATGCAATGGGATATTATACGAAAAGACACTGTCTGTTATTATTTCTGCATTTGTTAAATGCCGCTATCTAACAATTAAGCATCAGTCAATGGCACTGAGCAACTATGAGTAAAGGACTTGTATGTATGTACGCATGTATCAGAACTTTTATACAGCACATTTAAACAGCCCTCAAAAGCGTGGGAAGATAGCTTCCAACATGATTTAAATAACTGAGTCTTAACAAGCGAAGAGAATGTTGACTGCTAAGAGTCAATAGGAACATTACGAATGTTAATGGGAAGACTGTTCCACAGAGAAGGGCTTATGCAAGACTGCACGCGAAGATGCTCAAGGTCCATCCACAGGGAGGTTCGAACCCATACTCTATGCGTTACAGGCCGGGCGCTCTAACCAATCGCTACTGTGCCTGTTACTCACTCACACCCACTACAGACAAACATTAACCCCTCCATATTCACTCTCTACCTTTAACCTATGAACTCACCAAACTTGTGAATTGGATAGAAGATTGGAAACGTGCAGAGCACAGCAATCGAGATGTAACGGAAGCCTCTTCCGTGTTTCCAGTAATGCTTCCACGGGAAATTCAACCACTTTCCAAGAAGCGTGTACGGATATTTCATCCGTCTTCCGGCGCCCGTATCGGTCATTCTGTCGATTCCTAAACAACAAGAACAGACAAAACATCTTCTAAGTTCTTTAAATCAACTAAAATGCAGCAATTAGCATGAAGACTTGCTAGCTTCGCTTGTTTAGCACAGACGACCGGCGTCCACTTCACTCCATATACAGACTGCATCTTAACTGTGTAAATCTCCATAATTCTCCCACACAACTTTCCCATTTTCAAAGGTGATTCGAGGGCACTAGCTCCCTCCATCGCAAATCAGCAGCCTTTCGTCATACGTAAAATGCTTTACGAACGCCAAAACACACGGCACAATACGTAAATCACTATAATACCACCAACTTTCATTCAAAAATCACGATCAAATTCGGCGCTATATAATTTCATCGCAACCCGAAGCCGCAAACACGCTCAGAAGGTCAAAGCCAGAAAGTTCTACATATTCTAGACTTTAAAATAAAAACGTCTCATTTACCATTGTCTGTCAGGGTCTGAATTTAACGGACAACTTCTAACAGCTTTGCCGATTTAAAGTTAATTTAATTTTGTCAGGAAATAAATTTTTGTCTAAAATCTAACCCACCTCTTCAGCGACCGACCTTCTGAAACGGGTTGCAACAGAAGGATGACCTGCGCCACACAATCCGATGCGCCGCGACTAGCCCAATGGACGTAAGGGAATGCGATCATATAGCGCTTTAAAAAACAGCTTCAGTAGCAACCTCATATGTTGAAGATACGGTAATTTTTAATAATGATTTAAAATTTATAAAGCGCCTCTAGGAGGATAAACTCAACAGAGACGCTCGTAAATGTACACGCTTTCCCATAGCTACTCATTTCTCAATGATTTATCGGATAAGATCTTTCACCCCCGCTGCCCTTTGGAATGGGTGCCACGTCATTTAAGGTCTATGCTGTAATCGTAATTGCGAGATTTCTACAGCGCCCAACGAAAGCCGCGCCGCGGGGACCAGCTTATTCACAGGCGCTCAGACAAAACAAAATCGACAGGCAGAAGGGTTCGGTTCCAGGTCAAGATCCAAAAGTCAGACGGAGAGACATTTGGCAGCTACGGGGGTGGTGGTGTTTGAGGTTGGAGAGCAGAGAGAGATAAGCGGAAGAATGGATGTCATGATAGGATCTGTGAAAGAGGAATGTTTTCAGTTTTGAGTGAAAGGCCGAAGCAGAAATTGCAAGCGGTGGAGCATAATACTGTAATGGAGGGAAACGTGGCTGCAAATCCATATAGTTAAAATAACAGACATTTTCAACCTTTAACCAGTTGGTTGCTATATTTTCATGAAACTTGGCCTATCGCATCAATTAGTTAGGATCAAAATTCAACGGTAAATCGCTAATTATAAAATACATATCTTTAGCAATTGGTGCTCCACCTAGCGAATAATGACGAACAAATTGGGCAAATTGCGCGGGACATGTGACGGAACGTTTGGTCGGTTGAACCGCTATAGAAACAGAACTATCGATATTTTCTTTAAAACCCGAAACAAAAAACCCAACGAACTTTGTAAAAACCGACTAAAGACGAAAACCTAAACGCACGATAAGGCAGGCAAGACGAAAGAAACTCTGTGGGAGTCATGACCACATCTCCCGCTGAAAATCTATGAAGAAAGAGACGTTCTGGCCATTTTGTTGACTGTACAGTAGTTCTGGTAAACGTCGTAAGGTCGATGGCTACCAATGATTTTAGAGCTTATCTGTTAGAGATTTCCACTGAATGTTTGACCTAGGAGTATGAACGGCAATTTGTGCCTTAACCCCAAGTGTATCCAACCATAGTCTTGGATACGAATAAACTAATATCGGCTGTGAGAGAGAGAGAGAGAGAGAGAGAGAGAGAGAGACAGACAGACAGACAGACAGACAGACATACGGACAGACAGACAGACAGAGACTGACGGACGCACGGACGGACATAGACAGAGACAGAAGCAGAGACATAGGCAGAGACAGAAGCAGAGACATAGACAGAGACAGAGACAGAAACAGAGAAAGTGACAGTGATAGAGACACAAAGACAGAGACACAAAGACAGAGACACAAAGACAGAGACACAAAGACAGAGACACAAAGACAGAGACACAAAGACAGAGACACAAAGACAGAGACACAGAGACGGAGAAAGAAAAAAAGAGGCACAAAGAGAGATATCTAACTGCCTTTGAGTGCATAAATCTAAAAAAACAGTTTTGTTTTGGTTGCTGTGATTTTTTCGTTGCATTTTCAGTCTGCCTGGCGCTAAATAAAGTAGACGGCTAGCTATATTGTTAATTTATCCACCTGTCCTGAAACTATGCAAGGCATGGAAGGAGACGGATATCATCATCATCATCATCAACATCATCATCATTGTCGTCGTCGTTATCGTCGCCGTCGTTTTCATCATCATCATAACCTCCTCCTCCTTCTCCTCCTCTTCCTTCTCCTCCTCCTCCTTCTCCTCCTTCTCCTCCTCTTCCTTCTTCATCTTGTTCTTTATCATGATCATGATCATCATCATCGTCGTCGTTGTAATCATCATCATCATCATTATCATCATCAGTTCCCGTTTAGTGGCGATGGGCGCGAATAAATATCTCCATTATTTTGGATCAACTGCAAAATCTAGTGTTATTTTCATGTTTTTGTCTTGTTGCATCTTCGTTTGTGAGGGACGCGGTGGTGTAGTGGTATGTTCGATGACTTGTAACCGGAGGATCGCGGGTTCGAATCTACCTCACGCCACTGGGTAGCGACCTTGGACAAGTTGCTCACCCACAGTTGTCTGTAAGGCAACGGGAAACCACCTCACTCATCTCATCCCCGGGTGGCATAAAGCCAATGGACCTGCCTTCGGGTAGAAAACTCATCATCATCACATCTTCGTTTAAACTTCATAGTGTCTCCGGCGTACAGGCGTAGCCTTCCTACTTAGCTACCCTATCCTATCCTGCATGTATTGCATTGTGTCGGATTCAGTCTGCAGTTGACGTGACCTTTGGAGTCTTCGCAACAGCAATACGTGACACACACACTCACACACACACAAACACACACAAACAAACACACACAGGCAAACGCGCAGTCGTTGTTATCGTTGTTTCTATTTCCCACAGTGTTAATTTGTTAATTTAACAAGAGCCGGAAGACCCTCTACAGCCCATGGGTTGCATCTTCACAAAGTAATCAGAGGGCCATTGCACCATCATACGCACACACAATACACGCGCACACGTCTGGATCCCCGCCACGCACGCCGCACGTGGCACACACGCACGCATTCGTTATTGTTATTATTTCTTTTTTCCTCCTCATCGTAAATTTATTACATCGACAACAATAAAAATAAAAATAATAATAAATACCACTACTAACACTACTACTACTACTACTACTAAATAATAATAATAATAATATTGTTATTTTTTTTCTTATTATTATTTGCCTGCATGCCAATCGAATTCATCATCATTCGTTAGTCTCGTCTTCCTCTAGATCCGGTTTGCTATAGATGCACTACACAACGCCGTATGTATAGGAAGAGGAAGATGTCAAAGGTCATGAAAGTTGGATCTGGTTTGTTATGCCGGCAATTCGGCTACACACATGTACACACACACACATTTACATACATGCACTCATACATACATGCTTACACGCATTGACATATGCATACGCACACATACATACATGCATGCATACATGAATCCAATTATACATAAGCCTGCATAATTAGGTTTCATGTGAAAAACAGGACCCTGACGACTTCTGTCTGCAGAACAATACGCCATGCAGATGTAATTATTCGAGTCTACATGCACATAAATTATCATAAAATTAATTTATGTTTCGTAGCTAGCCAAGTTCTGACTATATATGTGAACCCATTTATATCCGACCTTCAGAAATGAGGATGAACATATACGGATTTATATCCGCATCCGTGGTTACAGAAGCATTTCGATACATAAATCCGGTGATTTAATTGATTGTACGCAATAATATGTCTGTCGTTTTTGAATATATATATACATATATATACATATGCGCATATATATACATATATATATATATGCGCAAGAACAGGTATAGGTTTCCGGGTTTATATTCGCCATACTTGCTGGTTTTCAGTGGATGTCGGTTAGTACACGATCCTTGTTTTTGGCATGTTTGACCCATAAATACATCATTATTTGACAGTTTAGTATTATAATTTGTGGACCGTCATTCTGGAATTCTCTGCCAGGTGTTCTTAATTACCAAGCTTACCAACTTTATGCCAGTTCAAAACAAGTCTGAAATCTCATATACACAATGGACTTAGTTAAGTTTTTGTTTGGTACTTAGTTAAGTTTTTTGTTTATGTTTATGCGCTGACATTGATTACAATAATTACTTTCATATTTTAGATTATTAATTGTTTTACTCAGTATTATGGTTTCACCTATTTGTAATTCATGATGTAAACAGGTGACCTTCGTAGCGGAACTGTTTGTTCCTTTTGGATCAGCTCATTGGCACCAATGTATGTGACAGACTATAATTGTACTTGTTAATAATTTTGGTGATCAATAAAAAAATTTCTATATATATATATCAGTTTTTTTACAATTACATCTGGCATAAGGTTACCTCGGCTTAGGCCTAGGATCCGTTTTTGGCATTGGCCCATATATTGAGACTTCGAAGCTTGGCGTAAATGATTTTTATGATGATTGCAGTTAAAAGTACAACTGACAACTGATGTTGTCTAAGTCGGGGATCCTTTTTTGACGTCTGGTCGCCCAGTATTCGAGTGAGTCATAATATTATGTTGCCCGAAGTTCAGCTTGTATGAAAGTATGCGTCAGAAAGCTAGATTATCCCACGAACCAACGAATAAGAAATTCTTCGCATATTTCATGCGCACGAAAAGGGTTAAATATATAAACATATTCATACACACATACATACATACATACATACATACATACATACATACATACATACATACATACACACATACATACATATATACATACATACATACATACATACATACATACATACATACATGCATACATACATACATACATACACGTGTATAAGTAAGTAAGGAAGTAATACAGTTGTTGACATATTATTATTTTTTATTATTTTGCGCAGTCACTAAATCTGAAACAGAGGATGAGGCTCGAACCCATACTCTCTGCATTACAAGCCAAGCGCTCTATCCAATCGGCTACCGTGCCCCACAATCGGATAATATGATAATACATACATAAAAATATTATGATAATATATAGATAATATGAGAAAATTATAATATATAACACGTTATAATTCTCGACGTAGCCTATGTCCGTTGAAAAGTTTCTGTATATATTATACATACACACATATATATACATTATATATGTAATATATATGTGTGCGCGCGCATGTGTGTACATATGTATATATATATTTATTTAGGCTGCGGGTTTTAATGGAGGTTATGCACGAATCTAATCTAGTCTGGGAACTTCTATAGCGCTATTTGTGAAATGCAGAAGGCGTCGTAAATCAACTACGTTCAGACAGAGTCGCTGTCTATAGGAGTTTGCCTAAAAGGCGCTATAACAATTACCACATATATATGTACGTATGTATATACTTAATGGCGTATAAAATTACATTTACATGCATAGGGCCTACATTTGATAATTATATTGGCGCTGTATGTTCAAATAATGTAGAGCTTATACGTCTATATGTTTATATGTATGTATGTCTGTGTATGTTTGTGCGTGTGCATGTATGTGAATGTGTGTCCATGTCTGTGTATGTACGTGTGTGCCTGTCTGTGTATGTATGCTTATATGTAGATGTGTATAGGTATATGCGTATGTCTACACGTATGTCTGTGTATGTATGCATGTGCATGTGTATGTATACGTATGTGTTCATATATGCTTGTATGTATGTGTATATATGTATGTGTGTGTATGTATAATATATATGTATGTGTATGTGTATGCATGTGTAAGAATGTGCATTTATCTATATGTATGTATGTATATGTATGTATGTATATGTATGTATGAATGTATGTATGTATGTGTATGTATGTATGTGTATGAATGTGTATGTGTATGTACGTATGTATGTATGTATGTACGTATGTATGTATGTGTATGAATGTGTGTATGTATGTATGTATGTGCATGAATGTGTGTGTATGTATGTATGTACGTGTATGTATGTATGTATGTGTATGTATGTATGTTTGTGGGCTCTATGTATGTATCAACGTATGTGTATGCATTTTATTTATTTATTTTTATGTCTAGCTCAGCATTTATGCATGTAGCACCTTTAAAGGACCTCTCGAAAGTGTATTCAAAGTCACAACGGGCGCTTCATAAATGCCTGCACGGTTACAGAACATTACAGTAGTTGATCGACTGTAAATTAGATATAGTGTACTGTTGTCGAGCGCTGAGGGTGTTGGTACGCAGTTGGTACGGTGTGGTCCGGTGATTTTGAATATCACACAAGGTACCGAGTTTTCAGCGTACCATCGGTAACCTGACGCAATACTCAGGATCACCGCGACCCCTTCTGAGGCCACTTCGGAACACTTCGGGGCCACGTGAGCTCACGGCCCGTCTCCATGGCAACCCTGAGTATTGGTTCCATTCGTGAAGGGCTTCTTCTGTAGATGCGACACATGTGAGTATCTCGTGGACGCAGTTACTAGTGTAGATTCTTGCAAAGAAGAGGCTACTCTTAGACTACTAAGATTCATGCTGTATACTCTATTGCGAATATGGTGGTATTTATCTATCTCGCGCAAACCATCTGCACTCTAGTTTGGTAAATGTTCCTTCCGAAGAAAACCCACCGGTAAACCTAAAACTTTTTCTAGTCTCATATTATTTGCGAGATGGCGCCGCCTTTTTAAGCCGCCTCATCCAATGCACTACAGCTATACATGGAAAACGGGCTATTATTTCATAGAATACTGTCAGCACCTATAAAATTGTTGTTTAGGGGCCTCTGTTGATATAAGTGTAGCATATAATGGGTTGAGGGTTATCATCTTCTGGCTGAAACGCTGCAACAAGTTACAAGCAACTATTGGGGGGGGGGGATATTTGTAGAAATATAGGTCGAGTTAAAGACGTTGTTGGTATCTTTGGGAATCTTCCGCTAGTCAGCTGCACATTCGGAACCAGATTAATATTCGTAATCGTAATCGTAATCGTAAACAATAAATTTCCAAAGCCGCATTATAAAAAGCTAAGCGTACGTGTTTTGTCTCAGCTCACTCACGAGAGCTGCGTCAAGTCAGAGGGATTGTTCAGAGATACCGAGCGAAGAACAAGATCCGGTTGCCGTGTAACCAAACAAAGGAAACAAAGGCGCTAACTAATGCCTAACTCTATTGTCACTTATTATACCAAATAAAATGTTAAGCTGATGAAGAACGGTTCCAATTATTATGTAGGGCGAGCATATACTACACAAAGCGAAAGGTCGAACAATAGTTCCAAGCCGATGAGCGCACCCAGGTTATGAGGCAATCCCGGATGTGCGATGTACGACAGAGAGTATACGCCTTGTAACATCTCATTGTTGCTCAATTAGGAAAACAATTTAAAATATTATCTACCATGCAACAGGAAATCGTTAGAAGTAATCCGGTCACTCAGAGTGTTCAGCTATGATCAGTCAGATGATAATTTTAAAAATAGACAGCGGACGTTTGCCAATTAAGTAATTCTTAGTATTCACTGGTGACTCATTACGATGTGATTGCATGACGGCTGAATGGGTTACCAGTGAGAACATTTGTCAAATTCAACAAATACCTGTATGCATGTATGCATGTGTAAGAGTATGTGTGTTTGGGTATGTGTGTTTGTGTATGTGTGTGCATGTATGCATATATGTATGCATTTGTGTATTTGCATGTATGTATGTATGTATGCATATAGTTATGTATGTATGCATGTATGTATGCATCGTGGATGTATTTGTTTGTATGCATATATGCCTGCAGTATGTATGTGTAAGAGTAGTGTTTGTGTATGTATGTGTATGCGCATGTTTATATCCATCTGGCCATTTATACAGCGTTTTTGAAAAGCCTCACAAAGGAGCTAACAAATATATATATATATATATATATATATATATATATATATATATATATATATATATATATAACAGTATATTAATGTGTTTCTAGATATACACAGACTAATCATAAAAATATTACCCATAAAATACATAACGCTATAAAGTCAAAACTACGTTTACGTATTTGTAAAAAACATATTAACGTATCAAAATTAGCATAAAATTAACATAATAGAATCAGCCAAGGAATGTGCGCCACATGCTCTCAAAATCAAACGGATACTAAACCAGAATAAACGATAGCTAAACCTGGAAACTAAAATTAATATATGGAAACAATAGAACAGGTAAACAAGAAACAGGATACAATACGTTCACACTAATATTCACTTTCTAACACCGTAATGTAACCAGAAATTAATGTACAACGAAAGCTTTGTAGTAACAAGCTATACTGAAGCCCATCTGGTAATTTATAGAGCGCTATTATCGTAATGTGTAAATTAATGATGTGTAATGTAAAAATCTTGTCCCGGAAAGAGGAAACCAAGATACTTTACAAAATATTAACGCTGGTAAGATCAGGAGTTGGTTAAGTCCATCTACACTGTGTCCGGAAAAATTCCAAGGCTTTACGGTAAATATGAAAATAATTAGTAAACATTAATCGATTTTTAAAATTCCAAAAACAGTTTAATCCTGAAATATATAATTACCAACAAAATTCTTTGTAATTTATTGACGGCCCCCGTTTAAAATTACGTCACAGTGACGTATTTGAATTTTATATTTTGTAAAGAAAGTTGCTAGAAAAATGGCGTTCAGCGAGGAAGACAAAATTGTTATACAATTTTTACGCCAAAACAACAATTATAG
Source organism: Norana najaformis (assembly GCA_964023275.1). Lineage (NCBI taxonomy): Eukaryota > Metazoa > Annelida > Clitellata > Crassiclitellata > Hormogastridae > Norana > Norana najaformis. The sequence continues at coordinate 12,362,513 of OZ029929.1, forward strand.
TGCAAATAATATTTCAGGATTAAACTGTTTTTGGAATTTTAAAAATCGATTAATGTTTACTAATTATTTTCATATTTACCGTAAAGCCTTGGAATTTTTCCGGACACAGTGTACAATGCTAATCCTATATATCTCCAGAAATCCCCATAAGCAAGAAGAGTTTTGCCCAATCTATCCTACACTGGAAGTCATGTATTGTGGGCTATAGATGGCTGAAATATAGTTGTCGATCTCCCGATGAAAATTATCAATAGTAAATAAGTAAGGAGAGAAAGAATTTAGTTCATTTTACATTTAAGAAATTTTTGGCTCAAGTTAGTTGAGTCTGACTATAGGGTTTCTGTTTCTGAAAATTTAGACGATCTAATGCTATTATTATCTAAGTATATATCTACATAAAAGTAAGTATGCATGCAGGAATCTATACCTGTCTGGTATATCTCTGATTAGAAAAGATTAGACTTTATGAGATTAGATTTGATCACGTGATCACGATATGTGTACAGAAATAGCAGGAAACTTGTTCCGATTTCCTCCCTTTCCAAGTGACGAATTCTTGGGGTGCATAGAGCTGAGGTTTGTGGGCAGACTGGGTTGCTTTTGGAACCGACTCAGCCTAATCTCAGCTACCAAGAAGTCCTCGTTTCAAAACTTCTTAAATAGATGAGATTAAGCCACTTGGTTCCAGCGATCTGCAAGGTGTCGAATAATCGTAGTGTCTTCCGTTGCCCCCATTTCCCCACGACCTGTTTACCCCCATGTCCCCCACGACCTGCTTACCCCCATTTCCCCTACGACCTATTTGTTCTACAGCGATGGATTCAGCGCCCCATTTGGCTTTTAGCAAGAAGAAGAACCGTCCTTTAAGCTAGTCCCGATAGCTATGAAGTGCTGAGCGACTTCGTTTTTCTTGACCTCGTCATATATAGGCGGCTGGACAGTCCTCTCCCGTGCCGCCTGATCTTTCCACTGAAAGTGTACGGTCGGTGTACTCATTACAGCTGGCTAGAGGGCGCCAGTGGAGCCAAAATCTCGAAACAAATTAATGCTTTAAGGGGATTTGAAACTCTGGCCTTACGACTAACAGTCCAGCACTTCAACCATTTGGCTATCGCGCATTCCCTTCACGCTAGACATACCCTTGGCGCTTTACAAATTTACCATTACGATTACGGTTACGATTACCCAGTTCCTCTGCTTAAAACGGGCGTGGCAATGCAGACGCAGAATGCCCGACATCGCACAACAATAGTGCGCAGTTAATCTCTTGAACGGATCTGAAGCGTTTGTTAAACTAATCGAACTCTTTCGACGCCGTTCAATACCCACGAAATTATATCAACCTCAAATCAAATCTATCTCATATTTATCGCTCAAACGGTCCGTTTAGCAATGCAACAGCGCAGTCTAGGATGTAAGCTTAGGAAGCTTCAATTCCTCCATCGAACCGGCTCATACCGGCTCAGACAGAAAAAACTTATGCGCACACTTGTTAACTGACGCATTCTAACAACGTAATGTAACCAAAAATTAATATAGCGCCTCTACATGTCGGCACCGACGAACCTTGGCCATTCTAAGAAACAACTGTAACTAACAGAAGCAACGAGAAACTACTCCCATCGCGCAAAGCGGCTGCGTCGCTGACTAGCACCACAATGGCTGCGCTGCTGCCGACGACGGACGAGGGCGTAGACTGGAGCGGACGGAGCCTGTCGCTGATTGGCCAGTCGTCGACACTGGATTGGCTGGATCGTAATCACCCCACTGAGCGGACGCCAAAGAGAAGGCCTAAACCGCACCTGCTCAAGAAAACTATACCGTTTGTGTCAAATGCGTATGTATGTCTGTATGTGTGTGTGTGTGTGTGTGTCTGAACTTACAGAGCGCATTTTAGGAATCCCTCAAAAGAGCTGGGAAAATGGCTGCCCACAGGAATGTATGTATGTATGTATGTATGTATGTATGTATGTATGTATGTATGTATGCATGTGTATGTATGTATGTATGTATGCATGTGTGTATGTATGTATGCATGTGTGTATGTATGCATGTATGTATGTATGTATGCATTATGTATGTATGTATGTATGTATGTATGTATGCATGTGTATGTATGTATGTATGTATGTATGTGTGTATGTGTGTATGTATGTATGTGTGTATGTATGTATGTATGTATGCATGTATGTTTGTATGTGTATATGTATGTATATAGAATGTCTGGTTATTTTTATAGCGCCTCTCAAGAACCTCAATTAGGCTGTTAGGCCCATCCAACGGATCTCACAAGATGCGACTTAAAATGAGCTGAGAAAGTTTCTTGAGCTGAAGAGTTAGACTTTTCAGTCGTCGACTGTTCCAGAAGGACGCAGAAACAGTCGATGAATCACGGTGTTCCCGAGTTAGCGCTGGACTACCAGATTCCCACGGGCTGTAGAACGCAGTGCCTGTTTACCCAGTTGCCTTGAGACAGGACTTAGGATTTCCCTGGAGGAGAATTAGGTTCAATAACGTGGTTTTATTCAGAGCAACTAAACTCTCGTCGAAAGGGTGAGGTCCTCCTAAATTAATTCCACTTGATGTGCAGTTGTCACTCTTCCACCCAACTGTAGAGTCTTTCTGCACGGGGTATAATCATATCGATAACGTGAACATGCCGGAAGTTATATATGTATATAGTTCACTGAAGAATTTAGATCTTTGTTATAGCGCCATCTAACGCCTAACTGTGTCTAATATACAATAAACGTAAATGTACACGGTTTTATATAGCGACCGTACATGGTCTCGACCCTGCTCATTCTTCAATGAGTTTATCGGGTGAGATCCTTCCCCACCGCTGCCCGTTTGAATGGGCGCCACGTCTATAAGTAAGCAAGCAAGCAAGTAAGTAAGCAAGCAAGCAAGTAAATAAGTTAGTAAGTAAGTAATGCATTTGTTAATGCACCATATATGTCCATCTCCTGAGCGAGGAATCGTAGGCGTAAAAAATTTAACGACAAACATGTTATGGCAACAAAGGCAGTTGACGTCGCCCTCCTCCTTTATCCAGGCTTGGGACTGGCACTACCCGTCGAAGGTCCCTGGTTACGGACGCTACAATACAATGCAACTTTAGTTTGATAATGCAGTCCTTACAAAGCTGGGAAGTGTAAATTGAATCCGGGCAACAAGGAAACATTAAGAACGATAAGCGATAAGAGATAAGTTTTCAGTTTTGACCGAAAGATGTCGTCTCGGTTAGACAGTTGGGAACATCAGGAATTTACAGATGAACAACAGATGAACAACTGTGACTCAGACAACTGAACAACATAACACGAACAACATACCTTCCAGGATATGATGAGCGATGGTAGTTGGATCGGCTTTTAACAGAGACCTTACACGGTGTAACCATAGATGACATAATTTCATGATGGCAGACGATTTGCATGTTCTTGAAAAGTGACGAGTGTCAGCTTAAAACTGACACGATCAGATGTAGCGTAATGTAATGTAACAAGCATTTATATAGCGTATTTCAAGCATCTCTCAAAAGCGCTCAAAAGATAATATGTTGCATAGTTAACACACAATTCTAATATATATATATATATATATATATATTTGCATAATGTAGGACGCGGTGGTGTAGTGGTATGTTCTGTGCCTCGTAATCGGAGGGTCGAGGAGTTCGAATCTACCTCACGCCACTGGGTAGCGACCTTGGACAAGTTGCTCACCTACAGTTGTCTGTGAGGAAGGCAACGGGAAACCAAAGCACTCATCTCATCCCCGGTTGGGATAAAGCCAATGGACCTGCCTTCGGGCAGAAAACTCATCATCGTCATGTTTACATTATCATCATTAACATCATCATCATCATCATCACCACCATCACTACCATCATCATCACCACCACCACCACTACCATCATCATCATCATCATCATCATTATCATCATCATCTTTATCATTATCATCATCATTATCATCATCACCTTCTTCTTCTTCTTCTACTACTACTACTACTACTACTACTACTACTACTACTACTACTACTACTACTAGTACTACTATTTCTTCTTCATCTTCATCTTCTTCATCACCATCACCATCACCAACATCATCATCATCACCATCACCAACATCATCATCATCACCATCACCAACATCATCATCATCATCATCAGATATATATATATATATGTATATATATATATATATTGGTCTAAGCGAGAATGGACGGTCTGTTACACCAGGATGCATAGAGGCAATACACGTCTGATCCCTAAAACACTGAAACACTGGCCTTGACCCTCTGCCTGCCCCACCCTAACCCCCAATGTTCCAAAATGTAACCAACAAATTTCAGAAATGATCGGACGTACATCTGAAGTCGTAAACAACGAGCCCAAGCAGACGGCAGCGTGCATCTCTTACGCGTACGCTCGGCTGCTGCAGCTGTGCTGCTGCTGCTGGTGGCGATGGTGAATGGATGCTTTGGAGTGTTGAGCCAGACGTATAACGTACGACAAACAGGACTTTGAACCCCATGCGTTCGCCGGCCTTCTAGGATACAGAAGTGTTCAGAGGGCTGGGTGGAGGGTTAAGTGGGGGGCGAGGGACGGAACGGGCAGCGAACGAGCCATCCCGCCGAGCTGAGGGTTGGGCAAACATCGGGAATGGCCGTGCAATGATTTATCACACTCGACTCGGGACAAAGCAAAAGCGAAATTTGTTCCATGTGCTGCATAGGAAAGCGTTGGGCTCTCTCTCGTGCACGGCGCATGTGTGCGTCCTGTGGCGGGCGGATGTTCTGGGAGGAAGATGTATGCGTGGCATGCAGTCAGACATTTCTGTTGACGATGAAAGAACGCAGAATTGTCTGACGGATTGGTTGCTGGGTTGGTTCTGTGGCTGGATGTTCTGATGGGGGGCTGTGTGCGTGGCATGCAAGTTAGACATTTCGGTCGACGATGAAAGAACGCAGAAATGTCTGTCGGATTTGTTCACGGGTTGGGGGGTTTGCGGTGGGTTTGGATGACTGGCAGGTTTACTAGTTTATTGGTTTGTTTGGTTTGACTGATTACTTCCCTTCCCTTTGAGGGATACGGTAGTCTATTGGTTGTGCGCTCGGCTTGTAACGAGGAGGACACGGGTTCGAGCCTCCTCCTAGACGGTTACTGTGTAAGGAGATTGAGCTAGCCCTTCCTTCACTCACTGTTGCTCAGCGCTATCGGTTGATGCTTAGTCATTAGATTGTGATGCTTAATAAATGCAGAAATAATGATAAAAATAATTCCCTCCTCTTCCCTTCCCTTTTCTTCCTTTCACTTCCTTTCCCTTATCTTCCATTCTCTTTCCTTCTCTTCTCTTCCTTTCTCTTTCCTTCCCCTCTCTTCACTTCCCTTCCCATGTCTTCCCTTCCCTTCTATTCCCTTTCCCTTTCTTCCCTGACCTTTCCTTCTCTACCCTTCCCTAATCTGACCTGACCTGATGGGTTATTGATTTGTGCACGCGCGGATCACGTGCTGGCGGCACGTGACGAACACTTGGAGAGGTTGTTGATTGGCTGGCGGCGCCTTGCGTGCAGGCGGACCGACGTCAGCAGTGATCCTTTGCGACGCGCATTTCATCACGTGACCTTGAAACGACGCCACTACGCTGTGATGAGCCAGTGAGGTTTTTGAAAATTCCTCGATTGCGTAATAGCGGGAGGTATGTCTAGGCTTGTCTGCTGACTTGGTGGGAAACGACCTATATGAAGCGATTACGTGTGTATTGTTAAAAGAACGTGCGAACTAGATTTGTAGCGCTGTTCTGTAGTGTGCTAAGTTGAATGTTTGGGCTACAAATGTCGTTAATAGATTAGAAACTTGTGTCGATTCAAGTACTGTAGTGATTGAATTGTCCGAAATTACGAAAATCAAAGACTGTGTGTCTTTACTCGAATAACGCTATGCTACGAATCGGGCAAGCCGACGGCTCGAAGCCCGGTCGTCGACCACATCGAAATATCGTTGACATTCATTTATTCATTCATTCATTCATTGGTTCATTCGTTCGTTCATTCATTTGTTGAAACTAATTATCGTATAATGAATCATTATTCACAGCTCATTCTGTCGTAAGCTAACTGGCTCATTTATTAAATATTACTGAGCACTTAACTAATTCCTTGGTTAATTCAATGATTTATTTCTTTAATCGTTCAGTCAGTCGTTCGCGGGAACATGTCCATCTTCTCTGCGACGCAGTTTACCTAAGCCACACACCCGACAAAATCCCAACTGTTGAAGGACTCTACGGAAGCCTGTGAGGGCCAATATAGAATGACCATCTTTAGGCGCTAACATTGCGAATTTAAGACGCTTAGAATTCTAATTAATAAGGCTCATTAAGCTCGTTCGACATTAAATTAAGGTTCCTAAAAAGTTGTTTGTTGGTGTTATTTCCGTAAACATTCTGCTCGTGAACCTGAATTCCGAATTTTCTAAATCCAACTTCGTTGATAATATTTACGAACATTTTCGTATTATATGTGCTGCTGGCATTTGTTTTCGTGTGTGTGTGTTGTGTGTGTGTAGGTGTGTGTGTAGGTGCGTGTGTGTGTGCGTGTGTGTGTGTGTGTTGTTTGTTGTGTGTGTCTGAATCACTGTTAGCAAAAGATGGTGCGGTTGTTTAGCGTTGACGACCACACACGTGAATTGCACAGCGAATATAGGGAATGCCATGACTAAGCTAGGCTGAGATGCCATTGTATACGGAAGCATGGCCCCAAAAAGCTTCCGTAGGCGGCTGATTGGAGCCCATGACTAAGCGAATCTCAGAATTTGCAATCGCCGTTATCAGCTGTTGCCAATGACAACGACTCAAGGGCCACCTAGCGTTCGCTAGACATAAAATAGTAAGTATGTATGAAACGCATCGTCGGGGTTTCATTTCTTGGAACGCAGATCCAAGCCTTTATAATGTATTACTCATTGTGCAACGGCGCTATAGAAGTTCTCGGAATACATTCTAGCATTCGATATGAATGTAGAATTGTAGAGGTCATAAAAAGCGCTGATTAAGTGTACTCATCATCATCATCATCATCATCATCATCATCATCATCATCATCATCATCATCATCATCATCATCATCATCATCATCATACTCATTAACATCATAATCATCATCATCATCATCATCATACTCATTAACATCATAATCATCATCATCATCATTATCATCATAAGCATCATTATCATCATCAGCAACAGCAGCATCAGCATCAGCATCAGCATCATTAGCATCATCAGCATCATCATCATCATCATCCTCGTCGTCGTCGTCATCATCGTAGTCATCATCATCGTCGTCGTCGTCATGATCATTATCGTCGTCGTTGTCGCCATCATCATCAGTCGTCATAATCGTCTTTGTTGTTGATTCCAGGTCGATTATGATACATCTTACAAGACTGCTGTACAGTTAATCAGGATGTCCATCTGTGTCGCAATGTCTTGTGTCTCTTTTCAGTTTCTCGTTAGGAGGCCAACAATATCGTCACCAAATCGGAGTTTGTTCACTCGACTTCCTTCCACCCTAACACCCTCAAACACCCTCAAACACCCTCAAACACCCTCAAACACCCTCAAACGCCCTCAAACTCAGGCCGAATTTTGCGTAGTATTTCCTGACGAACACTTAAATCGACGAAGACAGTTATTAACTTGACTTTTGCATTTATCGTGGATCGTTTTGTTGCTGGTAATTGGTGATCCTACCATCTTCAGACATTTCAAACTACTTCAAATATTTTCAAAATACCTCAGATATTTTCAAACTACTTCAGATATTTTCAAACTACTTCAAATATTTTCAAACTAATTAAAATATTTTTGAACTAATTAAAATATTTTCGAACTACTTAAAATATTTTTGAACTACTTCAAATATTTTCAAACTACTTCAGATATGTTCAAACTACTTCAAATATTTTCAAACAAATTCAAATATTTTCAAACTACTTCAAATATTTTCAAACTACTTCAAATATTTTCAAACTAATTAAAATATTTTCAAACTACTTCAAATATTTTCAAACTACTTCAAATATTTTCAAACTAATTAAAATATTTTTGAACTAATTAAAATATTTTCGAACTACTTAAAATATTTTTGAACTACTTCAAATATTTTCAAACTACTTCAGATATGTTCAAACTACTTCAAATATTTTCAAACAAATTCAAATATTTTCAAACTACTTCAAATATTTTCAAACTACTTCAAATATTTTCAAGCTACTTCAAATATTTTCACACTACCTTACCGCACACTTGTCTCTTAGACCATTGACTCGTACATGCATCTCAGGGTTGGCTTTTGGAACTGCTTTTTAACTAAGACTTCTAATTCATTTGCCTGTTTGTGAAACTCGGTCCCAGGTCTTTGCTAGAGATGACCATCAGTATGTCCTCTATATGCCTCTTTTGCACATTAGTGTGCACCATATTCGCCAGGTTATCAGTACTCGTTTCATTCGCTAGGTGGCATGTCTGTTCCCACAGACACGCCGTCTGATTAACCCAGGGTTGTCCAACATACGGCCCCCCAGCCATGATCTGGCCCCCCGAATGTATTCATCCGGTCCGTCGAGCTTGTCAAAATAATGATTTTTTATTTGTAAAATTGTGAGCTGCTAGCTTGAGTACTTTTGTAAGCAAAAGCAACATCAGGTTTCACTTATCCTTCGACGGCTGAATGCACTGGTGAATGTACAGCGCCCTTTTTTCGACCTCGGTCGAGTTACGGCGCTATATAAATTGTCTTATTATTATCACTATTATTATTATTATTATTATTATTATTATTATTATTATTATTATTATTATTATTTATGAACACAAATAAGCAAAAATGTGAATATTTGGTAATTGCTCTTAAGGTAGGCAAATAAAATTATTGTTCGTTGGTATGTATGCAAGAATATATATATATATATATATTTGTATGTATGTATATATTTGTATGTATGTGTGCATGTATGTGTGCATATGTATGACACCATAAAAAAGGTAACATTATACTTTATTTAATTGGGGATGAATAGATAGACATGGTAAGGTCTCTGTATTATGTATATTTGACTTGATTAAATCAAACTCTATGGACCGATGTCTTCGAACTTACTCCACTTAATGTATATTATACTTTCACTACCTATCTTGGCTAAGGACAGCGTATCGATACAATATGAATGCATATATCAATTAATATAGCGCCTTTAAGAACACCGCCGAGGTTATTATGTTTTACACAGCAGAAACAATACTTCTTACTTGGCAACCTCTGCAACCTGAGCATCTCCTCTCATTTATAATCCACCGTCGAAAAACCCCTTCCCTTCCTCCGCCCTTCGTTTTCGCACCCCTTTCCTTTCGCTTCTCCTTTGACCCTCTCCCTCCCTGGGGCGCAGTTCTACGACTTCTTCGGTGTTCTCTGTTTTTGGGCTGACCCATCGGTTGCCATGCCAACGGCGGCGGACGTAAGGCCCCCACGTCGCGCAGGTGGAGCCAAACCCAGGTAAATGAAGCCCTGAATGGCCGGACAGAGAGAGGCAGGTCGGGAGGGAAGGAGGGAGCGAGGGAGGGAGGGAGGGAGAAATGGCTGAGTCGGGAAGGAAACGGATGGGATTAAAGAGCAAAAGGTGTGGAGGGTAGAAAATATAGACAAACGAACGTATGACCAGATACTGTAAGAGGGATGGAGGGAGAGTAAGGAAGGACGAAAAGAGGAAGGAAAAGAAGTAGGAAGTTAAGAAGGAAGTAGGGAAGGAAGGAAGGAAAGAAAGAAAGAAGGAAGGAAGGAAGAAAGAGAGGAAAAAATGAAGGAAGGAAAATGAAAGGAAGAAAGATTTGAAGGAAGAAAGAAATAAAATAAGGAAGGAATGAAAGGATAAACAGAAGAAGAGAGTTAGAAGAAATTTAGAAAGGAAGGAAGGAATGAAGAAAGAAAGAAAGAAAGGAATGAAGAAAGGAAGAAAGAAAGAAAGAAAGGAATCAAGGAATGAAGGAATAATGGTTGGAAGGAAGGAAGGAGAGAAAGAAGGATGAAGGGAAGGAATGGAATGGAAGGAAAGATGGAAAGAAGGAATTGAGAAAACTGAATGATGGAAGGAGGAAATGAAATAAGATAGAAACGAGTAGAATACATAATTCAGGCGGAATAGACTAAATGATTAATTAATTAATCAATTGATTAATTAATCAATCGCTTGTTGTTTAATACTTGCTTAAGATTCAGCACTGAATTCAACTTTCTGTTTCTGGTAAATAGTAATTCATCAGTGGACTACTTATTCAATAGCTGATTAATAAATCATCAGTAAATTATTTATTCAGTAGCTGATTAATAACTCATCAGTGGATTATTTATTCACATAGCTGATTAATTATTCATAGTCGGAGTATTGATTCATGAGCCCTTTGACTATTCATAGAATGATTATTTATTCATTAGGGCGGCCCAGTGGTAATCAGAAAATTGCGGAAGTCGTCGAAACGATGAAACGAGAATCTAGGCCACGGTCGAAGACTATCGCTCTTGGCACCGTGAAGACTTGGCACCGTCGCAGACTCCGAAATCGCCTGGCTACGAACACAACGCTTTCGGAAATTAAAAAAATCGCGCGCTATAAAATGATTAGACATCATGCGGCCTAGTTTGAAACTAAACTATGAAAGGTAATGTCTGGTGACAAGTGTCATTTTTGCGGCTATACCAGATGCATCAATTGTCTAGTAAGAAATAAAGCAAAGAACGAATTAGTAATCAATTCTCGATAGTACGTCAGAAAGTCAGGCCGCATTAGTATCTGCACTAGTATCGTACTTTAGTAGACATTAAGCAACTTAGTGCATGCATTAGTTTCTGCCGCTTAGAGACATTACTTTCAGCAGTGGATACTTTAACACCTGCATTATTGTCTGCCGTTTTTGCAGGCTGTATACTTTCCGCTCTGTCTTCATTAGTATCTGTGTTAGTATCTGCCTTAAAGAGACATTGAAGAGATCGGAGAGTACGGGTTCGAACCTCCCTAGAAGGTTACTGCGTAGGGACCTTGAGCAAGTCCTCCATTCACAATTGCTTCGCACTCAGATTCAGTTTTACCGACCTTGCACACGTAATAAATGCATAATAATAATAATAATAATAATAATAATATTAATAATAATAATAATCAGATATTTGAATCTCGGGCTAGTACGTGTAGTCAGTGCACGGGAACCTTAAAAGGGCAGCGGTGGTATAGGATCTCACCCAATAAATTCAATGCAAATAATAATAATAATAATAATAATAATAATAATAATAATTATTATTATTGTAATAATGATAATAATAACTTTAAGCAATGACACTTTAGCAAGTGCAATAGTATCTGCCGTGTTCAGACGTTACTTTAAGTAGTGGCCACATTAGCATCTGCATAAGTTTCAGTCGTTCGCAGACTTTCAATGATTTCTGGATGGACGACTTTTTCGCCTCGAGAGAGATTGCAAATATTGTTGACATCAACTGTTGGAAAGTGTCTTACCGAGAACTGGATGGGGAGGTGGATGACTCGGTGAAGCAGTGCACGAATAGTGAAGCTATATAAATGAGATAATTATGTTAGAGTGACGATCGAAGCTGGACTCTCCGTCTGACTTTTGGATCTTGATCTGGAACCGAACCCTTTTGCCTATCGATTTTGTTTTGACTAAGCGCCAACGAATAAGCTGGTCGCCGCGACGTAGCTTTCGTTGGGCGCTGTAGAAATCTCGGAATCACGATTACGATTACGACTCAGAGTCGAGTCAACGAGGGATTTTCCGGCAAAGACGGCTGACTAAAGTAAGTCTCTTACTTCGTTTGCTGCGTTGAAATTCTTGCATTTGCCTTGCACTGGGATGCACGATGATCTAATCTAATCTAATTTAATCTAATCTAATCTAAAGACTTCTATAGCGCCGTTATCATAATGCCCAAGTCATCAGTCGATGGTAGCTTCAAGTCAAAATTGCAATCCATAATAATAATCCGTTGGAGAATCGGGGTCGAAATTCGAGAGATCAGAGAAACTAGAAGCCAGGCTGTGATGGATAAGCAAGTTGGAAGAGATGCGTCCTTAGTTTAGACCTGAATGATATAAGTTTAGAGCTGAATAGCGATAGTCTAGTGGCTTTTTCGTCTTTCTTTCTTTCATTCTTTCTTCTTCTTCGTCTTCTTCTTCTTCTTCTTCTTCTTCTTCTTCTCCTCCTCCTCCTCCTCCTCCTTCTTCTTCTTCTTCTTCTCCTTCTTCTTCTTCTTCTTTCTTTCTTTCTTTCTTTCTTCTTCTTCTTCTTCTTCTTCTTCTCCTTCTTCTTCTTCTTCTTCTTCTTCTTCTTCTTTCTTTCTTTCTTTCTTTCTTCTTCTTCTTCTTCTTCTTCTTCTTCTCCTTCTTCTTCTTCTTCTTCTTTCTTTCTTTCTTTTTCTTCTTCTTCTTCTTCTTCTTCTTCTTTCTTTCTTTCTTTCTTTCTTCTTCTTCTTCTTCTTTCTTTCTTTCTTTCTTTCTTCTTCTTCTTCTTCTTCTTCTTCTTCTTCTTCTCCTTCTTCTTCATCTTCTTCTTCTTCTTCTCCTCCTTCTTCTTCATCTTCTTCTTCTTCTTCTCCTTCTTCTTCTTCTTCTTCTTCTTTCTTTCTTTCTTTCTTTCTTTCTTTCTTCTTCTTCTTCTTCTTCTTCTTCTTCTTCTTCGTATTGATCTTCGTATTTTTCGTATTCTTGTTCGTATTCTTCGTATTCTTCTCAGTCTTGTTCTTCAGGGCCTCTTGAGGTTGAGGTTGAGGGGCAATACAAACAGAACAGAGGTCCCTGTCTTCCTTTGTACGTCCTTGACCTTGAAGGGTCGCCGTGAAGACACGCTATAATCACGTTGTAGAAAAATATGTCGAAGCAACTGGTTGCAAGTTTGACTGTTTCACTTTTTGCAAGATAGTAAAAGTGTAAATTCGTATTTAAAACGAAATAAATAAAGTGTATTAATACATTCCTACGAACAAATGGCCGATATAGACTTAGCTACATCGGTGGACGTGTACGCCAAGGAGCCTATATGGGTGAAGATCCCCGGTTCGCATATCCATCGTGGCTTATTTCAGAGATTTTAATCTCGGCTTCGGGGAACTTAAATAGCGAACGAACGAAAAAAGAAAGGAAAGATTAAGTAAGAATTAAACGCATAACGAATGCAATGAATAAAGAAAAGAATTTAATAAATTTAAATTATAATAATCAACTCTAATACTTTTGTTACTTCTGCAAGCGATTAGTCGTTTGAATAAAACGTGAGTAGTAAGAAACACATCAGTAATAAATTCACTAATATATTTTAAAATTGATTTCTTCCTTGTTTCAGCTGTGAGATTAATCCGTGGTCATTTGGTCAGTGGTCACTTGGTCAGTAGTCATTTGGTCAGTGGTCACTTGGTCAGTAGTCATTTGGTCAGTGGTCATTTTGTCAGTGGTCATTTAATCAGTGGTCATTTGGTCAGTGGTCATTTGGTCAGTGGGCATTTGGTTAGTAGACAATTGGTCAGTGGTCATTTATCAGTGGTCATTTGGTCAGTGGTCACTTGGTCAGCGGTCATTTGGTCAGCGGTCATTTGGTCAGTGGGCATTTGGTCAGTAGACACTTGGTCAGTGGTCATTTGGTCAGCGGTCATTTGGTCAGTGGGCATTTGGTCAGTAGACACTTGGTCAGTGGTCATTTGGTCAGCGGTCATTTGGTCAGTGGGCATTTGGTCAGTAGACACTTGGTCAGTGGTCATTTGGTCAGTGGTGCAAATGGTTATCTCTCCGCTGGACACGAGCCGGCCGAGCGGGCTAAACGAGGCGTCAGATACCTCGGCGACGGATGGTGGTCCGGAAGGCGTCAGTGGCCAGGTTGAGGACGACTGGCTTTTCGACGTCTTGTACCGTATCCGGTGGGCCTTCCTACCCATTGTGGTCGCTGGAACGATTACCAACTGCCTCAACTTCGTCGTTCTGTTTCGAAAAGAAATGAGGTACTCTCGAACGATTCATCCTGTTCCATGCGGGTTATCTAGCGCTACTATCTCTTGGCTTACCTCGCTTCACCACCTTACCTTATCTCACGATTCTTACCTTATTCTATTCCATGGAGTTTATATAGCTCTACTATCCCTTGACAAGGCCGGTGGCTCACCTCGCTTCACCATATTACCTTACAAATCTCACCTTACCTTCCGTCCATGCATTCCCGTGTACTTTTATACAACAGCTTACTTTACTTTACCTTACTTCAACCTGCCATATAAAATTATCTTCTATAGCGCCGTTATCATAACAGACAGCTGTTGCTGACCATTCGTTACCATTTTATCATTACGTTACCTTGCCTTACATTACCTTACTTTGAACGGCACTCATAGTGACATAAACAACCCATTACCTCTCTGTGACTTACCCCATCTCTTGATGCACCGTTGCCTTAGTTTACCTCTTAGCCTTGCTTTAGGTGGCCTTACTTTAGCGCACCTAACCTCACCGTACCCTACCTCAGCGTACCTGTTTCTTTAGCGCACCTAACCCCACCGTACCCTACCTCAGCGTACCTGTTTCTTTAGCGCACCTAACCCCACCGTACCCTACCTCAGCGTACCTGTTTCTTTAGCTCACCTAATCCCACCATACCCTACCTCAGCGTACCTATTTCTTTAGCGCACCTAACCCCACCGTACTCTACCTCAGCGTACCTGTTTCTTTAGCGCACCTAACCCCACCGTACCCTACCTCAGCGTACCTGTTTCTTTAGCGCACCTAACCCCACCGTACCCTACCTCAGCGTACCTGGTTCGTGTTCTCAAACAGGTCATGCAGTACGTCGGTCTACCTGAGCGCCCTTGCGGTGGCCGACCTTGGGGTGATGTACTTCGAGCTATTCCGCGTCTGGTTCGAGTGGATGCAGCTGGTTCGGCCTGAGCTCTTCTTCACGGACATCTACTGCAAGCTGGTCAACTACATGAATGGTGTTACCAGGGACTTCGCCAACTGGCTGGTCGCCTGCCTCACCCTCGAGAGGGTCGTCATGATCGCCAGCCCCTACTGTGCCCGAGACTTCTGCACGACCCGCCGCGCCAAGGTCACTCAATTACCAGTAATTGCTAATTAGAAATAAGCAGTAATAGTTGCCAGTAATAAACAGTAATAAGCATTAATAGTTACGAGTAATTATTAACTGGAATTAAGCAGTAATAGTAATTGTAACTGTAATAACGCATCTATATAGCGCCGCCTTGACAGAAACTCCTCAGAGGCGCTTCCAGCCTGAATCTAATTCATTCCACGCATAGCACCCACGCGACAGTTCGGCAAAACATCCCTTCTGGGGAAAAATTTCGGTCTGTTTGCTATTCGGTCCGCTTTCTTCTCTCCCTTTCCATACTCCTTCTCTCCCCTCTCCTCATTATCCCACAATTTCCACCTGCCAAATCTCCCCTCCCAAGTCTCTCCCTCTGTTGTCCCTTTCCAGTTCCATTTGCCCGGCCAAGTGGATCAATTCCACTAAATCGACTATGAACCGACCAGGTCAATTGTACTAAATGGACCACGGAGACACGTGACTTAGTCTTATACATACATACTTACATGCATACTTAAATACATACATACATACATACATACATACATACATACGTATACATACATACACATATAGATGTTATTGTAATTGTAATTGTAATTGTAATCTGACATTTATGCTATGTTATGTTATGTTATGCTATGCTATGTTGCGTTATGCTATGTTATGTTATATTATGCTATGCTATGCTATGATGCGTTATGCTATGCTATGTTATGTTATGCTATGCTATGCTATGTTGCGTTATGCTATGTTATGTTATGCTATGTTATGTTATGCTATGTTAAGGTCGTGACCCTGTCGCTACTGTTGACCATCTGTCTTCCGCACACCCACACGCTGTTCTTCAGCACGGCCCAGAAAAACATCGGCTGGGTCTGTTGGGAAGACCCGGAGTCCTCCCTCGGCCGGATTCTGGCCGCTCTCGTCGAGTTCCTCGTCGGCTACGTCGTCGTCATCGTCGTCTTCGTGCTGAACATCATCCTGATCGTGTTGATCGCTCGCAACCGGATTCCTCCGACGTCGACTGGATCCACATCAGCGCATCGTCGTTGCTGCAACAAGCGCCTGACGAGGACTCTTCTAGGAGTGGCGGTCGTCTTTCTCGTCTGCGAGACTCCGAAGGTGATCACTTCCGTCGTATGCAAGTTCATCGTTAGGAAGACTTCTCTTCTGAGGATCGTCCTGAATTTGTCCTTCGTCCTGTCCGGACTCAACCATGCCACCAACTTTTTCATCTATATCGTCTCGTCGCCAAGGTTCCGCCAGCTGCTCCTGGAATCGCTTCGAAGAGGACCTTGTAGGTCCCGCGGCGGAAGGCGGATCGAAGACCCGGCTAGACAGACGCGGGGAATGGCAAGGGACAGGCCGCCAGAGGAAAGGGTGGCGGCCGAAAACTCGAGGGATATCTACGTCCAGATCAACCTTAAGGTTATCGTCAGTGCAGCCAGTGAAACATAACATGACGCCACTGTGGTGCCATCGATCCGAACTTCTACGAGGCATCTCCGGGCTCCAGCCTTCTCCTGAATGGTTTAGACCTTCACCAGAATATTTTGGCCTTCTCCTGAATAGTTTAAACCTTCACCCGAATATTTTAGGCCTTCTCCTGAATAGTTTAGACCTTTTCCCGAATATCTCAGGCCTTCTCCTGAATAGGTTATTCCTTCTCCTCAATAATTCATGCCTTTTACCGAAATAAACTTGGCCTTCCCCGATTAGTTAGGCGTTCCAGGTATGATTTGACTGTGGAATGAAGGGAAAGGAGATACGAGCTGTGTAGGGGGAAAGAGCAGGCATATACAGGGAACATTTTCCCACTTGGTTCTCGGTTGGATTCAATCTGGAGTTTGACCGCAAACGCTTAGCAGTGACATTCGATTGATGCATTGAGCATTGTTACACTGGCGCTACATAAGTCATCGGATTAGAATAGATTGAAGCATGAACGGATAGCTTTTTATGGGTTGAGTTCATGTAGAACAAGAGAATGAAACTTCTGTAGCGCAAATGTAGGCTTAAGTCATTTAGGCAATCAGTCATTTTGATGTCATGGTGTGAGCCCCCATGGAATGGCGAACTGGAACGGGAAGGCAGAAATGATGAAAGGTCGTACAGGGACAGACAGACAGACAGACAGACAGACAGACAGACAGACAGACAGACAGACAGACAGACAGACAGACAGACAGACAGACAGACAGACAGACAGACAGACAGACAGATGACAGAGAGAGATACAAAGATATAGAGAGATACAGAGAAATAGACAGAAAGAGAGTGAGAGAGAGGGCAGGATGGAGAGAAAGGGAGAGAAAGATACAGACAGACAGACAGACAGAGACAGTTAGACAAAGACAGAGACAAATACAAAGAGAAAAAACTTCTGAGACGTCCTTCAGATCCATAAACATTTTATAGCGCCTTTTATTCTGTGTCAATAGAAGGCCCCATAAAAATGTTCATCAATAGACGGACAGACTGACAGAGATATACAAATACACATAGACCGACAGACAAAGAGACAGATAAATAACACACAGACAGACAGACCGACAAACAAACAGATGGAAGGACGGACAGACAGACAGACAGCATGTATAAAGCTGGATTATAAAGAGAAGGGAATATGATTCTTCACTCAATATTTCCTCCAATGCTGTTAGCAGATGTTAGGACGAGTGTAGCAATATCGCCCCCTAAGTTGTCTGATAAGGACTGATAAAATTAATGTGGCCTTTTGTGCTGCAATTCAGAGAGAAGCCTCATATCGTTTATTGTTAGCATTGTCCCATCATTACTAGACACGTTGTGTCGTCTATGCAGAGTCTGTGTTCGCCTTTAGACCACAAAAACCGAAACAACAATCCGCCATCAGGAACTTTTGTTACTAATGTCATTATCACTGTTACTGTTACTGCTGCTGCTGCTGCTGCTACTACTACTACTACGAGTAGTAGTAGTAGTAGTACCACGACTACTATTACTACTACTACTATTATCATGTTATTATTATTATTATTATTACTACTACTACTACTACTACTACTACTATTATTATATTTAGAGGATAAAAGTCATGTTATTGTTTCTGCTGATGACGTATGACATTCGTGGCCACATTCTCATCCTCCGTTTCCTCTCCCTTCTCCTTGTCCTCATATTGATCCTCGTCCTGCTCCGTCCGTCTAGGCCTGCACAGCCAGTGCTTTATCTAGCGCCTGACGAAGGTCATTGGTCAGGTCACCAACGTCTTCAGCGCCAACACTAAAACAATATCCAGAAGACAACAGTTTTATTCATCGCAATTCTTTTCTGAAATGGTCTGGCAGATTCTAGTAGTAGTAGTTCCAATGTTTAACGACATCTTATGGCATCAAAGACCGTTGACATCGCCCTCCTCCTTTATCCAGGCTTGGGACTGGCTCCACCCGACTAAATGCAGTGGCGGAGTTTAAATACCAGATACACAGTAGGTCTAGTGATACGCGTGGAACAATCAGAAATCTACATGTATACCGGCTCAGTTTAGCTTATTACCTCTGTATGATGCGTTATAGTATAGGTATATATGTACTCATCCTACGGTCCATCTTTCCATCCGTCCGCCTTTTCGTCCGTCCATCCATTCATTCGTCCGTCCACCCATCCTTTTATCGTTCCATCCAACAATCCATCCATCCATCAATCCATCCATACATACATACATACATCCATCCATTCTGGCTCATTGTCAAAAGTTTCGTTTAATAAAACAGCGATTGCATTACCTTACCTTACTTTACCTTACCTTAATTTACCTTACCTTAGCTGACCTTGCCTTGGCTTATCTTGCCTTACCTTACCTTAATTTACCTTACCTTACCTTGCCTTACCTTACCTTACCTTACCTTAATTTACCTTACCTTACCTTAATTTACCTTACCTTACCTGACTTTGCCTTGCCTTGCCTTATCTTGCCTTACTTTGTCGTGTATAACTTAGTCTCATGAACCTCCATCTGTCTGCTTCTAACACCTGTATCTGATTCATTCTCACATAGGTCTATCACAGTCTGAATTTATAATACCTGTCTACATACTTCCAGGCAGGTAGATTGATGGATCATACCTTTCAATACCTAATCATAGACTGATTGGATCTGTCTACCTGAATCTGATTTTATTACACCTGTCTATACACCTGTCTCTATCTGAGATTATAACGATCACAGAGATTATATCTCTGATTTGATTATACCTGTCAATTATACCAGATCAGTTCCAATCTGTCCATACCTGAATCGGATCTGTCCATCTCCAATGCCGCTCTCGTCTCTATCCTGCTGCGTCATGGTCATTGGCCCATGGGTCATGGAGGCTGGATGTGAGATGAGGCTGTGCACCCCTCCCAGCGATACGGCTAACTGGATCACATGTAGATTCTGCAGCAGAACAGCCACCCAGCGCCATATTCATCATCGTCAGTCGAAATTGAATGGTATCTTTTCATTTCTTCTCCAAAAATCTTATCCTGATTCTTCCTCTTCCCCTTATCTCTCCTCTCGCTTCAATTTCAGACATCATCCACCGTAGCCGTCCGACTGTCTGACTGCCTGACTCCTGGATCTTGACCTGGAACCGAAGCCTTTTGCCTATCGATTTTATTTTGACTGAGCGCCTGTGAATAAGCTAGTCTTAGCTTTCGTTGGGCGCTGTAGAAATCTCGAGATTACGATTACGAGTATCATACTGCATTGCATTGTACATTTTTACATTGAATTGTATCCTTTTTAAATTGCTTGTTCACCGCGGGTTGCCTCTCTGTCTTAATGGACTTATCTTTGGGATAATGACCTGATCGCTGCTTGGTTTTGGTGCGTCATCGATTGAAACCTTGTGTATTAGACAGCGACGCGATAGAAATCACTAATTAATTAATTAATGATAATTAGTAATTAATGATATTGTAAAGCAACAGACAGACCGACAGACAGACAGACAGACAGACCGACAGACGGACAGACAGACAGACAGACCGACAGACAGACAGACCGACTGACTGACAGACACAAAGACAGACCGACCGACCGACAGACAGACAGACAGACCGACAGACAGACAGACCGAGAGACAGACCGACCGACCGACAGACAGACAGACAGACCGACCGACAGACAGACAGACCGACAGACCGACAGACAGACAGACCGACAGACAGACCGACCGACAGACAGACCGACCGACAGACAGACCGACCGACAGACAGACAGACAAACCGACAGACAGTATATTAACTGCGTCTATAGCTTTCAATGTTTACCTCTTAACTTTTGTAAGAGGCATCATCAAATTTCATCTGTATTGTATTGTACTCCATCGTAATGTATTGTGTCTTATTGTATTTTATTGCATTGTATGGCTTTATATCATATCATTCTACATGGTTCGATGTTTCATTGAGGCGTTTACAGGAGTGGCACTGACCTCTACGAAGACCTTGGCTGGTTCCAGTCCACCCTTGACATCGAAGCAGATCATGGCACCGAACTTACGCATCTGTTTCTTGGCCATTTCGTGGTCACGGTGGCTCTTGAGTCCGGGGTAGTGGACCTTTTCGACGGCTGGATGGCCCTCAAGGAACTCGGCCAGGCGCTGGGCGTTGTCGCTCTCACGCTCGACGCGAAGTGGAAGAGTTTCCAGGCCGCGTAGCAATAGAGAGGCCTCAAAAGGAGACTACGACACACATACACATCGTCGTCGTCATCATCAACAACGACATTATCATCGTCATTATCAATAACAACAACATCAGCAGCAGCAATAACAACATCGTCGTTGTCGCCAGTAACGACGTTCTCATCATTGCTATCATCATCGTCGTTCGTCATCACACCACCAACAAAGCTAACATCATCATTATCATAATAATAATAATAATAATAATAATAATAATAATAATCATCATCATCATCCTCTTCATCATCATCATCATCATCATCATCATTATCAAAAAATCTGATGAATGTTGTTATCGCTATCGTCGTCATCATCAAAGCTCGTCATAGTCATCGTCTTCTTCATTGTCGCCGTCTTCTTACTCATCGACTTCATCATCGTTAAGTAATGGTAAACAAAGGAAGCAATCAGCAGAAAGCCTTCTCCTCCTAGTCCTCCTTATCTTCCTTGTTAAGTCCTCTCCTTCTTTGTCTACATTCTCATCCTCCTGCTGAAGCGCATCTTCAAGTTCTATTCCTGTTCCTCCTCCTCCTCCTACTCCTCTGCTCTTTCTCCTCTTCTTCTTCTTCCTCCTCTTGTTCCTCTTCTTCATATTTTTCCCTGTGTTTTCTGCTCCTCCTCTTCTTCCTCTCTTCTTCCTTCTCCTCGTCTTCCTCCTCCTGTTCTTAACCTCCTCTTCTTCTTCCTCTTCGTCTTCTCCCTTCCTCTTTTTTCTTTTCCCCCTTCTTCTTCCTCCTGTTCTTCTTCTTCCTTCTTTTCTTTCTCTCCTGTCCTTCTTTCTCCTCTCCCTCTTCTTCCTCCTCATCCTCCTCTACTTTCCCCTCTGTTTTCTGCTCCTCCTCATCCTCCTTTTCCTTCTTCTCTTCCGCCTCTTCTTTCCTCCTCTTCTTAATTTTTTCTTTCTCCTCCACGTTCTCCTCCTTGCGCTCGGTCGATGGACATCTTGAAACTCGAAAATTGCTGATAGCCAAGCACTCCACAACACAGTTTAGCTGCGCGCAACTATCTTTAAGCGTCGGCCAAATACAATAGCGCTACAACAATCCTCCTCATGCTGGCGACCTCTCTCGAGATAAAACTCGAGTTCTGTGGCAACGTCCGTCTTTAATTAGCAACGATATTTACACAAAGAACTAAAAGAGCTTCTTCTTCGAGTCTAACCTAGTCTCGAACTCTGACCCGACCTCGTTAATCGCCTCGTTCAGTGGCGTCTGTTACAATGGACACCAGTGTAGCTAGTATGATCGTAAACAGCCACTGTGTCCGACATTTAGACACCTTTACCTGACTACACCAGGTAAATGTGTCTAACTGTGCGTCGCAGTGGCTACCTACGATCATCCTAGCCACACTGGCGTCCATTGTTAAAGACGTCACTGAACGAGGCGACTAACCAGGTCGGGTCAGAGTTTGAGGCTGGATTAGAATCTAGGTATTAACGAGGTCGGGTCAGAGTTCGAGGCTAGAATAGAATCTAGGCAGTTACGAGGTCGGGTCAGAGTTCGAGGCTAGATCAGAATCTAGGCAGTTACGAGGTCGGGTCAGAGTTCGAGGCTAGATTAAAATTTAGGCACTAACGAGGTCGGGTCAGAGTTCGAGGCTAGATTGGAATCTAGGTCACAGCCATTTATGCAGGCCTAACTCTTTCTCTCATAGATCAGCTGCAATCTGTTTTAAATGCTGCAACGGCTGATCCGTGGCATTCCTAGGCTTCAGCATCACATCCGGCTTCATGTAGGAGATGCTGCACTGGTTTCGTATACTGCTTCGCAGGCTGTGCACCATCTGACCTTTGAGAGTTATCTGTCTCGGTCGCCTCCACTCCTGGCCGCAGATTCCTTCGGTCTGCTGTTCAAGGGACCTGGTTGTACCGCCTACCCGAACTTCCACAGTCCAACACAGAAATGTTAATATAATTGTACACGATTTTTTATAGCGAACGTATGGCCTCGACCCTGCTCATGTTTCAACGAATTAATTCGGATGAGATTTTATTTATTTATTTATTTATTTAAAGCACTTGTAACGCGCGAAATCAGTACATCAGAATCTGAGGCGTGGATGTACGTTCACTAGGGGCCAAGATCGAATCATGCAAAAGCCAGTATCAAGTAGTGAGTCTTAACAAGTAATTTAAAAGATGATAGCGAGTTTGCAAGTCGGGCCTTTTGTGGTAGACGATTCCAAATGCGAGGAACACATCAGCTACAATTGTCCTGAACCTAGGTTCTTGCAACAAACCAGAATCAGGAGAACGCAAGATCCTTCACCACCGCTGCCCGTTTGAATGGGCGCCACGCCATTTAAGGTCCCCGAAACTTCGGCCCATCTTTCTGAAAAACTTTGCCTAGTAAACTACGACGTGAGCTTCTTTGCATGAAGATGAAGAGGGTTCTTCGTTTCTTTTCTGTTCTGACAATTTCTTTGCCTCTTTTCCAAAAGCGTATGAAAACCAGTCCATTCAATCGTCGCGTTTGCTGTCAGGGGTCGCCTCTGCAAAGTTTCTCTGTAAGTGGAGCTAAATAAATTTACTATTACAGCTACAAATTACAGTCGAAGAATGGATCATATATTACATCAATCATAAGGCCGTAGATCAAATCGTAGACGAGAAGATGGTTCTATACCCTGGATAATTGATAATTGCTTTGTTTACATTTCGATTGCTATCTTACGTTATCGATGTTAATAGGCGACCCTATTTAAGCGGGACTTCTGAGTTTGCCTTTTGTATCCTGGAAAACTGTAAATTTTATGAATAACCTGATATGTTTACTTTGGGATCAATAAAAGAGTTAATCAAACAATCAATCTATCTATCTATCAATCAACCGAACACTTTTGCCTATCGAATTTGTTTTGACTGGGCGCCTGTGGATAAGCTGGTTCCCGCGACTTGGCTTTCGTTGGGCGCTGTAGAAATCTCGAGATTACGATTACGATTACGATACCAGAATTCCTCCGTAAGTTCGTCTGTTGATGAAGATGGCTCTCCACTGGTCCTCTGTCCTGGTGGTTGCAACTCCAGCGCAGAGGTCACTGTGACCTCCAAGGAACTTCGTCCTAAAAGCAGAGAATCAGCTCGCATCAACCACCCAGCTCACTTCATCTGATCTACTTGAATTCGGTTAGGAATCTACTTAAGTGTCTAACTGTATAGCACAGTGGAAACTACGATCACCCTTCGCTCGGCCACTCAAGATCTCCGGTTTGTCCCTCGCATGCGAACCGCTGCGGCCCAGTCCAGAAGCTTTGCCTACGTTGGTCCCACTTGTTGGAATCGTCTCCGTCGAGAATTGCGACTTGAGCTCTTTTTTCTCTCTCTCTCTCTCTCTCTCTCTCTCTCTCTCTCTCTCTCTCTCTCTCTCTCTCTCAGTGTCCGGTAAGCGCCTAAAGACAGTGATTTTACTTTTCCGGTCTGTAGTGAAAAGTAGTAAAAACAATGAGGATTTTAGGGTTTTGCATATCGTAGATTGTATTACGCCGGATAATTTAGCTATTGTGTGTGTAATTAATGTGCATGGAACACTGGGGAACAGTTGGACGTAATTAACGAGAGGCGGATAGGACGCCCGTAGTTGACAGGTAGAAGTAAGCGAGAGAATGAGAGAGAGAGAGAGAGAGAGAGAGAGAGAGAGAGAGAGAGAGAGAGAGAGAGAGAGAGAGAGAGAGAGAGGCGGAGCACAGGGATGCTGATCGGATGGCGAAAGGGAGAATTTGGGTGATTGACAGATGAAGGGGAAAGTTAAGGAAGGGTGCGAAGCGAAGAAGGCATTCGCTAAACAACGGTCGAAAGAGGCGTTAGGTTCCGGAGAACAGAAGAAAAATAATAAACCTGTATCTCTTAAACGGACCTCGCTAGACTAATAGGCCGATGCGAATCGAGAGACTCTGATTTTGCTGAATTTGTTGCAAATACGGTGTAAATACGTGTAATATACGTGCGAAAGAAAGAATCGGTGTTGTCTCTGTACATTCGGACTGATCCATTCACGAACCCGCGTGCTGTTAAAGGCCTAAAGTCCCCCGAAGATAAAGCCATATCAATAGCACCGCTCGCCACCCTATCCTGAAAGGAGACTTGTGCTCGCCAGCGATCCATCGCATCGCAGGATTCGCAAGCAAAAACATTCTTTCAGTACACGGTCGGAAGCACCTCTCTTGAGTTTATCCTCTAAGAGGCGCTTTATAAATCTCAAATTACAATTACAGTTACAATTCTACCTACAATGGCGTCCACTGTTACAGAGGTCACTGGATGAGGCGATGAAAGAGGTCGGGTCACAGTTCAAGGCTACTCTGGCCTAGTTAGCTAGATTGGTAAAACCGTACCTCGTGGTGCCTCTGTTCGTGAGGATGCCGGTTCACGTACCGATAGTCTGGCAAGTGTTCGTAATAGCAATAGTGTTCTGTTTAATCGTCTGCTTACCTTTGCTTTGCTATTACCTTTATGCCTATCTATGACTTCGCCTTCTCTTTTACCCTTCCTTTCTTTTACCTTCGCCTTTACCTTTTGACTTAACCTTCACCCTTCCTTTCTTTTACCTTTACCTCTGACTTAACCTTCACCCTTCCTTTCTTTTACCTTTACCTCTGACTTAACCTTCACCCTTCCTTTCTTTTACCTTTACCTCTGACTTAACCACCACCCTTCTGTTCTTTTACCTTTACCTCTAACTTAACCTTCACCCTTCCTTTCTTTTGCCTTTATCTCTGACTTAACCTTCACCCTTCCTTTCTTTTATCTTTATCTTGACCTTTGCCTTTACCTTTATGCTTCCTTTTTTATATTTACCTTTACCTTTGCCTTCATCTATACGCACCCACTATGTACGACCACGTCGACGCCATATTGAATGGGCTTGATGAGGACTGGGCTGGAACAGGTGGCATCCATGATAGTCGTTACGTTGTGCGTTCGGCCGAGGCGTCCAAACTCCTCCATGTCAAGGATAGTGATGAGTGGATTGCTAGGAGACTCGCCGTATACTACCTAAGCAACATCATCATCATAATCATGATCATGATGTATACATGTATGTATGTATGTATGTATGTTTGTATGTGTATATGTTTGCATGCATGTTTGTATGTATATACTCATGTTTATTTTGTGTGTATGTATGTATGTGCATATGTTTGTATGTGTGTATGTTTGTTTGTTTGCACATGTATGCTTGTGTGTATTTTTGCATGAATGTTTGTTTGAATGTTTGTATGTAAGTATGCATGGATGCAGTATGCATGCATGTATGTATGTATGCGTATGTGCGCACTTAAATTAAGACATTCTAATCTAATCTAATCTAATGTAATCTAATCTAATCTAACGACTTCTATAGCGCCACTATCATAATGCATAAGGCATCAGTCGATGGTCGCTTCAGTATTCTTTTCTTCTTCTTATTAATTAGTAACTTCTATAGCGCCGGTGTCTAAAGCACAAGACATCAACCCATGGTGCCCCGATACCACGCTACAGTCAGATCAATGCCCAAAAGTCATCTCTTCGAGTCAAATCATGGTATAAAAATCGTCATCCTTTGGAAAAACCCGATCAAATTTCTTGATGAGTACCCTTCCTTGTTTGCTCCCTATCAATTGTAATTGTAATTTAAGATTTATAAAGCGCCTCTTAGAGGATAAACTCAACAGAGGTGCTTCCGACCCGAAAAAGTAAAATCACTGTTGAACAGTACAGTCTTTAGGCGCCTGCGGAACACTGAGAGGGGGAGAGAAAGGAGCTCAAGTCGCAATTCTCGACGGAGACGATTCCAGCAAGTGGGACCAACGTAGGCAAAGGTTTTGGACTGGGTAAGAGACAGGAGCTCGAATCTTCTGGACACGACACCCAAAATTATCACCATCTATCAGCTGCAGCAACATCATCATTTTGGGGATGCTTACTTTGGTGTTTGGTCGAATAGCCTTCTTCATTTCCTCGACGTCATTTCCGGTGAAGGTGACGTCAATGTTGAAAGCCGGCAGATGGTGCTTCAGGAAGTAGTAGGATCCACTGTAGATGGAAGTGCATGACACCTAGTCAAGAAATTTTCATTATTAATTAATGCTGTTATTTATACCAGAGTTAAGTGTTTTCCATCAGAACACGGTAGCCGATTGGTTAGAGAGTTCGGCTTGTATGTGGGTCACGGTAGCCGATTGGTTAGAGAGCTCGGCTTGTAAGTGGGTCACAGTAGCCGATTGGTTAGAGAGTTCCGCTTGTATGTGGGTCACAGTAGCCGATTGGGTAGAGAGTTCGGCTTGTAAGTGGGTCACAGTAGCCGATTGGTTAGAGAGTTCCGCTTGTATGTGAGTCACAGTAGCCGATTGGGTAGAGAGTTCGGCTTATATGTGGGTCACGGTAGCCGATTGGTTAGAGCGCTTGGATTGTGACGCGTAGAGTATGGGTTCGAGTCTCGTCCTTTGAGACGGTTACTGTCTAGGAACCTTGTGCAAGTTCTTCACTCACAGTTGCTCAGCGTCGTCGATTGAAGCTTAGTCATTAGATACTGGCGCTTAATAAATGCAGAAATAATAATAATAATGTAGCACAATTTGAAAGCAAAATGATCTCATATTAATCAGCAGACATCGTCATAGCCGCGCCACACATATTTTATAATATATTGCATTACATTAACATTAATATTATATTAATTTTCATATTTTACTTATTCTTCATATTGAGTAGGCTAAACATGTTGCGCGTATACACATGTCTAAGCATATTATTATATAGATAACCATAGACGCACGTGAATTAGAGCGTATGCATCACGTGATCGGTGTCCCATAGACTCGTATAAATTAGAGTGTGCATACCACGTGGTCGCCTGCCTTGAGGAAGCTCAGAAGAGTCGTGCTAATGGCAGCCATTCCGGATCCAAAAACAACGGAACCTGCTCCTTGTTCCAGAACCTTCATCGTGCACTCGACCGCCTCGCAGGTCGGGTTGTTCAGACGGACATAGAGGTAACCGCCCTGAAATGAAAAGGTCATTCCGAAGGTCGTTAGAAGACTAGGTCGTTCAGTATGCAACGGGGTCACAGTAGCCGATTGGGTAGAGAGTTCAGCTTATATGTGGGTCACGGTAGCCGATTGGTTAGAGTTCAAAAGCGACGTTCATGAAGTAAGACGGAACGAAGTCGGCCTGGTTAACAAGTTTTGGCAAGTTTAGAAACTATCGTTATCATCGTCATCGTCGTCGACGTCATCATCATCATCATCATCATCATCACCACCTACAGCAAAACATCATCATCATCAGCATGGCAACGCACGATTATTATTATCGTCAAAACAGTATCATTATTTCATCATCATATCACCACCATCGACAACCACAAAAGTAAGTAACCAAGTAATGCATTTGTTAACACGCCATATGTCCATCGGCTGAGCGATGAATCATCACCACCACTACCACCACCACCACCACTATCATCATCATCATCATCATCATCACTAACATCATCATCACTATCATCATCATCATCATCATCATCACTATCATCATCATCATCATCATCATCATCACTACAATCATCATCACTAGCATCATCATCACTATCATCATTATCATCATCATCACTACCATCATCATCACTATCATCATCATCATCATCATCATCATCACTATCATCATCATCATCATCATCACTACCATCATCATCACTATCATCATCATCATCATCACTACCATCATCATTACTAGCGTCAACCTGCTTGACCATCGTCATAGAATCATCATCAGCGTCATCAGATCAACGTATGTCCAACAAGCCAACCACTGGACATCGTTGTCCAACCCGCCAAGCTCCCCACCTCCTGAAGGATGTTCGAGAAATGCTTGACGCTTTTGATTCGGTAGGTGGACGAGTGGACTATGGGTTGAACGACGGGCACTTCCTCCTCCTTGAAGTTGTGGTGGACTCTGGTGACAATGGCCTTTGTCTCGTCCTTCACGTCTTCGATCTTCAGTCCATCCAAACCAGCCTCCAACTGAGACACGCACGGCTTCCAGTGTGAGCTGCCGAAAATAAAATGCGCCTCATGAGTTAATATGCACGATTATGCGTCGTGTCGCCACCTAGCGAATGCAAGGGCTACTAACATATCAGAGAAATAATTACCAGAAGAATGAAAACGGTGATTGACGATCTGAAAGACAGATAGACAGAGAGACAGACTGACACTCACACACACACACACACACATACATGAACACGCATGCACACACTATGCTTGTATGTATTTATATATGTAAGTAAACATGTATGTATGCACGTATGCATGTATGTATGTATAGATGCATGCATGCATGCATGTATGTATGTATGCATGTATGTATGTATGTGTGTATGTATGTATGTATGTATGTGTGTATGTATGCACACATGTATGCATGACATTGTATGCAGGTATACGTACATGTATGTAAGCATGTATGTATGTATGTATGCTTGCATGTATGTATATGCATTCATGTATGTATGCATGTTTGCATGTATGTATGTATGCATATATGTATGTATGTGTATATGTATGTATGTATGTATGTATGTATGCATACATAGATGATTTAACAGATGAGCTTTATGTTAGGCTAGCACAGGTAATATTTCCGCGAGGTACAAAAGGCGCCTTATTAAGTGACGAAATACACACATACATGCAGGCAGACAAATAGAAGAAGCAAGGCAGACATGCAAGCGAACATGGAAAGTGTTTGTCTTAGTTTGATAAAACGATCTGCTTCATGTGGATCAGCTCAACAATACAGTCTATGTTTATCTGAAGTAGCATCTGTTTAGATCAGAGAGACAGCCACGTTGACAGCGCGATGAGAGCTTTTTATAGGCGCTATATGAATGCTTTGAAATATACATACACACAGACATACACACACAAACAATATACACACATGCATACATGCATACATACATGGATACATATATACATACATATATGCATACATATATGCATGCATATATGCATACATACATGCATACATACATGCATACAGGATCACATGCATACATACACGCATGCATACATGCATATATACATGCATGCATATATGCATACATATATGCATACATACATGCATACAGGATCACATGCATACATACTTGCATGCATACATGCATATATACATGAATTCATGCATACATACATACATATACACATACATATATATATATATATACACATGTCTAATAAGCAATGATAGTATTTACCTCATTATGGTATGTGTTCGTCAGGAAACGCAGTCAGGCAGTATATTCTTGATGGTAAAACCCCAGCTGCCAAAATTCTTCAACAAGATATCATCGCTAGTGTTAGACGATTATGACTTTTTGGCTTGGGGTGAATTAACAAAGCTTCAGACTAGCAGGGTTATTGACTTTTTCAATCCATTTTTTTCCGAAATTAAATCATTTTGTACCCTTTATGCAAAATGTTTAGCCTACTCAAAATTATGAAAAATTACAAAAGAAAATTAATTAAATATGAACAGTAATGTAATATATTATAAATTAATATACATACATAGAAGCATATATACATACATACATACATAAATACCTCCTACCTACCTACCTACCTACATACATACATACATACAAGCATACATGCATACATACAAGTATACATGCATACATACATACAAGCATAAATACATACATGTATACATGCATACATACATACATACATACATACATACATACATAAATACATATATACATACATACATACATTCGTTTAGCTGTTATTCTAGTAGTTTGACAGCAAGAGGACTAACCAAACAGCTGACGAGGCGTCAAGATCGAAGAGTGAAACACTTTCAAGACAAACGTAGGTACCAATCAAGTGGACTTCAGAAGGACTTCGCTCAGCTGAGCGCTGAGATCAAAGTTCAAGGATCAGAGGTGACGATTATTCGTTTTGTCTGATTTTTTGAAAGGTCGGTTTGTCGTTCGTTGTTCTTGTCCTCGTCACCAGGTGGGGCCTCGAGCGAGAACAAAAGGAGTTCGGAGGGCAAATATCGTCGCTGTTACCCTGTCCCAGCTAAAGATATTCTCATGGTTATAAAAACGGATAAAATAAGACAAACACACACACACACACGGACAGGCAGGCAGGCAGGCAGACAGACAGACAGACAGGCACGCGGTAGTACGAAAAGAAAGAATGAGAGGCAGTTAGACAGACAGTCAAACAGACAGAGAGACAGACAGACAGAGAAGCCTCTGTCCCTTTCTCTGTCGTTATCGTTGTCACTGTCTTTATATGTGTCTGTGTCTGTCGTGAGAGACAAATACACAAGACAGAGAAACAGACATGCAGAGAGAGACACCGACCATACAAATATACCGACAGAAAGACCGAAGGAAAGAATAGAAGGAAGGAAGTAGAAGAAAAGAATCAAAGAATAAAGGAAGGAAGAAAGGTAGGGTATGGCAGGGTAGAGTAGGGTAGTGTAGTGTAGGGTAGGGTAGGGTAGGGTAGAGTAGGGTAGGGTAGTGTAGGGTAGTGTAGGGTAGTGTAGGGTAGGGTAGGGCAGGGTAGGGTAGAGTAGGGTAGGATAGTGTAGGGTAGGGTAGGGCAGGGTAGGGTAGAGTAGAGTAGGATAGTGTAGGGTAGGGTAGGGTAGGGCAGGGTAGGGCAGGGTAGGGTAGGGTAGGGCAGGGTAGGGCAGGGTAGGGTAGGGTAGAGTAGGGTAGGGTAGGGTAGGGTAGGATAGGGCAGGGTAGGGCAGGTAGAGAAGGGTATGGTACAGTGTATGGTAGGGTGGGGTGGGATGGGGTAAGGCAGGATAGGATAGGGTAGAGTAGGGTAGGGCAGAGTAGGGTAGAATTGGAGAGGACAAGACATGATAGCATGGGATACGAGTAGGCAGAATTGCGTGGAATTGTATTGACCGCACGTCATCCAAAATAGCCAGCCACCACCCATTCCCGCATCCATCCACCCATCCATCCATCCATCCATCCACCCATCCAATCAGTTGCTCTATCTAAACCGGATCTAAATCCGCAGCCGGACCCGTTCCATTTATTTCCCACGCCTCCTCCTCCTCCTCTTCCTACTCCTCCTCCTCTTATTACTCCTTCTCCTCCTCCTCCTCTCCGGTCCCTCTCCTTCCTCTGTCCACTGTCGTTGCCTCATTGACGGCACCAGAAGACGTCTCAGACCAGCGACTGAAGTGAACGTCCTACGCAGATGCTCCACCTCCCACCCACGGTCGCCGGGACGAACATTTCGGGGCAAGACAACAGCGTCCACTTGATGTCTCCCACTGATATTGGGATCGTTGTTTTCCAATAAAATACATCTACGTCCGTTTCACAGACAGACAGACAGACAGACAGACAGACAGCAGAGATAGACAGGCACACACAGACATACTGCTGGATAAATATACATACAGAAACGCAGACATACAGACATACCCATCAATTCAGGCACATAGACAAGGAGACAGACACACAGAGAGTCTTTTTGCCGCTTCATTAATCATGGTCTCCATCTGCCTGCCTTAACGTGTTTCTGTGTGTGTGTCTGTCTGTCTGTCTGTCTGTCTGTCTGTCTGTCTGTCTGTCTGTCTGTCTGTCTGTCTGTCTGTCTGTATGGACGCCGAGACTGACCACAGAAGTCAAGCGATCAAAAGGAGCCTAATGACCAGTCGAATCATCTTTCGCTCTATCTCACCGTCCTTCCACATGTCTGTCTGCCTACGTCCAAGTGTCTGTCTCTGTGTGTCTCTGCCTCAGTCTCAGTATCTGTCTGTACCTCTATCTGTCTGTCTCTGACTCAGTAACTGTATGTCCTTTTGTCTCTGTTCCTCTGTCTGTCCATGTCTTTTCCAAACGCACGCAATGCAAGAACCGCCGTATCGATCAAATCACGTGACATCCGGCGGTCAAAAATAGATTGCGGAGGAGGAGAATGAGGAGGAGGAGGAGGAGGAGGAGAATGAGGAGGAGGAGGAGAATGAGGAGGAGGGAGAGGAGAATGAGGAGGAGGAGGAGGAGAATGAGGAGGAGGAGGTGGAGGACGAGGAGGAGGAGGAGGACGAGGAGAAGGAGGAGGAGGAGGAATGGGCAGGGAGGGAGCGAAGGGAGGCAGTGATAAGACGATTCGATGGATATTGCTGCCATTGCCCTTCGGATACAGTGGCTGACGAAGCAGGGCCGACATGCAACGGTACAATCGCATCGGGTCGGATAAGCTTCTTTCTAACCGGTCATCGTAATCATCGTAAAGTTAGAATTTATTTTGGCGCAGAAAAAGCGAAACGTAAGAGTAAGCTAATTATGTCAGCTATACTGGGTGAACTAACTCGGGTGCTAAAGAAATGACGAATAAATTACGATTACTACTACGATTAAGTCGAACTTAAATCTGGCAACCGAACTTGGTTCTTCTAATGGCAGCTTTGAACACCCACTGACTTGACGCAGCGCTCGTGAATCAGGTGGTGCTCTGCGCCTAGCTTTCAAGATGCTCTTTAGAAACTTCGACTTTGTCATTGCGATTACGATTACGATTACGATTACGAAGCAGCGTAGTCAAAAAGTGGGCAGTGATTAAGGTCTAGATTGGATGGTCAGTTTCGGTTCCGAGTTGATTTCCGTAGGATATGGTGCAGTTGGTTTTAGCCAAGAAGTGTAGGAGTGAAGGATGAGTGTGGATGTGTGCCTTTATTACAAAGGAATATATTTAGCGCCTTTTTAAAGGTTTTTAATACGACGCTTTGCGGTTGAACGGGTTCTTATTGGACCGCGTGCAGTTTGCTACTTTCCCTCTTCCCGGCGTGGGGAAGAGGCAGCGGGCGGTGGGTATAAACGCGTGTAGGAGCGCGCGTAATTCTGTTTCGGCGATGCTTCTGGCTTCGGAGGCTGGAGAAACGAGAAGCGAGAGAGGAAGAGGAGGATGCGCTGTTGCTACTGCTGAGGCGAACGTGGAATATTTGGCTGATTCGCAATCGTGGTTACGATGAATCGACGTTGGTTTCGACCACCGGGTGGAATTACATCAGGATCTGTCATCACGAACCCACAAAATATGCCCGCTGGTCAGAGGGTGGCGGGGCAGGGACCTCCGCAGGTGGGGCTGGGATCTCGAGAGGTGGGGCAGGACTCTCGTGGGGTGGAACAAGATTATTTAGTGGCAGGACAAGATTTTTCACTGGCGGGGAAAGATTCTCTATGCGTCAGGCAGGGTTCTGTACAAGTGAGAAGGGGTTCGCTGTCCAATCGGGGCTCTTTACCTAGTCACGTGTCTGTATCGCCCCTTGTCGTGGGGCATCTGGGCTGTTCTTCAAGGCCGGAACAGACTTCGAGGGTGGTTAGAGGACCTATGCGTATGGGTCACTCCTTCCAGTCTCTGTCCGTCATCCTGGTCTTCCTGCTGACCGCGATAAACGTCACTTCCGCTGACCAATGTCAGCCCAACTTGGAGGGTCTCGTCTCTAGGACTGTCTTCGCCAAGGTCGTCTTCGTAGGCGAACGCGTCGGGCAAACAACCCGTCAAGAACCGACCGTGGAAGGACTCTGGTCGGCCGAGTTCAAGGTCGAGGAGCTTCTGAAGGGAGAGGACTTACCCCTGAACCGCAGGGTTCTTGTGGCGGGGCTCGGTGAGAAAGGATGCGCTGGGGGTAATTTCACCGTCAGGCGGAAGTACGTCGTCTTCCTTAACGGATCAGCCGAGGATCAGACAGGCGATGACGAAGGAAAGGAGGGTCAGAGACGGATCTATTGGACTTCCGGGCTCCCTGTCGAATTTACGAGAGCGGCGAAGAAGACGATCGAGAAATACTCGTGTGCCAACTGTGGTAGGATTCCGAAGACAGTCCCTGTCTGTCTAGGTGTCTGTGTGTCTGTCTTTCTTTCTTTCTCTCTCTCTCTACATCTGTCTCTTTCTGTCTGTGTAACTGTGTCTCTGTCCATGTCCTTCTGCATCTGTCTGTCTGTCTCTCTCTCTTTCTCTCTCTCTCTCTCTCTCTCTCTCTCTCTCTCTCTCTCTCTACATAATTATGTCTCTCGTCTCTCTGCATCTGTCTCTTTCTGTTTGTGTATCTGTGTCTCTGTCCATGTCCTTCTGCATCTGTCTGTCTGTCTGTCTGTCTGTCTCTCTCTCTCCCTCTACATATGTCTCTCGTCTCTCTGCATCTGTCTCTTTCTGTCTGTGTAACTGTGCCTCTGTCCATGTCATTCTGCATCTGTCTGTCTGTCTCTCTTTCTCTGTCTCTCTCTCTCTTTTTCTCTCTCTCTCTCTCTGCATATGTCTCTCGTCTCTCTGCATCTGTCGCTTTCTGTCTGTGTAACTGTGTCTCTGTCCATGTCCTTCTGCATCTGTCTGTCTGTCTCTCTCTCTTTCTCTCTCTCTCTTTTCTCTCTCTCTCTCTCTCTCTACGTATGTCTCTCGTCTCTCTGCATCTGTCTCTTTCTGTCCGTGTATCTGTGCCTCTGTCCATGTCTTTCTGCATCTGTCTGTCTCTCTGTGTATCTCTCTCTGTGTCTTTACTGTACGATGTAACTGTGGTATTCGTGGCAATTCAGTTGTGGAATTCTTTGTGGTCTTTGACGATTGGCAATTTACTGACATTTTTAGAGCGGAATTCTAGTATTTTAATGACACTTCGAAGCAGTTATTGACATGGATGCTGTAGTTTTTCTGCAACGTAGTCTTGGAATTTGTAGTGGTAGTATTTCAGCTACACGAAGTGACGTAGTTATACTACGCGGAGCGAAGAGGCGAGATCTCGTGCCAGGCAGTTTACAGCACTTGTCTCGGAGGTCGTAAATAACATTACTAGAAGCGGTCTAAATAAAAAGACTATAGCGTTACGTCATCAGAAAAGAACCTTCCCTTTCCTGTTTAATCTGAGTCATATTTGTGTAGCGCCTATTCATATTAGAGATGAGCACGGGCCGAAAAATCCCGGCCCTCGTCACCCTGGCATACATTGCGTAACCCTTACGTACTTCTTGTGGCATTGCACCATCTTTATGGTCATTGCGCAACTCTTACGTACGTTAATCGTAATCGTAATCGTAATCTCGAGATTTCTACAGCGCCCAACGAAAGCTAAGTCGCGGGAACCAGCTTATTCACAGGCGCTCAGTCAAAACAAAATCGATAGGCAAAAGGGTTCGGTTCCAGGTCAAGATCCAGGAGTCAGGCAGTCAGACAGTCGGACGTCTACGGTGGATGGTGTTTGAAAATGAAGCGAGAAGAGAGATAAGGGGAAGAGGAAGAATTAGGATAAGATTTTTGGAGAAGAAGCGTTACCCCCACAAAGGCGGCGACAAACTGTCAATCAAAATCAAACAGGGTACACTGTCTCAATATCCATTGGTTTGCGGCGTGTCGCTAACCGCAGATTGTTTGCTTAATGTTCAGTTGATATTTTCTCAGTATAAGTAAGTATTCGACGTTTTAAGCTGTTCAGTAAAAACTTACCAAATGGACACAGTCTGTTAGTAACTAAACGCCACTAAGTTTTGTGCAAAGACTGAGAAACGTGAAAGGCGATATTTTTCCAAAAATGAGGGCCGAAGTTTCCATCATTGCGAGCTCGGCCCGGCCCGACCCGGCCCGGGCCGACCCGGCCCAGCCAGACCCGGCCCAGCCCGGCCCAGACCGGCCCGCGATTTAGAGCGGCCCGGCCCGGCCAGACCCGGCCCGGCCCGGCCCGAAGCTCATCTCTGATTCAAAAGAGCACTTCCACATTCATGCACCCATCCTTCCATCCATTCACTCATGCATCCGTCCATCCATTCTATTCTTGTTCATTCATTCAGCCTCTCATTCATTCGTTCATTCATTAATCCTTCCACTTCTTCCTTCGTTCATTAATTAATTTATTCATTCATTCATTCATTCATTCAGTCTTTCATTCATTCATTCATTCATTAATCCATTCTATTCTTGGTTATTCATTCATTCATTCATCCTTCCACTTCTTTCTTCGTTCATTAATTAATTTATTTATTTATTCAATCATTCATTCACTCACTCATCCTTTCACTTCTTCCTTCATTCATTCATAAATTTTTTCGTTCATTCTTTATTTCTTTCATTCATTAGTGCGCAATCGTGTGTATATGTATCTTTCCAGCTGAGGCTCCCAGTGTGAAGATGGTAACTCGCGTTCTGCCCCCTATCGATCGTTCCGGTTCGTTGGTCCTGCGCTGTCGCTCTTCAGGGCGCCCGACGCCAACGATCACGTGGATCAAGGGAACGGAAGTCGTTCCCATCGACGGCCGACGAACCAAGACGTCAAGGTCAGCAGGTCAAGGACGCAGAAATTAGAAGCAACAGTAGTATTAGTAGTATTAGTAGTAGTAGTAATAGTTGCAGTAGTTGTAGTAGTAGTGGTAGTAGTAGTAGTAGTAATAGTGGTAGTACCAACAACATCAGCAATACGTAAGCATGTCTGTATTGTATAAACAAGATGAACGAATGAATGAATGAATGAATGAACGAACGAACGAACGAATGAATGAATGAATGATTGTTATTGTGATGGTATTGATGAACGTTAAGACGTGATGGATGGGCGGAAGGACGGACGGATGGATTGGTGGATGGATGGACTGATGGATTGATGGATGGATGGATGAAGATATATGTTGATGGTGTATCTGGTCTTTGAATTTGGCACCGAGTTACGCGACGCAAGTGTACAAACATTGCACTGAAGTTGTCTGAATGAAATATATGCCACAGAGAAACCCCTCCGTTCTCCCCTCTCCCTCTGCCTTCCTCACTCCCTTCCGTCTCTCCCTCCCTTTCCTCGTTTTCTCCCTCTCTCCCTCTATCCATATCTCCCTCTGTCTCTTTCTCCCTCTTTCCTTCCACTCGTCCGTCCCTCCGTCCTTCGCTCCGTTCTTCCCTCCCTTCCTCGTCCTCCTTCTCTTTCTGCTCCCCCTCCCTCCTTCCCTCCCTTCCTCCTCCTCCTTCTCCTCCTGCTCCCTTCTACCCTCCCTTCTTCTAGTCTATACCTCTTTCCATTGCTCACATCACATCTCTTGTTCTTTCACCATCATCTCCATCCCAGGCTGTTCTCCTCCTTCTCCTTCTCCTTCTCCTCCTTCTCCTCCTCCTTTTCCTCCTCCTTCTCCTTCTCCTTCTCCTTCTCCTCCTTCTCCTTCTCCTCCTTCTCCTCCTCTCCTTCTCCTTCTCCTTCTCCTCCTTCTCCTCTCCTTCTTCTCCTTCTCCTTCTTCCTCCTTCTCCTTCTCCTCCTTCTCCTTCTCCTCCTCATTCTCCTTATCCTCCTTCTCTTCCTTCTCCTCTCTGGCTTTAATTTTTTCCTCCATCGTTTGTTCCGCATCGTTCCAACGCCTGACTCCGCGTTCCGTAATCGCCAACTCATCTCTGTTCCACGAACGAGGAAGAGGAGGAGAAGGAGTAGAATGAAGAGAAGAGCAGAACGAGGAGGAAGAGGAGGAACAGAAGACAAAGAGCAGAAGGATGTGAATGAGGAGGACAAAAAGAGTAAGAGAAGGATGGAGAGTTTAAGGGAGGGAGGTAGATGTCAAGAGGTAGAGAGATGGTAGCGATTGAGATGCAGCTGCTGGCTTAGAATGAGAGAGAAGGCGATGTACAAAAAGATGGAACTGCAATGTACGTAAAGGAGGAAGAGGAGGAGAGGATTGGAAAGATGAAGAAACAGAGGAGGAAAAGGAAGAGGAGAAAGAGGAAGAAACTGTAAACATTTCTATGACGTAGTATAAGAACACAAAGATGAAAAAGGAAGAGAAAAAGAGGAAAGAATGAATGAATGAAAGAGGAAAGAATGAATGAATGAACTGATTCCAATTGTAATCAGAATCGTAACTTTGTACATCGTTGTTTGTGGTTTGTTTATTGATTATTTATTTTTAATACTTTAATAGCAATTTCATGTTATTGATTTTTGATATTTTAATAGCAATTTCATGTTATTGATTATTGATTTTTTATATTTTAATAGCAATTTCATATTGATTATTGATTTTTGATATTTTAATAGCAATTTCATATTATTGATTATTACTTTAGTTTTGAATGAGAAAGTAGAGAAAAATAGTGGATGGAGCAGGTACTTTATACATGCAGAAGAAGTTGGAAGGAGATCTTTCCCTAATAGCGACCTCCGAAAAGCGATCGTGGATATGAGGCCTTGGCGACTTCATTTTCTTAGCCTCAGAGTACGAGAGCGCTGTAGCCAAGTCATCTCCCTGTTCGTCTGATCCTCTCAGTATTCAGCTGAGGTGCTTGTCTTACAGCTGAGTTCTGGAGAGGAAATTCCGACATAGCCCCCTGTTCTGATGGGGCTTTGAACCCTAGACGTCTGG
This sequence comes from Norana najaformis, assembly GCA_964023275.1. Classification (NCBI taxonomy): domain Eukaryota; kingdom Metazoa; phylum Annelida; class Clitellata; order Crassiclitellata; family Hormogastridae; genus Norana; species Norana najaformis. The sequence goes on from OZ029929.1 coordinate 12,401,745, forward strand.
TTGACAGTTCAACACGCTAATCACTAGGCTGTCTCGCTACCTGATAAGGATGAGGAGAAGTTAAGTAGGATGGTGGAGAAGTTATGAGGTGTAACATAGCCACCTTTCTGAAAGCGCCTTAATGGGGCCAGGCAATAGAACGTCTGAGAATATCTAGTGGCCTGCCTAAGAAATGATATCGAAGGCCTTATGAGGGAAAAATCGAAAATCTTGCTCAATTAAATGAGTCACTGGGTCAGAGAGAAGGATGAAATTTCTTGGAATTGACTGAGGAAGAGAGGAATGAACAGAAGAGATAAAGAGGAGAGGAAGAGACAGGAAGAGAGAGAGAGAGAGAAAGAGAGAAAGAGAGGGAGAGAGATAATGCGAAAGACAGAGACACAGAAAGAGATAGGGGAGAAAGAGAGACAGGGAGAGTGTGAAAGATATAGAAACAGAGAGACAGAGAGAGACAGACAGACAGACAGAGAGGAAAAGAAAGAGGAGAGAGAAAAGGACAGGGAGAGATAGAGGGGGAAATTAAAGAGAGAGACAGAGAGAGACAGAGAGAGACAGAGAGAGACAGAGAGAGACAGAGAGAGACAGAGAGAGAGACAGAGAGAGGCAGAGAGACAGAGAGACAAAGAGAAGAGAGTGGGCAAGTGAAGGATACAGATGGAGAGATTGAGTGAAAGAGAGAAAAGAGAGAAATAAAGACAGATGGAAAGAGAAAAGAGAAGAGAGATAAGAAGCGAAAAGTGTCTGCTTGCGTACGGTTGTGTGTTTGTATGCGTGAGAGTTTGTTCGAAAGATAAAGACAGACACTGGGAGGTAGAGAAAGAGAGTGACAGACAGACAGACAGACAGACTGGCAGGGGAGTAATGGTACGACAAAGAACAAAGACAGACTTAGAGAAACATTTTTTTCCTCTAACCTCCTACTGCCTCTGTGTCTTAATGTGTCTTCATGTTTGTCTTCTTGTCTGGCTATCTATGGCTCTCTTTCCCTCTTTTAGCCACCCTTTGTTTATTCAAAGTAGAACTTTGCGACGATAGATGTCGCTATAAAGTGCAGCGAAACTCTACTATCAGCTGACATTCTATGTTTAAAGTAAATAATAAAATCGGAAACCTTTCAGGAATTTTTAAAAAAATTGAGATAAGAATTAACTGAGGGCTAATGATCCTGTTTCTCGGCTTTAAGACAACCGCAAACACTGAACAGCGCCTTGTTAGGTTTCTTAAAGCCGCTACATAAATGCTTAGCTATATACATAGATGCATTGCATACATACATACATTCATACTGTATAATGCTTACATTCATACGTACATACATAAATACACATACGTACATATATACATACATACATACATACATACATACAAACACACATACATACAAACACACAGATACATTCATTCATGCATTCATACACACAGATATTATTATTATTATTATTATTATTATTATTATTATTATTATTATTATTATTATTATTATTATTATTATTATTATTATTATTATTATTATTATTATTATTAAACAGACGTTTATAACGTGCGCAACTGACAACAAAGCTTAAAAGGTGCGTGCAACGACCCTCAAACAGTTCTACCGAGTAATATCGTTTATAGATCAATAGGAATGCACAGAAATCGAGGCAGACCTATTAAACGTGTGTTTTAAGATTCTTTTTAAAACTTGTTATTGAAAGAGTGTTATCTTTAATGCTAGTCGGTAAGGCATTCCACACTGTGGGGTAAGAGTAACAAAATCCACGAGAGCCAAATGCAGGAACTATGAGATACATACATACATACATACATACATACATACATACATACATACAAACATACATACATACATGCATTCATACATACATACATACATACATGCATTCATACATACATATATACATACATACTTACATACATACATGCATTCATACATGCATATATACATACATACATACATACATGCATACATACATACATACATACATACATACATACATACATACATACATACATACATACATACATACATACATGCATACATACATACATACATACATACATACATTCATGCATTCATATATACATGCATACATACAAGGATGGCGGCTTTTGCGGCATCTGGCGTTGTAAGATTTCGTTAAGGCCTTGCGCTCTGAGCTCATCCGTCCGCTGAGTCATTCACCGCTGAACTGCTTCTGTCCGCCTGGATTTCTACGGGGCCACCCAGAGAAAATAAGAGTATTTAAGGAAATAAATTTAAATAATAATTTAATAATAAATTAAATAAAACAATAAGAGTATTCATTGCGAAGCGACCGATGCTTTGTGTCTGGTTGCATTTCGGTGCTAACCTACATCGCTCGTCTTCGTTCATCCTCTTATCTCACTCCTGCTCGTCCCTCTGTAAATACTCAAGTTCTCTAACCTATCCATACACAAGGCTGCACCTCTACTCTGGAACGATCTCCCTTCTGAATTTCGCATATTATCTGTTCCTGTATTCCTTCCGTCGTTCGTCTATCATCATCTGTCTCAAGCCCCTCTATCTATTACTTCTCAGCAGGTGTTTTATTCGAAACTGAAGTCTCATCTTTTCAAGAAATCCCACCCTGATCCACCGAATCTGCTGCCTTCCCATTTTTCTCTCAGCTGAAACACAACTCACCCTAACAGCTCCTTTTCCCAGTCTCTCTCTGGTCTTCTGGCAACTCTCTGTCTCTCTGTCTCTCTGTCTCTCTGTCTTTCTCTCACTCACTCACTCACTCACTCACTCACTCACTCACTCACTCACTCACTCACTCACTCACTCACTCACTCACTCACTCACTCACTCACTCACTCACTCACTCACTCACTCACTCACTCACTCACTCACTCACTCACTCACTCACTCACTCACTCACTCACTCACTCACTCACTCACTCACTCACTCACTCACTCACTCACTCACTCACTCACTCACTCACTCACTCACTCACTCACTCACTCACTCACTCACTCACTCACTCACTCACTCACTCACTCACTCACTCACTCACTCACTCACTCACTCACTCACTCACTCACTCACTCACTCACTCACTCACTCACTCACTCACTCACTCACTCACTCACTCACTCACTCACTCACTCACTCACTCACTCACTCACTCACTCACTCACTGTCTGTCTGTCTGTCTGTCTGTCTGTCTCTCTCTCTCTCTATCTATCTATCTATCTATCTATCTATCTATCTATCTATCTATCTATATCTCCCTATCTCTCTCTCTCTCTATCTATCTATCTATCTATCTATCTATCTATCTATATCTCCTTATCTCTCTATTTCTCTTTCTCTGTATCATTGCCTCCATTCCTGTCACCCTCTATCTGTCACTCTGTCTGTCTGTTTGTCTTACTCCCTCTCCCATTCCCTTCCAATCTCCCTCTCTGTATCCCCGCCTATTCCATTCCCTGCCAATCTCTCTCGCTGTCTTCCCTCTTGTCTTCCTGCCTCCTCCGTTCCCTGCCAAGTCCTCTTCCTTTTCGTCTGATCCTCTCAGGCTTTCCTTCTTCCCATCTTTCCGCAATTCAATTAGCGCCGTCATCGTCAGCTACTAATTCCATTTCGGCGGCAACCACCAGCAACGAACTCCATCCACCCAGAGGCGACATTCCAATTCCCCTTAACCCGGATAAACACATCTCAAAAGGTGTTTATGGAACCGCAATGAATTACAACCTCCAAGACAGACTCCAGCTGTCTCAGCACCAGCAGCATCAGCAGCAGCCCTTGAGACTCCGCATTTCCGCATCATCTCGTTAAGTAGACAGAAATTAAGACGGTCGTTAGTGTCGTCGGCTTAACCCCTTAATCTCAGTTCATCGCCTGACTCTTCGTCATCGTCACGTTTCATCGCAATCGATGAGTCATTCGGTGACTCTCTGACGCGTCATGCCTTGAAAAGGCAGTCATGCCGCGTCATGCTGACGAAGGATTTCCGTGATGTAGAGTGTCATTTATACAGCGTCGATTGAATAAAAGACTAGTTAATGTGTTGCGTTGAGTCAGGGATTTCAAGGCAGTTTAAAGATTAATTGATTGATCGATTGATGAATGATTAAGCATAATTGTCTGACTGTCTGACTCATACACTCACTCAATCGCACAATTAATCACGCAGTCATTCACTTACTTCATCGATTTATATCTCTTCAGTCTAGCATTAACTCATAAATAATGCCAGCATGTATGTATCAACACCCTTTATATAGCGACTCTTACGTACCTCATGGAATCGCTGCAAATCTTAAATAAATCTAAGCTATAGGGTGTCGATATCTTATTCATGCTCCATCTAATTTATTTATTTATTTTATCTATTTACTTACTTATTTATTTATTTATATATTTATGTATGTATGTATTTATTTATTTACTGAAGGAACGGTTTGCAGCTGGTAGTTCGTCGTGTCAAACCTTCTGACGCCGGTCTCTACAAATGTCAAGCGTCAAATGTTCTTGGCTCCGTCAATAGTACCAGTGTCAACGTCACCGTCAAAGAGTCAACGCTTGCGGGTAAGTCTAATAATATCTTCTCTTCTGGTTACACCAGTCAATAGTCAATACAGGTGGGTTTCCAATACAGGTGGGATACCAATACAGGTGGGATGGCAACACAGGTGTAACGATTGAGAGCTAAGCACTTTTTTCAGAGAAACGAAGTAACTTGAGAGGTAACGTAAGATGTTATCACCGTCATCATCATCATCGTCGTCGTCATCATCATCATGTCATGATGTCATCACAACTTCATCATCAACGACAACATCATTGTCACCATGAACAACACCTCCACGATGACTATCATCAGGACCATCAATGTCGTCATCTGGCACTTCATCACTTGTCGGTAGTGACCGCGCATGCGTCAGGAAGCCTTGTTTTCCAGTATTCAGTCAGCTGAGTCGGCTATCATTGATGTTCGGTTTGTGCACAGGTGTATGGAAAAGGTAACAGGGTACAAAATAATCAATTGCCTTCAATCTACCGCCTACAGATATGTCTATGTGCTGTGTATTTTTGGTTTGTTTGTTTACTTATGTGTGTGTGTTTATGTGTGTTTGTATGTGTGTGTATATGTGTGTGTATGTCTGTGCATGTGTAGGTGTATGTATGTTTGCGTCTGTGTATGCCTTTGTATATGTGTGCATGTATACGTGTGTATGTTTGGTTTGTTTGTTTCCTTATGTGTTTTTGTGTGTATGTGTTTGCATGCGTGTGTATATGTGTGTATGTTTGCGTCTGTGCATGCCTTTGTATGTGTATGTGTGCACGTATAAGTGTGTATTTGTGTATATATTTGCTAATCGTTTGTATGCGTGTATATGTGTGTGTGTCTGTCCATGTGTATGTAAATGTATGCCTGTGGTTGTGTATGCTTTTGTATGTGTATGTGTGCATGTATACGTGTGTGTGTGTGAGAGAGAGGGAGAGAGAGAGAGAGAAGGAGAAAGAGAGAGAGAGAAGGAGAGAGTGAGAGTGTGTGTACATTTGCTAATCGTTACCACCAGGTAAAGGGGTATAGCCGCGCGGAAGGTGGATGGAAAAGTGGATGAATGGCGCAAGAAGTATTCCAAGCCGCAAACGTCTCACGCGCTTTGGATTCCTGGATTCGCCCACATGCGGTCGATACAATTGTTATTGATGCGATGAGGATTGTTTATCCTGTTGGCTCTTTTCGGATACCGTAGATTTTTCTTCATTCTTTAGCCATATGGTAATAATTGGCGAACGGTGCATCGCGTGTTGTACGACCGTTTTTAGACATCGTAGAATTTTGCTTAGCGGTAATTATTCACGCAGACCGTTAGCCAGCTATTTGTCACAATTGTGGCCGATGTATGGCGCCGTAGAGTCAGCAAGATCCAGATTATGTAGGCCGTATGCATGTAATACCGAGTATTTGTGTATGGATATATGATCTGTCTGTCTGTCTGTCTGTCTGTCTGTCTGTCTGTCTGTCATATCTGTCTGTCTGTCTTGTCTGTCTGTCTTATATATCTGTCTGTCTGTCTGATATATGTCTGTCTGATATATGTCTGTCTGTTTGTCTGTCTGCCTGCCTGTCTGTCATGTCTGCCTGTCTTGTCTGTCTGTGTGTCTGTCTGTCTGTCTGATATATTTCTGTCTGTCTGTCTTATATATATGTCTGATATATCTGTGTCTGTCTGATATATGTCTGTCTGTTTGTCTGTCTATCTGTCTGCCTGCCTGTCTGTCTTATATATCTGTCTGTCTGTTTTATATATCTGTCTGTCTGTCTGTAACTATCTGCCTGCCTATCTATCTATCCATTTATCTGTCTAACTAACTGGCATTTTCCATAGCAACGGAGATCGAAAATAACTCGCCTTAACCATAGCAACAGTTATCGCAGAGAACGGAAGCCGTCGTTTCCGTTGTCTATGGGTTGCCATGATTACACAAAATCCCCCAGCGCCCTCTGTCTGTTGATCCCGGATCCAAGCGGCTGAAGCGCTGTGTAAATTTACCCATCACTGTCCAGCGCTACATAAAGAAGCTGACCCGAGCAAGGATACTTCCGGGCTAACAACTTCCGTCTCCACATTTGAGCTTCCGGAATAGGTACACAAATGGACGGCGACCGTTTTTGTCTGAGATCTATGATTCTGACATCATGTTGGTCATTTGGCGCCGCGCATTTGGCCTTTGCTGGCCTTTGATCCCTGTCCATCGCTGCCTTCGCTTATGGCCCCTTGTTGGCTATTCGTTCCCGCCCCATGTTTACCTTTTCGATTCAAACGAGTTTAATATCGGAAGAATGATGCTTTGGGATATATATATATTTAGAGAGAGAGAAACAGACAGACCCAGATAGACAGACAGAAAACAAGACAGACTGAACAGAAGAAGACAGACAGAGAAGGGGAAAGAGAGACAGACAGTCAGACAGAAACAGAGAAAGACAGAAACACAGAAAGAGCAAGAGAGAGGAGCGGGGAAGGTGAACTAACCGAAGTGCAATCTGGGATAGCTTTATGGCCCATAAATCAACGCGCCCTTTATTTATCTTCCGGTTTCCAGATGGGCCTTTCATTGTGATCATCGCGTTGAGTGAAAGGAGCAAATTCGACAGCCGGATAGATAGACACACACATTAAGACACTGCATTGAAAACAAGTGCGCAATATAAATCGTCTTATTTACAATACATAGCAGTACAATATATTACGGATGCAGAAAAACACAGACAGAAAGACAGACAAAGTGAGACATAGACAGATGTTGGTGTTGTTAGCAGTTACTTACTTTCTCTGAATTGCATTAAAATACATTACGTACAGACAGATACAAATAATCAGACAAAGACACAAACACAATGAGACAGACAGACCCAGGCGTAGGCCTACACAGACAGACAGACTTCCATAACAACGACTACCACGCAACAAAATAATCACAATCTCATCCCACCATCATAAGAACGACCACCACGCAACACAATAATCACAATCTCATCCCATCATCATCGTCGTCGTCTATCGTTTACAGTTCTCCGGTGTAATCCTGGCGCTATAAAAATTTCGTCCTGACATGACAGAACACCTGATTGTGTCTGTAGAGACATCATCCTCATCGGCTGACCACGCTGTGCGCTGTGACCAACAGGTCTACTGCCTCAATCAGGGCACCTGCTTCACCATCTCCACCATCGGCCAGTTCTGCGCGTAAGCTATTACTTAGATTCTCTCCTCTGTCACGGTGGCCTACTGACACGCGCTTGCCCAATCTAATCTAATCTGCATATAAAACTAAAAGTCTTTACTATGCTTAGCCATGTAAGTCTTTATTACTGCACAGAAAACTAAAAGTTTTTACTGTGCTTAGCCATGTAAGTCTTTATTACTGCACTTCACTATGCTTAGCCATGTAAGTCTTTATTACTGCACAGAAAACTAAAAGTTTTTACTGTGCTTAGCCATGTAAGTCTTTATTACTGCACAGAAAACTAAAAGTCTTTACTGTGCTCAACCACGTAAGTCTTTATTACTGCATAGAAAACTAAAAGTCTCCTGTGCTTAGCCATGTAAGTCTTTAGTATTGCATAGAAAACTAAAGGTTTTTCCCGTGCTTAGCCATGTAAGTCTTTATTACTGCACAGAAAACTAAAAGTCTTTACTGTGCTCAACCACGTAAGTCTTTATTACTGCATAGAAAACTAAAAGTTTTTACTGTGCTTAGCCATGTAAGTCTTTATTACTGCACTTCACTATGCTTAGCCATGTAAGTCTTTATTACTGCACAGAAAACTAAAAGTCTTTACTGTGCTCAACCACGTAAGTCTTTATTACTGCATAGAAAACTAAAAGTTTTTCCCGTGCTTAGCCATGTAAGTCTTTATTACTGCATAGACAGCTAAGTCTTTACTGTGCTTAGCCACGTGTCTTTGTTACTGCATAGAAAACTAAAAGTCTTTACTGTGCTCAACCAAGTAAGTCTTTATTACTGCATAGAAAACTAAAGGTTTTTCCCGTACTTAGCCATGTAAGTCTTTATTACTGCATAGACAGCTAAGTCTTTACTGTGCTTAGCCATGTAAGTCTTTATTACTGCATAGAAAACTAAAAAATTTTCCCATGCTTAGCCAAGTAAGCTTTTATTACTACATAGAAAACTAAAAGTCTTCAAAAATCCAATAAAATGCAATCTAATCACATCCAATGTAATCTAAAAACTTCTACAGCGCTGCTGTGTTAACGCTCAAGGCATGTACATCATTTTGGCTTAGCAGCGAGCACCTCAGATGTACACTCCATCACATTTTAAGAAAGTTTCATCTTCTCAGATTGTTTCTGACATTCCAAGATTTTTTTAATAACTGTACAAAAAAATTTCCCCAGATTTATAAAGACCCATGTGGTTGATGGCCAGTTACTTTAGTTTTCAGTTTCGGCATGACCTTTTTCTCTCAAGTTCAGTGGGCAAACCGGCCTCTGAACCATTCAACCGTCGCCCTGATCAGGCAGATGGATGAGTGCAAATCAGTGGCGTGTGCACTCAAAATATCATACAGGGGGCATGTCCGGATTGACCCTGGATTCGCCCTTGAGTGACTAAATTTTTGGCTTATACTGCGCATTGATACATGTACATGTGATTCGCCCTTGAGTAACTAAATGTTTGGCTTACGTACGCCTTAACCAATGTAGCTAACCAGGCCAGCAGACATTCATAAAGCATCAGTTTTATAAATCTTTTTAAAACTTTTATTTGTACGTAATGCATCTTGCATATATAGAGCGCCTTTAAAGAACCTTACAAAGGCTTTTATGTATATTTATAGAGCGCATTTCGTTGATCTTTTGTCCGACAGGTGTCCTCAAGAATTTTCAGGCCCACGATGTCAAGATCGATACATTCGGTGGAATGAAACGAAACAACGTGAGTCGATTCTGATTCCCTTCTCGTCCTATACCTCCCAAAAAGAATCATTCTCTCGTTATTTTATAATATCCCTTTTTGTTTCTTTAATAAATTATTAATTCAGTATTTGATTAATCAGCTATTCAGTCATGTAGTCTTTCGCGAAGATTACGACTATCACGCTGATAAACATGAAGACGATAGGATTATGATGACGACGACGGCGTTGATCGTGATGATTTTGACAACAATGACGACGACGACGATAATAAGATGACGACGATGATTAATGATGACGACGATAATTATGCCCACGATGATAAGGATTACGACGACAATGACGACAACGATGATGATGGCGACGACGATAATTACTGATGACGACGATGATTACGACAACGACGATGAAAATGATGATCATGAATGAAAATGATGATCATAATGATTGCGACGACAGTGAGAACGACGATAATAATGGTAGTGATTTTGAGCTGATGACAAACGATTGTCCTCTTTGTGTATCGATGCAGATCCTAAGAAGCCGTTTGATTCAAACCTGCGAAATCTATTGATCAGCGGTTTGATCCTAATCGGACTCATTCTTCTTGTTCTTACGGTCATTGCCTACTGCTTAGCCATGTAAGTCTTTATTACTGCATAGACAACTAAAAGTCTTTATTGTGCTTAGCCATGTAAGTCTTTATTACTGCATAGACAACTAAGTCTTTATTGTGCTTAGCCATGTAAGTCTTTATTACTGCATAGACAACTAAAAGTCTTTATTGTGCTTAGCCATGTGAGTCTTTACTACTGCACAGAAAACTAAAAGTTTTTACTGTGCTTAGCCATGTACGTCTTTACTGTTGCAGAGAAAACTAAATCTTTACTGCGGCTCTGGTAGATGCATGAAGTAATATCACGTCGCATTACATGTAAATGTACACGGTTTTATATAGCCACTGTATAGCCTCGACCATGTTCGTTAACAATGAAATTAAAGGGTTAGATCCTTCATCCTTCACCACCGCTGCCCTTTTAAATTGGCGCCACACCATTTACGGTCCCCGTGTACGGATCGTGCTAGCCCGAGATTTGATGGCGATCGCCCTTATTTTTAAAGGTAATCAGTTCATCATAAGTGCAGTTTTTTCCGTAGCGAGTGTTCTTGCAACCCCAGGTCTATAGGTCGTTTTAAGAGTAGGCCTAGGTCTATACTCCGAGCTACTCCGGAATACACAGCGTGCTGTAAGCAGCTCGGAGTATGTGTCGAGTACATTCGGTGCGTACTTGGGGATGATTTGAAGACCCACTTAGTCTATCTTGTCAGCCGTTGAGAGATTTGTCTGTCTGCTAATCGGTCAGGACGCGCTACGATAACGCTCGGAGGATGAGTCACTGGACAGCGGAGGATGCAGGGCCTGACGTCAGAGCAAACGGTGCCCTCTTGCGATCACTCAACGGATTACAGGCTGAAAAACTACAGAAGGTAAGATACCAATCTTATTCATATATGCTGATTTGTTCGTCTGTGCAGTCGTGAAAATCGCAGTTTCCTGGCCACTGTCTCCATCGGCTGTTGCCGCCATTTCGTGATGACAAAAAGAACACTTTCATGTTACGACGATGACTAATTACAACGACGACGATAATAATGATAATGACATCTCATGGCAATAAATATTCACTCAATGAATCCATCGATCATTCAAATAAAGCCGGCAAGCAGTCGATCCATCAACCATGATGATAACATGTCTCTGATGAACCTAGCCTTGCGGACTTGATATACCGCCCGTAATTAAGCCAGCCTCCCTGGCGCAGCTTTTGTGTGGCGCAGAGAAATTTCGGAGATTTACATTTACATTTACACTACACTGATAGTGACAACGACTTGAGATCCGTGGGTCTGTGTAGTTCACAGCGGCCAACGGAAGTGGTGAGTCGGTCGACGACAAGAAAGTCGGACTTCCGCAGGTCCTCGTGACCCTGATCGAGGAAGAAGACCGAACAAGAACGACGATAACTTCCGGCAAAGACGAACTTCCGCCGGGGCACGCAAAACGACCGGAAGTACGCGTCTACTGCCCTCCGGAACAGTGCTCGACCTTCCCGAACCTGTCGCGACCCCGTCTTGCCGCTGTCTCGACGACACCCAGCTCGGCTGCCTCGAGCATCAACCTCCACATGGACAACGCCGGACCAACGGCCTCGGACGAGCGACTGGACAACTGCTGAGGAGAAAAGACGCTACAAGAAAAGAGGAGCGTTGGAATAGCTGAGCGGGATAAACTTCGAACGAGTGCGAGGTTTCAATCGATCAAACAGCTAATCGACATGCCTATCAATCGACCAATCACTAAATCAATCAATCAATCGCTTTCTATCAATCGTTGACGGAGTTTCCGTGGTTACGCTTACAGTCAAAGTCGGTCTAGCCACACAGTTGGGTATTAGACCTACACGCTTCGATGAACTGCAGTCGGATATGGAAGGGGAGCTGATGAACGTACGCCCTGAAACTTCGCTGACTCGTGTACAGAGAGGAAGATCATTTGCTAGACCCTAACATCCGTTTGCCCCTTCATTTCAAGTCACATACCCACCCTGAACTGGATTTGTAGCGTTCTTACACCTCTCCATGGAAATCAACGGCTGGCCACCTAGCGACGTAACTGAAGGAACGGGAGCGCAAGTAAAATAGTCAGATACCAACAAAACAGAATTTATTTGGTGCGGTTGTTAACGAAATCTTCGCACAGTCCTTGGGTCTTTTGGTTAGAGCGGTTTACACTGCGTAGCATTACATATTTATGTAGCGCCTTTAGGAAACTCCTTAAATACGCTACATAAATATTCTATACAAATATTCACGCACCCACATACACGACAAGGGCCTCAGAAACTGAAGACGGGAATGCAATGATCCTTACGACCGAGTTCCGTGAATAGCCTATTCACAGCCCCGGTCGCCAATTTGTTGAGTATTCCTCGGGAGGACGAATACGAAAAATGCACTTTATGATATTCATTACTTAATCTTGTCTAGTATTTGTTGTTGTTATCATAAATATAACTTGACATTTCTGCTAACGAATTACTAGCTTAGGTTATAAAAGTGGGAGGAGCAAATACAACTTGACATTTTTCCTAACGAATGCTAGCTTAGGTTATACAAGTGGGAGGCGCAAAATTAATGGATGAGGCGTGGCTACGCGGTCGGCTCCGTTTGTTGTTCAAAAAGGCGGCGTTACCATAGGTGAATTATATGACATTGGCACAATGAATTAAGCTCAAGCTAGCCAGTCACTTGAAATCTGATGTTGCTTGATTGGCAAGAAGGTGGAGCCTGCTTGTTGGACACTTGAAGTTTGATGTCACTTGACTTGATCATAGCTTTGATAGGCATGGCTAGAAAACTGAAGACATCGACTGCAACTTGACGACTGGCTATCATCCGCGTTCATTCGAAAGTGGGCGTGGCTTATGGATAACAAATCTTGAACATGTCACTTGATTGGATCGGTGGGGTAGGCGGAGCCAAATGGGCGGAGCTAACAAAAATTCAAGGTCACTATCAAATCGAAAAAAATTGTCAAATTTGCATATCACGTAGGCCAAACTTCTAAAGTTGACATCATAGCCACCATTTGAAAGCTAGCAGTTTCACAGTCTGTTATGCTTTTGATAAAAATCACATTTTTATGCCAGAGATATTATAGCTCAAAATATCGTGGAATTATTTTAACTGGAAAAGTAGAGATAGACCATAGCCTCGTTCAGGCTAAGCTTGCCCAATGTCCATCAGAAGCAACCTCAATCCTTGATTTTACCTCTGTTTAATACAAACTTACAACCAAGTCAAACACAAATGTTGTCATCACATAAATTTTGTCATCTATTTAAACCGTTCCCACTAATACCTCACCAGCCATAATAACATAAGTAATAATAATAATGTCTGATTGACTCAGTCAACGATTTTTATTCCTACTTTAATTTTTGTGTACTAAAAGAACCAAGATTATCAAAATGAGGCATTCACAAATCTCTGTTTAACAACTCAGGATTGCGGTCGTGAGCAAGAACAAATAACTATTTAATGTCGATTAAATCTCACTGAAAGCAAATCTCTCTAATTGCGCATCTGTATATTTTGTTTTTGAACTCCCTTAGTTGGCAGAAAAACCCCAAGATAGGAATGAACAGCCAACTACCTCAAACAGGCCATCATACATATTCCCAGTCACATCTGACAAGAGAAGGCGCTATATCAATATCCAGAGGTATAAATAAAGTCCCACTATACAAGCCAGGCTATCTGTCACCAAAGTTGAAGAAATTCTCTAGGCTGGCAGCATCTGCAAACAGAGATAACCATCTATCTTTAAAGTATGTTAACATTAACTGTCTAAGCAACAAATGCAATGTTACGAAATGTTAACTAATGTTATAAAATGTTAACTAGTGTTGTGAAAAGCAGTGTTATGTGCTTCTGTACAATTACGTTGTTTGACTCTGTTGTGTACGTATGTAATAATATGTAGAGTTGCATAGTCTTCCGTATTTTTACTAAATGATAAGAAACTAAGTTTTGCAAATTCTCAAGATGGATTTTTAACGTTACATACGAAATGGTATCAATGTTGTGTAAACGATGCCTAGCAATATTCATAATTAAACATGATAAATTCTTTTAATATTACTACTACCAGGTATCACCATAACATTAACATAACTACTACCAGGTACCACCATAACATTAACATTACTACTAGGTACCACTATAACATTAGTATTACTACCACCATAGATCTTAGAGTACACTAAGATATAACATTCCCTATATCCACTTTGTAACTGACTTGCATGATGCAAAACAGTCACAATTTCTGCATTGGCCTTTCAAAACTTAAAACATTCCTCTTTCACAGATCCTGTCCCGACCCCTTCTTCCTCTCATCCCTCTTTCTGCTCCAATCCCAAACATCACCCACCATAGCTGCCACGCTGTCTCTCTGCCTGACCCTTAGATCTTGACCTGGAACCGAAGCCTTCTGCCTGCCGAGTTCGTTTTGACTGAGCGCCTGTGAATAAGCAGGTCCCCGTAAAGTGGCTTTTGTTGGGTGCAGTAGAAATCTCTGTATTATGATTACAATTATTATTACCATACATTCCTAGTTCTTTCTGGCTGCACGGCTGTGTAGCCGCACCTTGGTTCATACCCATAGCATAGCTTTGTGTGGCACTGAGGAATGTAAGAGATTTACATTACACTATGCACATTAAAATATCTCACCTGAACAAGTCTTTGCAATGACTCCATCTTCAAATCTCTGCTACGGCCGTGACCCAGGCTGGCTGACCTGATCCTTGGTCAGAAAATGGTTAACAATGCTGTACAGCAATGGCCTGAAAGAAACAACATCGTTGTTTTGATTTGGCAACTGTTAATGTAACAGTTTAAGAACCAGTCCCTAGCAATCCATACACGACTTGCGATCAGTCAACTAGAAAAAGGCATCTTTAAAATATTTTCTTAACTTTGAAAAGTTGTTTCACCAGGTATCCATCGCAAAGAGGCTAGAAGTCAAGAGTTCAGAAAGCCGTGCTTGTAAAGCTCACAGTGCTCAAGCACCGGTGGGAACTGGTGACCAGCACAGCAGCCCAGTGTATTAGGTGGGCAAGGTAAACATACAGACTGTATGTCTCGATGGACACTTAACCTAGGGAGCAGCATATGGCAGAGCAACACGAAGCACGGAAGCCTTGTTTTGGCCTTCTGGCTATATATGCCAGCAGCAGTAATGTTGAGTTAAATTTAACTGTGGAGTAATATGTACACTCAAAATATTTTGCATGCTGGCAGATAATGGCTGTGCATGCTCCGCTCAATAGTTGTGCGTACCCTCTCATGCAGGCAGCTTAGAGGGAACATTGCCAATGATTAACAGCTAATGAACAGCCAATGAATAACAACTAACAAACAGTCAATGATTAACAGCTAACAAACAGTCAATGAATAACAGCTAACAAACAGTCAATGATTAACAGCTAACAGCCAATGAATAACAACTAACAGTCAATGAATTACAGCTAACAGCCAATGAATAACAACTAACAAACAGTCAATGAATTACAGCTAACAGCCAATGAATAACAGCTAACAAACAGTCAATGAATTACAGCTAAAAGCCAATGAATAACAGCTAACAAACAGTCAATGAATTACAGCTAAAAGCCAATGAATAACAGCTAACAAACAGCCAAAGAATAAAAACTAACAAACAGTCAATGAATAATAGCTAACAGTTAATGATTAACAGCTAACAGTAAATGAATAACAGCTAACAAACAGCCAATGATTAACAGAGCTCACAAACAACCAATAAATAACAGCTAACAACTAACACAGAAGCTGAAGACTGGTCTTCAACAATGTTAAATTCCTTTCGTAGAAACTCACGGTCCAGTGGTTGTCGCGGTTGACCAGTTTCTGTTAACAACAAATAGATCAACAAAATATCACACTGTCTACGATCTTTTGAAGTTGTCAGCAATCGGGTTTCAAACCGTTGTAACTCGCCCGATGTGTAGCATAACATTAATTAGAGAAAAGATTTTCAGTTGCATGCTAATTAAATAAATGAACAGTTCAATCACAAAACAATTTTCACAGCTTCTAAACACAAATTTATAACGACATCTGTAACTCATCAAACCAACAGAGAACATGCCAGACTACTCGCACTGGATTAGTAAGTGTTGCATTTAGGATTAAGATTTCACCTGACAAGATATAGGAGTTTAAGCATCCCACTTTCAAAGTGAACGAGAGCAACAATTACATTCAAATTCTTAAAAGGCACTACATAAATACCACATAGCTGGTATATTAATACACTATTAAATCAGCCCCTATTTAATACTGTGTTACATAACACAGCAAGGCTATGCATATCACCTTACACTGGATTATCCTCATAAAGCAGTTCTTAGGATCCACAGCATGTGTATGTATTTATGTGCATGTATGTGTGTATGTACATATGTCTGTATGTAAGTATGTATGAGTCATGATGACGTCATTTTCAGAAGATACTGAAATTTTGGTTCCATGTCCCTAATTGTGCTATATTAGAATCTGAAAGTATGTAAATTAGAAGTGACAAGTGAATGAATATCAGGGCTGTTGATAAATAAATCTAGAAGATATAACCTCCCACTATTTTAAGCCATTGTCATATACTTTAGATAAGTTTACCTGCAAGTAAAACAGACTGTGTATATTTGTATTTGTTGAATTCCAAGTATTCGCGTATTAATTCGTTGATGAAAAAGTTTTCGCTCGAAAGTTCAGGTCGATCGTCGGTGGGATCTTGGAGGGCACTGAACACCTCTGCCCTCATCCTAGCCCGTATCTGCCCCAGCACACCCCGCATCTCCAACGTCTCCTTTACCACTAAATTAAAACCAGATTTCATACAAAAATTAATACAAAATAAAGCAGCAAACAATCAATTTGGTCTAAATATATGTCGCTTGTTGGGTGAAGGCATTCGTGCTTGTATAATAATATAAAATATCTGATTCATGTCAATAAAAACATACTGTTTAAATTATTGGAGTGCAAAATTACCAGAAAATACCAGAATGCAACAAAATAGTTTAATGTTTGCAGAGTATTCATGATTTAAACAGGAAATTTTGAAGACCTTTTTTCAATTCTTCCACCGACGCCGACATCTTTAAACAATCGCTAAAATTTCGCAGCCATAACAACCATTTAGAGTTAGCGTTTTATTTAGCGCTACTATTTTATGCATGCATAGAAACCACTGTAACTCGAAAGAACCCATAAAACAGAAGAACAATACCATACTTCGAATCTGTGGCGATTTGATTGGGTACAAATTAATTTATACTTTTTTGGCGTTTTGATTGAGGTGTGTAATTAAGTGTAACATCTGTACCAAGCGCACGTCTAATTTTCTACCGCCATCGTAATCACCGAATTTCTTCAGCTCCCAGTACCAAAACTAGCTTATTTAATCAGGCAAAGGCACTTAGCTAGACACAAAATCGTGAGGCAGGTAGGCCGATAGTGAGGTGGGCTACCAAGTCCAGATCCAAGCATTTACTAGCAATTCTCCGTTGTTTAGGAAGCCATTGTAGCTTCGCAGCTCCTACTGCAAAGCATAAGACTAGAATGGATTGACTTTCCACCTATTCATTAATTCTTTCCCGTACTTAGGCGCACCAAAATTTTAGGATCACAAGTACAAGGACGCAAAAGCATCTTTGCCACAAATTTTCAGAAGGATTCAAGCTCCCTATTAGCCAACGCCTTTGATTCTGCAGCACTATTAAAGAGATCGTCCATTTCAAGGGCGCTCACTGTGAGGGGGGAGGGATTATGCCCAAAGCCGACTTCCAAATCTAAATTTGGTAGTTATTTCTGTACAGCCTGTGGCCTAAACATAACTTCAGTCAGACTGCAGACAGTCTGTACTGCACTGGGTCTAATTAGAAGCCCTTTGCCGGACGTGGCAGTATCGAAATACCTCACCCCGTTGCACAGTTAGCACTGCAAGATCAACAAAGCAGCCTAATCTAGGCCTTAGTTCTCCGCTGGAGTGCAGTGTAAACACAGGGTAATCGGGAGGGTAATTCCAAATGCGGACAAGGGATGAGAGTCCAAAGTAGGTCAATTTTTGCGGACGTCCTTCATGGACGACACCTTATCCGACGGAAACTAGGTCGCTTGGGTCACGTGACAGGAAACGGTGCAAAACACATGTCCCCAACTTCAATAAGACAGCAGTGTGGATGAAAACAATTAAATATGCAGTGGTCACCCACAGGCTTACCACCCAAGAATGGTCATGATGCTTTTTGGGACCACACTATGCACTGCATAGTATTTACGTTGCTCCTGTAATTTCAGATGCTATATAATTATGTCTCAAATAAAATTACAAACAGTTATAAAATAACAACGTTTCTTAAAAATCTGTTGACCTAACAAACGAACTCAACCGCCTTCACACGTAACATGTAATCAGTTAATTAACTAATGTGTCAAGACCGTCGAACACAAATGAGATCCCAGGGAACATTTCAAAACACATTTCTAAAATAAGCAAATGAATTAAGCAAAGTCAAAGCTACTTGAAATGCTTTGCCCGTATTGAAAAAGCATCTCTAAATGAAATGAGTGACTGCATTCGTTTTCACGCAAGTACATGTCGACAAAGTTCACGTGACAACTTTCACATGACGTTCGGTAATTCGCATTAACTTTCATGTGAATCCTTACACATAACAGCAAAGCTATACACAGAACGCTTTGAAAAAAGCAACAGCTCCATCACATAGAAGTTTCAGTAAGGGAAGTCTGCAGTTGAAAAACCCTGAATACGGCAACACTGATTTCTTGCCGAACAAAACAATGATTACCAGTTGGATGGCTTGACTGAGCTGTTTGCTTATTCACTAACAATGCTAAAAATGAATAGACACTCGAATCTGAGCAGTTAAACTAAAGCTACTGCTGAGGTGCTAATAGGAGAAGCCTAACAGGTCATAAAACCCCCTTAATTCAAGGTTGTCCAAACAACACTGCGTGAACAACAGACTGTTCAATTTACAAACCGAGTTAATCTTATATGTTAAACCGCAAAAACCTGACCAAAATAACATGGATAGTGTTACAATAATGGGAAACATCTTCAGCATTTTTATCAGAAATTTGTATAGCGCATCTAGAAGATAAACTAATCAGAGGTTCTCAGTTATGTACCTAAAGTCACAAATAGTAATAGAAAGTGTCCAAGTTTGGAGTGCATTTACAGATTATGACCGACATTATGGGAAATCAGTTGGAAATACAGCACACAAGCATTGCTAGTGCTCAGTTTTAAGTCCAAAGTTCGTTCTCTGCTGAAGTTATAGCTCTTCACAGACATATCTAATTATACAATTTGCCAGGTGCATTTCTGGGCAAAAGGCTCACTGAAAGACAAGAAAAGGAATGAGTATATGAGACAGAAATCGGGAGTGGCATGTATATCTGACAAGGTACGAGAAGCCAGGTCGAGATGGTATGGTCATGTGATGAGGAGAGAAGAGGAAAACTGCATTCAAAGAATTATGACAGCAGAGGTTATGGACGCTGCAGTTGGGGAAGACAAAAGAAGAGATGGGGAGACATGATTCAGCAAGACCTAAAGCTCTTCAGACTGAAGATACTGGAGATAGAAACAAATGGAAAAGGATTCATGTGGCTGACCCCTGCCCAGGAGGGGTTAATTCCAGCCAGAAGCAGAGAGATTTTTGGGCAAAAGGCTGAATTACAAGCAGAGGGTAGGTATGATGATGATATGTGTCGCTGGTGAGTGGAAAACTTTTGAGCAGGGATACAGTACAGTGGAAAATGCATCCTAGTGTCTTAACCAGAGAGGTGGAAAAGACTTCCTTCCGTGGCCACAAAACAAACCCTGATAACGTGAGCTGTTTAAAAAGCCGATGATAAGCAAAATGGCAGTCGAATCATAAAACAATGCTCGGAAGCCAACATAAATACAAACACAAGCGCCATCTTGTAATTGTAAATGTCACCAAACATTTATATAGCACCTCTAAAGAAATACTCAGCCAGAAGGACAAAGGCAAATCCTCAAAGGTCATCAATTCATTACCCATAATGTGAGTCTTCTAAGCAACGTTCCCTCCAAGTCAAAATTCAGCACATGGGTCTCAGAGCTACCCTGAGTGGGAAGATTTTTTGATGGATTTACAGTGTTTGACCACATGTAGCCACAAAACAGTTGCACAGCTTAAAGGGAACATTGCTTCTAAGGACTGGGAATGGCCTTGGCTGGTGAACACCCACATACACAACATGAATTCAACCAATGATTGCACACATCAACGGCATGACTATACAAACCCAATTACACTGTATCAGAAAACACATACCCTTTTCGCAAACTCCAATAACCTGAACAAAAACATCTGACATTTACGTCAAACTAAAACGTTTCTTTTCTTACTAATTTATAATTAATCATTTTTATAGTTTCATGAACAACCACTTCCAGATGGCATCACAGAACACGATAATCTTCAATAACTCCAACCCATAATGGCTCTCAAAGAAGACAGAACTCTTAATAAATTTTTATGTCAGAAGATTTATGACCAACGCAAACTACTAGAGAATTAATACTCTTGACTCAACTACTACCATTGTTTCAAATGTATTTAACAATTTATAAAACTATACACCAGTCATCGTAATTCATATCAGGGTTCCTACATTCTGAACCCCGTGCAGAGCTCTTAAAGGCACAGTTGTGGTTCTGAGGGGTGTTTAGGCTGAAATATTGTACCCCCAGGTAGCATTCCACCAACAAGAACAGCTTCTTAAATGCAGCCCTGATGTCAGGTTTCAAAACCTCAACACAGTGGTACTTGACTGTGGCACTACCACTTCGCCGTCTCGAATCAGAAGCCATTATACCAAGTTCCTAGTAAGCTCTTATCACAATGACTCAGCAAAATACTCCAACGTATCAAAGTCGTACAAAAGTCAGCAAAAACTTAACGAAAACGATATTCTAACTGTTGCAGGAAGCTCCAGAAGCAGCGATTTAATTCAACAGAAAAGCGCACAAACACTGGAACCTTCTTTTAACACAACCCACTACAAGTCTATTTCATATCAAATGTGCTACCTCAAATTTAATTCTGCTTTAGAACACAGCTTGTAGGCTTGAGACTGCCAAGGGAATCCTTGTCAAGCCCCTGGTGTAAGCTGGGAAGCTAATGACACGCCCCCACTAAGCAATGGTCCCCGGTCCAGGACCTCGGGATTCACCCACTGTCAGTCACAGTTGGACATGACAGATTTACTTGTGTAATGTAATATAATGTAACAATCATTCATATAGCACCATTCAAGCATCTCTCAAAAGTTACTTCTTCTAACTTTGACTGTAGAAGATTACCTAGTACCAACCAAATCTTGTTAGATATTGCACTAGACAAGGTTCCTAAACGCAGCCTTAAAAGAAGGGTCCAGCCGACATACGTATAAATATATACACAAATTATGTCTAACGCTTTAGTGCAGTTTGTACTATGCTTAAGGCATGTCCTGGTTAAGGTTCAACATGAAGCAGAAGTTCATTCGTCAAATATTCTGCAAAACAAATTAACTAGATTGTCAGTAGCCACAACAGAACGCCACCGAAATCATCGCAAACAACTCAGAAATTTGTTGCTCAAACAGCAGAAACTTAAACCAATTTGGAAATTTAGTCACTCAAGATATAATCGACGAATGTTCTTTCGTAAACGATTTAACCAACAAGTTTCCACCGAACTCCACGTAACACGCGTACCGTAAAGAATTTCTAACTCAAAACATAATTGTATAAGAAACAAAATTGAAACCGAAATGTTGTAAAAAAAGAATGAGTACCAAATTACAAATAAAAACCTCTTCATTCAACTTTGGTTATCTTTGACTTCAGTCATTTTTTCATTGCTTGTGGCCAAACAGTTAACGATGGTTTAATGGCTAATGGACAATGAATGGCTAACAGATTACGGATGGTTAAATGACGTAAGTAGATCGTTGCATCGAACTCGACTTTGAACTGCTTTCCTTGTGGGACTACAGCAAAACAAGAAACCAAACATAAGAAAGCAAGTAAGTAATGCATTAAACATTAAAAAAATGCATTTGTCAACATACATCATAACACATTATTCTGTTTTTAATGCTTAGATATGAAACTATGCAAGTGATCATCAGATAGAAACTAAGACCTCTCCAGCCCCAAACATCACCCACCGTAGCTGCCATGCTGTCTCTCTCTGCCTGACTCTTGGATCTTGACCCGGAACCGAACCCTTTTGCCTATCGATTTTGTTTTGACTGAGTGCCTGTGAATAAGCTGGACCCCGCGGGGCGCGGCTTTCTTTGGGCGCTGTAGAAATCTTGGGATTACGATTACGATTAAGACTTTAGGGACACAACAGAAAGACCAGATGAGTGATGTTTGAAATTACGGAAGGCACCACAAAAAGGGAAGACCTTGAAGAGACTGGCTTGAAACCATAGAAGACTGGTGCCAGAGAAATATCTAGAGCTTACTCTGGCAATATGAGACAGAGAAGGGTCAAAGTGCGTTCACTTCCACTCGATCAACAGACACTGTAACTCTTGCCACGTCCTGCACGCATAAAGCGTTGGGCTCTCAGGCCTTCTCCGTTATCCGGTCCAAAGTTTTGGAATTCAATGCCCAGCTCAGTTTGTTCTGTCAATTCTTTGATGGCCATCATCTTGAAACTAAAGACTCATCTCTTTCTACTTGCTCACCCACCATAGCCTAACTTTAGGTTTCTCTGACCTATCAGTATTCGACCCAGCTTCTCCAATGGATTATGATTTTGATTTCATTTGAAGTGACCATCAACAGATGCCTTGGGCATTACGATAACAGCACTGTAGAGTATTTAGATTAGATCAGAAACAATTAAACGTGCAGTGGACACCTACGAGTTCTCAGCCCATGCACAGTAACAATGACCTGGTCATCCATGCGCGCACACACTCCCACGGTGAAGCACAGAAGCTTGACCGTGGTCAATCTGGATCGTCCATCTGTGATAGGTTGCCTATGACCCACAAAACGAGTTCCTTGGCCTTTCTTTGCCTCATTCTTTTTTTCTTTATTTCATATGTATTTAGGTAAACAGGTATGAATGTATGTGTCTAAAAACGATCCTCTCTGATCGTTGTTTTATGTTGTACGGTCGGATGAACCTTTAGGGAGTTTCTCCTAAAGATGCGCTATATAAATCTGCAATTACAATTACAATTACAAAATTACCTGATACTCCAGAGTGGCTTCTCTTCCCAGATTCAGTCGTGACTTCAGAAGCTTACTGGAAAAACAAATCAGCCACACATAACAAACTTCACTTCTCCCAGAGTATTAATTTTCTCGTGCATTGGACACCGGCACCACAGAAGTTGCTAATTAATATTATTTCATATGTATTTAGATATATACATACGAATGTATGTTCACATTTAAGTCTATATGCATGCACTGGGGTATATATGCATGCACGCGCTGTGGCAAGTATGTATGCAAGTACTGGGGTATGTATGCAAGTACTGGGGTATGTATGCAAGTACTGGGGTATGTATGCAAGTACTGGGGTATGTATGCAAGTACTGGGGTATGCATGCATGCACTGGGGTATGTATGTATGCAAGTATTGGGGTATGTATGCATGTACTGGGGTATGTATGCGTGTACTGGTGTAAGTATGCATGCATGCACTCGGGTAAGTATGTATGCATGTACTAGGGTAAGCATGTATGCATGTACTAGGGTAAGTATGTATGCAAGTACTGGGGTATGTATGCAAGTACTGGGGTATATACGCAAGTACTGGGGTATGAATGCATGCACTGGGGTATGTATGTATGCAAGTATTGGGGTATGTATGCATGTACTGGGGTATGTATGCATGTACTGGTGTAAGTATGCATGCATGCACTCGGGTAAGTATGTATGCATGTACTAGGGTAAGCATGTATGCAAGTACTGGGGTATGTATGCAAGTACTGGGGTATATACGCAAGTACTGGGGTATGAATGCATGCACTGGGGTATGTATGTATGCAAGTATTGGGGTATGTATGCATGTACTGGGGTATATGTATGCATGTACTGGTGTAAGTATGCATGCATGCACTCGGGTATCTATGCATGTATTAGGGCAAGTATGTATGCATGTACTAGGGTAAGTATGTATGCATGTACTAGGGTAAGTATGTAGGCATGTACTAGGGTAAGTCTGTATGCATGCACTGGATTAAGTCTGCATGCATGTACTGTGGTAAGTATGCATGTATGTACGTACATACTTGTTTTAATCTCAGAGAGAGTTAACAGAAATTTTACCCGATGGCCATGTTGGCATCCATCCGGCTGCAGTCTCGCGTCCAGAGACCGACCTTGTCGCACTTATTTCGAATGTTGACTACAGCACCACAGATGTCTTCAGAATACTCCTCAAAGGCCTCTCCGATCAGACAGAAAAGCTAAACGCACAAAACAATCAATCCACAATCCAGGCTATCAGACCAAGCCATAGCAGAGGTTCTTTAAGCTTTGGACCAGATAAGGAGAAGGTCCGAGAGCCCAACACTTTACTTGTTCATGGCTCAGCAAGTCACTGCGTCGACTGAGTGCGAGTGAACACATTACCACAATTCTGTCTTGTACTGCCATAGTTAAGCTCTATACGTTTCCCTGGCACCAGTCTTCTACGGTGTCAAGCCTATCTCTTCAAAGTCTTCCTCTTTTTTGTGCCATCCATGATTCAAACATCACTCGTCATACATCACAAATCAATCAAATGCAGAAAATGATAATTCACTACTAAACCAGAAAACTGTGTTGGAGTTCTACCATTATAGCTGCTCTGTGTCTATTTATATTAACTAATATTTAAATATACATCTTCTTAAAATAATATTGTTTGCAATTTCACTCAAACGATCCTTCAAACCCAACACCAAAGAAGACACGAGAAAAAATTGCCAACACCTATCACAAAGCAGAAAACTGGCTCACTGTACTCTGGTCCCAAGACCGGAAACCATAGCAACCTGTGGTTCAATTTAAAGCCAGCCAATCAGGGAATGGTATTACTGTAAGACAACCAATCATGGTCAATACACTCTACGTGACCCAGTTTCTTCCTTTGCTAAGGACTCACTCTAAAGACTGCAGTTGTCAAATCTACGTAACAAGCAGAGATGTCTATCAGCTCCAGTGTCATCGGGGAACATCCTTCCCATTTTCATTCTATACATTTTTTCATCTATTATGCAGTTACATTTTATGCCCCACTTTTAATCAGATAAGCATTATTTATTATACAGTCAAATAAGTGCTTAATTACGTAAAGAAAGCACTGGCTGATGCATGAAAAATGCAAAAATACTGGAGGAGATTTAACTACTCGTGTTCTTGACAACGTCAACATTCGAAGGGACATGACCCTCCTGTCCCTCGAGATTAACAAGTGAACATCTTTCACCATACAATGGGACTGACATAAAACGGTTTCTTACAGTCTCCAGCCAAATCGGGTCAACGATTCGACGATTCTGAACATTCAGGATCCAACGACCTCCGCTCTTGTTTTTCTCATCTTCCCACATCGGCTGAATTCCCTCCTATACAAAAAAAAACATTCACAACAAATGATGATGACGATGATGATGTGCTTTCAGTTGCCGTGGTCCTCATATTTGGAACTGTCTACTCCAAAAGACCCAACATGCCAACCAGCTATCACTTAAATAACTTGCTAATACCATTTAACCATTTTATGCTGGCTTCTGCACGACTCCATCTTGGCCCCTAGTGACCATTCATCAGTGAGACCATTGACAGATGCCTTGGGCATTAAGATAACGTTCCACGGCGTGCGGTAAAATTGTTGTTCCTTTCGCACACACCGCAACAATGCAGCATCACACCATCTTGGCGGTTGGGCCTTCCCTTTTAAAATTTACATGTCCTTCCGGCGAGGGATGATAGACGTGCCCCTTGCCAACAGTTGAAAGCCTTTCTCTTTTGGCAGGGCTGGGCAGGGAGCACCTCTCGGATTATAACTTGAAGGGGCACTATATAAATGGTCTGAATGAACAAACAAATGAATGAATGAATGAATGGCGCAATAGAAGTCTTTAGATTAGTGCCTCTGATTCAGATTCGTAAATTTGTGTGTGTGTATTAAGCGTTTTTAATTATTAGTTAAAATATACAAATAAATAATTTAAACAACGAAAATCATCGTACCTTGAACAGTGAGTAGTCGCAGCCAGTTCCCAAGAAGCTCGGAGGTTGGATATGATTATGGAGGCTATGCGTCAAAACACAACATCTTCAAAACATGCATTTTTATATAACCTTCAGACATGTACAAACACAATATACCAGAAACTCTTTATTACACTGTCACCAGAAGCCACGTCAAGGGACCACCTTGTAAAGAGACCATGTTTTGAGGCAATTTTCTACAGAGGAACTGACTGGAATCCATGTCTCAACCTAGTTATTTGAGAATATGAGGGGTAAGCAGAGATAAAAGATAAGCCAGCTGATCAGACAAGATTTTGTAAACTACTATCCTTGGGCCAGCAACCTTGAAAGACCCGGAACCCAGATGCAAACGACATCAGAGAACTTGCACCTTAATTTATAATTAATAATAATTTATAATTAATATATAATTAATTAATAATTTACAGTAGAGAAGCTTACGCCCAGAAGTCCTCGACTGTGCTGAAGGAGGAAATCTTGCGCTGGCTTTCAGACCAGTCCTTGCCCTTCTCCTGCTTGAAGTACCAAAGAGACCATGTGTGTCGTAGTGGATGCTTGACACTTGTCTCTCTGACCGGGTCGTCACCCTCGAGGGTCAAAGATCGCATTTCAGTGTGCACAGACTCTACCTCCACCTGGCAAATTTAACATTAAATAAAATTAAAGACTGGAAATTTAGGAAGCAATGTGTAAAGCCTTCACTCGATGAAGGTAAAATTAAACACTGGAGATTTACGAATCATGGTGCAACACATTACACCACTAAGTATATCAGTGCATTTGTGAGGTTTATTTGGAGAACATGGAGAAATGGCCACTTGTGATTATCCTAAACAATATGGCTCCTACAGACTGTGAGATAAACTAGAGCGTTGCCACCTATCGGAAGCACTTGCCATAAGCAAGTGGATTATTAGTAAGCAACAGACTGAAAAGTTTTTTAACTATTTTTATTGGTGTCAATAAATGATTAAACAACAGATTAAGTAACAGAAAGGTATCAGCAAACTGAGAATTCGGGTACATTTTTGTGATGCAAATAAGAAAGCGCCAACTACCGCAAACAATTTTCTGTGTCCGCTAAATGCGGAGACGGTTTTTGCAGCATCCACTCCTCGTGCAGCTATGCAATGCTCGGTATATCTCTAATATCTACAATTACCGCTCACGGCATGACACAAAATAAATATTACACGGAACTCTTCAAAAACGAATTTTTATGGCACTGCGCATATCGTTCTGAGTATGTTACTCATGGATGACTCACTTATTAAGTGGCAGTGCTTCCGGTAGGTTGCAGAACTCTAAATTTATCTCGAACTCTGCGACGGGCATATTGTTTTTAAGTAGCGCGATTGCAACGGCCGTTTCTCCATATTTACCGAAACAAATAATCCAACTTGTAAAAACCATATATACTAAAATATTCAACAGAATCGACACAGTTTTTATATGACTGTGTTTGAACACGAATAGTACAGAGAATTTTCCCACAATTCAGAAGCAAACCAATTCATTTTATCCGTAAACACGTAATATGGATCGAAAGCTGAATCTCAGACTAAACGGCCACACGCTTTAAAAGCGAGTTTTCACATAAACGCTCATACAATACGAAATGGTAAATCTGCAGTCAAAAAACTAACCATAATAATCGCACAACTGAACTGTCAAAATTACAACCGGCGAACCACCGTCAAAACTTAGGCTTTAAACGCGATTAAAACGTAACGATTCAGTAACTGAAAGAAACCATCGTATTCTTATTGACATAAGAGCGAAGAAAGCTGGAAAAACTATACTTATCTGTTACTTTTTCACCAGCCAACAACTTACCTCTGTCGTCATGCTTTATTTACTGAAGATTTCGCAATCCCAAAAAACGCACATTTGCCCGAAATAACACCAACGGAAATCACTGCACTTCCGCCATCTTAACCTAACGTCCAACGGCCAAAGAGTACATAATAATAGATGCCACAGTCTATGACTACATCACAATCACGGAAAAAGGTAAAATCCATATATCGGAAAAATAGGTTTTAGGTTTTTTATTTTTAGAACTATGATGGAGGGTCAGGCAGTGAGGTGGCTACGGTGGGTCAAGGCCATACAGTCGCAATAGAAAAATATGTACATTTGCATTTAGATTTACGACGGATGATGTTTGGAATCGGAGCGGCAAGACAGATAAGGGGAAGAGGAGGAGGAAAGAGGCTTTGTGGAAGAGCAGCGTTTTCAGTTCTGAATGGCCCTGTTTACTCCCTCTGCGGGAGTAAAAATGGGAAGGGCACAGCGCCTATGCACTGCTCGCGTTCAACACTAAATTATCCAGTTAATTATTTAAAACCCGCGTACGGATTGTGACTTAAATGACATAGAAATCTATGGGCTTCGTTATATGTTGCAGTTACGTAGTGGATTTCTTGACAGTAAAGTTATCTGTAAAGTTGACGACTTTACCACTAGTTTCAATGTAAACAAACTTTCTGCCCCTAACGGAAGTCTCGCCTGACTGGCTGTCGGCTGTAGGCCATAGATATCTTGAATATTCATGACGTCTATGCTGCATAGGCCAATAGACGAAGCTGTATCAATCCAGAACTATTAATACACAAAAGTGACTGTCAATTTTGAAACCGGAAATTGCTGTGTAATGTATTTTATTGTTTGTGTGTTTGTACACGCCTACCATTTCTCGCTCAGCCGATGGACATAATTATGGCGTGTTATCAAATACGTTACTTGCTTACTTACTTATCGAAATGGACTGTTGTTAAAAGAAAATGGCACTGTTTCTTTGAAAGCGTTCCAGCTCTCCCATCAACATCAAAGCCACGATCTGTGTCAATAAGTCATTAAAATTGTATGCGTGTCCATCTAGCTGATAACGATTGTCTGCAATCAAGTACATAATATCGGTGACGACATTGATAATTGCTGTCTTCGGCGCCGCAGCCTGCATACCTATGCCGAAAATTGGGAAATAATTACAACTGTTCTTAAAATAATAAACCCTGCACTGATTACACTAGCTAGTGACGTCTGTCGACAAGCATCCCCGCCAGGACACGCTTTCAAGACAACACCATATATACGCGTATGTATGTATGTATGTAATGTATGTATGTATGTTGTATGTATGAATGAATGCATGTATGTATTTATGTATGCATGTATGTATGTATGCACATATGTATGTATATATGTATGCACGTATGTATGTGTGTATGTATATATGTATGTATGTATGTATTTATGCATGTATGTATATATGTATGTATATATATGCATGTATGTATGCATGTATGTATGTATGTATCTGGCTATTTATATAGCGTCTTTTAGGAATTCTGCAAAAACGTGCTAAAAATGGTTATCTAACGATTATGAAAAAGTGCGACTTTATATGAACTGAAAATGTTTCGGAGAAAAAGATATTTTAAGGGGAAGATTGTTCCAGAAGGCAAGGTCCGAATAGGCATACACGAGAAAGCACGATGTTCCTGCATCGTCGTACGGGAGAACGGGACCCGCTGTATGTATGCACAGTATGTATGTACTCATGTATTCACATGTATGTATGTATGTATGTATGTATGTATGTGTGATAAAACAGCTGGAAAACGTCTCCAACTATTTATACGACCTATAAAAGAAACTATATAAACAAATGACTTAGCAATAAATGGTTGTTATTAGTAGTTGTAAACAATTACCGCCACCTACCGAGAGAGATGAGTAACACGTGGACTATGGCAGCCGGTGCAAACTACAGAGTGCGTTGTAGGCGTGTTGATGTCAGCGCTGCGGTGTGGATGAATGTGTGTGAAGACGTATTGTGGTGATCCCTGTAGTGGGTCTTGGTACACGTTTTACACGTTTTCCCATAGCAATGTGTTGACCCTTGGTGTGTATGCATGTATGTATGTATGTATGTATGTATGTATGTATGTATGTATGTATGTATGTATGTATGTATGTATGTATGTGTGTATGTATGTATGTATGTATGTATGTATGTGTATGTGTATGTGTATGTATGCATGATATATGATGTATTTGGTGCGCCATCGGTTGATGCCTTATGCATGAGACACTGGCACTATAAAAGTCACTAAATAATAATAATAATAATAACAATAATAACAATAACAACAACAACAATAATAATAATAATTAATAATAATATACATTGTATACATATAGATGTGCAGACGTGGCATTTATTTCAGTTTACACTGTCTATATTTGAGCATATAACACCGTGTGCGTTTACATTTACTGCTATATTTATGCAGGATAGATTTCCGTATAGGGGCCTATTTTTGTTACTAATATTGCCTTTAGTAGTTCCGCTACGCGGCTCTGCGTCTCATGCATCCCCTCCATCTCCTGTTACACTTTCTCTTTCTCTTTTTAGTAATCCTCCTCCTCCTTGTTCTATCTTTTCGTCCCCTTCTCCCTAATGTATCTGTTTGTCTCCACATGGCTCTTTTCTCTCCTACTTCTCAATCTCCGCTTACTATTCATGCTCTGTGCATTTTCCTCTCTATTTGCCATTTTCACTTATTATATATCGTCAATGGTATTTCTTTATTCATCCACTCATGTTCCTCCACCTCAACAGGTTTTCCTTCTCTTTCTCTTTTTCCTCCTCTGCTTCTTTCGTTTTCTTATTTTCCTGGCCTATTCCTTCCTTCCTTCTCTTACTTGTTTTCCTCCTCTATTCTTTCTATTTCTTTTCTCTAGTTCTTCCTTCTCTTTCTCCTTTTGCTCCTCTGTTTCTTCCTTCTGTTTCATATTTTCCAAATCTCTTCTTTCTCTTTCTCTGGCGTAGTTTCAGACGGTCTGATGTATTATATTCTCTCCTCCTCCTTCTACTCCTCCTCCTCTTCCTCCTCCTTCTCTTCCTTCTCCTCCTTATTTTCCACATTGCCAACTCCATCCTCATTCTCGCCTTCTTCTTAGCTTTCGTCTGGCGTAGTTTAAGAGGCTTGATATATTATAGTCTCTCCTCCTCTTCTTCCTCCTCCCTTCCTCGTCCTTTTCCTCCTCCTCGTCCTCCTCTTCCTCCTCCTCTTCTTCCTCCTCCTCTTCTTCCTCCTCTTCTTCCTACTCGTCCTCCTCCTCGGTTTTCTCTTCTTCCTCCTCTTCTTCCTCCTCCTCTTCTTCCTGCTCTTCCTTCTCCTCGTCCTCCCCTCGTCCTCCTCCTCCTCCTCTTCTTCCTCCTCTTCTTCCTCCTCTTCTTCCTCCTCCTCCTTCTCCTCCTCTTGCTTCTCCTCCTCATCCTCATCCTGATCGTCTCCCTTACCAACTTCTTTTTACTCGCCTTCTTCTTCGCTTTCGTCTGGCATAGTTTAAGAGGTTTGATGTATTACAGTCTGGCCTACCTTGGACTCGACTCTGCGCTCTCACTGGGTCTCTATCGCCACCGACTGGAACGTCTGGCCTGAGATCTAGGGCTCCGTGGCTCACACGCCCCTCCAGCACCATATTCCTACCCCTCCTCTTCTTTCTCCTCTCCCTTTTCCACAGCTACTTCTCCACTTCTGCCTCCTACTCCACCACCTCTTCCTGCTCCTCCTCTCATTCATCTTCCTCCTCCTACTCCTATTCCTCGTCTTCTTTTTTCTCTTCATACTCCATCTCTTCTTCTCTTCCTTCTTCTCTTCCTCCGCAGCTGCTGCGGCTCCTCTTTAGTCTCCTCCTCCTTCTCCTTCTCCTTCTCCTCCTCTTCTTCTTCCTCCTCCTCTTCCTCCTCTTCCTCCTCTTCCTCCTCCTCTTCCTCCTCCTCTTCCACATCCTCCTCCTTCTCCTCCTCCTATTCCTCCTTCTCCTTCTCATCCTCATCCTGCTCTTTCTCCTCCTCCTCCTCCTCCTTCTCCTCCTCCTTCTTTTCCACCTTTCCTTTCCTTTCTCATCTTTCGCTTCCTCCTACTTCACTTTATTATCTCTTTCTCATTCCAGTTTCCCTCTTTCCCTCCACTTTCCCACCCGGCTTAACCCCCCCCCCCGGTACCGAAAAGTGGCCAAATTACCTGGTTCTTGCGAACTTGATTTGCTGTAGCGTAGGTGAATAAGCTGGTCTGTCTGACAGCTTTTGTGTGGCGCTGACTAATTTCGGAGAATTACATTTACATTATATTACACTTGCCAGTTTTCTTCTCTACCTCATCTTCCTGTCCTTTCATCCACCTCATCCATCTTCTCCTTTTTCGTTTGTTCCGTCAAAAACCACTTACCGTAGCTGCCACTTCGTCTGACTTTTGAATCTTGATCTGGAACCGAACCCTTTTGCCTAGCGATTTTGTTTTGACTGAGCGCCTGTGAATAAGCTGGTCCCCGTGACGTGGCTTTCGTTGGGCGCTGTAAAATTTCTCGGAATTACGATTACGATTACGAATGTTCCAGCTCCTGTTCAGACTTCACCTTTTCTTTCTTCTCAATATCCTATTACTTCGCCTTAAGTAGCTTCTTTCTCACTTTCCCTTTCTTCCTCTGTCCCTCCTCCTCTTTTCTGCTTTCATCCTCTTTCTATCATCTCACCTGCCTCCTCCTTTTGTCTACTCCATCTCTTCCTCCTCCGAACTTCCATGAACATCCTCCCGTCTTCCCATGACTCTTTCGTTTTCACTCATCCTCCTTTTCCACCTTCTTCCTACTCGCTCCTCTCACTCTCTTTCCTATGTGCTCAACCCAAGTCTACCCATTAGCCGAAAACTTTATCATTGTCCTTTGGTTCTTACCCCTTGTTTTTCTTACTCTATTGTTCGACCGTTGCTTTACCTCTTCTTCCTCCTCCTGATCCTCATTCTCCTTCACTTCTTTTTCTTCATTCTGCTCCTTATCTTTTTCCTCCTTCTCTTCCAGCACCTCTCCTTCTCTTCCTCCTCTTCCTCATGCGTCTCCTCTTCCTCCTCTTCCTCCTCCTCTTCCTTCTCCTCGTCCTCTTCCTCCTGCGTCTCCTCTCATCCTCAAACTGCAGATCCTGCTCTTCCCCTATCATCCAGAAGCTTTCTTTCTTTCCAGTGGTTCCAGTTCCGTATCTTGCTAGATTATTCCTTCCACGTTTCTTCCTCGTCTTGATTTTGCAACAGTTGTTTGACGTCTTTTCCACAACACTCATTCTTCCTCCTCCTTCTCTTTCTCCTCCTTCTGCTCCTTCTGCTCCTCCTCCTTCTCTTCCTCCTTCTCCTCCTTCTTCTTCTCCTCCTCCTTTTCCTTCTCTATCTTCTCCTCATCATCCTCCTCCTTCTCCTACTCCTCCTCATTCTCCTCTTCCTCCTTCTGCTTTTTCGTCTGCATCACCTCCTCCTCATCTCCTCCTACTCCTCCCATTCCACCTAATACTCCTCCTGCCTCTCCATCAACTCCTCCTTCTGTATCCTGCACGATTCTTCGACCCCTTATCTTGCTCGTGCCTGCATAGCTCCCCCCACCACCGAAGCTTCCATCTCAAGTGTGCCTCGGATCAGGTTAATAGTTCGTCGAGCAATTCGTTGCTACCTCTGCAGCAGCACCAGCTGACATCCATGACGATGATGATGATCCTGATGCTGATGCTGGTAGGCCACGGTTCGTCGAAAGGGATAAAGTTTCCTAAGAACGGCGCTCTGGCGTTGGAGGAAGAGGAGGAGGAAGAGGACGAGAAGAAGGAGGAAAAGAGGACGAGGAGGACGAGGAAGAGGAGGACGAGGAGGAGGAAGAGGAGGAATAAATGGAGAGCGAGTACTGGAAGGAGGAGACGGATGGAAGGAGGATTGAAAGGAGAGAAGGATAGAAGGAGCAAGATGAGGAAGAGGAGGAAGAGGAGGAGGAAGAAATGAAGATGGAGGACTGGAAGGAGGAGACGGATAGGAGGAGGATTGAAAGGGGAGAAGGATAGAAGGAGCAAGATGAGGAAGACGAGGAAGAGGAGTAGAAAGAGGCCTTACCATCTCTCTCAGCTCAAACACACCCACCCTAGCCACCTCTCCCTTTTCTCTGTGGTCTCCTGGCAACCGGATTTGATTCTTCACATGGCAGCTTTGGACAACCCCACGGAATTGACGCAGCGCTCGTGAACAAGCTGGTGCTGAACGCTTAGCTTTTAAGTAGCGTTTTAGAAATTTCGAGTTTACGATTACGAGGAGGAAGGCGAGAAGGAGGAGTAGGAGGAGAAAGAGGAAGAGAAGAAAGAGGGAGAAAAGGAGAAAGGTACGAGTATGAGCAGACATTAAGATGGAAGGAGCAGAAAGAGGAAACGGAGGATGAGTAAATAGTAGTATTAGGAAGAGAAAAAGGAGGCTGAGGAGAATGGAGGAAACGGGGCCGAGGGCATCTAAGGGCAGACTAATATGACTCATCAACAGTCCCGACTAGACTTCGCAGGGAATAGTAGGAAGTAAGGAAGGATGGATAGATGGATGTGCACCAGCCTCCGTATCTGACCCACCAGGCAATAGGCTTGGGTTATGACGTTGGCTGGTCTGTGATGCAGAGCAGAGGAATGGCTGGAATCCTATTCTGCGCCTATAGACCTCGTTGAATCACCGAACGAACATCCCGGCTAATGTTTACCACTGATTCGCAGTACGCCTGTCAGTTCGTCTGCCTCTCTCTCTCTCTCTCTCTCTCTCTCTCTCTCTCTCTCTCTCTCTCTCTCTCTCTCTCTCTCTCTCTCTCTCTCTCTCGCTGGCCAACTCTTCCTGCAGATAAATGCCAACATCCACCACCGTAGACTCATTGTCTCAATGACTGCGAAGAGGATTAAACTGTCTCAAACTGTTCGACATACAACAGGTAATCTACTATTACTCGATAATCTTCACTGACCTGTTTTAGTCAATCTACGTAGTCCGTGTTCGGCTTGTATTATATTAGGTGCTCTACTGTTATTCTTAACAACTTTCCGAAACTCGTTAGAACTCTGCAACTTGTTAGCTAGGGGCACGGTGGTATAGTGGATAAAGCGCTCGGCTTGTAACGCGGAGAGTACGGGTTCGAGCCTCCTCCGAGACGATAGGGTCCTTGAGCAAGTCCTTAACTCACAAATGCTCGGCGCCATCGTTTGATGTTAAGTCATTAGATAGTGGCGCCTAATAAATGTAGAAATAAATAAATAAATTAGATAGGAAGACCGTGTTATTGAGAACAATAACAATGGCGTTAACAACAATAACAGCTGTCGCAACCCAGGTAGTTAATTAGTCTTAACAACGTTTCAGAAATTTAATTCGAGTTGTTAACTTTTTAGTGACTTATTTCGAACGATTAAAAACTTTTTGTAAGCTTATTTTGAACTTTTGGCACCGATGATAATAAACGAAGTTCGAACTCTGAGAGTGACCGCAACTGAAGGAAAACATAATTAGATAAAGTGTTAATTAAATCAAATTTAGGGATCATACATCCATTAGTCCAGCTCCGATAGCCATCGATCAGTATAGGATATGTTATCCATTGAATGCGTCTATCAGTAAGGCGTTTGGTCAATGATCATGCGGTTGCGGGTTCGACTCCATGTAACGACCCTGGGCAAGTTGTTTGAGCACACTGAGCCTCTGTCACCCAACAGTATAATTTTGATTTGGTAACGGTGTAAGCTGGGAAGTAAACGGCAAGTCCTGCGATGCACTGGCTCCGTGTCTAGGACCTTGGGATTCGTCCATTGCCCGGTCAAGGGCCTAAAGAAAAGGAATTGATCATCTCCGCTAGGGTCCTCATGAGACCTGGGAGCTTTACTTTACTATACAGGCATACATAACCGTACATTACATTACAGCCGATGGGCATATGGCGTGTTAACAAATGCATTACTCACGTACTGTATAATACAGTGCTATACAAGAGTTTGATCGGGAACAACAAAGGCTACATTATGACATAAACGAATGTCTAATACAGTGTAATAATCCAACTAAAATGTGTTAATGCCATCCTTACAAAGTTCAGAAGTGCACTTGAAGCCGGGTTATGTGAAGCACTGAGAACCATAAGCAGTTAATACCAAGACATTGGCGCGATGCTGCATGCCTTTCTCAAGCGGTGTCCATGTCACTCTGTCTGTGGTAGCGAAGCAAGGGGTAGACATACACTACAGGATTGTATCTGCTGAAAAATTGAGCATTCGAATATTTTAAATTTCTCTTAAACGTAACTGAATAAGGTTCTGGATGTCAGTTTCAGTTTATTGCCTCCAACTATAAGTTTTTTGTGAAAAGCATTTTTTAAAGTATTGTAAATTCTTAAAATTTTATTTCAAAGTATTTTGAGAATGCTAAAATAAAATACTCCAGAAATACATTTTAAAATACAAAATAAAATACTCTTGTGTATTTTGCACAGCACTGTTGATTTTCTCACTATGACTTCCTTTATAGAATATTTAATAATATTTAATAATATGATTGATTTTCTTATTATGGTCTTCTTTTTAGAATATTTCAACAGTTATTAACGAGTCCCACAAATAGTCCAACTGAATCTGAATGTATCGCATGATGGCAGCACCGAACGGATATTCAAGTGACTGTGGCGCCCCTGGCGGTCAGCCTTACAAATACCAGTTCGCAAGAACCAACGAAGAAGAAGGATCGAGTGATCTCTCATTTCTGTACGACCGCGCTCAGGGCAACACGTACGGCCCTCAACAGCAAGGTGTCGCCACGACTCAGTTTTCTCCGGCCGACCGCTACTCGAGTCCAGAGAGTATCAATCATCAGAGCAACTACAGCACGCCATCTAGCGAATATAATTCGAGTTCCTCTGATCTGGGACAGGGTCTGGCGCGGGCCACTCCTGCCCCGGCTTACCCCTACAGCCCCAAGCGGGATGTGTTCGCCACGGCCGGGCAGCCAAACGGGGAGAGTCTGGCCTGTCCCACGGGGAGCTATGCGGGGACACAACAGGGGCTGAGTTCACCTTCGCAGTTCAATCATCGGTCGAATGTCGACACCCGCGAGAGCCAGGTGGCAGCACTGAATACTGAACAACAGAGGGTATGTTGAACATTCATTCATTCATTCATTTATTCGTTCGTTCATTCATTCGTTCATTCGTTCGTTCGTTCGTTAGTTCATTCGTTCATTCATTCATTCACTCACTCATTCATTAACTCATTCATTCATTCATTCATTCATTCACAGGACCAGTCAAATCTCAGTCAGTCAACCAGTCAGCCATTCAAGTCAGTCATTTCTCACCAGCGTTTTAAAACTGTTCACAAGACGCACACTAAACCGTTAGTAAGTGAGTCAGTCAGTGCCTCGGTCAAACGTTATTTTCTTTGTTCTCTTAGGGACCGGAGGCTCTCGAAAGACAGATGTCGAACCTCAGAGTCTCCAACCCCAACCAGCCAGGTTCAGTCACACCATCATCAGCTGGCCATGAAGTCACCCAGAGTCAAGGTCCAAGGCCAAGGCTGCTCTTGAGGACTGACCCACCATCCGTGCCTCCTGCGAGCCCGGCTACGGGGCCCCGAACGCTCGACCGCAGGCCCCAGAAGCTCAGCGTGGGACACTGCAACTCCCCACCGACATCGAACACAATCGACCCGAGAAGGAACTACATTAGACAGAAGTAAACAACCTTGATCAATCTATCAATCGATCGTCAATCAATCAATCAAGCAAGCAATCAAACAATCAAGCAATCAAGCAATCGTTTAGTCGTTCAGTCGTTCAATCAATCAATCAATACTTCAATGGATAAATGAATGAACGAATGAAGGAATGCATCACCGAATGAATATTTGAAATAATGAACGAACGAATCAATCAATCAATCAGAATCAATAAATCAACTAACTAACCAATTAAACAATTATTTTGAATTCTTGAATAATTACCAAATATTAATAATAATCACTTTCTGTTTCGAAGCATTCCTTGGAGAGACATCAACGCCGCCCGAAAGTTTTCCGTTCCAATTCTAAATCGTAAGTATACTTCATCATCATCATCAGCAGCAGCATCTTCGTTAAAAACAAAAGCAATTTAATACTAACATTTGCATACTAATGTTAATAGACCTATTATTGTTTGGATGCCAATGTTATTATTAATATCTGCAAATTAATTTTACTATTAATGTTTTGCATACCAATGTTACTATTAATTTTTTTGCAAATTAATGTTAGTAATGTTTTGCATTATAAAATTTGCAATTATATGTTACTATTAATGTATTGCCTACTAATGTTAATATTTGCATATTACTATTATTATTAATAATTTTTCACGGACTGTTAGGTCCACGGATCCAGGTGTTTGACCAAGCCTCCTCTGATGACCAGATGGTCAGTGCTGCTGACCCTTCGCAGCCGAGATCAAGCAGACAGGCGCCGGGAGAAGTAGACAAGTCGTCTGTTCGCCAACTGCTTCGAGAAGGTAAAGGCTCAATCCTGACTGACTCACTGACTGACTCACTGACTGACTCACTGACTGACTCATTGACCAAATGACTGACTGACTGGCTCACTCATCCGCCACCCACTCATTTATTCCTCAGTCTGGCGCTCCTTCAGTACGTCCGTTGGTTCATTTTCCATCCATCCATCCATCCATCGACTTGTCCCTCCTTCCTTCCTTTCTTCCTCTCATCCTCCAGTCCTTCTCTCCGTCGATCCCTGATTCCTTCCCTCCTTCCAGCCACCCGGCGAAGGTGCAAGAGAGCCAGCTAGCCATTCATTCATTCATTCATTTATTCATCCATTAATTAATTCATTCATCCATCCATCCATTCATTCATTGAATCGACGACTGTTACTGATTGATTGTCAGGTGATGAAATCGGCGACTACGAACAGAAGTCGATACGTTACACCGGAAGAACGAATCCATCGAAGGCCTTCCGGCTGCTCCAGTCGGCCACCGGAAGTTCAGACTCAGAGTCCATCGGTATGTCATCTAGATCAAGAACCTCCTTCCTCTTACCAAATGTTCCAGGAGGCCTTGAGATTAGCACAGCTATCTAGCGAGTAATAATAAAAATTTCATTTGTCATTATTTCTCGGTGATGCTACGGTTGCTGCTAATCTAATAACTTCTATAGTGCCACTGTAATAATGCTCGAGGCATCAGTCGATGGTCACTGCTGCTGCACTACTTCCACCACCACCACCGCCGCCGCCACCACCACCACTACTAATACTACTAACAATTAATATCGATAACCAAAGGTAATGATGAATGATCACGATTATGATGTCCATGACGACTGCGATAAAATGATGATGCTAGTGATGATGATGATGATGATGATGATGATGATGATTTTCTGTGATTTCCTCCGTGGCAGAGCATCACCAGAACGAGAGGCGAATGCGGCGGCGGCAGAAGAGAGAGGAGATGCTGTCGGCTGCAGCAGAGGACAAGGATGCTCTGAAGGATGCGGACGATGTCGTCGACATCAGCTACGTCGGCAGCAAGATCCCCTCCCGCACCTTTCGATTTCTACAGGAAGCCATTGGAGCACGTGACCAACAAGGTATTCCTTCTGACTGGCCGACCCCTAGATAATGATTAGCATGATCATGATGTGTGTATGTATGCATGCATGCCTGCATGTATGACTTGTATGCATGTTTGTATGCATGTATGTATGTATGTATGTATGTTTGTATTTATGTATGTATGTATGTGTTTATGTATGCATGTATGTGTTTGTATGCATGTATGTATGTATGTATGTATGTTTGTATGTATTTATGTATGTATGTATGTGTTTATGTATGTATGTATGTTTGTATGTATGTATGTATGTATGTGTGTATATATGTATGTATGTATTGTAATTGTAATTGTAAACGAACATTTATAAAGCGCCACTTAAGAAACAGTGGCGCTCCCGAATTGAACAAACAAAAAGGATTTCAGGCGTTTGCGAGACTGGGTAGGAGAGAGACTAAGTAACTGAAACCGCAGGTCAAGAGGAAGGGAGTTCCAGCTAGAAGGGCCAACAAAGGCAAAGCTCCTGGACTGAGCAGTCGTAGTGCGGACGCGAGGGACTACCAAGAGACCACGGGTAGCTGAGCGAAGGGAGGCATGGGCAGGCTACGAGGAAACCGGAATACAAAAGAAGTTAAGTAGGACGGAGCAGAGCCTAGAAGGCAGTTGCGCATAAGGATAAGAATCTTAAACTGGATGCGTTGACTGACAGGAAGCCAATGAAGTGAATCACGAATAAAATTAGATATATGGGCAGACTTTGGAAGACCACCGATAAGGCGTGCAGCAGCATTAAGTATAGACTGAAGCTTGGAGGTGTTAATTGCAGAAAGTCCTATATAGGCAGCATTGCCAAAGTCAGTCCTAGTGCAAATCAGGCATGGACCAAGGTAGTGATCACATGAAGAGGAAGCGAGTGACGAATAAAGCGGAGTTGTCGTAGGTGGTAAAGACAAGAGCGGGAGATATTATTTACATGGTCAGTAAGAGAAAGGGTTTGATCCAGGATGATTCCGAGGTCACGGACTGAGGAAGAGAAGTGGATATGAGGGAAATTAGAGGAAAGGGAACTAAAGTCAATTTTGGCAAGCTGGACACGGCCACCTAGCCAGATATATTGTCTTATGTTTATATGTATGTATATATGTATGTATGCATGTATGTGTGTATGTATGTGTGTGTTTGTATGTATGTATGTCTGTATGTCTATATGTATGTTTGTATGTATGCATGCATGTATGTATGTATGACGAGGGACTTATTTTTTGTTTCTATCAAAAGTGCTGCATACATCTTTAATTGATTGTAATTGTAACTGTAATCGTTGTAAACTGTAATTTGTATAACACCTTTTAAGAGAAACCTCGAAGTGGCGCTCTCGACCGGAAAACAAAAAAACACGACTATAAGTTTTTACACCAGTTTTGCAACTCATGACACTGCTCATGATAAATATCACGAAAATGTTCATGTTTTTCTAGTGCCTCTTTATGATGACGATCATAAGAATGTCACGGAGGCCTGTTATCATCGCAGTCGTTATCGTCATCATCATCATTATTTGATTCATCATAAATTTAATCAACAGTAATTGTTCATCATAATTCATCATCGTCGTCGGCTTCGTCACCATCATCATCAGTATGACGTCATTATGAGTAAGCTCTATTAAAAAGTCAACTAGAATTTTTGTGTGACGTAATCTGTTTCAGCTGGTCACGTGTCGTCTCCCTCACCCTCGGTCTACCACGACTACGCTGATTCCCCGTTCGACGAACAGCCGGCAAGAACGGTCAAGGTCATCCACCTTCGTCCTCAGAAGTCCCTCGAAAACCTCATCGGAGACTTCTAGATTCTTCATCGTGGGTGTGTAGTCAAGTGTAAATGGTCACTTTCGAATGTTCAGTCTTGCGGAACCGCAGTGCGCTGTTTCGATTTTGTCTAAACGAAGACACTTAAAAGCAGGATGTTCAGTTCTTGATAGCCTTTGCCATTGTTCACGCGTTAATGTTCTAGGATACTTAAACACAGGTGGTCCAACTCACTTTCTGTAATATTTCAAAATTATTTATTTATAGAGTTACTACTCAAGTGGTGTCTGCAGATGACTTTATTTTGTAATTTATGTGCTGCAAGGAAGGACGGTTGAACGCAGGATGTCCAGCAAAACTTTTTTAACTATACAATTTATGCTTTGCGGCGGACTGGCCAAGTGCCTTAAGCAAATTATTTTAGTTGGACTTACTGTTACGTCTGTTTTTGTGCAAGAGCGTCGGCACGGTTTTTAAAGTCGTGGGGATGTGGTGGTGGATGTAGATGTTTCCAAAGGGGTGAAGTGAGCACAGCCGCACTATATTTCACAAGAAATTGGCTTCTCGCGCGTGAGTGGAACTTCAGCACAAAAATTGTTCTCTCCAAGGTCAAAAGTCGAGACCTAATGCACTTCTGACCTGCTGATTTTCAAGTGGGGCAATGGCCCTTTGGTGCCACCTATGCCGACGCCCTCCGTATTTGTGTGTGTCACTGATTGTGGATATTGTTTTATGCAGTGGTAGCGAGGACTCTGGGAACAAAATATCGTATATGGGCATGTTGGCGAGAAAATACCATATATGGACATGTTGGAGACAAAATACCATATATGGACATGTTGGAGACAAAATGCCATATATGGGAATGTTGGGCCGGTGTGCATTGGCTGTTTCACAGTTGAAAATTCAAAAGAATATGGATAAGTTAGGCTTACATTTTCACTGTATGTGGCGCGGAAGATTTTGTAGGACATCTAGGGGAGGGTGCTCGATAGCATGGCGGTTAGCGTTCTGAGCTATAAACCCAGAAGCTGAGGGTTCAAATCTCATCCAGGACAGACATTGTCGTCCCCTAGTGAACTCGACTTTATACTGAGTATACATCGGCTGTCGGTGAGAAGACCAGACAGCGAAGTAGAGAACTGGCCATGTATGCCGAATCTGAGAAAATGAAGTCGCCACACTTCATACCCGTGGATGCTTATCAGCAGTTAGTTCAAGGGACTATCTTCTATTATCCTTTTTAAAGTTTCCTGGCCACCACTGCCATACGACGTTTTATTAGACTAGGGACGAGATTTTTCGCCCACCCTGTTTTTTTTACTGCGTCTGCGTGATTTTTTTACGCCGACAGTGTTTCCATATGTGTCTAAACTGTAGAATACAAAACTGTCAAAATCAGCCGATCTATAGATCGATCGATCGATCCGTCCATGGTCTCGTGACAATGATTACTGTTGATTGATTAATAAAAGCTGTTTCGAAGAAACTGTCTTTGAAGTTTTAATTAAAGAACATATCACACACATTTGCACCCATAATGTACACACACTGACATATTTAACATATACAGTATACACTTTTCAATATATCATGTTATATGTATGTATAATACGTGTTGGAGTACAAAAGCATGTGTTTGTGTGTATGTTGGTATGTATGTAAGTATGCCTGCATGTATGTTTGTTAGCTTGTGTGTATGTGTGTATGCATGTATTATTGTGTAAGTATGCATAAGTGTATGCAAGTATGCACGTTTGTATGTATATTTGTATGCACGTATACATGTATATGTATGTATGTATGCATGCATGATGTACGTGTGTATGGATGTATGTATGTATGTATGTACGTACATATGCATGTATGTATGTATGTGCATAAGCAGATATAGAGTTGTGTTGGCCCGGTAGCTGATTGGTTAGAGTGCTCGCCCCGAAACGCGTGGAGTACGGGTTCAGCGTCCCCCTAGTAGGTTACCGTGTATAGAGACCTTGAGCAAATCCTCAACGCACAACTGCTCAGCGCAATCGATGCCTCTATTGTATGGTCTGAAGTGTCTGAACTTCTGAGCTTTTGAAGATGGCTATAGTATCAAGTACACTTGCATTTAGTGTAAAAGCCACCTGCGGTGACAACAGGTGACCTAGAGATGGACACTATAGATAGTAGGTCTATTAATTTAGCCTTGTTTATGTCGCTCCAGCATAATTTATTAGGTCTAAGCTAATTATAAATTAAGGCGCTTTACAGACAACTGTATGGTATGGGAGAACAACAGACCTCGGATCTCTGAAGTCAGCGGGTCAAAGGTTACCTTTAGTATCAATGGTTATACGATGCAAGCAACCACACATGCTATATATATGTATATATATAGAGATAGACATCATGGTTTCTTACTTTTATTATATATACAATATTATATATTTATGTTATATTTATAAATATATGCTATAATACAGTATATATAATAAAATATCTCGCAGCATATTTCGGAAAGCTGATGTATAAACTTTTGTACAACTATGTTACTAATACCAATATCTTGTATTCAATTTGGTTTACAGGCTGGTAGCTAAACTTCTATGGCACTGCTGGACGGCATG
Organism: Norana najaformis; assembly: GCA_964023275.1. Taxonomy (NCBI): domain Eukaryota; kingdom Metazoa; phylum Annelida; class Clitellata; order Crassiclitellata; family Hormogastridae; genus Norana; species Norana najaformis. Next base: position 12,445,945 of record OZ029929.1, read on the forward strand.
ACAAAACTACTCAGGCTTTTGACGATAATGAAATCTTTGCTGGAATTTTCTTTGATCTGGCAAAAGCCTTCGACAGTGTAGGAATTTTCTTTGATTTGACAAAAGCCTTGTACAATTATGGAATATTCTTTGATTTGGCAAATGTTGGAATTTTTTTTGATTTGACAAAAGCCTTTGACAATGTTGAAATTTTCTTTGATTTGGAAAAAGCCTTCGACAATGTGAATCATTCGATGCTACCATAACAAGCTGGAATTCTATGGGGTGCAAGGGAAACCGCTTTGTTGGTTTAAGAACTATCTCGCGTATCAACAGCAGCTGTCATGCAGCGGGGCCTGGTCTAATATGAAATCCATTTAATGCTGAGTACCTCAAGGGTCCATCCTAGGTCCTGTGATATTTTAAATATATACAAATATATATATATATATAAATGTCCTCCCCAGTTCATCTTTTTGGTCACTGTTCTGGGTCGGCCGTTGTTCCCCATTAACTTGTTTGTTTCATGTTAAACTTGTATCTTTGTCGATTTTTGGGATCAATAACCGAAGTATGTATCAATCATTCAAACATATATTGGTCACGTTCCTGAACTATACGTACACATGCCTTTAAGTAAGCATGTTATCGTATTATATATCATGAAGAAGTATATATACATTAAATTATTATAAGCCTAGATCTGTATATATGTACATGTATAGATAGCACTACACAATTAAACCGGTATACACTATTTCCAAAAAAAAGGACTCAGCAAACTGGAATAACTTGAACAATTAGGCCTAATTCATGAAATTCAAATTGAAATATCAAGTTTCTTTTCTTCTTTGTTTACTATTGATGTGCTTTGTAGTTTCATGAACGATCCCTTCAAAATGATGTCATGTTAATGTGTTATAATTTGTGCTAACTCGAACCTATAGATAATGCCCGTTGGGCAGTGGACTTGTCGCCTTTGTGCGTGCGTCCTGGCAAACGGGGGACATTTCGAACATAAACTATGAAATGCAAATAGGGCCTATATACTCTACTACTACACCTACAGCACTATATACTACTAATACCACTACTGCTGCCGCTGCTGCTGCTACTGCTACTACCACCACTAATACTACTACTATTGCTGTTGTTGTTGGTATTATTATTATTATTATTATTATTATTATTATTATTATTATTATTATAAAAATTCGTAACGTGCACAGTAACACAGAAATGTGATCCTGGCACAGCTGAAACAACAAATGTGCAAATCTAGGTCTATTAAGATTTTTCAGTGTTTACAGGCCTACTTCAATTACTCTTAGAGTACTTTTTTTGGACACCGTGTAGGCTATAAGTAGCCAATGCTTGTTGTTTGGGCCTGTGTTTGTGCATGAGCATTCGTGTGTGTTGTGGAGGAATGGCAATCGTAGGCCTGCTTTAATTTAGACTGCCTTGGTCTCGATTGTTTACTGAAACTTGCAAAAAGCAGACAGGCTGAGAAGAGCTCGTGACTTGGTGGTAGGCGCTTCATCAAAGAGAATACGTCGCATTGGATAGCCAGCTTTTACCTACACGTTTAGTCTTCGGTTCTTGTAGGCCTAAGTAGGTTGCTCTCTTTCCGAGAGGCGCTAAATTTAGCCGTTGACATGGAGATGGATGATCGTCCGAAGAGCAAGGAAACTCCGACGACCTTTTCGAAACCAGCTAGTAGAAAGAAGGTTCTGGTGGCGGTCGGGGTTTGCTGTGGAGTGGCAGCAGTGATCGCACTGGCCGTAGGACTGGGGGTTGGACTGAGCCAAGGGAGTGGCGAGCCGCCGCCCGCGCCCTCTGAAACGTCAACTCCTGCGGGTCCGATTGCCAACCCCGCCGAGCGCATCGACTGCTACCCCGAGGGCAAATGGGGCGGCGCCACGGTCACCAAAGAAGACTGCGAGGCGAGAGGGTGTACCTTCGACCCCCCGGTGGACGGGTCAAACGCCCCCGTCTGCTACGTGTCGTCGGACAGCCCCCTCGGAAGCGGGTATCGGGTACTTAGTGATGAGGTGGATGGACAAGGGACTCGAAGGATCGAGCTCGAATCCAGGTCACCATCTGCTGGTTGGGTAAAACGGTCAGTTAAAGATCAAAAGCCAAGGACGTTGGACAAGGCCAACGCCATCTTCGAGGTGGAATTCGGAGGAGAAAATATCCTTCATTTTAAGGTAAAAAATATAAATAAATAAAAATACTGTGGTGGTAGTGTAATTTTAATTGTAATTGCAACTTAAAGACAAAAGGCGTTACATGTAATGTCCTATTATATTACATTACAAACGCATTCAAATGCATTTATGCATATCTACTGTACTTATGTGTATGCATAATACGTCTTTACACCACTTATGCGGATGTTATGTGTGAAGAAGTTACCGAAAGGTAACTTGCACAAAATCTTTTAATTTTGAATTTAAAAACATGGAGTCTGTACAGCACGAAATTATTCTTGATACCTATGTCGGTTTTCGTTCGTGCACACAGCGTCTGAAATGTTATACTATCGCGACTCAGATTGCTAAACGATTAAATTGCATACATTTGCAATTAATCAAAAGGTATCCGTAGCCTATGTTGTGCTAGTATCAGTACTTTTCGGATTGCTGTTGCGAGTAATCAGTTCTCTGTAAACAACTTAATTCTTATACTTTGAACAGCGCGTCTGTGGGAGGCTTCTGCTTACGCTGTGTTGAATGAGTTTTAAAGTAGCATGAGAGTGATAAATTGGTGGACACTTAACCATGGTTTACTTAATCACCCCATCCGTATTCATCGGTGGTCAAAGTAAGGCTTAATCAATACTGTCCCATAGGCTTAGCCATCGCCCACCTCTGGGCAGGTGTCGCTTTGCGTCAGGAAGCAGGAGGGGAGGGGAAAGGAAAGTGTTGGAAACAGTTAGTAGGGTGTGGGATAAGTTTCACCGGCACCTCAGTCCTACTTTCCTTTCGTTTCATCTGGCATGATGTATAAGTGGTAATGGGGAGAATGTGCTGTAAACTGCTGATGGAGTGACCCACTTTCCGTGTTCAAACAGTTGAATGATGCTTACCAATAGTAACATAGACTTATCTATTGCAAATCAGAAGACTTTGTAATGTTACAAAAACAACCAGCAGCTCCGATTCCTACACCTCAGATGAACATAACCATAGCATAACAAGGCTTTTAAGTGGATCAGAAGACGTGCAATCTGTGTTTGATCACTGCAAGTTAACCTGGACTGTTCAGCTTCTCATCCTTCCTAGGCCCTGGATTTTATGCCCAACTGTCTGGCCAGTTACAGTGCACCATTTGATCCTAGGGAACTATTTGTTTCACTGGAATCCCGCTTACTACAAATAGCTGTCTGCAGATCTCTTCGTTCTGCAGAGCAGGGTGATCTGGTTGATACCTGTGGGTAATTCCACCACTCAGTATGGTAGCTTGCCACTGCTCATATTCTTATATATTGACCGTATGGCCTTGACCCTGCTCATTTTTCAGTGAATTTATTATGTGAGATCCTTCACCACCGCCGCCCGTTTGAATGAATGCCACGTCATTTAAGGCCCCCGTGCACGGACCGTTCTAGCCCGAGATTCAGATAGATTCTCCGAAATAAGCCTCGATCGGGTTGAGAACCGGCATCCTCACGCACAGAGGGATAGGCTGCCAATCAACCTGCGATTTGAGCTTCTATTTCTGAGCATTGATTTTGCCAGCAGTGGATAAGCGATGCTGTTGGATCGTGGTGTTGGATCGTCAGGTCAGAAGCACCTCTGCGAAGTTTTCGTTATGAAGAGCTATATAGACATTCAATTACGATTATGGCTACAATCTGAACCGAGGTAACAGAAGTGAACAGCCGATGGTTAGCTATTCTGCCACCATGTCACCTTGCCATTTCAGATCTTTTTTTATATTTCTATTGCTTCACTATCTTGGGGCAGTATCTTGGGACAAGTTGTCTGCCTGTTATGCACACAGGAGCCACAGAATGATAAAGGCGATAAGAGAAGTCGACTCAAAGAGACTTATTGTTTAGGCTCGATAAAGAACATTTGCCTTCTGTTGAGTGAGTTAATCAACCACTTATTTGATTATGCAGAATCCAATTGTTTTCGGTTAAGTATGTTGTGTATATGCTGGTTATTATTACAGAGCGCTTATGAGCTTTTTAAAGCTTTTATCCAAGTGGTAGCGGTTGATATAAGCTTACGTGTTGAAATAGGCTTTTAGAAATATCAATTAAGTGACAGAAGGTTTCACTTGAAGAGATCATCGATTGATAACTTGTGCATTACATTTATCTAAATGGACCTTAAATGGCGTGGAGTCCAGTCCATGGGTGTTAAAGGATCTCACCCGATCACTTCATTTTAAAATAGGCAGGGTCGAGGCCATACAGTCGCTATATAAAACCGTGTACATTTATAATTAAATTTTCCATTTTACTGCATAACATCATTTAATTCAGTTGTTTATATATTGTTCGCAGTAATAACATCTTAAAACGTAGTATCCAAGATATCCCCGGGATACAAAGAGCAGACCCAGAATGTAGGGTCGCTTATGTAACATCAAATCAGTTTAAGATAGTGAATGATTACCATAATTTCAGTCCAGCTGGACTTTAACACAAACAGAACCAGAATAAACAGGAAAAAATCAAATAACACGTGATGCATAAATTATAAGAATTCATAAAGAATTTATTTATTTTGTGTGTTCAGTTAAGTGCAAATGCATTTTTAAATGAATTTTTGAAATAATCATTCACCGCAGCTGTTCCTCTCATTTGAAACTCTGCCTCCTCAAGTTCGCAATTCTGTTACTCAGAGTATCCTTCACTCTAAACTGGAAACTTTCCTCTTAGAGTCTGTTTCTGGTTCTTACTGTTTCCTGTTGTCCGACTTCAGTGTTCACTTTGAACTGTAATTGGGTGCATTATCGTACTTCAGTTGCATTGTATTGTAAATACCACGAACCATACTAAACACAAAGGGCCAAATACCTAAATACCACACAACATAGGCCCACTATATCAAACAATAGAGGGCAAACGACACCAAACACGTGTGAACCGAGAGAGTTTGTTTCTCAGACGCGGCTACTAAACAAGTTAGCCTTACTGGTGGGGTAAATACTTTTACCCTGTTTTAGACGTGGGTAGATTAAATTTGAAGTTCATAATCCGGGTTGATTTTCCTTTTGCTCTGTATGGCCCATCTGTGCCCCAGACAAAACAAGCCACGCGTCATAGGTCAAGCAGGGTCACTGTTTCAGCTATTATTCTCTCATTTCAGAGAACTCGTCTGGCCTAAAAGTTATGCTGTCTGACAAGTAAATGGGCCATAGGCTAATTAGGCCTCATGGGTGCATATACATGTATATGTGTACATGTTTATGAATATTATTGTTATTAAACAGATATGTATAACGGGAACAATTAACAACATCCTCCAAGCCGCGTGCAGTAACCCCAAAACGTCCTACCCAGTACTATAAAGTAATATCATGGTTTATAGATCAATAGAATACATACATACAAGTATATAATGCTATCCTTTCTGCCCCAGTTTGACCCAGTTTACTATTTTCTATAGTTTGGATCAGCATTCTGTCACTTTGGAGATGTTCCAGTGGTGTTGTTACTGCTGCTGCTGCTGATGATGCTGACGATGATGATGATGATTGCCTCAATGGTAATGGTGGTTGAGGTGGAGAAGGTGGTAGGGGTGATGGAGGTGATGGTGGTGTACTGATAGTGGACGCGGTATTTGATGGTAATAAAGCGGTTGAAGTGGTAGTGGAAGTGATAGTGACGGCGGAGCTTGTATTGGGAGTGGATGTAGGATAGTGGTGATGGTGGTGGAGGTGGAGGTGCTGCTGCTGATAATTATGACAACAATAAATAGATCAACAATGATTTGCCAGTGACAATAATGATGCTGTCGATTGCCGATGTTGTGTTGTATAGCTCTATCCAGCGGGTGCTCCCAGATACGAGGTACCTCGGAGTATCGTTGATATCGTTCTGCCTCGTCTCCGACCTGGAACGCCAACATCTTATACCTTCAACATCACCAGCTTTGATCCGTTTGCCTTTAAGATTATACGCAAGAGCACTGGCACTGTCCTGTGAGTATGCCCTTGACTTACTTCCAGTTTTTTTTCTCTGACTGTCTGCCTGGCTGTTGATCTGTCTATCTGTCTGCTGGTGTGTCTGTCTGTTGGTCTGTTGGTGTTTCTGTCCATCCATCCATCCATCCATCCAACCATCCATCCATCCATCCACCCAACCAGTCATCCATCCATCCATCCGTCTGTCTGTCTATTAAAAGCATTTAATACCTGTGAGTATGTCCTTGGCTTACTTGCCAATTTCTTTCTTCTTTATCTATCTATCCATTTAAAGCACTTATTGCATGTGCGAAGTCAATGGATCTGAAATTAATGTTTCTAAGGGCCAACATGGAGTCATGGAAAAACCAGAGTAAAAATGGGTCTTGAGAGGTGATTTAAATAATAATATTGAGTTCACAAGTCGAATCTTTTGCAACAGACATTCCAAACACGACAGCCATGTCAAGTGAAAGTAGGTGATCCCACAGCTGTCCTGAACTGTATCTTTAGCAATATGTCGGAATCAGAAGAAAACATCAGTTTGAAAGGGCAGCCAATTAGGCCATAAGCTAACTATGCAATGCATTAAGACATTAGTGAAGGCTGGTATTCTGTGTTTTGAAAGTCAAGTGTGCTATCTTAAACTTAATGTGTCATTCAACACTCATGATTTGTTGGCTTACCTGCTGCCTCACATTTGTTCAAGGCTTCATTTGATGCAATATCCAAAGAACAAATAGCAAAAACAGATAAGAACTTGAGATTGCCGGTCACTTGAATTGATATATACGGCAATCGAAAAGTACAGTATTTATGACTTATAGATTTGGTCCAAGGCAAATTATGGTACAGCATACACTGAAGCTTCATTGAGAGGCATTTTTTATAAGCTAGGTGGAGTACGGCATTATAGCAAGGCTGGGTTATAACAAGATTCAGTTCTAAGGCTGAACTGAATTTGTGACTGTGTTCCCAATTACTTTGAGAGGTATGTAAAAGGCGCTATAGTAAACAAGCACATGCATATATGAATACATGAATATTAGAATTCATATTGGCCGCCTTCGTTAAACACAACCCACCTTAACCTCCTCTCCCCTCCTCTCAACGGTCTCCTGGCAGCCATACTTTATTCTTGATATGGCATCTTTGGACAACCCCACCAAAATGACGCAGCGCTCGAAAGTGAGTTGGTGCTTGCACTTAACTTTTACGTAGCGCTTTAGAGATTTCAAGTTAACGATTACGATTATGATTGACCGCATGCTTAATCCCGGGTTCAATAGTTTAAATTGGTGTCTCTGGTGGCAGGGGTGCTTGTTGGTCTGATTCGTAGATACCCTTGTGAATTCCCTCGACTGCCTGCTTTGGCCATGTCTTTGGTATTTCTCTTGGCTCATCTAAACAGGATGATCTACTTGTTTCGTTTGCCAGGACTTCGTGGGGCAGCATATGGCTATTGAGGTGGTGAGTCCGTCAGCTCAGGTGTCAGGACTGTTAACCAAGTTTAACACGACTATAGTTGTTTACAGAAAAACGCAGATATCAGGCATTTAAAGTTCAAGTTAACATAAATAGTGTTGCTGTTATAAGTAGGTAATAGGGTAACATTTTTCAGGCAGAACTGTAGGTTCGATGATCAATAATTTTACTGCAAACATGTTTTTGAGGCTACTTTCAATGTTTGTGAGTCTATTTGGATCCATGATGAAGAGGACAATAAAGCAGTTCTTTATTTGGTCAGAGCTCTTACAATGCAAAATCAGTGCAGATAAATATTCCCAAGGTCTAACCTTTGAGTGGTAAAGTAATGAAAAGAAATTATGAAAATTAATATATTATGACAGTGACCATTGTAAATCAGATGTGATTGCATTCAATAAACAAAACATTTTCTGTAAAGTTTTGTAAAATGGAAGCACAAAATAACAATGGAAATGATATCAATATTAATGATAAACTTTTAAATGGATTTTATGATTTCTTGTCAGGTGGGATACGAGTGTTGGTGGAACAGCCGTTTCAGATCAGTTTCTCTCGATCTCAACCCGCCTTCCATCTTCTAACATCTATGGTTTTGGAGAAAACGTTCACAATTCGTTTCGTCATGACTTTAACTACACGACCTGGCCACTGTTTGCAAGAGATCAGTGGGTCTCGAAAGGGGTAGGTCAACGTGGATACTGTTTGGCAAGTATTATTGAGTTGGGGAAAAGTTGTGGCAACTTGATTACTGTTTGTAAGGAGTATTTGGTCGTGAAAGAGGGCAACCTGGCGGCTCTTTGGAAGGTTTATTCGGTTGGGAAAGAGCTAGGGCAACCAGACTACTGTATGGTGGCAGAAATACTGCATGATTGAGAAAAGCATATTTCAACTTGGCTACTCTTTGGCGAGGTTTATTAGCGTCAGAAAGGGTTAGGGCCACTTGGCTATTGTTAGGAAAGGAGATTTTGTTTGAGAAAGAGATAGGGGAACTAGGCTTCTGTTTAGCGAGGTTTGATGGCTTGAGAAGGAGTTAACCCAAGGCCACCTATTTGTTGTTTGGTAGGGATCCGTGATTCAGAGTAAAGGTTACCACATATAATACATGTTACATGTCATGTATTCTGTTTCTATGGCCAACAGGTGGAAAATCACTATGGCGTCCATCCTTTCTACACCTGTCTGGAAGAGACCGGAAACAGTCACGGTGTTTTTCTACTCAACAGCAACGCAATGGGTAGGAAGTCAGAGGATGAGGAGAATTTCAATGGAAATTATAGGGCAAGAGAAATTGGGGATTGTCGCCTAAAGTAGATAGCAGTGGAGTGAAAGTGGACCCACAGTTCCACTTTTGATTGTTTGCTTATTCTTAGCTAAAAGCACCAGCAATATTCCATCATTATTTTTATTAGAATCTGTCACTGCTATTTAGATAAAGAGAATGAGGAACTACAAAGGAAATGAATGATCAGAAGAGAGTATCCAAGTGGCACTGGAAAGTTCCTTTTCAACAACGAAATTTGGTTGACCTAACTATATAGTGTGTTCTGTGTAAAGCAGACATAATTGCTGATCTTAGTTGTTATCTGTTGCTTCTGCTGCAGATTATTCGTTCACTCCGTTGCCAATGCTGACCTATCGAACTATTGGAGGCGTTCTCGACTTCTACGTCTTCCTTGGACCTACGCCAGAGAATGTCGTCCAGCAGTACACAGGGGTATAATCAACAATACACACAACCCACCCTAACAGCTACTCTCACCCTTCTCTCTTTTGGTCTTCTGACTTGGTTCTTGACATGGCATCGTTGGACAACCCTACTGACTTGAGTTAACGAGTACGAGTACGATTATATTGATGTTCATATATATACCACTAGCCCTCTGACTGTTGGAGCTCAACCGGTAACTGAACATGACACTGTTTTAAGTGACTGCAGATGTAGTTTTGACTGAGCTCCTGCAAACAAAGCTATTCTCACAACTTGGCTTCTTGAGCTCCGAAGAAATTTTTATCGTAATCATAAACTCGAGATTTATACAGTTCCTAATAAAAGCTTAGTTGTGGAAAACAACTTATTCAGAAAACCTTTAGTCAAAAAACATATTTGGTAGGTAGGAAGGGTCAGATTTGTTTCTAGGTCAAGATCCAAGGTGCAGGCAGGAAAGCAGACAGTCTGGTGACTACAAAGGATGGTGTTCGGAATTGAAGTGGTTAGATAGATAACGAGAAGAGGAGGATTCAGCATAGGATTTGTGGAAGAGGAATGTTTTCAGTTTTGAGTGAAAGAAATGCAAAGAAATTGCAAGGGATGAAGTGTTGTTGAGTTCGCAGGATGGGTCAGATAATTGTTGTAATTCTGGCTGAAGTTTGTTTAAGGGGATGGAGCAGAGATTAGGTAAATCTCGAGATTATGATTGCTATTGCCGTCCAACTTCGTGCTTATGTGCATAGCCCAGTACTTGTGCATACCCCAGTATTTGTGCATACCCCAGTAGTACTTATGCATACGAGTGATTTATAGATTCGCGCTTGTTTTTCTTTGAAAGTTGATTGGACGACCGTACATGCCGCCATATTGGGCGCTGGGATTCCAACTGTGTCGCTATGGTTACAACACGTTAGATAAGATGCAGGATGCAGTGAATCGGACAAAATCTGCAGGAATTCCACAGGTTGGTCCACCTGATGAAGATTAGGACGCTTGTGAGGGTGATGGATCGCACATGATGCTAGCGACTATAAGAATAAATTGATTTAAAAATGTATATAATGGTAATGATTATTACATTGTGATCTGATCATGATTATATAGCTCCTTTTATGTAGTTATTATTTTTAGTTTCATTTTTTGTACACTGTTTATTTCAGTGGGTTCACGCATCGAAAAGTGCTTATTTATAGTTCGATTGCCAACACCCCTTAACAATGTTAATGGGCGACTTAATCAAACGGGACTCAGGCCTTTTCTGGGTTTTCCTTTTATATCTCGGCAAACTGTGAAACATGATATATTTGCCTTTGGGATCAGTGAAGAGTTGATTAGGAACCTATCAGAAGTGCTGCACACCTTGATGACAAAGGAGCTGTTTTAAAAAGGAGCAGAACAGCAGTTTCTTGTATTGATGCCAAGATGCTAGCATGAGTGCGACGTGTTGACGACTTCATTTGTCTAACCTCGGTTTACTAAAGCTAGTTATGTTTATTATTATGTTATGTTTTTTATTGTTATATAAATTATCATGTTTATTATGTTAATTACTATTATTATGTGTGCTATTGTTTACTATTCATTTAATGCCGTTGTTGTTGCTGTTGTTGTTGTTACAGGATATTCAGTATGCTGATATCGATCATATGAACGAGAGTATGATCTTCACAGTTGACAACGTCAACTTTTATGGCCTGGCGGATTATTTCACTGACTTACGTAACAACGGAATGCACACCATTATCATTCTCGTAAGAAGAAGCCATTAAAAGACACTCCAGAATATAATTCAAAGTTTTCAGGATTATTTGATATTGGATTATTTGGTACCAGCGGAAGCTGGACAGTAAACGGCAAGTCTTGAGATGCGCTGGCCCCGTGTCCAGCACTTCGGGATTCGTCCATTGCCGGCTCAAGGGCCTCCTCTGCGTCTCATTTGTGGAATATTGGATATTTTAGTTTTTACTTTCCAGACTAATTTGAGTAGTTTCTTGCTAAGGAGAAAATTTTTTAAAAATTTGAATACGATTTTTACTGGTGAAATTGAATACACCGTGTTACAAGCCTCTCAAGTGCTAAAGTCTGTTGTTTTTGCTGGGACAGAACTCAAATAGATTTAGCCATTCCAGATGATATCTATAATCTCGGCGCTGCTGAGGGATCATTATCGTCATCATCTTCGTTACCTTATTTTATCATCATCATCATCATCATCATCATCATCATCATCATCATTATCTTCATTGTATCATGATCATCCACCTCGTCGTCATCTACTTCATTACAACACTATGCAGAAGTAATTTGCTATAGCTGTTTTTATTATAAATATTTCAATAGTATTATAGTTTTAAATATGTGTTTGAATGCAGTTGAATATTTGCATAAGCCTTTCTGGCTTAAAAGGGTGTGGTAAAAATAAGCTTACAATTTTTAAAATTAGATTTGTAAACTCTCTGTACAGATTATTATATTTAATATACATATTTGGAAACTTTTTTTGCAACTGCCCACGCTTTTGAGATTAATTATCGAATTAGTACTATGTGAACACCTAATTAATAACAATATTATTGTTATTGTTACAAAAAATATATAGATAAGTGCTGAGTATATTAATAAAACCTTGGATGTTTTCAAGGATCCGTGTATGATTTCGAACGTGTCTGATTATGAGCCATTCAATCTTGGCCTTCAGCATGACATCTTCATCAAGTGGCCGAATCAGACGATCATGCCACCTGAAGACTATTTGGTCACCAACTCCACGATTCTACTCGGCTACGTGAGTCCATCATCTTAGCCATAAAATCACACTATGCACATTGTAAATGTAATTGTAGCCACGAATTTGTACAGATCTTTTCAAACGAAACTCCTCAGAGGCTTTTCCTATGTAACTATACAAACTATGGTCAAACAGAATAGTTTTCAAGCATTGGCACAAAAGAGGAAATGTATTACGGACTTAGATCGTCTGTGTCTTTCATTTTCACTTCAACAGGGGTTTATCTTAAAGATGATGTCAGAAACTGTATTTGGACTTCAGCCGTCAGGATCTTACGTTTCAGTTCAGTTCAGCTACATGAATCCATCTTAAAAACAAAGTCAGACTCATTCAGATGCATTTGGAATTCAGCATTCGTGTGTGTATGTAGCTGGCTATTTATATAGTGCCTCTTGGGGTGTAAGAACCTTGATACTGGCTTCAGTCCACTGTATCTTACGTTACTGGATAAACCCTTTATTAGAAATTTACCCTAACTGTATCTTGCCTGACAGTCAAGTCCTAGTTTCTTTTTATTTAATTTTCTTAGGTTTGGCCGAAGGGCAAAGTCGCTTTTCCGGATTTCTTTCTTAATCGGACACAAGATGTTTGGTCAGCGTTGATTGAGAAACACGTCAAAGTCCTTCCATTCGATGGCCTTTGGATCGTAAGAACCAATTCATGTCTTCAACTTATTTTTATTTATTTTTTAATTTTATTATGAAACGTAAATGTCATTCACCAAAGTTTCTCGGCTCTGCATAGGGAGAGCAGCCTATACTCCAGGACTATCATTTCTAGTTTTAAAGAGCAGGGTTGTTTGGTCAGGGTCAGTGCCAGGTCGGGAGAACAATTCCGAGGTGCAGTTAAATTTTTGCTAATGGCAGATTATTTAATGTTTGAAAACTAAATCCGTTTGGAGTAATTTGAATGGTTTACAGCTTACTGAAATTCAAATACTTTTATTTAATGAGCAAGAAAATGACAGAAACACCGAGGGAGTGTTTTAAAGTTATGAATGACTCAACCAAGTGAATAAATTTAGTGTTGGGCTTTCGGGGGGGAAGGGGTTCTCACTTGCTGGTCCAGATTTAAGGAATTCACTGCCCAGTTCTCTGCATTCTGCCAGTTCTTTACGGTCGTTCAGGTCAAAATTTAAGACTAATCTGTTACATTTTCCTTACATCTGACAAAATTAACTTGATTTACCACCGTAGCCTGACTTCTAGTTTCTTTGAACTATTAGATTTCGACCAGGCTTCTCCAATGGATTGCAAATCTTTTCCACGGTTTCACCTGAAGCGATCATCAGTTGATGCCTTGTGCAGTTTGATAAAGGCGCTATAGAAATCATTAGAGTAGGATAGATTAGGTTGCAGAGACGCACAGATGAGCCACTTTTCTTTACATCTGATATTTTCTTTCAATGTTTCAAGGACATGAACGAACCAGCGAACTTTGGAACAAATGAGGAGCACCCGTGGAATTGGCCAGCGGATGCTAAGCCGTACTGGAGCCTCAAGTGTCCCACTGGACCACTCGATGACCCATCGTACAGAACCAGTAAGTATGAAGAGGTTTTTTGGGAGACTCTCAAAAGGCACTAAACAAATGTTCAAGTTGAAACAAATGAGTTTTAAGTTTAGACCTGAATGACATCACAGAACTGACAGAATGAAGCGAACTTCGCAGCGAATTCCACAGCCATGGGCCAGCAACTGAGAAGGCCCGAAAGCCCGAAATTATTCGGACTGCAGTGCAACATTTGCTGGTGGTACATACATACATATATACAGCTATATATATGTATATATATGCATATATGCATGCATTTCATGTGTGCGACTATTTTTGTATGTATATTTGAATTCCATAGCTTTGGACCAGCTTTGGAAGGACCGACCTGGACAGTGAATTTAATTGAAGCTTTCGACGAGCATGCAAGCATGCATAAGTCAACAAACATAAACTGGGCATTTATTTTTTCCTGCTGTTGACAGTGGCAGCCTATGTCTACGATTTGGAGGCAAAAGCAGCCAATCGCTCTGGTGCTCGACTGTCCGATAAGACAATCTGCATGATATCCGTACAAGGAGAAAACGCCACCTACAGGCATTATGACGTCCACAACCTCTATGGAGCCAGTCAAGCACTACCAACCCTTCAGTGGGTCATTTAGCAGTTGACTTGATAGTATTTATTATTATTGTTACTGTATTACTATCTTAGGCATTTCTTACTACTCATTGAATGTATATGTATGTATCAAGACACTTAATATCGCATCTTTCTAAGTACCTCACTGAAGTGTTGCATGCACAGCTATCTACTGATCGTGTAAGCAGGAGATTTGTACACTGCCCTACGAAATCTGAGCAAAAGCGTTTTTTGAGGTAAGCAGAAAATGTATGCTGAACAAAGTCAAATGGAACAGTACTTGAATGCAGTATAAGTAAGTATGTAAGGAACCTTTATTAGCATCTGTCAAGTGAACACGCAGTACTTTGTATAGATCGATTACAAACATTTAAAAAAGATTATACACGGACAAATATAACAGACAGACGTGCACAATTAAGTATAACTAAAGATACGTCAGTTCGCATAACTACTTTTAATTTATACAGTTTAGGTTTAACAATAGGTAACATGAAGATAAGTACTTGTCCTCACGAAGAGGTGGCACAGCGTCCCAATGCAGTTGTAAACGAACATAAATATAGCCCCTCTTAACAGCCTCTCAAAAGTGATGCTGTAGAATTTATTACATTAGGAAAGGTTCGCTTCATGCCCATCATGTTTGACTGACTTGGGATGTATTTGTTGCAATAAGGGCACTGAGGAAGGCGACTGGGGAGAGAGGTATAGTCGTTGGCCGATCCACTTTTCCAGGCACCGGACGCCACGTTGGACACTGGCTCGGAGACAACTTTTCCGAATGGCCGTACATGAAAGACTCTATTGTTGGAATGCTCGAATTCAACCTCTTTGGATTTCCCTATGTAAGAATTTTCTTCTTGAACAATTGCCAGTGGATGATTAAACTAAATTAAATGTGTAGTCTTTTGGGAGTGACACAGAGATCAGGGAAACTACCAGGAGCTGCAGATTGGGGTACTGTGAGCCCTGATCTCTGTGCCGCTCGAGAAAGACTACGTGTCTAATTATCCATGGGTTCACCCTTCCTCGTTGCACCACTATATGTATGTATGTATGTATGTATGTATGTATGTATGTATGTATGTATAACTAAACTCGTATAGCGCCTTTTATGTAACCCTCAAAGGCGCTGCACCACGCTAATCACAAGAATTTTCAGTTATGATTACGAAACTTATTATATAGATTTCGTTATATATTCACTGGTAGTGGGAGTTTTTGGTGGCAGTTCTTTGGTGATATCTTTGTATTTTGGTGACAGATTGGTGCTGACATCTGTGGCTTCTTTGGAGACACTACAGCAGAGCTGTGTAAACGCTGGATGCAGTTGGGTGCATTCTATCCGTATTCGCGCAACCACAACCAGATTGATAGCAAAGTTGAACAGGTCTATCATCGTCTTTCAATTAATCTACATAATCGTCGTAGTCATCGTTATCATCATCGTCATCATTATTTACTGCAACATCATGTGATGTAACCAGTGCATTGATATGATGAATCTGAATCGATTTATGATCATCAGCGCCAGATATCATTATAATCATCATCACTATAAACAATCAGTCTCCTCCTCATCATCATCGTCATAATCATCATCGTCGTCATCATTATTTACTGCAACATCATATGATATAACCAATGCATTGATACGATGTATACTCTGAATCATATTTATGACAATCAGCACCAGATATCATTATCTTCATCATCAACTTCATTATGATTATGATTATTATATACAGTCAGTTTCATCATCATAGTCATCATCATCGTTGTCTTTTTTGAGAGATTTTTAGCCATTACTAGTAGTTTCATCCTAAAATTTTTAAATTCTAATATTATTTGTAGCTTGATATGTTACTTGATCATCTGATGATCTGAAGGTTTGCTTCTTTTAGGATCCAGCCAACTTCAACGAGGAAGTGACGCGGCTATCACGCGAAGCTCTTTTGATCCGTTACCACCTTCTTCCGTACCTCTACACACTGTTCCACTTGGTTCACACACGTGGTGGAACAGTTGTTCGGCCTCTCCACCACGAGTGAGTCAAAAGAATTTCAGGAGGTTCCTTAAAGGCGCTATGTAAATGTCCAGATGTGTGTTGAATTGCCTTCTATGCTGACTGGAAGTTGATGATATTGAAGCCACAATGATAATAACTTACTATAATTGTAATTGGCATAAAATATAATATTAGTAATAATTATTATTCTCATAATGATCTGTTAGTGATAATAATAACATTAATACAAACAAAGATTGTTCAGATAGTTCAACTGTTGAAAAGGATCTTATTATAATTGAGTGATTACAATTCCTCACTATGCCTATGATTCCTCGCTCAGCAATATCTTACTTAGCGATTGTTGATGTGGCTCTAACTAACAACGTTGTAATGAGTTTGTCATGTAACGGTTGTAAAACTGAGACCAGCAGAGTAATATTGTATTATATCTTTACCATCTGGAAAAGGTGTATGATTTTGTCGTTCGAGTGAAAGGCCTTAACGGTGGTGGTGGTGTTTCTTTACAGGTTTCCAAGGGATTCGATAACGTGGGACATTGACAAACAGTTCCTCTGGGGAAGTGGCTTCATGATTGTTCCCATATTGGAAGAGGTAGGATCATGACTTTGGTGGTGATGATGGCAATGGTAATGAATACGTGATGATGAACTTGTTCTGTTAGAAGCTATGTTCCTCCAGTTAAGGTAGTCAGAAGTGCTTTCAGATGTTTTATCAGGCACTATATAAATGCCAGTACACACATATGTACATACATACATACATACATACCTGCATGCCAACATTCCTACACTCACATAAACATACATATATAGGGGAAAGTGGTCTAAAACGGGCCCCTTAACACAAAACCAGTGATTTAAGGGACAGTTTTGCAAATATTCTCTGTCAAATACATTGCTAATGTAGGTAATTCAATGTACATTTACTAGGCAGCATATATGTACGATTAACTTTATTAACAGAATGACAAAAACATTTTTAGCAGACACACTCAGGGGGCCCATTTTACCCTACTACTACGTCTAAAATGGGCCCCTGTTTTAGCCATATTCTTTATCATTGCAGTAATAGCGTTCCTGAACAAAAGTAAAAACGCTTAATTATTTTGGTTCATTCAGCTGTTAGTTATGTCATTAATTTGACAAAAACACAATATAACAGCAACACAAACACTATTCACAATATTGTAAGCAGGTAAAATAGTCATCATCAAGTACACCGTTCACTTCCGCGCATGGTTCATGATACCAATTGTCGCACGTTTGGCATGCAATCCAATCACAATCCATTTGCTCATCCTGTTTTGTATTTTCTTTGATGCCACATCCTGGACAAATTGACACTGTTGGATGTTCGCCTCCAGTTCCTTTGAATTTGCCAGCGATTTTGTTGAACAACTCTTTGTGTGACTAGTTCCTGCTTTGGGTGTCATTTTTCTCATTTCCTTCTCTATTTTCGGCTGAACCTTTTTATCCTCTTTTACTTTCTTCATTTTCTTTGATAAAGTGGCAGATATAGTCTCTTCCAACAAGCGCTTCTTTGTTTCCAGCTCTAATTTGTAAGGACTAGCAGTTAAAACGGCCGCCTTACCTTTGACCCTGGACTGTTTACGACTGTGCTCTTTTATTTTTGGCAAAGGTGAAATGTCCAGCATGCGAGTCAGATCTTGATGTCGAGACATAAAACATCGGTACCAAACTAAACCAGCCTCCTCTTTCTCAACATTGAATCGATTATGAATACTGTTAGCCTTTGTCATTTGGTACGCAAGTTTTCTCAAAAGTTTTGGAGTAAACCCAAATAACATGCTTTCCATATCTCTCACATGTTGTGATAGCTCATTCTCCATTTCTACATCAAACACATTGCACTTTGATCCAAGTCCTTTTGCTGCTGCATCTCGACTTGCAAGGCCTGACTTATACCTCCTCTGAAATGTTGTTCTGGGTACATTAAATACTTTGCAAGCTTTTTTTAATCCCATTGTTTTGGCTCTCAGTGCTTCAATACATTTTTCCATGCTGATTTCTGACCAGGACTGCCTCTCGGTTTTTCTTTTATACCGCCCCATGTGCACTTGTAGGTAATCCTAAAATAAATGCGTTAAAACAGCAATAGCTCAATCCACAGATATACTATGTCCAAAACGGGCCCCTCTGGGCCCATTTTAGACAATACTAACCTATCGAAAAGATTCAGCCATCTTGAAAACGGGCGATATCGTATACTTAATTTCTCAATGATAGTGTATTTATATCATAATAGCACAGTAAATGGTGTTCTACCCTGATTGTGAATGTCACACACAGCAGATATTAACACTTTTTTCGTATCAACCAACAAAATAAGGAAACTTATCGAAATTAAACTTTGTAATTTTTCCCTCACCACAGCACGAACCAAAGCAGTCAAGCCACTCATGAATATTCATCATAGTAAGCTGCTATCTTGTGCATTTTCAAACTTTGAAAAATTCGCTAGGTGTCGCCGCGGAGGGGGTGGGCCCGTTTTGACCAAGGGGCCCGTTTTAGACCACTTTCCCCTACATGTTCAATAATTTCGTTTTCCCTCACTGATTGATTAATACATCAGGCGGTTACACAGTTAATCAAAACAAGTCGTTTGTGTAGTGAAATTAAGATTTTTAAAATGCACTATAAAAATGTCCAGGTGTAATGCATACACACAAATGATGAGTCAAGTTGTTAATCTGTTCAACGATGTTTATCGTTGTCTAGAGTCAGACTTTGTTGAAGTATTACCTTCCTTCTGGCCGCTGGTATGACTTCTACACAGTGAGTTGAGTTCTGCGACTGAATTAATTTTATTTTTCCTGCATTCTCATCTAATCTTATAATTTCTAAAAAGCCATTGTCATCATGCAGAAAGCATCAACTGGTGGTTACTTCAAGCGAAACTGGTGAGAAATCATGATCCATTGGAGAAGGTCAGTCGCATTCCGACAAGTCAGAGAACTAGAAGTCTGGCTACGGTGGGTGATCAATCTGAAGCAGACGAGTCTTAAGTTGAGGCCTGAATTGCAAGCATTTTTCAGTCGCCTGATCATCCATAGGTTGTCGCTCATCCTGATGGCTGTTATTGTCTGGGTTAAGGCAAGACAATCGGTTTTGCACAAATAATTGTTACAAAAACAGTGAGCATCTTGTGATATGAGTAACATTTAGAATGTTTCCAGAATATTTAGAGTAATATTTAATATTGAATAAGAAATATAGTAAAAGACATTAATGGTTTCGACTCCGTGTAACGACCCTGGGCAAGTTGTCTGTGCACACGTGCCTCTGTCACCAAGCAGTATAAATTGGTACCGGCGTAAGCTGGGAAGTAAACATCAAGTCCTGCGATGCACTGGCCCCGTGTCCAGGACCTTGGGATTCGTCCATTACCAGCTCAAGGGCTTAAGAAAAAGAAATGAGTGTCTCTTCTATGTTCCTTATGGTACATGGGAGATTTACTTTATATTGTGCTATCAACCCAGATTTTTGGGTTCAGATCCCTCAGAAAGATGTTACAAGATAAAAAAGTAGAAAAATATTAACAAGTGTACAATGAATTAGAAAAAACTATTTTAAAATATGTTTGAATTTTTCAAGAATGCTAGTATAGTCGGAGGATCTTGGCAAGAAAGGGCAATCGTTTCGAATTCGTCGATTCCATTGTTTGTTCGAGGTGGAACGATCTTTCCAACACAGGATCCCGCCAACAACACACACTTCAGGTGCATATGAAAGAGTTTCTATGTATGCATGCAGCTAGACACCAGTATTGTTGTCGAGATCGCCTAAGTCAATCGAGTTCAAGTCCAGAGGTGTTCGAGTCTGAGTCAAGTCTGGGTCATCCAGCACTGAAGTCCAAGTCCTGAGATATTTGAGTCCCAGTCAAGTCTGAGTCATCCAGCACTCAAGTCCAAATCAACAGCACAGCACAATGAAATGCGCAATTCAAAGCTAATCAAAATTACAGTAATAATAACGCAGGTAGAAGAGTTACTGTAATTTGTTTATATTGCAAAGATGCTGAATGCCCTATTACAAGTCTTTACTTTACAAGAATCAGTCCGTTCCGATGTTTGAGTTAGCAAGGCTAGAAGTCTTTCTCCATCACGTAATTAATGCACCCAATTTTTGAATAATCTTGAATTGGAGCCCGAATCATCCAGTCAAATTCAAGTCTTGGGACTACGAGTCTGAGTTATAGTAGTCTGAGTCCGAGTCCAAGTTCACAAAAATACTCAAGTACTTGACCTAACATGAGTACCAGATCACTGCTATGCACTTTATTTAGCGCCTTTTAAGGACCTCGCAAAAGTGCTCCCTATGCTAGCCTTAGTGATGTTAAAGTTCTTTAAAGTAAAAGTAAGTGAAGTAAATGTACCGTGTCCCATAATGGACTCAGAGGAGGCAGTCATTGAGGCAGTTTTGGGTCCCTTTATTCTGCTGTGGACGAATCTGCAGGTGCTAGACACAGGACTAGTAGCCTAATAGCATTATGTTGCTAATTGTTTAATTTTCTGCCATTTTGTGTAAATAGATTTAGTTTGTTCTTTTGACAGTCGTCTGAATCCATTCCGATGCTTGGTCTACCTTGACACAGACGATGGAAAGGCAACTGGGGAGCTGTTCTGGGACGATGGAGTTAGCATTGGTCTGTCAACCGCTAAGCCACCCTATAAGCCATCCTCTAGATTTGTCAACCCATAAACAGTCCCGGTAGTTGGCTTATTTAAGAGATTTAAATCTCGGGCTAGCACGGTCCGTACACGGGGACCTTATATGGTGTGGCACCCATTCAGACGTCCTGTGGTGGTGAAGGATCTCACCTAATTAATTCATTGAAAACAATGCAGGGTCGAAGCATATTGTCGATATAGAAAAACGTGTACGTTTGCATCTTTAATGTCTGTATATATAAAAGGTTGAGACACGTGGTCCTCGTTCCATTTAGTACTGTTATACTGAGCGGTCACTCGGTCGGTAGTCCATTTAGTCCAGTTAGTGAGGGGCGAGAGGCAGAAATTGAGGGCGACAGGGTTTTTTCCAGAACGAGCATTTTGGTAAACTATCATGCAGATGCTCTGGACGGAATAGGGTCGTTACTTATATACAGTAACATATTTATTTGACCAAAGAGCTTTTCTTGGACAGTGTAGAGTTAGCACAGGTCTGTCAACCTCTGTGCTCCTCTCTACCTTTTAACCTTTATATAATTTGTGGCAACACATCTTTAGTAGTAGTAGTTGTTGTTGTAGTAGTAGTTGTAGTTGTAGTAGCAGTAATAATAATAATAATAAACATAATAATTATAATAATAATAATAATAATAATAATAAGACGATTTATATCGCGCTATAGGGCGATCGAGGCCGAAAAAAATGGCGATGTACATGGGTTCAAAAATCAACAACACTCATAAGATATCTTGTAACGATCCGTCTTGAGTCGCGACTTGAATGAGTCCAGACCATTCGTCACATGGTCAGGAAGACTGCCCCATGCAGTGGGTCCGGTGACAGAGAATGACCTTTCTACAAGTTGTGCAAGAATACTTTCACTTTTCCCTTTGTTTAAATTGTGCCAATATTTTCCCAATAAGATTGCTTTTAATTTTGTGTAGACACTTATGAGAATGACATGTACTACTCTGCTCGCATGGACTCTACAAAGGTTAGATAGTGCTTTCAGTTTTTACGTGCAGTAACAAGGAGCTACATAAATTTTTGTTACTGTAATTAGACTAATTAATTACTCCTTTAAGGATGTGACACGTGGATATCATAAATGATGATGATGACAACGACGACGACGATGATGATGTTGATATTGAACTGACAGAGGTGATGCTTATAGAGATGATAATGACAACTACTATACATTTTGGTCTAATTTGGATGGTTAATGATAACAAACAAAACCCATCAGTTAATTCCAGACTTAGTTTTTACTAATTTTGATGCTCTTTCTTTACTGCTAACGTTTAAGTAATCATGTCACATTTTCTGTAAACAGTAATATTCAAACTAATAATAATAATATTATTATATAATAATATTAATATTATAATAGTAATAATAATTATAATAATAATTATAATAATAATTATAATAATAATTATAATAATAATATTATTATTATTATTATTCTTATGATGATGATGATGATCATCATCATCATTATTAATTATGTTAACAATAATATATTGCATATTTGAAGGATGAGTTTCGCTTTTGGATTCAACACAACAGCATTTCGTCGGAGATGAGCAGCCTACGTCTGTCCTCAGTGCAAGTGGTTGGTGTGACGAAGGCACCTGTCCAGGTGTTTACTACCACTGCAACCAAAGGAACCACCATCCTTCCCAATTCAAAATACGAGTATTTCTCTAGCACACAGGTAGGAGGCACCAGTTCTAATCCTAAACCTTCTTTCTTAATCAATTTACTTTCCTGCAGTTTCTGGCTATTTGAATGAATATTTTCATAAATTGGCATAAATTTGCAGAAAATAGCAGAAAAGGTTTTTTTGTAATTGCAGTGTTTGGTGATCAAGGACTTGGATCACAGTATGGGTGAAGAGCTGACCATCCGCTGGATGTAAGTAACTGAGGCTGCTAATTTGTTTGTTTATTTATTTATTTATTGCACTTATTACACGCACAGTATGGGTGAATCTGAGTCTCAGGCGTGAGTCAAACCACTTATCCAAGGCGTTTACGCGGAGTCCATTCAGCAGGCGTGAACACACAATTGTTAGATTACAGGTCAGTGTACTACCAAACAACCACACCACCATGCCTCAAAAATAGAACACCATGCCACACTGATAGACCACTGTCCCGCACAGCAGACCACACCTTACCGACTACCGTCTTCTGTTGTAAAGAATGGAGAGCCTGAGTTTGGAGATTGGCTTCGAAAGATACCCACAACAATGAATATAGATAAATAAACGCATGAGATAACCATAAGCTTATCCATAAAGATACCAATGAAGTTACCCTTGAAAATATCAATGTATATGTAAAGATACTTATGAAGATGCCAATAAAGATACCAATAGAAAACTCATATAGATACCCATAAAAATATCAGTAGCAATACCCAAATATGGACAAACATACCCGTGAAGATACAAATGAAAATACCTGTGAAAATATCCGCAATGATACTTCTGAAGATACCCATGAAGATGCAGATAAAGATACAAATAAAGTCTTACCCATGATGATACCCATCAAGTTAATTCGTACTTTACGTGGTTGTATTGTAGGTTGTATCCAGCACCGACCAAAGAGGAGGCTGACCGGATCGACTGCATGCCGGAGGGAGGAAATGAGACCGGGTGCGTTGCTAAGGGATGCCTCTGGAACGTATCACAGTCCGTTGGCGTTCCCTCGTGCTACCTCAACAGGTTAGGAACCAGTACCTAGAGATGAAGGTTATACATTCAGAGAGCATGACTTCTGAGTAGATCTGCGGTGAAGCAAGGAGAACTAAATATTAGGGGTCCATAGGTGAAGGTAGAGAGGAATGGAGTGAGAGGTAAGGAAGGAGGGAGAGAGGGAAGGAGGGAGCGAGTGAGTGCACAAATGAATAATTGACTCAGGCAGCACTGGATTCGGATGGAATCAATTAAATTTGCAGGCCTGCGGGCTATTAGCCCAACGATCTTAATGAGTGATGAAAGTCACAAATAACAAAGCTTAGGAGAAAGTTATTTCCATTCGAAAGACTCTTGAGCCTACAGTTGACAAATTGCAGTGATGAACCCAAACGATTACCTTTACCAATTAATTAATGACCCAGATGAACCTGAAATATTTCCCTTCAGACTTGACTGTTTACTATCCTGTTAGGCAGTATTTCACGATGTCTCCATCAACCATGTTCATTGGCCCGCATAGTGCCACAGTGTTAACAGAACTGTGGTCTGCTTTGGGGTCTAATAACAACAGCAAGAATAATAATAATAATAATAAATAATAATAATAATAATAATAATAATAATAATAATAGTAATAACTTGTTTCAAGGTGTTTGATTTCCAGACATTTGTATTTGTTTCTTATTCATTATTTATGTTTCTATGCTTAGTTCATCCTATGGGTTTGTGTATGTAAATAAATCTGAGGTGAACTCGACACATGAAACGATTCACTTGCAACATCTACCTGGAGCCTCTATGTTTGGCAATGACAGTGATCAGGTGAACGTCTACCTGGATTACCTGAACGACTGGCTGATTAGAATCAAGGTGAGTCATTGTAAATTAATCATAACATTTGGACATTAAAGTCTATTCTGCCGCAACAGTGGCCGATTACTCACTAACAGAAAGAAGAAGAGATGGATCACTCAGTCAAAAAGCACGAAACTGGGTAGATCTTTGGGGTGAAGCAGCTGCTTGACCAGCCACCTTCAATGGGCGTGATTTGCTTGACCTGAAGCCAACCATTCACAGCAAAGTTTTATGACTGTGACCCAGTTTTAGGGTAGTGCAGAGGCCTAGGTATATGTGCGCCACGGTGGCCGATTTGGTAGTGTGCTTGATCTGTGAAATATTAGGTGGAGACCCGGTAACAACACTGGACAAGTTGTTTGCACACACTTGTCTCTGTCACCAAGTAAAATAATTTGGTAAGCTGTGAAGTAAATCTTAAGTCCTGTGGTGCACTGGCCTTGTATCCAGGAGCTTATGATTCATTCATTGTCAGCTCAGAGACCAAAGGCAGAGAAATAATACCCACTCCCCTAAAAACTGTTGTTTATGTAGCACTTTTTTTAAAGATCTCTAATTGTTGTGTGAATGGTCTCGTGCAGAATCTGATGAAGCTATGTATTTATAAGTTTCATGTTGAAATTGATCATTTACATAATGCCTTTTGAAAATTCCAGATGTGTGGCTTTCTGACCGAATGAAAAAGAGGTGTTTCTAGAGTCTGGGCAAACACAGGCTTCTTACAGTGGCCCATAGCTTTGGGACTGGTTTTCAAATCCCACTGCCTAATGCGAATCAACAGCATGATGTCAAGGATCCGTTTGGATTGCTCTTGTCAGATATTTACTGAAACCAAAATATCCTATAACCCGAAGATCATGTCTCATATATTCTAATCTAATCTAGGCTAATATAATTGCTTCTGTTGATTAGCTTTATTATAATGCACAAGGCATCAATTGATGGTTGTTTCAAGTGAAACCGTAGCCAATATTCATAATCCATTAGAGAAGGCTAGTGGAATCCACTATTTCTATGTTGATAGAGATGCGTATGAAATAAGCAATTGCCTTAGTCTATCTTCTATCATTCTAGATTTCTCCAGTCGGGGTTGAACCAGTCTACGAAGTACCAGTTCCGTTGCATCTACCCACACCAGCTGATAGCGCAACTCGACTCTACTTGGTGAGCTATGAGTCAACTCGCCAGGAGCCTTTCTACATGAGAGTCCAGCGAACAGACAGCAATCAAATTGTGTAAGTCAGGAATATATTGAGTCTAAGATATTTTGAGTCGGGGAATTTTGAATCTGAGATATTTTGATTCAGAGGCATTTGGAGCCTGAGATATTTGGGTCATGGATATTTTGAATCAGGGTTTTTGAGTCAGGGGCATATTTAGCCAGTGGCATTTTTGTTGGGGCATTTTGATTAAGGGGCATTTTGAATTTGAAGTATTTTGAAAAACAGGTATTTTGAGCCAGAGATGTTTTGGGTTGGGCATTATGAGTCAGTGACGTTTTAAGTTGGTGCATTTTGAATCAGGTTCATTTTTGAATTTAAGGTGCTTTGAGTGAGGGATAATTTCAGTTGACGTATTTTAATCAGACTTCCAGGTGTATTTTTTCAGATGGGATACATCGATTGGTGGACTGACCGTTTCTTCCCAATTCCTTCAACTCGTTGCCCGTCTTCCAACGACCTACGTCTATGGACTTGGAGAGAATTCTCGGTCATCCTTCCGGAGGAAGTTTGAGTACGAGACGGTCGCCATGTTTAGTCGAGATCAGCCACCTGGAGATGTCAGTTCAATGCTTAATCGAATATTTTTCTGAGCTGTACCCTTTAACGTAACATAATATCAATTTATTGCACTCTAAATGATATCACAGCAACACTAGTAGCTTCACCGAAACAGTGCAACAAGAACCAGGTTATAAAGTACACTGTTTATGCAAGACCTTGCCCTGTTTCAAATTAACAATTGCTCGGTTACATGTGAATCTTAAATAACATTAATTAAAATAATAGTGTACATTTTTGATTGAAGTGACCATCAGCTGATGCCTCTTGCGTTATAATGTTGTTGCTGTAGCACCTTGTTTGGTGCTAATTCAAAGAACCTGTTACACGGTGCTGCCTTCTTTCCTCTTAGCAATCTTGGATGGAGCAATCAAATCTCCTCTGCTGCTTCTTTCCAATGTTGTTAACTGAAACCTTTCCGCCTTTCTTTGTAACTCCGATTGTTATAACCCCAAATCTCTTGGTAACCCTCCTCTGTACTTCTCAGAATTGTTTTCTGTCTTGCTTCAGGTATTGATAGAATAGAATGGAATAGAATAGAACGGAATAGGATAGAATGGAATAGTGATGCTACATAATTGTCTGCTGTGCTTTGCTTTATTGCAGCCAAAAGCCAATCTTTATGGAGTGCATCCATACTACGTCTGTGTTGACAACGCCACAACCGGAACTGCACATGGAGTGCTCCTACTAAACAGCAATGCTATGGGTCAGTACTTCACCCACACAGCATGTTACATCATCAATCAGGAAATGCCAATGTTGTCACTAGTATGTATGTATGTATATATGTGTGTATGCATGTATCAAGTGCTCAAAATACTTAATGCAACATCTTTAAAGAACCTTCCACAAAAGTACTGCCGGCTTGATTATGTATATATGTATGTATCTTGCTATTTTAAAGAACCTTACAAATGTTCTCAAATATGGGTATCTAACATTTCAAAAAAGGTGCAACTTAACATGAGTTGAAAATGATTCTTGAGTTGTTTCTTTGTGAATTTTGGGATTGAATCATTTTCTAAGGTGATTTTTCCAGAGTTGGTCTTGGGCCCGGCACCTTCTGTCACCTACCGGACGATCGGAGGACTTCTCGACTTCTACATCATCTTTGGAGACAGTTCGGAAACTGTGACAGCTAGGTATACTCAGGTATACCCCAGGAAAGCATGCATTTCTGTAAAGTAGCTGAAAATCTTATATGGAGCCCTTGGGAAACTGATCCATATCTACCTCCGACTATCATCCACTAGAATTATCTACTTGAATTGCATCTGGCTGGAAATTATGACGATGTTGATCTCAACAATGGCAATGATGATGATGATGAAAATGGCAATGAATATCATGATGATGGTGATGATGATAATGATGACAATGATAACTGATGTAGTGGATCTCAACAATGAAGATGATGGTGACAATTCCGATAATGTTGCTCCTAATGTAATTGTAATTGTAATTGTAATCTGACATTTATAAAGCGCCACTTCAAGAATAGACTCATCAGAAGCGCTCCCGACCCGAACCAGTGAGACCACTGGCAAATAATACAGACTTCAGGCGCTTGCGAAACTGCGGAAGAGACAAACTGAGGAATACTAGCCGGAGCTCTCGGGAAAGGCGATTCCAGCTATTGGGTCCAACATAGGCAAAGCTTCTAGACTGCGCTGTAGCAGTGCGCATACGAGGGACGGTCAGAAGTCCGAGGGAGGCCGACCAGAGAGTGCTACGGCCTGGAACCAAGGAGACCGAAATGCAGAAGTCCCTAAGATATGATGGAGCAGAGCCAACAAGACAATTACGCATAAGCGTTAGGATCTTGAACTGGATACGCTGCTGAATGGGAAGCCAGTGTAGAGTGTCCAGTATAAAGGAAGTTATATGGCCATACCTGGGGACGCCTGCAATAAGACGGGCAGAAGCATTGAGAACAGATTGAAGCTTGGAAATATTGGCAAGTGAGAGTCCAGCAAAGATAGCGTTACCAAAGTCCACCCTGGTGCAGATAAGGGCATGAATTAGAGTAGTAACGGCATGAAAGGAGAGGGAGCGGCGGATGGTACGAAGCTGACGAAGGTGGTAAAAGCATGAGCGGGAGACACTGTTAACATGATCGGTCAAGGAGAGTTCCCCGTCCAGAACAACCCCAAGATCACGGACTTTGGAACAGAAAAGAATGTCCGGAAACCTCTGGCGTAAGGATGATGAATCAATCTTTGCCAGCTGAGCACGACCACCAAGCCAGATGAACTGGGTCTTAGCAGAGTTCAGTCGGAGGCGATTAGAGGACATCCAGAGACCAAGGGCAGATGTTGCGTCAAGAATACTCTCAACCAGAGAGGAGGCCGCTTCCGCTGGGCCATGAACGAAGGCCTGAGTGTCGTCTGCATACTGATGGACAGCAACACCCATAGGAAGGAGAACCCGTGCCAGGTCGGCAGTGTACAGAATGTAGAGGAGAGGGGCCAGAACAGAACCCTGAGGAAGGCCAAAAGGTATAAGGGACCAGGCGGAACGTGTAGGCCCAAAGATAACAGAATGAGAGCGGTCTGAGAGGAAAGACTGAAACCAAAGAAGGGCCGTATCAATAATGCCAAAAGATTTTTCTAGACGCTCCAAAAGGAGAGAGTGATCCACAGTGTCAAAAGCAGCACTAACATCATAGAGGGCAAGAAGAGTAACATGTCCACGGTCAAAAGCTCCAAAGACGTCAGCCAGGAGACGTGTATTAAGTGATTCAGTAGAGTGGAACTTCCTAAATCCCGAATGAAGAGGAGGCATGAGGGAGTTAGAGTCAAGGTAGTCGACCAGTTGGACGGACACACATCTTTCAAGAAGCTTAGAGAGGAAGGAAAGGTTAGAGATAGGTCGGTAGTTAGAGATATCATTGGGGTCAAGTCCCTGGCGCTTGAGAGAGGGAAAGACTACAGCACGTTTGTGAGAAGCCGGGAGTGAACCCTGACCCAGGGAGGTATTACATAGCAAGTGTAAGAACGGAATTAAGTCATCTATAAAATCCTTGATTAAAAATGGTGGTAATAAGTCCAGTTCACAGGACTTAGCAGGTGACTCCAGCAGGAGCCGACAAAGGACGTCCAAAGGCATGATGGTGGTGGTTATGCTGATAAAATCATCCTGATCTTGATGCTTTTAAAAAGTTCTTAAAAGACACTATATTGAACGTCTTGATACTTTGACAATGGTGAAGACGAGGATGGTGATGATAGTAGCAGCAGCAGTTATGAGGCTGATAATGATGCTGATGTCTGTTGATGATTGCAGCTCATTGGTCGGCCATACCTGCCGCCGTACTGGGCTCTTGGTTACCAGTTGTCTCGCTATGGATACAATTCGTTGTCTGCTATGGAAGCAGCACTTCAGCGGACCCTTGACGCTGAAATTCCACTAGTGAGTCCAGTCATTTAATTTTCCAGTCTTCTATATAGCTTGTGGAAGGGTGCTCAAAGTTTCCTTCTCGTTGGCCCTTGAGCCAGCAGTGGATGAATCCCAAAGTCAAGGACATTGGACTTAGTGCTTTGCATCATTTGCCTTTCTCTTTGCTGACCATGTCGGTGCCAGACTTGCCAAAGTCAGTATTCTGTCAAGTAGATTTGAACCCCAACATTGTAATATGTTAGTCCACCGCACGAGGTGGGTTAATGTTCATGAATATCGTAGTACTAGTAAATGTAAATTTAAATGTACGCGGTTTTCAATTGTGACCTTATAGCTTCGACCGTGCTCGGGTAGATTCTTCACCACGGTTGCCCGTTTGAATGGGCTCCAAGACATTTAAGGTCCGTGTGCACAAACCGTGCTGGCCCGCGAATCAAATATCTGAAATAAGCCACCTTCAGGTTGCGTACCGGGGATCCTCACGCATATCGGCTCCTTGGCATACGCGTTTACCGATGTAGCTAACTAGGACAGAAAATCATTTTGGACGGAATGCTGGTCTCAGCGCAGAGTTTGCTCGATAGTTTTTTCCTACATTGTTTGGAAGATGGATGTTATGAAAGCTGATTGGAAAAACGCTGGTAGGAGGCAATCGATACGTACACTCATACAGGCATTGAGTACATAGTGTTAAAGAAAAAAGGAGGGACTATGTTACTTTAAAGAAGCTTCTTAAGGTGCTGTGCATATTTACAGTTACCATTACGTACTATGTTCTCGTAATAGGATGTCCAGTATGGTGACATCGACCATATGGATTCGGCCAAAGACTTCACTATCGACATGGTGAACTTTGCCGGTCTACCTCAGTATGTTGATCGCCTTCACAGTGAAGGGATGCGCTTCATCATCATTCTGGTAAGTTAAATGTGCTTTTCGCATGTTCACAGTCAGTGGTTTAAGAGTGGTACGAATATTCATGTTTCAGGCAATGAATATTAATAAGCATGCTTGTGTGATTCTGAACAGGATCCGGCGATAATGGGCACAGACCCGAACTACTGGCCATACACAGAAGGCGTTGCAGCAGACGCCTTCATTCGTTGGCCTCTTGAGACAAACCACTCGGATTTCTACCGTTTCAACAGCACCTACATGTACGGTTATGTACGTAAAGCGAAAGCAGTTTTTCTTAATCTCAGTGACGTTTTTCATTATTTAGTTTTATGCAGTAAAACAATACTAGCGAAATACTAATGATGATTTTGACGACTTTGATATATGCCTAGAGATCAATCCACAGAGGCAGTGAACTTTTCATGATGTCAAAAAGATGGTGCCTTGCGTTTTATAACCTGGACCAATCTAATGTAGTCTGAGAACTTCAGTAGCGCCCATGATTCCAATTATGCTCAAGGCATCTGTCACTGCTAAGCAAAATTGTTGTGCAAGCTAAAATCTGGTGTGAGACCGGATGAAAACGATGAGGTAAATCAGAGAATACACAAAAGAAAACGAGTCCGAGAAGGGAAAGCCTTTGGTCGAGACAGTGGTGTAACTATGAGTATGTGTGGGTCACCTTAGTGACCTTTTCCTTCTCTGGACCATTACGGACTATGGATGTCCCACAACTGTAGTGCCCTGGGTCTCAATCTGCAAAATCCTGATAAAATATGATAAAGTATGGCAAGGTAGTTGCTTGTTGATTAAACGTGTATATCAACATTTGTGCCCAAAGACATTTTACTGGGGTTGAAGGATATTTTAGCACTTTGTTTATCTCTGTGTCTGTATATCTACCTTTCTATCTCTGTCTGTCTGTCTTTCTCTCTCTTTGTCATTCTATTCTTTGGAATTAAGCAGGCATTTCATGTGTTGTTTGTTGATAGGTCTGGCCTCCAGGGGAGGCACTCTTCCCAGACTTCTTCAAGGCTGAAACGCAGAACTGGTGGAAGGACTGCATACTTAGGCACCACCGAGACGCACTTCCTTTCGATGGACTGTGGATCGTAAGTTACCTCATTCTGTTTATTTATTATTATTATTATTATTTATTATTTAGGTCACTTTTGAGTTTAAAACTACACAAAGTATGCTACCACTATGTATGTATTATGTGCATTATAGGAATCTCTAAAGATTGTGTTCACGTGTTTCTATTGGTATGTTTCTTATTATTATTGATATGGTAACATGTGCAATGTATTGTGTTGTATGATGTGTTATTAAGAGATCTGTGCAAGCCTTTAAACTACCCACTGAAGAGTAGCTTTTGGCTATTATACTGTTAGCAGACTTATACACTCTAAGGAGCGCAAGTGCTTGGTTTGAAATAGAATTACATCGGGGTGTTTCAGTCTGAAATGAATTTTTGTGGATTGGTACAGGACATGAATGAACCAGCTAACTTTGGGACGAACGAGGAGAAGCCGTGGAACTGGCCGGAGAACAGGGAACCCTGGAGCCTCAAGTGTCCCACAGGGCCACTTGATGACCCACCCTACAAGCCTAGTAAGTCCCTGACTCAGCAGCTGACCTCGTTTCTATCTCTGCTACTGCTGCTGCTACAAATATTAATGATAATCATGATGATGATATCATCTGCAGACTTCTTTTGTGCTGTTATCTTAAAAGGCAAGGCGTCAGTCGGTAATCACTTCAAAATATGAAATTGCAGTCAGTGATTATAATCAGACAAAAACCATTAAAGATCGAAGATACCAGCAAAACCTCTTGATCATATCAGTAGTCCATCAATGATCTTTTAGGCAAAGCTGGTCAAGATTCAAAGATCATGGAGACCTCTTGAATCATGATGTTAATGAATATTGCGATGGATCAAATGTTGGGACTACACTTTTCTGAGTGATTAGATAATGATGATGATAACAACTGTGATAATGAAACTAAAACGATGATGATGACGACGACGAGGAGGACGACAACGACGATGATGATGGTTATGGTGTTTTAGAAGCCATCTGGGGTCCACGTCTGTCCGAGAAGACCATTTGCCTAGTTGGTTTGCAGACCGATGGAGTTCGCAATTTCACTCAGTACAATGTTCACAACTTATACGGATGGAGTCAGTCTGAGCCAACTCTCAAGTAACAATTATGATAATATATTAGTAATAATAAAATAGTACTAATAGTAATCATCGTCTTCATCATTGCTTTATCCTGAAGCATTTAACAGACAGTAATAGCATGTCATTGAGAGTAAGTGTCAGCATTTAACTGATAACGGGTAATAGCATGACATTGATTGTGTTAGCACGTACAGTAACTGATAACATGTAATAGCATATCACTGAATGTAAGTCGTAGCCTGTAAGCAATGTATATGCCAGGATATTATCATTATTATTATTATTTCTGCATTTATTAAATGCCACTGTCTAATGCCTGAGCGTCAGTCGATGGTGCTGAGCTATTGTGAGTGAAGGACTTGCTCACGGCCCCTACACAGTAACCCGTCTTAGTGGAGGCTCGAACCCATACTCTCCACTTTACAAGTCGAAAACACTGTATCCAAGTGGCTACTATGCCCCAAGGCATACACCTCAAACTACTTTAAAAAATAGTTCTTTGATCAGTTAGATAGCCTTGTAAGTAAGCAAAGTATCCCATATCACACCATTGAGACGTAGGGGAGGCAATGGACAAATCCTAAAGTCCTGGACACAGGGCCAGTGCGTCGCCGGACTTGTCATTTACTAACCAACTTACTCTGGTACCAAATACCAAATGATACTGTTTCGTGAAAGAGGCACGGTGTGCGTAAACAACTTGCCCAGGGTCGTTACACGGAGTCGAACCCGCAACCGCATAATCATTGACAAAACGCGTTACCAATAGACCCCCGTACCATAGATAGCTTTGTGCACTGTGCTTTTGAGAGGTACTTGAAGGGTGTTACATACCTATCTACATACATACATACATACACACATACATATATACATGTACACATATACTTACAGAAATACGTTCATACATACACGCAACTACTCATGGCATACACACGTATGTACATGCATGGGTAGATACGTTTTACAAGGATCTTTGTGTATTGCCTCACAAGAACTTCGCATATGTTGCAGCGCAATTCGTGAGGTGACGGGAGAGAGGAGCGTTGTAATTACGCGGTCAACATACGTTGGAAGCGGAGCGTTCGCTGGTCACTGGTTGGGTGACAATGACAGCCAATGGCCGCACATGCTTCAGTCAATTGTAGGTCAGGGAACCAGTCTGTTCTAAAACAATGAAGACCGTGGTAACAGTCTCTGGGCCAATTCATGAGTCCTGACAACACTGTTACGATGACTGTTATGCTCCACGGCTTCCAATTTCTGCATCGGCTTTTCACTCAAAACTGAAAACATTCCTATTTCACAGATCCTATCCTGACACCCCTTCTTCCTCTTATATCTCTATCTTCTCTCCAACCCCAAACACCACCACCCATAGCTGCCGCGCTGTATCTCCGTCTCACTTTTGGATCTTGACCTGGAACCGAACCCTTTTGCCTATCGATTTTGTTTTGACTGAGCGCATGTGAATAAGCTGGTCCCCGCAACGTGGATTTCGTTGGACTATGTAGAAATCTCGGAATTATGATTACGATTACGATTACTGTTATGATGACTGACTATAGATTTTCAATATTACTCTTCTGTTTTGACTTGTTTCCCCACCGTACTCAAACTTCTTGTTACCCAGACCTGTTGGATTTAACTGAACTTCTGCTACAGATGATGATTTTTTACTGTGATTTCAACCATCAATTGATGCCCTATGCATTATAATAACCACGCTCTAAAATTCTTATATTATATTATATTATATTACGTTACATTATATATTGTATTGTATTATATTATGTTATGTTGTGTTATGTCTTGTCGTCATGTTATATTATATTATATTATTAGATTATATTAGACGTACCAGAAAAGGATCATTAAAGATGATTAACAAAAGACGATGATTAACTGAAGATAACTAAAACTAAAGATGATTAGGCCTGATCAATGACTAAACAGAGATACTATCCAAAGGTAGCTAGACATCATAATCAGATTTGATTAGAAATTTCAAACAGCCACTTGACGTTTCTGTTTTCAGGCTGTCTGGATTTCAGTCTCTTTGGAATTCCTTACGTATGTATGCATGACTTGACTTCAATCAAATAACAACTATGATACTGAATCCTTAAACGCGGATGTAACATTAATTCTACTGTAGCTACATGTATACCAGTAATAATAGCCTTAGGCGCATGCATGTAAGTGATCGTGATGAATGTTTAACGAAAAGTTGGTGTTATCTGGAAAATAATGTGAGAATGAAAAGAGTTGTTTAGTTTTCAGTAAGAATGGGACAAAATATTGAAGATGGAGATGCAGGAGAGGTACTTGAAGAGCGCTATATAAGTGCTTGTTACATTACATTACATTACATTACATTACAGGAGTGATCGTGAGATTGCTGGGGACATTCCTCAGAAGGGACATTTTACTAAACTAGCACACATATGCTCTGGATGGGATAGGCTAGTTAATATAATAAAAGTAACAGTTTAACAATGATAGTCGCTTCAAGTGAAAGAGCGGATGAACAACTGATTTCTTTGTTATTCTGTAGATTGGAGCAGATATCTGTGGTTATTTTAACAACGCCACTGCCGAGATGTGTAATCGATGGACGCAACTCGGTGCCTTCTACACCTTCTCGCGAAACCACAATGGACTTAACAACCGGGTCAGTCCAGCTCTTCTCCATTTGTTTTTGACCTTCTACAATCACTTCCCATCTAATCTCAATCTTTCCATGATCTCATCTCATTGGATCTTGCATGAAATTTCTGTCTCTTGGCCTGCATTATAGTTAGGTTGCAATCTGTGGTTGACAGAAGTGAGGGGAACCTATGGGTTGGAGAAAAATTAATGGGGAACATGTGTCTTCAGGCATGGGACTCTACTGCATCTCACAGCTTCAGTCTGTCCTAAATGCTGCTTGGTTTGGCCACATCACCGCCTTTATGTCTGAGGAATTGCCCTGGATATTTATTCGCGAGCCAAAAGAATTCAAAATTCTGGTTCCTGTACGTAACTGTCTCACTGGATATGCCCTATTCAACCTAAGGGAGCTTTGTGTTCTGCCCCCCTATCCCTGGCGCCAGATTGCTCTGTTCGGCGGTCCAGGGTGACCTGCTTTCCCTATGGTTCGAACAGCCACGGCTCAGCGGAGAAGTTTTGCTGTAGTCGGCCCTGCTTTTTGGAAATGTTTGTCTGGTGACCTGCGACATGAGCTTCTTTGCCTTCCTCTCTGTCTTCCGCAAGCGATTGAAGACCATTTTGTTAAGACACTGGTTAATATCTCACAAAAGCGCTGAAAGTAATCCATTCCTCCTAAAAATTGCATCCTTCTTTAGCACGATGTGTTTGAACTACAGCCACTAAAGAGAAGTGGCTGTATATAAATGTTTGATGACGTTACATTACAGGACCAGGACCCAGCGGCGTTTGGTCCGGAAGTTGCCGAGTCAGCGAAATTCATCACTGAGACGCGTTATTCTCTGCTGCCGTACCTGTACACGCTCTTCTACCGAGCGCATGTCAATGGATCCACAGTCATGAGGCCTCTGTTCCACGAGTCAGTCTGGCACGAAGAGCCATTAATTGTCAATTGTTATTTTTCTATCAGTCATGTTATCATCAGCATCTTTATCACTGCCGTCGTCATCATCACCACTTGCTAGGGTGTATTTATGTATGTATGTTTTGTACCATATATATGAATATATTTATGTATGCATGTATTATTGATTATTAATTAGAAACTTATAGAGCGCCGGTGTCTAATGCACAAGACATCAACCGATGGCGCAATGCATGTATTGGTATGTATGTATATACATACGTGCCATATTTATTTATGTGTATGTGTGTATGTTTGTGTACCGTATGTATGAATATATGTATGGATGTAAGCATGTACTGGTATGTATGTATATACATATGTGCCATATATATGTATGTATGTATGTATGTATGCATGTATAATAACATCTAAATGCTTGAAACAGATGCAACACAAGGTAAATTGAGAATGCACGCCATAGCACATGTGTTTAATGTACGAGGCATCGTGTAGAATTTAACATGAGCTCTGATTAACGGTACAGATGAATATTTGGTTCTCTGCTCAGGTTTAAGACAGATCTAAACACTTACGACATCGATCGGCAATTCCTTTGGGGTCCAGCACTCCTCATCACTCCAGTTCTTGAAGAGGTCTTTGATATTACTGTAATAATAATAATAATAATAATAATAATAATAATAATACATACATACATACATACATACATGCATACATACATACCTACATATGGTACATATATATATACTACTACTACTACCACTACCACTACTACTACTAATAATAACAATAATATTACTATTAGTAGTAGTAGTAGTAGTGGTGGTGGTGGTGGTGGTAGTGGTAGTAGTAGTATATATATAATAATAATAATATTATTATTAGTAGTAGTAGTATTTGGTCGAGATCCAAGTGTCGGGGAGACAGACAATCAGTCGGCTACGGTGGATGGTGTTTGAAATTAGAGTTGTATGATAGGTAAGGGAAAGAGGAGATAAAAGAATAGGATTTGTGTAAGAACAGTGATTTCAGTTTTGAGTGAAAGACCTGTGCCGAGATTGCAAGAAGTGAAGTGTTGGTGAATTCGTAGGATGGGTCAGATGGTTGCCATAATTCTGGTAGGAGTTTATTCCTGTAGCTACTGTATGATGACGGCGCCACTGAAGTTCCCAGATATGATTAGATTTATGTCAAGAGTTCATGATATCTTGAGCATAATTCCAGAGGCACTGTCTAAATTAAAAGATTCGATTAGATTGTCTTAAGAATGCCATTTGTTCTGTTTTAGGACAAGACTTCTGTCTGCGGTTACTTAGCGAAGGGAGCCAGATGGTTCAGCTTCTTTGATGTAAGCTACACCAATCAATCGAATCAAAGTGAAGCTGAAATTTGTTGGTGTTAAATTTATAAAATCCTTAATTGATATTATTAATACCGATACATAAGTCACGTTTCTAGGAAATGCACAGACAATCAGGTCTACATGAATTGGTCTACATTAATTCTACATCATTAGGTGTCAAAGGGAAAACTTGGAAGGAATCCAGCGGGTCCACCTATACAGAGCCTTCCAATAATATTTCAAAAGGCTGTATTTTAAGCCATTCTTTAGATATTAGTACCAACGAAAGTTTATAAAGTGTATTGTCGTTGGGTTGGGGAGGTCGCATTTACGCATCACCTGAGAGATTCTTCAGTCCCGGGATCATGCTTTGGAGGAGTTTTATACAGGCGATGAACAAGGGTGTTACTTTGACCTTTTGAGCATGATCTAGCCAGCTAAGTAATTAATGCAAGACCAATCTGAGGTTTTTCTTGAAGCGACCATCAATTGTGCTTTGTGCATTATGCCATTGGCGCTATAGAAGTCATTAGCTTACATTAGACTCTAACATAACATTCTTTTTGTAAACACTACATATTTTGTGTAATTTTATAATTGTAATCGCAAATTTATATAGCACCAATTCAAGAGAAACTAATCAGAGGACCTCCCAAGCTGACAATATGAAACCACGATTGAACAGATTGGTCTGCGTATGTATATATCTGAACATTTATATAACCCCTTTCATACACACCTCACAACAGTGTTGGAACATGACTTTAAAACAGTCGTAAAAGGTGTGCCTTAAGTTTAGCAAAGTATAAGCAACGTGTTTTGCTGGGAAATTCCTGCTTCTCCTGTAGCTACTGTATATAAAGCCTGATTGATTATCTGTGTAGGGTTTAGAGGAACCTACGTCAGGGGCGATTGTTTGTTTCGATGCCCCCCTCAACCGAATTCCTCTGCACGTCCGTGGGGGACATATCATCGTCACCCAAGAACCAGCAATTAACACCAACCGCAGGTTTGCAGACAACACGTCTCACCCAAAATGATTTCTACCCATTTCCAACGTGTCTTATGCATACCTTAGCATCACACACCAATTGTGCAGCCCCAATGACTTGTTAAAAAATTCCTGATGTGCGTTATGTTTTCTTTATTTATGCTATGTAGCATTGTAATGTTTCAGAACATTACATTGTTTTATTCATTTGTTTATTGGGAGTGTAAGGCGAGTAAATCTGAATCTGAAGTACCAGATAAGTGTATGCAAGCAATTGACCAGGGTCATTACACATTACACCCAAGAGGCATTACAGACTTGGTATTACCAAACGCACAGCTTTCGAGATGACGGTCTATTTTTGCTGATTTTTACCATTTGTTACCTAATTTTCGTCTCATAAACGTGCCTTAACCTGTAGAGTCTTCTTACTATGTTATTTGAAACATGAGCCTTACTCTTTGTAATCGTATTTGTAGTTTCATAAATCTGTTACCTGTTGGTAAGTTCATTGCCAGTTTCTACCTTTTGTTGATTGTTATGCTTTAGTCGCCTAAACCCGTTTGGTCTGATCGCGGCACCGGATGCGATGGGTTCAGCAGCAGGGGAACTGTTTTGGGATGATGGCTTCTCAGTTGGTTAGCATCTGTTTCTTGTCTTGTTTCTTGTACACTTGAGCGTCATTTGACAAGGTTACATTACAATGAGATCATTTTAAAAATCCTGAAAAAATTAGAATCCATTTCGCTGATTGTGTTATATTAGGATGCTATAACAATGTTGTTGCGTATTGGGGATGTACTGAAAGATGAGTTTGCTTGTGAGTCCTGCGCATCAAGGGTCGCTGGCGAACACAAGTCTCCTTTCAGGATATGGTGGCGAGCGGTGCTATTGATCAGAGGCTTTATCTTCGGGGGACTTTATGCCTTTAACAGCACGCGGGTTTGTGAATGGATCAGTCCGACCGTACAGAGACGTAACGACAATTACTTCTTTCACACGTATATTACAACTATGTACACCGTATATACAGCAAATTCAGCAAAATCAGAGTCTATGATTCGCATTGGCCTATTAGTCTAGCGAGGTCCGTTTAAGCGATACAGGTTTATTATTTTTCTTCTGTTCTCCGGAACCTAACGCCTCTTTCGACCGTTGTTTAGCGAATGCCTTCTTCGCTTCGCACCCTTCCTTAACTTTCCCCTTCGTCTGTCAATCATCCAACTTCTCCCTTTCGCCATCCGATCAGCGTCCCTCTGTTCCGCCTGTCTCTCTCTCGTTCTCTCTCTCTCTTCCTCGCACACACAAACTCTTTCTCTCTCGTTTACTTCCACCTGTCAATCACGGGCGACACAATAGCTAAATTATCCGACGTAATACAATCTACAACATGCAAAACCCTAAAATCCTCATTGTTTTTACAACTTTTCACTACAGCGGATATAGGGGAGGTGCTTATTTCTTTGTCACAGGTCAGTCAGTCAGTCAAGGAGCTAATTGATTGGCACTAAACAAGTCACTGTCACAACTAGTTGTAAATTAAAAATCCTCTTTCTCTTCCAGACACAGTTGCCTTGGACCAGTACTACCTCTTCAATTATACCTTGAAACTGGTAAGAACTTCGTAGCGCCTTTTTCGTTATTTTCAAACATCACGAAATGCATTTCAATACTTTATCATTTGCTTACATTACAAGATCATTGCCAAATCGCATAGCTGTAAAATGCCTTGCATTGCCATTTCCATGTCATTAACAAACGGTTATCTAAACCAGTGGCTTAGTTTACCAAACTAGTAGCAAACGAATG
This sequence comes from Norana najaformis, assembly GCA_964023275.1. Classification (NCBI taxonomy): domain Eukaryota; kingdom Metazoa; phylum Annelida; class Clitellata; order Crassiclitellata; family Hormogastridae; genus Norana; species Norana najaformis. Next base: position 12,486,468 of record OZ029929.1, read on the forward strand.
ATTATCTAAACATCACTAAACATGACCCTATCAGTATCTTGCCTTATCATTCGTTTATCCTACGGTTTTACCTTTACCTTTCCGCTTCTCAGGAGTTTCTGTGGTTTCTCTAATGTGTTATCTTTACCTTTACCTGTCAATTCTCTGATGTCATTCATAACTAAACTTAGGAATTTCTGATTTCTATAGACTAGAGGCGTGAAAACCATTGCGTTAAACCTCTGCTTTTTACCTTTAATTTTTACCTTGCCTTTTATTATGCCTTCATGGTTAGGCGCTGAGTGGAGGTAATTCAACGCTGACAGCTCAGACGGTGTCCTCGTTTACGCCTTCTCATACACTTTCTACACTGGCTTCCATTCGGGTGTTTGGAGTGCTTCAGATGCCATCTACTGTCATAACTAAAGTGTCTGGCAACGTGTCATCAGTTGACTCCATCTTCTATGACAGCACGACTCGGGTTAGATACTAACTATGGTCTCTCAAACACATCTGCAGACATTTGCCTTCCTACTCACCACGGAGCTTTCCCGTGGTGGGTGGGAAGGCACATGTCAGCAAGTCATCATGGGAAAATCTGAAACAGATCTGACAGGCGTGAATAGGTAAAACTTCTGATATGCTGTTAGGGTGGGGGTTGCCTGTTAAGCCAGAATGGGAGACAATCTGGCCCAGTGGGGCCCACTTTCAGGCATTGTATAAATAGGCCTGCGACATGGCTATCTGACAGATTTGAAAAGTTGCAACTTGAGATGAGTGTATTTATGTATGTATGTATGCATGCATGCATGTATATTTTATGTATGTATGCAAACTTTTATTTATGTATGTGTATATTTGCATTCATGCATGTATGTATGTATGCATGTATATATGTATGTGTGCATGTATGTTTTTATGTATGTATGTATGCGTTCATGCATGTATGTATGAATGTATGTATGTATGTATGGGTGTATGTATAGATGCATATATCTGGCTAATTATATAGCGCCTGATGTAAGGTCAGTGTTGTTTTTGTCATCACTGTTGTTCCTGTTGCAGGAGTTGTACCTGTACAACCTGACTCTTCCGATGAACAGCAATTGGGTGGCCGTCTGGTGGTAGCCCTCCGTCACAGGTCACCAAAGGCTATGGCCCATAGTGAACTCTTCAAGGTTTCAGCCCATAGGATTATTAGTGAACTACGTGATTGTCCTAATGACATAGACTTCAAAGGGAAACTGGCGATTGATTTGCACTAGGGTATTTCTAAGCTTGGACATTTCATGTGAAAGTCCGCGCGTATAAATAATTATGATTTTCAATCGAATGTCTGAAGTGGATTCATCGCTGCAGTTTGTGTGTTGATTAATATCCCAGTAGCAACACTATGTGTAGGACGTATAATTATATGAGGTCATAATACTGTCACATGGGCTTCATATGCCCTACATATGAAGTTGTAGCTGGTGATTAGGTTCAAGAGTAGTCTCCTGATTTCTTAATCTAATCTAATAGCAACTAAGCAATCTGAAGATTTCTGTAGCGCCGTTAATAGATAAGAAGAGAAGGAATAGATAAGGAGAGGAAGAAGAATAGATGATTTCTACAGCGCCCAACGAAGCCACGTCAAGGAGATTATTCATAGGGGCTCAATCAAAACAAATTCAATAGGCAAAATTGTTCGGTAGCCTGTCAAGATCCAAGAATCAGGCAGATGACAGCTTGGCAGCTACTGTGAGTGATGTTTGTAATTGGAGCGGAAGGAGGGAGAAGAGGAAGAAGGGGAGTCAGTATAGTATAGGATCTGTGAAAGAGGAAATTTTCAGTTTTGAGTGAAAGGCCAGTACAGAAATTGCAAGTGGTGGAGCATAGATGAGTTTGTTTCATGGGTCAGATAACTTTCGCAGTTCTGGGGGGGGGGAGTTTATTCCAGAGCACTACATTCGAGCCAACGTTCCACTCAGCACGATTCGCCTTAACTCTTATGTTTAGTGAAACGTACTCTTCTGAGTTTAGACCGAATATTCTTACAGTTTCAGAAGATGCCCTAAATCGCAGCTTCAACCAGTGACCGAAGTAAGTAAGCAAGTAAACATTTTATTGAGACCGTTTGGCAGACGCAACACCCGTAGCAAAGTGAAATAGAAATGAAAATATAAGAAGAAATAATATATGAAGCAAATAAAACGATTGCGTAATATGAATTAGATACGCGCATGCGCCTATGACTAAACTTTCTACCGGTAACCTAAGCCAAAGTCTAGTTAAACATTAAATTATGCCTTCAACGTTAACTTTTCTTACTGAAGATAGAGAATTCAAGTTTTAGACAAACAATTTAATAAGATAACAAAGAATAACTTCTATTGCTATTATTATCATCATCATCATCGTCATTATTATTATTATTATTATTATTATTATTATTATTATTATTATTATTATTATTATTATTATTATTATTATTATTATTATTATATGTTTATTTATTTAATTATTTAGCAATTTTAAAAACGTAAGTCTTAAGTTTAGAAAAAAACTGTCACAAGCGACTGAGCAGAACGAAGAGATGCAGGAACAGAGTTCCAAAGTCTAAGTCCAACATTTACATAGTGTGGTGAGAGGCAGTAGAATCAAAAACAACGCCCGAGTTACGAACAACAACACTCAATTCAACATTTCAGTCCCTCAGTTTAAAGCATTAAACCATTCAAAACTTCTCAAGTTGCCATGGAATGCACAGTAGTAGAAATTCAGTTATCGACGGGTAAAGGAGGAGTTTATTACCCCTCCAGTGTTGTTCAAATGAAACGTGTATCAAAATATTGGAAATGACTTCAGCCAGTGGGCACACGCAAGGCACGTGGACTCAGATTAACAACAATTCTCCACTATTCCTAACTCACACCATATTTTGAAAAGCTGATGTATGAAAGTTTGTACAATTTGGTTTCCAGTCTGTTGGCTGAACTTCTCTGGCACTGCTGGACGGCATGAAAAAACTTCTCAGGCTTTTGACGATAATGAAATCTCTGCTGGAATTTTCTTTGATTTGAAAAAGCCTTCGACAGTGTTGAAATTTTCTTTGATTTCACAAAAGCCTTCGACAATGTGAATCATTCGATGCTACCACAAGAAGCTGGAATTCTACCGGGTTCAAGGGAAACCGCTTTGTTGGTTTAAAAAGTACCTCATGTATCAACAGCAGCTGTCATGCAACGGGGCCTGGTCAGATATGAAATCCATTTAATGTTGTGTACCTCAAGGGTACATACTAGGTCCTGTGCTGTTATAAATATATATATAACTGACCTCCCCAATTCATATTTTTGGTCTCTTCTGGGTCGGCCGTTGTTACCCATTAACTTGTTAGTTTCATGCTAAACTTGTATCTTTGTCGTTTTTAGGATTAATAAACGAAGAATCGTTTCATCAATCAAACATATAATGGTCACGTGCCTGTACTATATATACACTATATATACACACTTGAATTAGGCATATATATTACGAAGAACTATTTATACATTAAATTATAATAAGCCTAGATCTGTATATCTATGTGTATGTGTATAAATGGGTCTACACCAGGCTTGTCCAACCTTTTTGGCTTGGGGGCCAAAAGACAACGTTAGGCAAAGTTAGAGGGCCAAATACATTGTAACCAAAAAAGATAATAGAGTAAAAATGTGCATACCATAATGTAAGTTATGTATTTTCTTATAAGCCGGAGTAGACCATAGATATCGTATTAATAATATATATACTACAGAGTTTCGTTTCTTAGAGTTAGTAAGTAAGACTTTTGGGAAATTTCGACAATACGTCAAAAATTTTAATAATTTTTAAATGCTTCGGAGGGCCGAATAGAGACCCTTCGAGGGCCGGATTCTGGCCCGCGGGCCGTAGGACGGACAAGCCTGGTCTACACCATTAAAGCGATATCCACTATAACAAAAAAGTGCTAAGGTAAACTCAAATAACTTGAACAATTAATTCATAAAATTCAAATTGAAATAAGAAATATCTTTTCTTACTTTTTTACTATTGATATCCTTTGTGGTTTCATGAACGGTCCCTTCAAAGTGATATCAAATTAATCAGCAAAAATTTGTGCTAACGCAAACTTATATATATGTATAGACATTACAAGTTGGGCAGTGGCGTGTAGTCGACATTGCGCGTCTGTCCAGGCAAACAGGGAAAATTTCGACCATAAACTATGAAATGCAAATTTTATATATTCCATTACTATTACTACTACTACTGTTACTACCACTATTATTACTACTACTACTACAGTGTTACTACTGCTACTCCTACCACAATTACTATTATTATTACTATTTTCATTGCTGTAGTTGTTGTTATTATTATTATTATTTTATTATTTTCATTTTATTATAAAAATTCGTAACGTGCACCGTTGTGCAGAAATGCAATTGTGCCATGGATGAAACTACAGATGTTTAAATCTAGGTCTATTCAGATATTTCAATGTATACAGTCCTACATCACTTACTCCAAATTGCTTAGAGTTCCTTTTTTTGGATACCGTGTAGGCTATAAGTAGCCAATGCTTGTTGTTTGGGCATGTTGTTTGTGCATGAGCATTCGTGTGTGTTGTGAAGCAATGGCAATCGTAGGCCTGCTGTAATTTAGACTGACTTGGTCTCGATTGTTTACTGAACCTGGAAAAAAGCAGACAGGTTGAGAAGAGCGTATATGGTTTCGGCGCGTGGCTTGGTGGTAGGCGCTACAGCAAAGGGAATACGTAGCATTGAACAGCCAGCTCTAATCACACGATTAGGCTTCGATTCGTGTAGGCCAGAGTAGGTTGCTCTCCTTCCGAGAGGCGATAAATTTATCCGTTGCCATGAAGATGGAGAGCGAGGACACCTCGATGACCTTTTCAAAGCCAGCTAATAGAAAGAAGGTTCTGGTGGCGGTCGGGGTTTGCTGTGGAGTGGCAGCAGTGATCGCGCTGGCCGTAGGACTGGGGGTTGGACTGAGCCAAGGGGGTGGCGAGCCGCCACCCGCGCCCTCTGAAACGTCAAATCCTGCGGGTCCGATTGCCAACCCCGCCGAGCGCATCGACTGCTACCCCGAGGGCAAATGGGGCGGCGCCACAGTCACCAAAGAAGACTGCGAGGCGAGAGGGTGTACCTTCGACCCCCCGGTGGACGGGTCAAACGCCCCCGTCTGCTACGTGTCGTCGGACAGCCCCCTCGGAAGCGGGTATCGGGTACTTAGTGATGAGGTGGATGGACAAGGGACTCGAAGGATCGAGCTCGAATCCAGATCAGCATCTGCTGGTTGGGTGAAACGGTCAGTTAAGGGTCAAAAGCCAAGGACATTGGACAAGGCCAACGCCGTCTTCGAGGTGGAATTCGGAGGAGAAAATATCCTTCATTTTAAGGTAAAATAAATAATCAAATAAATAAAACTACTGTAGTATTTTATAATTTTAACTGTAATTGGAACTTAAAGACAAAAGGCGCTACATGTAATGTCCAATTACATTACATTACAAACGCATTCAAATGCATTTATGCATATCTACTTTCGTGCATGCATAATACGTCTTTACACCACTTATGGGGATGTTATGTGTGAAGAAGTAACCGAAAGGTAATTTGCATAAAATCTTTTAATTTTGTATTTAAAAACATGGAGTCTATACAGCACGAAATTATTCTTGATCCCTATGTCTGTTTTCGTCCGTGCACACACACGTCTGAAATGTTATACTATCGCGACTCAGATTGCTAAACAATAAAATTGCATACATTTGCAATTAATCAAAAAGTATCCGTAGCCTATGTTGTGGTAGTATCTGTACTTTTCTGATTGAACTTGGATCGCTGTTGCGAGAATAATCAGTCCTCTCTTAACAATTTAATATCTTATACTTTGAAGATCGATCTCTTGAACTCCTAGTGACAAGATCTGATTGTAATTTAATTCAAGATATCCTTACTAAAGAAATTTATCTTTCTGATCATCTTGCCGTTGCTTACGTACCACATATATACCATACCAAATCCACGACTAAAACACCAAGTGGACCTCAAATGACGTGGCGCCCATTCAAACGAGCAGCACTGGTTGCTGGCTAAGGATCTCGCCTGATCAATTCACTCAGAGATGAGCATGGTCATTGCCATATGGTCATTATGGAAAAACGTTACATTTAAACTTTCCATTTTATCGCATGACATTTCACTCGTTTATTGTTCCCCGTGATAACATCATAAAACGGAGTATTTAAGATATTTCCAGGATACAATGTTCAGACGCTCAAGGGACCGAGGTTCAGCATTGTAGGGTCGCCTGTGTAACATCAGACCAATGCGTTCGTCTGTTCCAGTGGTGTTGTTGTTACTGCTGTTGCTGCTGATGATGTTGATGATGTTGTTGTTGATCATTATGATGGTGATGACGACGACGAGGATGATGAGTTACGCGGTGTAATGGTGGTGAAGGTGGTAGTGGTAATGGAGGTGATGGCGGTGTGGTGGTGGAGGTGGTTTTTGCCGCGTTAATAGGGGTGGGGGTGGTATTGGATGTTATAGCGGTAGTAAGGTTGTGGAGGTCGTAGTGGAAGTGATAGTGATGGTGGAGCTTGTATTGGGGTGGTGGCAGTGAATGTGGTAGTGGATGTGATAGTGGTGATGCAGAGGGTGGTGGAGGTGGTAATGGTAATGTAGGCTTTACCATGCAGCAGCTGATGATGATGATTATTATGACGCAATGACTGATCAACAATGATTTGCCAGTGACAATAATGATGCTGTCGATTGCCGATGTTGTGTTGTATAGCTCTATCCAGCGGGTGCTCCCAGATACGAGGTACCTCGGAGTATCGTTGATATCGTTCTGCCTCGTCTCCGACCTGGAGCGCCAACGTCTTATACCTTCAACATCACCAACTTTGATCCTTTTGCCTTTACGATTATACGCAAGATCACTGGCACTGTCCTGTGAGTATGCACTTGACTTACTTCCTGTTTTATCTGTCTGGCTGTCTGCCTGGCTGTTGATCTGTCTATCGCTCTGCTTGTGTGTCTGTCTGTTGGTCTGTTGGTGTTTCTGTCCATCCATCCATCCATCCATCAAACCATCCATCTATCCATCCTCCATCCATCCAATCAAGCAGTCATCCATCCATCCATCCGTCTGTCTGTCTATTTAAAGCATTTAATACCTGTGAGTATGCCCTTGGCTTACTTGTCACTTTCTTTTTTCTTTATCTATCTATCCATTTAAAGCACTTATTACATGTGCGAAGTCAGTGGATCTGAAATTAATGAGTGTTTCTAAGGGCCAAATGGAGTCATGCAAAGACCAGAGTAAAAATGAGTCTTGAGAGGTGATTTAAATAATGATAGCGAGTTCACAAGTCGGATCTTTTGTAATAGACATTCCAAACACGACATGTCAACTGAAATTAAGTGATCCCACAACTGTCCTGAACCGTATCTTTAGCGAAAAACCGGAATAAGCAGAAAACATCAGTTTGAAATGGCAACCAACTAGGCCATAATTTACAATTCATTTCGTCATGACTTTAACTATACGACCATAAGCTAACTATGCAGTGCATTAAGACATTAGTGAATGCTGGCATTCTGTGCTTTGAAAGTCAAGCATGCTATTTTAAACTTAATGTGTCATGGAACATTCATGATTTGCTGTGTTACCTGCTGCCTTACATTTGTTCAAGGCTTCATTTGATGCAATATCCAAAGAACAAATAGCAAAAACAGATAAGAATTTGAGATTGCCGGTCACTTGAGTTGATATAAACGACAATCGAAAAGTACAGTATTTATGACTTACAGATTTGGTCCAAGGCAAATTATGGTACAGCATACACTAAAGCTTCATTGAGAGGCATTTTTATAAGCTAGATGGAGTACGGCATTATAGCAAGGCTGGGTTATAACAAGATTCTTCTCTAAGGCTGAATTGAATTTGATACTGTGTTCTGAATTACTTTGAGAGGTACTAAAAGGAGTTATAGTAAATAAACACATTCATATATGAATGCACGTATATTAGAATATATATATTGGCTGTCTTCGTTAAACACAACCGACCCTAACCTCCTCTCCCCTCCTCTCGCTGGTCGCCTGGCAACCAGGCTTGTTCTTGATATGGCATCTTTGGACAAATCAACTGACTTGACGCAGCCCTCGTGAATAAGCTGGCGTCCTGCACTTAACTTTTAAGTAGAGCTTTAGAAATTTCGAGTTAACGATTACGATTATAATTAAATGCATGTTTAATCGAACTTTAGCTCAATATAAAAATTGATTGTTTCAAATTAAAACTAAATAAAAGTTACATGTACAGCTTACTCCTTTTATCAATGATTTTGCTTACTAATGCAGGGGTTATTTACAAGTTATTATTATATTTATTATTATCATTATTGTTTTTATTAGTGTTAGTATGACCTTAGTTTGGCAATGATTTCGAAATGACCCTCGTTTGGCGATGGTTTGTCAGCTGTGACTATAAAGTGGTACTTATATAACTACTTATATATATATACTGTATATATCAAATACAATACAATAATACAATACAATCCCGGCTTCAGAAGTTGAAGATGATGTCTCTGGTGGCAAGAATGTTTGTTGTTCAGGTTCGCAAATACCCTTGTGATCTCCCTCGCCCGCCTGCTTTGGCCGCGTCTTTCATATTTATCTTGGCTCTTCTAAACAGGGTGATCCGCTTGTTTCCTGTGCCAGGACTTCCGTGGGACAGCAAGGCTGTTGAGGTGGTGGGTCCGTCAGTTTGGAGCTCAGGTGGCTGTGAGGGGCAGGACTGTTGCAACTCATTGCCATAAGATTTACCTGTTTATTCGAGGCTCTTACTGCTCAGAGCACCTCTGAGTAATTTGCTTTGTAAGAGGTGCGCAAAACAAGCCAGTGCAGTGCTGTGAGAATGTGTTTTACAAGGAGGTTACGGTACAACTCCCACTTGTGTTTAATTGCTCTTGTAAATAACTTACTGGTTTATATAATTTTATTAATTAAAATTCCTCAGTATTAATTAATGGAATTAAATTTAATTAAGTTTTAGCACGATTATATTTGCATACAGGAAAACGTGGATATCAGGCATCTAAGGTTCATGTTAAAATAAACAGTTGCCCAATGTCCCCTCTAATTTTTTTCGTCGTGATGATGCGAACGTAATAGTTGCTGCACTTTGATGTAAAAATAATAGTAGAAAGAAACTTATAGTTGGAATCGTGAATAATGTAACAATTTGACAAAATGGAAACATAACAAAATTCAAATAATAAAAGAACACTTTAAAAACATTACCTTATTTGCTGTTTCACAGTAGGCCTATATAACATCAAACTTACGTTTTGTTTGTCTTCTAAATAAAATAGTCATTTCTTCGTATGGCTCTATGTCTTCTTGTATTCGCGCTTTGGTCGGCGCGCATTTGTCCTGGGTCACCCGTCAATTAGGCTAAAAATCTGATTAGGCAATTCCTGGATCATCTTGAAAATCTAATCTAATGACTTCAATAACGCCGTTATCATAATGCCCAAGGCATCGGTCGATGGTCGCTTCAATTGAGAAATCGTAATAAAAATCATAATCCATTGGAGAAGCTAAGTCGAATTCCTATAAGTCAGAAAAACCAGAAGTTAGGCTACAGTGGAAAAGCGAGTTGAGAGAGATGAGTCTTAAGTTTAGACCTCTTGAATGACCAACGAATTGTCTTAGTCGGCCAGCATCGACACCCAGCCGACTAGCATCGACACAGCCGGCCAGCATCGACACACAGCCGGCCAGCATCGACATACAGCAGGCCAGCATCGACAGACAGCCGGCCAGCATCGACACACAGCAGGCCAGCATCGACACACAGCAGGCCAGCATCGACACAGAACCGACCAGCATCGATACACAGCCTGCCAGCATCGATACATAGCCGACCAGCATCGACAGATAACCGGCCAGCATCGACACACAGCCTGCCAGCATCGATACATAGCCGACCAGCATCGACAGATAACCGGTCAGCATCGCTACACAGCCTGCCAGCATCGACACACAGCCGGCCAGCATCGACAGATAGCCGGCCAGCATCGATACACAGTCTCTGCTTGTTGGTTATGGTCCTTGCTGGTCGAGTCTGTGTGGACGCTGGTCTGTTCTGTGTCGTGGGTTACTGTTAGTTTATTAAGCTGAGTCTTTTGAATAAAATGCTGCGACCAGTAGATGGAGGTATCATTCAAACATCGTTTATAAAGAGACCAGATTTCAGATTTCAGACTATGCGCTCACCTTTGGACTGGTGACAGCTAGTGACCAGCTGTTTGGCCAAATCTATTATTTCTACCAGGCTGGAAGAAAGCCGTATGGCTTTGCAATATAGAGTAAGGAATATTTCGCCGGCTGAGCTATGTAGCACAACTATGCCAGAAGCTGTAACAATGAGCTGAATTTAACTTTTAAGCAACCGGAAAGCTCACAAAATGTGTTCGCTGGCAGAAAATTGTTGTGCGCGCTATCCTTAAAACTTGTCTGCGCGCGCACTCGGGCAGCTTAGAGGGAACATTGGTGTTCCCGTTATTTGTAGGTAATAGGGTAACATTATTCAGGCAGAAATGTAGTTTGGATGGTCGAAGATTTTGCTGCAAACATGCTTTTGAGACTACTTTCAATGTTTGTGAGTCTATTTGAATCCATGATGAAGAGGACAATACAACAGTTCTTTAGTTGATCAGAGCTCTTACAATGCAAAGTCAGTGCAGATAAATACTCCCAAGATCTAACCGTTGAGTGGTAAAGTAATGAAAAGAAATTATGAAAATTAATATATTATGACAGTGGTAAAGACTGATCATTGTAAAGATTGCATTCAATAAACATTTTCTGTAAAGTTTTGTAAAATGGAAGCACAAAATAACAATGGAAATGATATCAATATTAATGATAAACTTTTAAATGGATTTTATGATTTCTTGTCAGGTGGGATACGAGTATTGGTGGAACAGCCGTTTCAGATCAGTTTCTCTCGATCTCAACTCGCCTTCCGTCTTTTAACATCTATGGATTTGGAGAAAACGTTCACAATTCGTTTCGTCATGACTTTAACTACACGACCTGGCCACTGTTTGCAAGAGATCAATGGGTCTCGAAAGGGGTAGGTTAACATTTAACTGTTTGCAAGAGATCAATGGGTCTCGAAAGGGGTAGGTTAAGAAGTAACTGTTGCAAGAGATCAGTGGGTCTCGAAGGGGTAGGTTAAGAAGTAACTGTTTGCAAGAGATCAGTGGGTCTCGAAGGGGTTGGTTAAGAAGTAACTGTTTGCAAGAGATCAGTGGGTCTCGAAAAGGGTAAGTCAACGTGGATACTATTTGGCAATGATTATTGGCATGAGAAAGGGTCAGGGCCACTTGGCTACTGTTAGGCAAGGATATTCAGTTTGGGAAAGAGACAGGGCAACTAGGCTTCTGTTTAGCGAGGTTTGGTGGCTTAGAAAGAGTTAACCCAATTCCAATTGGCTGATGTTTGGTAGGGATCCGTGATTCAGAGTAAAGATTACCACATATAGGCCCTAACACATGTTGCTTGCAAGGCTGATGTATTCTGTTTCTATGGCCAACAGGTGGAAAATCACTATGGCGTCCATCCTTTCTACACCTGTCTGGAAGAGACCGGAAACAGTCACGGTGTCTTTCTTCTCAACAGCAACGCAATGGGTAGGAATTTAGAGGATGGGGAGAATTACAAGGAAAATTACAGGGCAAGAGAGATTGGGGATTGTCGCCTAAAGTAGATGGCAGTGGAGTGAAAGTGGACTCACAGTTCCACTTTTGATTGTTTGCTTATCCTTAGCTAAAAGCAATAGCAATATTCCATCATCATTTTCATTAGAATCTGTTTAGATAAAGAGAATGGGGAACTACAAAGGAAATTCTGCTCAAAAGAAAGTATCCAAGTGGCACTGGAAAGATACTTTTCTACAACAAAATTTGGCTGACCTGAATATACAGTGCTAAGTGTAAAGCAGACACATTTGTTGATTTTAGTTGTCATCTGATGCTTCTGCTGCAGATTATTCGTTTACTCCGTTGCCAATGTTGACCTATCGAACTATTGGAGGCGTTCTCGACTTCTACGTCTTCCTTGGACCAACGCCAGAAAATGTCGTCCAACAGTACACAGGGGTATGGCAATGGAAATGGGTTATGGTGCTTTAAACACAACCGACCCCAACAACTTATCTCCTCTCCTCTCCTTTGGTCCTCTGACTTGGTTCTTGACATGGCATCGTTGGACAACCCAACTGACTTGACGCAGTGCTTGTGAATAAACTGGTGCCTTACGCTTAGCTTTTAAGTAGGTTTAGAAATTTTGTGTTTTCTCAGAAATTTTGAGTATGATTGTGATAATATTGATGTTCAGATATATACCACTAGCCCTCTGACTGTTGTATCTCAACTGGCAACTGAACATGACACTGTTATAACTGACTGCCGTTGTAGTTTCGACTGAGCGCCTGCTAACAAAGCTATTCTCACAACTTGGCTTTTTGAGCTCTGAAGAAATTGTAGTCGTAATCTTAAACTCGAGATTTATACAGCTCCTAATGTAAGCTAAGTTGTGGGAACCAACTTATTCACAAACTCTTAGTCAAAACAGATTCGACAAGTAGGAAAGGTCAGATTTGTTTCCAAGTCAATATCCAAGTGTCAGGCAGGCGGACAGTCTGATGACAACAGTGGATGGTGTTTGGAATTGAAGTGGTAAGATAGATAAGGGGAAGAGGAGGAATCATGATAGGATTTGTGGAAGAGGAATGTTTTCAGTTTTGAGTGAAAGAAATGCGCAGAACTTGCAAGGTAGGATAATTGTTGTAATTCGGGCGGGAGTTCATTTTCAGTTTTAAGAAATTATTATTGCTATTACCACCCCACTTCGTATTTATGTGCATACCTCGGTACTTGTGCATACCTCTGTTAGCACTTAGGCATTCGAGTGATTTATAGATTCGCGGTTGTTTTTTTTTTGTTGAAAGTTGATTGGACGACCGTACATGCCGCCATATTGGGCGCTGGGATTCCAACTATGTCGCTATGGTTACAACACGTTAGATAAGATGCAGGATGCAGTAAATCGGACAAAATCTGCAGGAATTCCACAGGTTGGTCCACCTGATGAGGATGAGGACGCTTGCGAGGGTTATGGATCGCACAGGATAAATTGATAAAAAATATATAATGGTAACGATTATTACATTGTGATCTGATCATGATCATATTGCTCTTTTAATGTAATTATTATATTTAGTTTCATTTTATGTACGGCTTGTACACTGTTTATTCCAGTGGGTTCACGCCTAGAAAAATGCTTATTTATAGTTCGATCGCCAACACCCCTTAACAATGTTAATGGGCGACTTAATCAAACTGGACTCAGGCCCTTTCTAGGTTTGCCTTTTATATCTCGGCAAATTGTGAAACCTGATATGTTTGCCTTTGGGATCAATGAAGAGTTGATTAGGAACCTATCAGAAGTACTGCACACATTGATGACAAAGGAGATGTTTTAAGAAGGAGCAGACGTGCAGTTTCTTGTATTGACCATAAGATGCTAGCATGAGTGCGACGTGTTATCGACTTCATTTGTCTAACCTCGGCTTATAAAAGCAGATGGCTTGTTATGTTTATTATTATGTTTATTTTTATTGCTATATTTATAAACATGCTTATTATGTTTATTCTTATTATGTTTGTTATTGTTTGTTATTTATTTAATGCGTTTATTTTTCTAGTTATGTTGTTGTTGCAGGACATTCAGTATGCTGATATCGATCATATGAATGAGAGTATGATCTTCACAGTTGACAACGTCAACTTTTATGGCCTGGCAGATTATTTCACTGACTTACGTAACAACGGAATGCACACGATTATCATTCTCGTAAGAAGAAGCCAGGAAAAGACACTTCATAGTTTTCAAGATTATTTTATATTGGATTGTTTGGTACCGGCGTAAGCTGGGAAGTAAACGGCAATTCTTGAGATGCGCTGGCCCCGTGTCCAGGACCTCGGGATTCGTCCATTGCCGGCTCAAGGGCCTAAAGAAAAGGAAATGAGCTCCTCCCTTACCTCTCATATGTGGAATATTGGATATTTTAGTTTTTACTTTCCGGATTAATCGAGTAGTTTCGTGCAAAAGGGAGAAATTAAAACTTTGATGATAACGATTTTTACTGGTGAAATTGAATACACGGTGTTACAGAGCCTCTCAAGTGCTAAAGGCTGTTGTTTTTGCTGTGACAGAACTTGAATAGATTTAGCCATTCCAGATGATATCTATAATCTCGGCGCTGCTGAGAGATCATTATCGTCATCATCTTCGTTACCTTATTTTATCATCATCATCGTTATCTTCACTGTATCATGATCATCCACCTCGTCGTCATCTACTTCATTACAACACTATGCAGAAGTAATTTGCTATAGCTGTTTTTATTATAGATATTTCAATGGTATTATAGTTTTAAATATGTGTTTGAATGCTGTTGAATATTTGCATAAGCCTTTCTGGCTTAAAAGGGTGTGGTTAAAATAATCTTACAGTTTTTAGAATTGGATTTTTAAGCTCTCTGTACAGATAGTTATATTTAGTATACTAATATGGGGACTTTTTACAGCTACCCACACTTTTGAGATTAATTCCCGAATTAGTATTATATGAACACCTAATTAATAACGATATTATTGTTATTGTTACATAAAAATATATAGATAAGTGCTGAGTATATTAATAAAACCTTGGATGTTTTCAAGGATCCGTGTATGATTTCGAACGTGTCTGACTATGAGCCATTCAATCTTGGCCTTCAGCAAGACATCTTCATCAAGTGGCCGAATCAGACGATCATGCCACCCGAAGACTATTTGGTCACCAACTCCACGATTCTACTCGGCTACGTGAGTCCATCATCTTAGCCATAAAATTATATTATGCACATTGTAAATGTAATTGTAACCACGAATTTGTACAGATCTTTTCAAACGAAACTCCTCAGAGGCTTTTCGGACGTGACAACACAAAACTATGGTCAAAGAGAATAGTTTTCAAGTATTGGCGCAAAAGAGGAAATCCTCAAATGTCTCATTTCAGTTCATCTTAAACGTAGTCAGACAACTGTATTTGGACTTCAGCCGTCAGGATCTTGCGTTTCAGTTCAGTTCAGTTACATGAATCCATCTTAACAACAAAGTCAGACTCGTTCAAATGTGTTTGGAATTCAGCATTCATGTGTGTATGTAGCTTGCTATTTATATATCGCCTCTAGGGTGTTAGAATCTCGACTCTGACTTCAGTCCGCTGTATTTTACGTTACTGGATAAACCCCTTTTATAAGAAATCTGCCATAATATTCCATTCCCTGACAGTCAAGTCCTAGTTTCTTTTCATTTGATTTTCTTAGGTTTGGCCAAAGGGCAAAGTCGCTTTTCCGGATTTCTTTCTTAATCGGACACAAGATGTTTGGTCAGCGTTGATTGAGAAACACGTCAAAGTCCTTCCATTCGATGGCCTCTGGATCGTAAGAACCATTTCATGTCCAGTTTATTTTTATTTATTTCTTAATTTTATTATGAAATGTAAATCACCAAAGTTTCTCGGTTCTGCATAGAAAGCCCAGCCTATACACCGGGACTTTATCAAATCAAGTCTTCAAGGGCATGGTTGCTTAGTCAGTGTGAGTGCCAGGTCAGGAAATCTGAGGCGCGGTTGCATTTTCGCTAAAAACAGGTTATTTAATGTGTTTTAAAACTATTATCCGTTTCGATTAATTTGAGTAGTTTAATGAGATTCAAATACTTTTATTTAATGGGCAAGAAAAATGGCGGAAACACCTGCCAAGTGAATAAATTCAGTGTTGGGTTCTCGGGGGGGGGGGGGGTTCTCAGTGGCTGGTCCAAAGCTATGGAATTTACTGCCCAGTTCTGCGCATTCTGCCAGTTCTTTACTGTCGTTCAGTCAAAATTAAAGACTAATCTGTTACACTGTCCTTGCATCTGACAAAATTAACTTGGCTTTACCACCGCAGCCTGACTTCTAGTTTCCCTGAACTATCAGATTTTGCGCACATTTCTCCAATGGATTGACAATTTTTTCACGACGATCGCTTCAGGTTTCACTAAGCGATCATCAGTTGATGGATTGTGCAGTTTGATAACGACGCTATAGAAGTCATTAGATTAGATTAATTAGGTTACACAGACGCACAGATGAGCCACTTTTCTTTACATCTGATATTTTCTTTCAATGTTTCAAGGACATGAACGAACCAGCTAACTTTGGAACAAATGAAGAGCGCCCGTGGAATTGGCCTGAGGATGCTAAGCCATACTGGAGCCTCAAGTGTCCCACTGGACCACTCGATGACCCATCGTACAGAACCAGTAAGTATGAAGAGGTTTTTTGGGAGACTCTCAAAAGGCACTAAACAAATGTTCAAGTTGAAACAAATGAGTTTTAAGTTTAGACCTGAATGACATCACAGAACTGACAGAATGAAGAGAAGTTCACAGCGAATTCCACAGCCATGGACCAGCAACTGAGAAGGCCCGAAAGCCCGAAATTATTCGGACTGCAGTGCAACATTTGCTGGTGATACATACATACAGCTATATATATATATGCATATATGCATGCATTTCATGTGTGCGACTAACTATGTATGTATATTTGAATTCCATAGCTTTCGACCAGCTTTGAATGGACCGAGCTGGACAGAGAATTCCATGGCTTTGGACGAGCATGCAAGCATGCATAAGTCAACAAACATAAACTGGGCATTTATTTTTTCCTGCTATTGACAGTGGCAGCCTATGTCTACGATTTGGAGGCAAAAGCAGCCAATCGCTCTGGTGCTCGACTGTCCGATAAGACCATCTGCATGATATCCGTACAAGGAGAAAACGCCACCTACAGGCATTATGACGTCCACAACCTCTATGGGGCCAGTCAAGCACTACCAACCCTTCAGTGGGTCATTTTGCAGTTGACTTGATACTATTTATTATTATTGTTACTGTATTACTATTTTAAGCATTTCATACTACTCATTGGATGTATATGTATAGACCAGGACACTTAATATTGGATTTTAAGTATCTCACCATCTGATCGCAATCGGCAGCGTAAAAAGGATATTTGTACAGTGCCCAAAGAAATCTGATCAATAGAGTTTTAAGGTAGGCAGAAAATGTGTGCTGAACAAAACCAAATGGAACAGTACTTGAAAGTAGAGTAAGTAAGTAAGTAGCCTTTATTAGCATGTCTAGTGCACACGAAGTAACTTCTGTAGATCGATTACATATATATTTATATTGGATTAGAACATGGGCAAATATAAAGTAGACATGTAAAGTAAAATATAACTAAGATACATCGATTCACAAAGCTACTTTTAAGCAGTTCAGATTTAACAATAGGTAACATGACACAGTGTCCTCTGTCGCGAAGTGAGTACCTGTCCTCACGAAGAGGTAGTACCGTGTCACATTGCATTGTAACAACATAAATATAGCGACTCTAAAGTGCCCCTCAAAGGTGATGCTGTAGAATTTATTACATTAGGAAGGGTTCGGTTCATGCCCTTCATGTTTGACTGTCTTGGGATGTATTTGTTGCAATAAGGGCACTGAGGAAGGCGACTGGGGAGAGAGGTATAGTCGTTGGCCGATCCACTTTTCCAGGCACCGGACGCCACGTTGGACACTGGCTCGGAGACAACTTTTCCGAATGGCCGTACATGAAGGATTCTATTGTCGGAATGCTCGAATTCAACCTCTTTGGATTTCCCTATGTAAGAATTTTCATCTTAAACAATAGCCAGTGCATGATTAAACTAAATTAAATGTGGTCTTTTGGGAGCGATGTAGAGATCAGGAAAACTACTAGAAGCTACAGATTGGGGTAGTGTGTGCCCTGATCTTTGTGCCGCTTCATAAAGACTAAGTGTCTAATTATCCAGGGGTTCACCCTTCCCTTTGCACCACTGTATGTATGTTTGTATCATTAAACTTGTATAGCGCCTTTTATTTAACCCACAAAGGCGCTGCACCACGGCTAATCACAAGAATTTTCAGTTATGATTACGAAACTTATTATATAGATTTCGTTATAAATTCACTGGTAGTGGGAGTTTTTGGTGGCAGTTCTTTGGTGACATCTTTGTGTTTTGGTGACAGATTGGTGCTGACATCTGTGGCTTCTTTGGAGACACTACAGCGGAGCTGTGTAAACGCTGGATGCAGTTGGGTGCATTCTATCCGTATTCGCGCAACCACAACCAAATCGATAGCAAAGTTGATCAGGTCTATCATCATCTTTTAATTAATCTACATAATCGTCATCGTCATCGATGTCGTCATCATCATCATCATCATCGTCATAATCATCATTTTTTACTGCAACATCATTTGACGTAACCAGTGCATTGATATGATGTATACTCTGAATCGTATTGATGATCACCAACACCAGATATCATTATCCTCATTATAATCTTCATTATGATTATCGTTATTATAAACAGTCAGCTTTATCATCATCCTCATCATAATCATCGTCGTCGTCTTCATCATAGTCATCATAATCATCATCATGATCATCATTGTTGTTATTTTTACAAGATTTCTAGCCATTGCCACTACTAGATTTATCCTAAAATTTTTGAATTCTAATATTATTTGTAGCTTGATATGTTACTTGATCATCTGATGATCTGAAGGTTTGCTTCTTTTAGGATCCAGCCAACTTCAACGAGGAAGTGACGCGGCTATCACGCGAAGCTCTTCTGATCCGTTACCACCTTCTTCCGTACCTCTACACACTGTTCCACTTGGTTCACACACGTGGTGGAACAGTTGTTCGGCCTCTCCACCACGAGTGAGTCATGAGAAGAATATCAGGAGGTTCCTTATAGGCGCTATGTAAATGTTCAGATATTTGCTGAATTGCCTTCTATTCTGACTGGAAGTTGATGATATTGAAGCCACAATGATGATAATTTGCTATAATTGTAACTGACATAGAATATAATATTAATGATTATTACTATTTTCATGATAAATCTGGTGCTGTTGATAATAACATTAATGTAAGCAAAAATTGTTAATATAGTTCAACTGTAGAAAAGGATCTCATTATAACTCAGTGACTACAATTCCTTGATATGCCTATGATTCCTCGCCCAGCAGATGGATACATGGTGTGTTAACAATGTCTTACTTAGCGATTCTTGATATGGTTGTCAGTGGCAAAGTTGTAAATAGTTTATCATGTAAATAGTTTATCATGTAACAGTTACAAAACTGAGAATAGCAGAGTAATATTGTATTATATCGTTACAATCTGGAAGTGGTGTATGATTTTGTCATTCAAGTTAAAGGCCTCAACGGTGGTGGTGGTGTTTCTTTGCAGGTTTCCAAGGGATTCGATAACGTGGGACATTGACAAACAGTTCCTCTGGGGAAGTGGCTTCATGATTGTTCCCATATTGGAAGAGGTAGGATCATGACTTTGGTGGTGATGATGACAATGGTAATGAATACGTGATGATGAAATTGTTCTATTAGCAGCCATGTACTTCTGGTTAATGTAGTCAAAAGTGCTTTCATAGGTTTTTGTCAGGCACTATATAAATGCCAATAGATACATACATACATGAATGCATACATGCATGCAAGCATACATACATACATACATACATATAACGATGCATACATACATACATACGTACATACATACGTACGTACATACATGCATACATGAATGCATGCATGCAAACATGCATACTGGTATATGCATATGATTTTGCTAAAAATAATGTGAAAGAAATGGTCATAACGTAATGGTGGTGGTGGTGTGTTCGTGCTGGTGGTGGTAGCGGTGTTGTAGGTGCTGGTGGTGATTGACAAATCAAAGTCGACTGTTCAATGATTTCATTTTCTCTCACTGATTGATTAATGCAGCAGACGGTTACACGATTAATTAATATAACAAATTTGTGTACTGGCTTTAAGAGATTCTTAAAAGGCACTACAAAAATGTCCAGGTATAATACATACACATTTGATCAGTCAAGTGGTTAAGCTGTTCAACGATGTTTATTGTTGCCTAGAATCAGACTTTGTTGAAGTATTACCTTCCTTCTGGCCGCTGGTATGACTTCTACACAGTGAGTTGAGTTCTGCGACCGAATTGATTTTATTTTTTCTGCGTACTTATATAATCTAATCATTTCTAAAGCGCCATTATCAGTTGATGATTGCTTCCAGCGTAACTGTAGTCAGAAATCATGATCAATTGTAGAAGGTTAGTTGCATTCCGACAGATCAGAGAACCAGAAGTCTGGCTAAGGTGGGTAATCAAGCTGAAGCAGACGAGCCTTAAGTTTAGGCCCGAATGACGTTGAAGAACTGACAGAACACGCTACAGAAGTGTGCAGTGAATTTCAAAGCTTTGGACCAGTCACAGAGAATGCCTGAGAGCCAAGCACTGTCCAAATGCTCGCAGAGCAAGAATCAAAGTACATGTTAATTGAGTGCAAGTCAGACCTTGTTCAGTTCAGCCCTGTCATTGCGCGTTTATTTAAGTCGTCTGATCCTCCATAGGTTGTCGCTCATACTGATGACTGTTATTGACTGGACTAAGACAAGACAGTCGGTTTGGCACAAATAACTGATAAAAAAACAGTGAGCAAATTGTAATATGAGTAACATTTAGAATCTTTTTAGAACAGTTAGAGTAATATTTAATACTGAATATATAATATAGAACAAGACATTTATGGGTTCGATTCCGTGTAACGACCTTGGGCAAGTTGTCTCTCCACATACGCCTCTGTCAGCATGCAGTACAATTTGGTACCAGTGTAAGCTGGTTAGTAAATGGCAAGTCCTGCGATGCACTGGCCCCGTGTCCAGGACCTTTGGATTCGTCCATTACCGGCTCAAGGGCTTAAGAAAAGGAGATGAGTGTCTCTTCTATGTTCCTATGGTACATGGAAGATTTACTTTATGTTGTGCTGTCAACCCAGATTTTTGGGGTCAAGTCCCTCAGGGCAGAAAGATGTTTCAAGATAAAAAAGTAGAAATTATATTAACAATTGTACAATTAATTAGAAAAAACTGTTTGAAAATATCTTTACACTTTTCAAGAATGCTAGTTTGGTCGGAGGATCTTGGCAAGAAAGGGCAGTCATTTCGAATTCGTCGATTCCATTGTTTGTTCGAGGTGGAACGATCTTTCCAACACAGGATCCCGCCAACAACACACACTTCAGGTGCATATGAAAGAGTTTCTATGTATGCATGCAGCTAGACACCAGTATTGTTGTCGAGATCGCCTAAGTCAATCGAGTTCAAGTCCAGAGGTGTTCGAGTCTGAGTCAAGTCTGAGTCATCCAGCACTCAAGTCCAAGTTCAGCTTCATCAGAAACACAACACAATGAAACGTGCATTCAAAGCAATTAAAAATAAGAGTAACAATAATGCAGGAAGACGAATTACTGTAATTTCTCTATATCACAAAGATGTTGAATGCCCCACTACAAGTCTTTGGTCCACAAGAATTGTGTCCTCGGTTCTTATGTGTAATCGTAGCAACTCTACGCGTCTGTTTCCATCTCGTAATCAATGCAACTAGTGTTAGAACAATCTTGAATTGTAACCCGAGTCATCCAGTCAAATTCAAGTCCTTTAGCTTCAAGTCTGATTCCAAGTCTGAGTTATAGAAGCCCGAGTCTGTCAAGCTCATAAAAACAGACTCAAGTACTTGACCGGACGTGAGTACCAGATCACTGCTGTGTAATTTATATGCGCCTTTTCAGGACCTCACAAAAGTGCTACGTATGCTAGCCTAAATGATGTTAAAGTGCTTGGAAGTGAAAGTAAGTAAAGTAAAGGACCCGTATCCAATAGTGAAGCTCAGAGGAGGCATTTATTCCATTTTTGGGGCCCTTTAGTCGGCAGTGGACGAACCTGCAGGTGCTGGACACAGGGCTAGTAGTATACTAGTCGTATTATGTTCCTAATTTTATTTTAGTTTTGTTGCCGCTTTGTGTGTAAATGAATTTAAATGTGTTCTTTTGACAGTCGTCTGAATCCATTCCGATGCTTGGTCTATCTTGACGCAGACGATGGAAAGGCAACTGGAGAGCTGTTCTGGGACGATGGAATTAGCATAGGTCTGTCAACCGTTAAGCCACCCTCTAAGCCATCCTCTAGATTTGTCAACCCATAAACAGTCCCGGTTGTGGCTTATTTAAGGGATTTAAATCTCGGGCTAGCTAGTTCCGCACACGGGGACCTCAAATGGTGTGGCACCCATTCAAACATGCGGCGATTGTGAAGGATCTCACCTAATTCATTCATTGAAAACAATGCAGAGTCGAGTCCATATGGTCGCTATAGAAAAACGTGTGCATTTGCATTTTTATTATCCGAATATATAAAAGGCCGAGACACTTGGTCCCCGTTCCAAATAGTACTGTTATACTGAGCGGTCACTCGGTCGATAGTCCATTTAGTACAGTTAGTGAGGGGAGAGAGGGAGAAATTGAGGGCGACAGGGGCTTTCTCCAGAAGGAGCATTTTGGTAAACCATTATGCAGATGCTCTAGACTGAATAGGATCGTTATTTATATAGGCCTACAGGAACATATTTATTTGACCAGAGAGCTCTTCTTGGACAGTGTAGAGTTAGCACAGTTCTGTCTACCTCTGTGCTACTCTCTACCTTTAACCTTTATATAAACTGTGACAATACAACTTTAATAATAATAATAATATTAATAATAATAATAATAATAATAATATGATTTATATAGCGCCGTAGCACGGAATGGCCGAAAAAGGGCCTGGGCATGAGTTCAAAAATCAACAACAGTTGTAAGATATCTTTAAAAGATTGTCTTGAAGCGTGATTTGAATTAATCCCAGGTTTGGAGCATTCATTACATGGTCAGGAAGATTGTTCCATGCAGTGACAGAGAAGGAACATTAGCCAAGCCTTTCTATAAGTTGTGCAAGGGTGCTTTTACTTTTTGGCTTTGTATAAATTGTGCCAATATTTTCTCAGTTAGATGCATTTCATTCTGTCTAGACACTTATGAGGAAGACAAATACTACTTTGCTCGCATGGATTCTACAAAGGTCAGACAGTGCTTTCAAATTTTACAAACCGAAACAAGGAGCTACATAAATTTTTGTTACTGTGATTAGTCTAATTAATAACTCTTTTAAGGATGTGACAAGAGGATGTCATAAATTATGATGATGATGACGATGCTGATGTTGATGTGGTGTTGATGCTGACAGAGGTGATAATGATAGAGATGATAATGACAAATACATTGCATTATTGTTTAATTAGGTTTGTTAATGATAACAAACAAAACCCATCGATTAATTCCAGACTTACTTTTTGCTAACTTTGATGGGTTTTTACTGCTAACGTTTAGGTAATCATGCCACATTTTAAAGTGAGCAGTAATTATAATAACAATAATAAGAGTAAAAATAATAATAATATTGTTATTAGGTAGTAAAAATAATGTTAATAATAATAATATTATTATTATTATTATTGTTATTATTGTTGTTATTATTATTATTATTATTATTATTATTATTATTATTATTATTATTATTATTATTATTATGGTTATTATTATTATTATTATTATTATTATTATTATTATTATTAATTAACAATGATATATTGCATATTTGTAGGATGAGTTTCGCTTTTGGATTCAACACAACAGCATTTCGTCGGAGATGAGCAGCCTACGTCTGTCCTCAGTGCAAGTGGTTGGTGTGAGGAAGGCACCTGTCCAGGTGTTGACTACGACTGCAACCAAAGGAACCATCATCCTTCCCATTTTGCAATACGAGTATTTCCCCAGTACTCAGGTAGGTGGCGCCAGTTCTAATCCTAAACCTTCTTTCTTAATCAATTTACCTTCCAGCAGTTTCTGGCTATTTGAATAAAGATTTTCGTAAGTTGACATAAATTTGCATAAAATAGCAGAAAAATGTTTTTGTAATTGCAGTGTTTGGTGATCAAGGACTTGGAGCACAGTATGTCTGAAGACCTAACTATCCGCTGGATGTAAGTAATTTATTTATTTATTTATTTATTGACTGACTGGCTGATTATTTGTATATATAAATGCATAACGATAAGAAGATACCAATGAAGCTACCTTTAAAATGTCAGTGTGCAGGTAAAGATACCTATGAAGATACCAATAACGATTCCAATAAAGAAACTCAGAAAGATACCCATAAAAATCCCAGTAGCAACACCCACTTATGGACAAAGATACCCGTGAAAATACAAAAGAAAATACCTGTGAAAATATCCATAATGATACTTCCTAAGATACCAATGAATATACAGATAAAGATACAAATAAAGTCTCACCCATGATAATACCCATCAAGTTAATTGGTACTTTACGTGCTTGTGTTGTAGGTTATATCCAGCACCGACCAAAGAGGAGGCTGACCGGATCGACTGCATGCCGGAAGGAGGAAATGAGACCGGGTGCATTGCTAAGGGATGCCTCTGGAACGTATCACAGTCCACTGGCGTTCCGTGGTGCTACCTCAACAGGTTATTAACCAGTACCTAAAGTTAAAGACTATACATGCAGAGGACATAACATCTGAGTAGATCTTGTGTGAAGGTAGGGAGGAAGAGAGGGGAAGGTTAGGAGGGAGGGAGGAAGGAAGTGAGTGAGTGAATGCATACGTGCGTGCATGAGTGAGTGAGTGCGTGTGAAGGAGTGCGTGAGTGCGTGAGTGAGTGATTGGGTGAATGAATGAATGAATGAATCAGTGAATGACTCAAGCAGCACAGGATTTGGAAGCAAAAGGTTAAATTTGCTGGCTTGAAGGCTATTAGCTCTTAATGAGTGATGAGGGTTACATATAGCTTAACTTCGGAGAAATTTATTTCCTTCCAAAAGACTCGATCGAGTGTACAGGGGAGAAATCCCAAAGCGATGAACACGGGGTCAGTGCTCACTTTTACCTTTAATTAATGACCCAGATGAACCTGAAAGATTTCCCTTCGGGCTTGAATGCGTAATATCCTGTTAGGCACCATTTCAGGATGTTTCCTGGACAGCCATGTTCACTGGCCCGCATTGTTCCACAGTGTTAACAGAACTGTGGTCAGCTTTGGGACCCAATAATAATAATAATAATAATAATAATAATAATAATAATAATAATAATAATAATAATAATAATAATAACGTCGATGACGACGAGGACAAAGATGATTTATACAGACCATTGCACGACCAGGGCCGAAAAAAATGGTATTGTATATGAGTTCAAAAATCAACGACATTCATATGATATTTTGAAGAGATAGGTCTTAAGTCATGACTCGAATGTGTCCAGATGTGATGTATTATTGACATGGTCAGTAACACTGTTCCACACATTGGTCCAGCAACAATAGTAGCCCAACAAACTCTGCTGTAAATGTTATTTATTTCAAGGTATTTGATTTCCAGACATTTATATTTGTTTCTTATTCAGTATTTATGTTTCTGTGCTTAGTTCATCCTATGGGTTTGTGTACGTAAATGAATCTGAGGTGAACTCGACACATAAGACGATTCACTTGCAACATCTACCTGGAGCCTCTATGTTTGGCAATGACAGTGATCAGGTGAACGTCTACCTGGATTACCTGAACGACTGGCTGATTAGAATCAAGGTGAGTCATTGGCTGCTTGAATCCAGTATTTTGGGATATCGGAAGTCAGAGTGCGGTGGGTAAGAAAGTTAAAACAATCGAACATTAGTTTGATGTTTACAAATGAATGACTTTAAAGAAAAGATAGAATGTACAGAGCACAGCTGTGAATTTGTACTGAAGCCAAGGTGTCCTTCATCTGCATGACCACATGTCTGAAGGCAAATGCTGATAAAGGTGTGTATTTAAAAAGGGATTACCTTACCTTACCTTACTGTCATTCTAGATTTTTCCAGTTGGCGTTGAACCAGTCTATGAAGTACCAGTTCCTTTGCATCTACCCACACCAGTTAATAGCACAACTCGACTCTACTCGGTGAGCTATGAGTCAACTCGCCAGGAGCCTTTCTACATGAGAGTCCAGCGAACAGACAGCAATCAAACTGTGTAAGTCAGGAATATCTTGAGTCTAAGATATTTTGAGTCGGGGAATTTTGAATCTGAGATATTTTGATTCAGAGTCATTTTGAGTCTGTGATATTTTAGGTCATAGGTATTTTGAATCAGGGTTTTTGCTTTTTGTCGGGCATTTTGAATAAGGGACATTTTGAATTTGAGGTATTTTGAGCCAAAGAAGCTTTGGGTTGGGCATTATGAGTCAGTGACGTTTTAGTTGGTGCATTTTGAGTCAGGTTCATTTTGAATTTGAGGTGCATTGAGTGAGGGATAGTTTGAGTTGGGGTATTTTGAATCAGACTTCCAGTTGTGTTTCTTTTCAGATGGGATACGTCGATTGGTGGACTGACCATTTCTCCGCAGTTCCTTCAACTCGTTGCTCGTCTTCCTACGACCTACGTCTATGGACTTGGAGAGAGTGTTCGATCATCTTTCCGGAGGAAGTTTGAGTACGAGACGATCGCCATGTTTAGTCGAGATCAGCCACCTGGAAATGTCAGTTCAACACCTAATCCAGTGTTTTTCTGCGCGATACATCTTAGCGTAGCATAATATCAATTTATTGCACTCATAACAATAATACAGTAACAGTAATCGCTTCACAGGAACAGTGCAACAAGAGCCAGGTAATAAGGCACACGTTTATACAAGGCCTTACCCTGTTTCAAATTTACACCTGTCTTTAATAAAAATAATTATAATATAAATGTACTTTTTTGATCGAAGTGACCACCAGCTGATGCTTTGTGTGTTACAGTGATGTTGCTGTAGCTCCTTGTTTGGTGCTAATTCAAAGAACCTGTTCTACGGTGCTGCCTTCTTTCCACTTAGCAATCTTGGATGTAACAATCGAGTCTCCTCTGCTGCTTCTTTCCAATGTTGTTAAGTGAAACCTTTGCCGTTTTCTTTTTACCTCAAAATCTCGTAACCCAAAATCTGTTGGTAACCCTCCTCTGCACTTCCTTAAGTTGTTCTCTGTCTTTTTTCAGATATCAATAGAATAGAATAGAATAGAATATTGGCTCCTGTGGTTTGCTCTGTTGCAGCCAAAAGCCAATCTTTATGGAGTGCATCCGTACTACGTCTGTGTTGACAACGCCACAACCGGAACTGCACATGGAGTGCTCCTACTAAACAGCAATGCTATGGGTCAGTACTTCACCCCAATTAGTGTATGTGTGTATGTTACATCATCAGTCAGGACAAGCCAATGTTGTCACTTGTATGCATGTGTGTATGTATATATGTATATATATATGTGTGTGTGTGTATGTATGTATGTATATGTGTATATACGTATGTGTCAAGAGCTCGAAACGCTTAACGCAGCATGTTTAAAGTACTTCTCACAAAAGTACTGCACTCATGACTTTGTATGTATGTACGTATCCTGCTATTTTAAGAACTTTTCAAATGTGCTTAAACATGACTATCTAACCGTTCTAAAACGGCGCAATTTATCATGAGTTGAATATGTTTCTTGAGCTTTTTCTTTGGGAAAGTTACCTATTTTCGGAGGAAGATTGACTGTCTAGCTGATCTAAGCAGGTGTGACTTAAGTAGGTAGGAAATGTATATTGAGCAGTATGTATACCGGTATGCAATGGAAGAAGACTGTTCCAAGATTGAATTCCAACACTGCCATATTCGGGGTCGTGCCATTCCTAAGCCTGGGTAAAGGAGTAGGGCGACACTAATCATAAACAATGACTACTACTACTTCCAAGAGGAATGTCCAGCCAAGGGGAAGGCACAATGAGCTCGAATTGATGCGCATATCCCCCTGGGCGGAAAGCGCAACGATTGCCAGCCAACTCAACTTGAGACTGGAACACAAATCTACCGTGCCAAAGAATGAAGTCTGCCCCAGGCTGGAGGATCTTGAAGGATCTAGAACATTCACTGCGAATATGGTTCTGATCATCTGATTGCTTTGATTGGTTCAAGAATAATAAGTTCTTATTTAATCATCTGAATTCTTATTGGTTTTCTAACAAATAACTTGACATCATCTCGTTTTGTAATCACGTGAATTGTGGGTTTGGGTCATTTTTGGAGGTGGTTTTTCCAGAGTTGGTCTTGGGGCCGGCACCTTCTGTCACCTACCGGACGATCGGAGGACTTCTCGACTTCTACATCATCTTTGGAGACAGTTCAGAAACTGTGACAGCTAGATATACTCAGGTATACACCAGGCGAAGTATGCATCTCCGTTAAGTAGCTGGAAATTTTATATGGAGCCCTTGGAAAACTGTGATCCATATGCTACCTCCAAATATCGTCCAGTGGAATTATCTACCTGAATTGCATCTGTCTGGAAATTATGACGATTGTGATGGTGATGACAATGTCGATCTCAGCAATGGCAACGAAGATGATGACAGGGGTGATGATGATGATAATGATGTCAATGATAACTGTGATTTTGTGTATCTCAGCGATAAAGATGATGATGACGATTTGAACAAAATTGCTAATGTTCATTGTGGTTGTGATGTTAACGAGATAATATTCGTCCTTATCATGATGCTTTTGAAAAGTCCTTAAAAGGCACTATTGAGTGTCTTCATACCCTAAATAGATATGATGAGGATACAGATGATATTTGTAGTAGCAATTATGATGGTAATAATGATGTTGATGTATGTTCTTGATGATTGCAGCTCATTGGTCGGCCATACCTGCCTCCGTACTGGGCTCTTGGATTCCAGTTGTGTCGCTATGGATACAACTCATTGTCTAATATGGAAGCAGCACTTCAGCGGACCCTTGACGCTGAAATTCCAGTGGTCAGTCCAGTCAATTAATTTTCCAGACTTCCACGTGGCTTGTGGGAGGGTGCTCAAAATTTCCTTCTTTTTAGCCATTGAACCAGGAATTGATGAAACCCAAAGTTCTGGATATAGGACCATTTCAAAAATCGCTTGCTCTTCTCTTTGCAGACCATGTGGGTGTAAAGCCTGTCAAAGTCAGTACTCGGTTAAGTAGACTCAAACTCGACATTGCTAAAATCAGCTCATTAATATGTTAGTCCACTGCAGGGGGTAGGTTGGAGGTACGGTACAGATACTAACGGCCATGAAGCCAATAAGACAACAGAAATCGATCATGTGATGTTAGGACACGTGTATATGATGGATAACACATGGATAGTCGAAAAAATCGTATGTGTGTGGCCATGTTGGTCTGTTGGTCGCTGTTTTGCCTGTCCTGCATTTGGACTCCACCACAGGATCGTGGATATTTCGACGTTTTTGATGTTCATGAATGTAAGTTTAAGTGTACGCAATTTTCAATTGCGACCGTATAGCTTCGACCGTGCTCGGGCAGGTCCTTCAACACGGCTGCCCATTTGAATGGGCGCCACGCCATTTAAGGTCCGTGTGCACGGTCCTTGCTAGCCCGAGAAAAATTTCTGAAATAAGCCACCTTCGGGTTGCGAACCAGAGATACTCACGCACAAAGGCTCCTTGGCATACGCGTTTACCAATGTAGCTATATAGGCCAGTAAATCGACGGATTCTTGGTCTTAGTGCAGAGTTTGCTACGTAGTTTTTTGCTAAATAGTTCGGAAGATGGATGTTACGAAAGCTGAGTGGAAAAACGCAGAGGGCAGGCGATCCATTCGTAGACTCATATAGGGATTGAGTACATCGAGCTAAAGAAGGAAGGAAGGAATATGTTACTTCAAATAAGCTTCTTAAGGTGCTGTACATATTTGCAGTTACCATATGTTGCATTACGTACCATGTTCTCATAACAGGATGTCCAGTATGGTGACATCGACCATCTGGATTCGGCCAAAGACTTCACTATCGACATGGTGAACTTTGCCGGTCTACCTCAGTATGTTGATCGCCTTCACAGTGAAGGGATGCGCTTCATAATCATTCTGGTAAGTTAAAAGTGCTTTTCGCATGTTCACAGTCAGTTGTTTAAGAGTGGTGCGAATATTCATGTTTTAGACTATGAATATTAATAAGCATGCTTGTGTGATTCTGAACAGGATCCGGCGATAATGGGCACAGACCCGAACTACTGGCCATACACAGAAGGCGTTGCAGCAGACGCCTTCATTCGTTGGCCTCTTGAGACAAACCACTCGGATTTCTACCGTTTCAACAGCACCTACATGTACGGTTATGTACGTAAAGCGAAAGCAGTTTTTCTTAATCTCAGTGACGTTTTTCATTATTTAGTTTTATGCAGTAAAAAGGTACTAGTGAAATACTGTTGAGGATAGTGCACTTATATATGCCTAGAGGTCAGTCCACAGAGACAGAGAACTTTTATGATGACAAAAAGATGGTGCCTTGAGTCTTATATCTTGGACCAACCTAATCTAGTCGGAGAACTTCTGTAGCTCCAGTGATTCCGATGATGCTCAAGGCATGTTTGCTGCTAAGCAAAATCGTATAAGCTAAAATCTGGAGTGAGGCCTGTTGAAAACAATAATGCAAATCCGAGAAGACACGAAAGGAAATGAGTCCAAGAAGTAGAGACAGTGGTATGTGTAAGCGTCACCTTAGTGATTGATCCTTTCCTACCCTGGACCAATGTGGAGCATGGATGGCCCACGATTACAGAGCCCTGGGCCCAAATCTGCAAAACCCTGATAAAAATAAGGTAAAGTATGGCAAGATAGTTGCTGATTAATTAAACACCTAGTTCGACATTT
This sequence comes from Norana najaformis, assembly GCA_964023275.1. Classification (NCBI taxonomy): domain Eukaryota; kingdom Metazoa; phylum Annelida; class Clitellata; order Crassiclitellata; family Hormogastridae; genus Norana; species Norana najaformis. The sequence continues at coordinate 12,517,377 of OZ029929.1, forward strand.
CTATCCAAAGGCATTCTCCTGGAGTTGAAGGATATTTTAGCTATTTGTTTATCTCTCTCTGTCTGTGTATCTGCCTTTCTGTCTGTCTCTGTATGTCTGTCTGTCTCTCTCTCTTTACCGCTCTATACTTTGTAATCAACCAGGCATTCCATGTGTTCTTTGTCAATAGGTCTGGCCTCCAGGGGAGGCAGTCTTTCCAGACTTCTTTAAGGCAGAAACGCAGACTTGGTGGAAGAACTGCATACTTCGGCACCATCGAGACGGCTTTCAGTTCGATGGACTGTGGATCGTAAGATATCTCGTTCTCTATTATTACTTATTAATTTTTATTACTTAAGTCGCTTTTGAGTATAACTATATAAAGTATGCTACCATTATGTATGTATTAAAACATTTAGATTGTGCATTTTAGGAACTTCTCAAGACTGTTTTCATGCTAGTTTTCTTATTATTATTGATTTGGTATCATGTATAATGTATTATGTTGTAGCAGGTGTTATCAAAAGATCTGTGCCGGGAAATGTAGTCTTTCAACTACTTTGAAGAGTGGCAATGGGCTGCGATACTGCAAGCAGACTTATACAGTCTAAGAACTGGAAGTGCTTGGTTTGAAATGAAATTACATAAATGTAACTGTACACGGTTTCTTATAGCAACCGTATGGCCTTGACCCTGCTCGGGTGAGATCCCGCTGCCCGTTTGAATGGACGCCACTCCATTTCAAGTCTCCTGTGCACGGACCATTGAGATGTTACAGTCTGAAATGAATTTTTGTGGATTGTTACAGGACATGAATGAACCAGCTAACTTTGGGACGAACGAGGAGCAGCCGTGGAACTGGCCCGAGGATAGGGAGCCCTGGAGCCTCAAGTGCCCCACAGGGCCACTTGATGACCCACCCTACAAGCCTAGTAAGTCCTTGTCTCAGCGGCCGAACTCAATTTAATCTCTGCTGCTGTTGCTGCATCAAATGTTAATGATAATATAATCATGGTGATAACATCATCTGCAGACTTCTATAATGCTGTAATCTTAAGAGACAAGGCATTAGTCGGTGATCAGTTCAAAATGTCAAACTGGAGTCAGTGATTATAATCAGTTAGACAAAACCAGTCAGGATTGAAGATCTCAACAAAACCTATAGGACCATATCAGTAACACTGGTCAAGATAGATATCGTTACTGACTGGAAAAGGCCCTAATGTGTAGCATCTTGGTGTGCTGAACACGAATATAACCATAGAAATTTTTTATTGGCTCTCGTTTTGAAAATATTTCATATAGTTCATTTTTTATGTTTCACCATGTAAATTTATGCAGTAGGACTGCGACAATATCCTAAATAAGTCTAGAATGATGTAATATTCCACCTCATTGCATAATCCCATCATGGACACATCATGCACAGTTGATTACGTCATTTTCTGATGCAATGTAAAACTACAGCCAGTCGGCTGCTGACGTAAGATGACGTCAGCAGTGTACTATATAAAGCGAGTCGGAACGGTTGAGCATTTACAATATTACAGACTTTGTGCGAGACAGTTTAAGTTACTGTTTTATAAAACTATTATTACTTTATCCATTTAGATACAATACAGAACAGTAATGCCTCGGAAGTGCGTAAATACTGTGGACAACTTTTGTTACATTTGTGGGGAAGTGACATTTGCCAACCAGAAGAAAAGTATCACTTATCAAGTCAAGAAGGCATATCATGCTTACTTCGAATGCAAGGTTGGTGACCAAGACAAGCCATGGGCCCCGCATATATGCTGTGCTACATGTACAACACAGCTTTCACAGTGGTTGAATGGCAAAAGACCATCAATGCCGTTTGCAGTTCCCATGGTGTGGAGAGAGCAAAGCAACCACGTAGATGACTGTTACTTCTGCTTGGTTCCTCCTCTTTCCGGTGGAATAACGAAGCAAAAGAAGTCGACAATAGTCTACCCAAACATTCCGTCAGCATTGAGACCAGTTCCACATGGTGATGGACTTCCTATTCCAGAACCTCCAGCAGAATATATTTTCCTTGATTCATCTGATGAGGACAAGGGTGAGCCGACATGTTCTTCTCCTGGTCCGTCAGCGTGCAGTGATCCCGATTTTCACTGTGGTGCATCATCAACCCCACACAGAATAACACAGGAAGAACTAAATGACCTTGTTCGTGATTTGGACTTATCCAAAAACAAGGCAGAATTGCTAGGATCAATACTCCAACAATGGAATCTTCTAGAAGAAGATGTCACAATTACTTCATATAGAAAGCGCCATCAGCAGTTGGAACCTTTCTTTATGAAGGAAGGTAATCTGGTATTCTGTTCCAATATTGACGACCTCATGAATGCCTTACAGATCACTCATGACCCACAAGAATGGAGACTCTTTGTAGACTCTTCAACACTGAGTCTTAAGGCTGTGCTTTTGCACAATGGAAACCGTCTTCCATCTATTCCATTAGCGCATGCTGTCCACATGAAAGAGACATACGATAACCTAAAACAGCTACTGCATTCCATTGACTATAACAGGTACAAATGGCACCTGTGTGGTGATTTGAAGGTAGTTGCCATTTTAATGGGACTGCAGCAAGGATATACAAAATATATGTGTTTCTTGTGTGAGTGGGATAGCCGAGCAAGAGAGTTGCACTACGTGCGGAAGGAATGGACTCCCAGACAAAACATGGCAGTTGGACAGAAGAATATCCAGCACCCAGCTCTGGTCGAGGCTCACAAAATCCTACTACCACCCCTTCACATCAAACTAGGTTTGGTGAAGAACTTCGTGAAAGCCATGGACCGCATTTCGCCAGCTTTCCGATACCTGCATGAAAAATTCCCTCGACTCAGCGAAGCAAAGATTAAAGAGGGAGTTTTTGTGGGTCCTCAGATTAGAGAACTCTTCAAAGATGACCACTTCAACAACTTGCTGGAGGGTGATGCGAAACAAGCATGGAATGCTTTTCGTCTAGTGTCTACAGACTTTCTGGGGAATGTTAGGGCAGAAAACTACAAGGAACTAGTAGAAGACATGCTCAAGCAGTACCAGAAATTTCGCTGCAATATGTCTCTGAAGATGCATTTCCTTCATTCCCATCTGGATTTCTTACCTGACAACTGTGGTATGGTTAGTGACGAACATGGCGAACGTTTTCATCAAGATATCGCAACAATAGAGCAAAGGTACCAGGGAAAATGGTCCACTACAATGTTGGCTGACTACTGCTGGACACTCCGCAGAGATGCTCCCGAACAGCTGTACAAGAGACAGGCAAAAAAATCTAAGAACTAGTCTATGACCTGTTTTTTACAAATATTAACTGTAAGTGTATCACTATTGGCATGCATTGTGCGATATAAAATTACTTCATTTCAGATTACAAAAAAACTAGAGCCAATTCGGCATTTTCACTGTCATATTCGTGTTCAGCACATACAAATTGATAAGAACTGACTAATTTCATTTCAGTAACATGACTTTTGTAAAAATTTGTTGTCCAGTGTAATCAATCAACGATCATGATCTTTTAGACAAAGCTGGTCAAGATTCGAAGATCATGGAGACTTCTTGGATTATGATGATAATGGATATTATGATGGCTCAAATGTTGGGACAACAAATTTCTCAGTGATTAAACAATGATGATGACAGCAACTCGGATAATGATGAATACGAAGATGATGATGATGATGAATTTTAGTTTTCAGGCTGACACAATACCCAGGTTTCTTGTTGATATTAATGAACAAAATTGGTTTCTATTATTTAACCGAAGAGTCACCAAGTACTAGTGAAATATTAATAGCAGTAGCTCTTTCTGAGGTTTTTGAAAGCGCTATATAAATAGTAAGATGCATAATGATGATGTTAATGATGTTGGAAAAAATGATGCCTTGTGCCTTATATCAACGGCACAGTAGAAGTCTCCAGATTAGGCTAATTGTACGTAGATTACATGACTCGATGATGATGACGACGACAACAACGATGAGGACGACTACGACGATGATGATGGTTGTGGTGTTTTAGAAGCCATCTGGGGTCCACGTCTGTCCGAGAAGACCATTTGCCTAGTTGGTTTACAGACCGATGGAGTTCGCAATTTCACTCAGTACAATGTTCACAGCTTATATGGATGGAGTGAGAATGAGCCCACCCTCAAGTAAAAATTATGATAACATATTAGTAATAATAAAATAATAATGATAATCATTGATGGTAAGTTTTAGCATGTAACTGATAACAAGTAATAAAATCTCATTTATTGTAACTCTTAGCATGTTAGCTACAATGTATGACAGCTCATTATTGCTATAATAATAATAATAATAATCATCATCATAATAATATATAATACTACTACTAATAATAATTATTATTTTTATTATTATTATTTTAAATTATTATTATTATTTCTGCATTTAATAAGCACGACGATCTAATGACTAAGCATCATTCGACAATTCGACATTATCGGACTAATTATGCTGAGCTATTATGAGTTAAGGACTTGCTCAAGGTCTCTATACAGTAACCATTTCAGGAGGGGCTCAAACCTGTACTCTCCGTGTTACAAGCCGAGCGCTGTACCCAGTCGGATGCTGTGCCTCACGACGTACTTTTCAAACTAATTTAAAATGCAGTTCTTGGATGAGTTAGTTAGCCTCGTGAAACAACGCTTTTTAGTGGTACTTCAAGGTCACTACAGTGTCTTGATATATATGTACACAAGTATATACATATAGGCCCTACACAAATACATACAGATGCGTGCATACATTCATGCATAGCATGCGTACGTACACACGTATGTGCCTGCGTACATTTTAACAGGATATTTGTGTATTGCCTCATAACAACCTCGCCTGTATTGTAGAGCGATTCGCGAGGCAACTGGCGAGAGGAGCATTGTAATTTCGCGGTCAACATATGTTGGAAGTGGAACTCACGCTGGTCACTGGTTGGGTGACAATGACAGCAAATGGTCGCACATGCATCCTTCGATTGTAGGTCAGGAACCAGTCTGTTCAAGATCAATGTAGACCATGGTACCAGTCTCTCAGCCAATTTATGACTCATGCATGCATGCTGACTGAATAAAGATTTTACAACATTGCTTCTTGTTGCATGTTGCAGTTTAAATGGACTTCTGCAACAGATTATTGATTTTGTTTGACTATAGTTTCACTTGAAGCAACCATCATTTGGTGCCCTGTGCAATGTGATAATGGCGCAATAGAAGTAATTAGATTAGATTATGGTTGCTTTGCCGTGGTTCCTCCTTCACTCTGTAACAGTCTGCCATGCGATTTGCGACTTGAGCTTCTTGCCCTTTCTCGGCCTCTATTCCGCCAGCGATTAAAGACCGTTGTGTTTGATTGGGGTTTGTGTTTGTCAGGTCGGGAGCACCTCCAAGGAGTTTTCTTGTAGAGGTGCTATATAAATGTGCAATTATGATTATGAGATTAGAACAACCAGATGATAATCATTAAAGATGATCAATAAAGATTGATGATTACCTGAGGATGAGAAATTACTGAAGATGATTAGGCCAAAATGAGGGTCATGATTAAATAAAGATATGATCCTGACATTGCAATCAGATTTCATTAGAAATTTCAAACTGTGACTTGACATTTCTTTTTTCAGGCTGCCTCGATTTCAATCTATTTGGAATTCCTTACGTGTGTATACATGACTTGACTTCATTCAAATAATATGATACTGAATTCTTAAATTTCGATGTATTGGTCTGGTTAGCTACCTTGGTTAAAACGTATAACAATGCACCTCTGAGCGTAAGGATGGCGGTTCGCATACCAATAGTGGCTATATTTCAGAGATTTAAATCTTGGGTCAGCACAGTCCATAGACCGGGACCTTAAATGGCGTGGCACCCATTTAAACCAGCAGCGGTTGTGAAGGATCTTCCCCGATAATTTCATTGAAAAGTGAATAGGGTCAAACCCACATGGTTGCTATAGAAAAACCTATATTACATTTTACAGTTCTATTATGGCTATCTCTATAGTAATAACCTTAAACGCGTACATGGTTAGGCTGTATGGTGGTATGTTGAGGAATGTTTCAAGAAACACTGGTGATATTTAGCAAATGATATGAAAATAAAAAAGTTTGTTTAGTTTCCTATAAGAATGGGGCAAGATAAAAAAGAGACAAAGAGGAGGTGAAGAAATGATCATGAGATTACAAAGGATTTTCCTCAGAGGGGACGTTGCACTAAACTTGCATGCAGATTGTAATTGTAATTGTAATTTGAGATTTATAAAGCGCCTCTTAGAGGATAAACTCAACAGAGGTGCTTCCGACCCGAAAAAGTAAAATCACTGTTGAACAGTACAGTCTTCAGGCGCCTGCGGAACACTGAGAAGGGGAGATAAAGGAGCTCAAGTCGCAATTCTTGAGGGAGACGATTCCAGCAAGTGGAACCAACGTAGGCAAAGCTTCTGGACTGGGCTGCAGCGGTACGCATGCGAGGGACAAACAGGAGATCTTGAGTGGCCAAGCGAAGGTTGATACGCCCCGGCAGGCAGGAGACCAAAGTACCGAAGTCAATGAGGTAAAGGGGAGCAGAGCCAAGAACACAATTGCGCATGAGGGATAGATGATAATAAAAATAGGAGTTTAACACTGATAGTCGCTTCAAATGAAAGAGTGGATAAACAACTGTTCTCTTTGTTATTCTATAGATTGGAGCAGACATCTGTGGTCATTTTGACAACGCCACTGCCAAGCTGTGTAATCGATGGACCCAACTAGGTGCTTTCTACACCTTCTCGCGAAACCACAATGGAAAAGGCTACCTGGTCAGACCGGCTATTCCCCATTTGTTTTTGATCCTCTGTGATCACTTCCCATTTAATCTCAATCCCTCCATGATCCCATATGATTCGATCTCAATCCTTCCACGATATTATTCAATCACAATTCAAATAGGATCTGCAAAAGCAAAAAAGGCTCCTTCATAATCGTAATCTCGAGATTTCCAAAGCGCCCAACGAAAGCCGCGTCTCGGGGACCAGCCTATTCAGAGGAGCTTAGTCAAAACCAAATCAATAGGCAAAGGGGTTCCGTTCCAGATCAAGATCCAAAAGTCAGGCAGAGAGACAGCGTGGCGGTTATGGTGGGTGATGTTTGGTATTGATTCATCTTCATAAGCTATTACGCGAAATTTGAAATGGATGGGGAGTTAGAGATATTCGGAACCATTTGGCAGAGGAAATATCTGCAGAAAGTCTTATATAGATAATCTTCACGAGGAGGAGGTAAAATCTAAGCGAAAATCTATCTTTTGCAGATGGTCCTAGTATGTATCATGATTGTATGTACATACGTATGTATGCTTGTATATATATGTGTGTGTATGTATGTATGTAGATATGTATGTATGCATTCATGTGTGTATATATGTATGTATGTATGCATGCATGTGTGTATGTACATATGTATGTATGCATGTGTGTATGCATGTATGTGCATATGTATATTGCACCCTGACTCTAGGATATGATTCAGCTACAGCCACTGGGGAGTTTAGGTGGCTGTATATAAATGTTTGATGACATTACATTACAGGACCAGGACCCAGCGTCGTTTGGTCCGGAAGTTGCCGAGTCAGCGAAATTCATCACTGAGACGCGTTATTCTCTGCTGCCGTACCTGTACACGCTCTTCTACCGAGCGCATGTCGATGGATCCACAGTCATGAGGCCTCTGTTCCACGAGTCAGTTGGCACGAAGAGCCATTAATTGTTAATCGTTATTTTTCTATTAGTCATGTTATCATCAGCATCTTCATCACTGCCGTCGTCATCATCACCACTTGCTAGGGTGTTTATGTATGTATGTGTGTATGTATGTATATACATATATGCCATATATATGTATGTATGTATGCATGCATTTATGTATGTACAGATATCTAGATAGCTGTGTATATATACGCCCCTATATACCATGTTTATGTATGTGTGTATGTTTCTATGTATGTGTGTTTACCATACATATGTATGAATGTATGTATGAAAGTATGTATTTACCGGTATGTATGTATGTTTCTATGTACTGTATGTATATGCATGCATCAAATACATGACCTTTGAAGAATTTCTCAAAAGCGCTGCATGCATGGCTATGCATAGTAAATAGTGTTGACTGATAAATCGAGAAACAGTAGCATCTAAATGCTTGAAACAGATGCAGCAAAAGGTAGTGACTAGATAATGTGTGTTGTTGTATAAGGCTCCACGTAGAATTAAACTCATATTAATTGTATTTGGATTTTCTGGTTAGATTTAAAACGGATCTAAATGCTTACGACATCGACCGTCAATTCCTTTGGGGACCAGCACTCCTCGTCACTCCAGTCCTTGAAGAGGTCTTTCATATTATTATTTTAATTAATAATATTTTACTACTGTTTCAGTTGAAGTGACCATCGATTGATGCCTTGCGCATTATGATTGCAGTTGTAACCTGGAGATTTCTACAGCGCTCAAGGACAGCTAAGTAGCCGGAACCAGCGAATTTTTAGGCGCTCAGTCAAAACAAGATCAATAGGCAAGAAGATCCGGTTCGGTTCAAGGTCGAGATCCAATGGTCAGACGGCTACGGTGGATGGTGTTTAGAACTGGAGTAGCAAGACAGATGAGTGGACGAGGACTTGTCGGGAGAGGATTTGTGGAAGAGGAATGTTTTCAGTTTTTAATGAATCTGTGCAGAAATGGCGAGAGGTGAAGTGTTGGTAAATTCGTACGATGGGTCAGACGATTGTCATAACTCTAGTAGGAGTTTATTCCAAAATGATGGGCAGCTATGATAACTTGGCCACTGAAGTAATTAGCCATCTGCAGACATTTGATAATCATAATAATGTTACTTAAAATAAATTATAATAATGAAAATCACGATCGTAAAAATTATAACAAATTTTTACCTATTTTAAACTATTTTTATTGCAAAAATTCGTAGTTTCAAAGCTGCACTGTCCCTTCCCTGGGTTTTATCAATTGGATTAAAAATTAATAACAATGATAGTTATAACACTGATATTGTATTATCTTATAACAGAATAACTATATGACCTGTAACAATAATTTTGTGCAAACAATTAGCCAATTAAAATGGCACCATAGAAGTTCTCATAATAGATTTGATTAGATTAGAGTTATGCCATTGGTTGATAATGTCATAATTACAGAGCCATTGTATAAATTATAAGATTAGATTAGATTAGATTGTCTTAAGAATGCCATTTGTTTTGTTTTAGGACCAGACTTCTGTCTGCGGTTACTTAGCGAATGGAGCCAGATGGTTCAACCTCTTTGATGTAAGCTACAAAATCAATCGAATCAAAGTGAAAGTAAAATTTCTGGGTGTACGATTTGTTAGTAGAATCCTTAATTTATGTTATTGATTCCGATACTGAGGTCAAGTTTTTGATCACCAACAGTTTAGGAAATGCACAGACAATCAGATCTGCATGAATTGGTCTACATTAATTCTGTATTACTATGTATCAAAGGGAAAACTTGGAAGGAATTAAACGGGTTCCGCTATACAGAGTCGGCCAATTACTGCATACGGTTGTTCTATTAACAGTTCTTTAGACGTGAGCGCCAACAAAAGTTTATTAAGTGTCGTGTCTTTGGGTTGTTGAGGTCGTATTTGCGCCTCACCTTGGAGATTCTTCAACCTCGGGACCACACTGGAGGAGTTTCTATGCAGGTGGTGAACAAGGGTGTTACTCTGGCCTCTTTACAACGATCTAGTCAGATAGGTATTTAAAGGAAGATCTATCTTAAAGCGACCGTCAATTGTGCTTTGTGCATTATGCCAATGGCGCAAAAGATGTCATTAGATTAGATTAGACTCTACCACATTACGTTCTTTTTGTAAATAATTTGTATTTTTGTGTAATTTTGTAATTGTAACCACGAATTTATATAGCGCCAATTCAAGAGAAACTAATCATGGGCACTCCCACGATTGAACAGTTTGGTCTGCATATGTATATATCTGAACATTTATATAGCACCTTTCATACGCACCTCACAAACATACTGGAACATTGCTGTGTAACAGTCCTAAAAAGGTGCATCTTAAGTTTAGCAAAGTATTTTGCTGGGAAATTCCTGCTTCTCCTGTAGCTACTGTATATAAAGTCTGATTGATTATCTGTGTAGGGTTTGGAGGAACCAACATCAGGGGCGATTGTTTGTTTCGATGCCCCTCTCAACCGAATTCCTCTGCACGTCCGTGGGGGACAAATAATCGTCACCCAAGAACCAGCAATTAACACCAACCGCAGGTTTGCAGACAACAAGTCTCACCCAAAATGATTTCTACCCATTTCCAACACGTCTTATGCCTCCTTTAGCATCACGCAGAAATTGTGCAGCCCCAATGATATGTCAAAAAATTCCTGATGTGCGTTATGTTTTCTTAGTTATCTTTTGTAGCAATGTAATGTTTCAGAACATTACATTGTTGTATTTGTTTATTGTGAGTGTAAGGTGTGTAAATCTGAATGTGAAGTGCCAGACAATTGACTCGCAGTTGCTGGATTACCGACCCGGCATTACCTCTTGCAATATGATGGTCTATTTCTTCTGATTTTTTTACCATATTGTTACCAATTTATCGTCTTAACCTGTTGCATCTTCTTGCTGTGTTATTTCAAATACGAGTCTTACCTTTTGTAATCGAAATTATAGTTTCAGAAATCTCTCTTACCTGTTGTTATCTATTCATTGCCAGTTTTTACCTGTTGTTGATTGTTATGCTTTAGTCGCTTAAATCCGTTTGGTCTGATTGCGGCACCGGATGCGATGGGTTCAGCAGCAGGGGAGCTGTTTTGGGATGATGGCTTCTCAGTTGGTTAGCATCTTTTTCTCTAGACTTTGCCCAAATATAGCTTTGCTGTTTTATGACTATTGGCCAATCTAATATAGTGACTTCTATAGCGCCACTATCGTAATGCACAAGGCATTTGACTGATCTGCGACCTTTGAGTGATGCCGTGCTCATTAATGTCTTGTGTGTCTTGTCTTGAACGCTGCAGCGTCATTTTACAAGGTTACATTACAGCTAGATCATTTTATAAATCCTGAAAAAAATTGAATCCATTTTGCCGACTGTCCTATGTTAGAATGCAAGATGTCATAACAATGTTCTTGGTTATTTGGGATATAGGAGAGGTGCTTATTTCTTTGTCACAGGCCAGTCAGACAGCCAGCCAGTAAGTCAAGGAGCTAATTGGCTGGCACTAAACGAGTCACTATCACAGTTAGTTGTAAACTGAAAAATCTCTTTCTCTTGCAGACACAATTGCTTTGAACCAGTACTACCTCTTCAATTATACCTTGAAACTGGTAAGACCTTCACTTTTGTGGTTATTTTCAGACATCGTGCAATGCCCTTTCCATACTTTATCATTTGCTTACTTTACAAGTTCATTGCTAAATAGCAAAGCTACCTTTACGCTACTAATGCAATTACACTACCATTTCCATATCAATAACAAATCAGTTTCTGAACCAATGGTGTAGTTTACCATTACGTAACCAATCACGAATGAGTTGTTATCTAAACATCACCAATCCCTCACCTTAAAATATCTTGCCGTATCATTCTTTTATTTTACAGTTTTATTCTTTACCTGTCTGTTTCTCTGGAGTTTCTATATTTTCTAAAACGTGTTACCTTTACTTTTACACTTCGCTGAGGAGTTTCTGATTTCTGTAGAGAAGCGCGTAAACCTGTTACCTTTAACTTTTACCTCGTCCTTTTATTATGCCTTTATGATTAGGCGCTGTCTGGAGGTAATTCAACGCTGACGGCTCAAACGTTGGTCGTGGCGACGCCTTCTCAGACACTTTCTGCACTGGCTTCCATTCGGGTGTTTGGAGTGCCTCAGATGCCATCTAGTATCATAACTATAGTGTCTGGCAGTGTGTCTTCAGTTGACTCCATCTTCTATGACAGCACGACTCAGGTAAGTTGCTGACTACCGTCTCTCAAGCACATCTGCTGACATGTGCCTGCCCACCATGGGAAAAGCCCCGTGGTGGGTGGAAAGGCACATGTCAGCAAGGCATGATGGAAAATTCTGAAACAGATCTGACAGACCTGAAAAGGTAAAACTTCTGATATACTGTTAGGATGACGGTTGCGTGTTAAGCCAAAATTGGAGACAATCTGGTCCAGGGGGCCTGCTCTCAGACATTTAATAAATAGGCACTGCAACATGGCTATCTATCAGATTTGAAAAGGTGAAACTTGATATGTATGTATGAATGTATGTATGTGTATATGTATGTATGTATAGATGTATATATCTGGCTAATCATGTAGCGCCTGATTTAAGGTCAGTGTTTGTCATCGCTGTTGTTCCTGTTGCAGGAGTTGTACCTGTACAACCTGACTCTTCTGATGGACAGCAACTGGGTTGCCGTCTGGTGGTAGCCCTCCGTCACAGGTCACCAAAGGCTATGGCCCATCGCGAACTCTTCAAGGTTTCAGCCCAGAGGATTATTAGTTAATTGCGTGATTGTCCTGACATTTTACAATCCAAGGCACAGACTTCAAAGGGCAACTGGTGATTGATTTGCACTGGGGTATTTCTAAACTCGTCTATGCTTGGGCGTTATACTACGACCCCGGCGGAGGGTGGACTTCTTCATTAGGGGGTCTGGGAATCTACAGGTGTGCTGGATGGCTTGTAGTTTATATTTGGGGGTGTGGAGCTTTGGGTTCATTTGGAAGAGTAAAGACGTGCTGCAAGATGGTAGTATCAAATAGTCTGAATATTCAACGCCATTTACTAAGTCTGCAACAACTAGGAAACTCCTTAGTAACTCATGTAAGTTTAAAAGTTGATGCTTGGCATATAAGCTGTGTACACTTTTCTGACGGCCTTAGGAGTGTACGATGTATTTTGCACAGTTATGATACATAGGACAGGGAGCAGTTAGTGGTGCTGGGAGCGTGAAACAGGGGTTGAGAGGCAAGTCTATGTGAAAAGTGGGTATTACTTATTAGCCTTTGTGTTGTGTGACTGGTTGGACTGCTAGGGTTGTGAAAGTCCTCGGCAGCATATAAATAATTATGATTTCCAGTCGAATGACTGAGGTGGCTTGTTTGACTATTTACTAAATAAAGAGATTAATATGCTCTTCAAAGGCTGTGAATTTAATCTTTTTAAAAATAAGTTTTTATTCACTTCCGCTCTCGAGTTTCATCGCTGGAGTTTGTGTGTTGATTAACATCCCAATAACAACGCTATGTATATGGCTTATAATAATATGAAGGTAATATTGTCACATGGGCTTCATATGCCTTAAATATGAAGTCGGTGAATAGGCTCAAAAAAGCGCTGTCTCCGGATTTCTTTGTTGTTCCCATATCAATCCCTCTGACTAATAGTACCTTGGGACTTAATAACATCAAGCATAGTATGAGAACAAGCAAAAAATTTGTATATTTAGGATCAGGAAGGAACGAAGTGGAAGACCTGCTACAGCCACATTCCGGGAAATGGGAAAAAATTTTCCTTGGCTGCTATGAGGGTTTGCACTATATTAAGCATTGAACGAACATATAAAGTAAATTAATTTTGGGCAGAAATAAATTGTTGCTGGGTAAAATACAGAGAAATAGTGAGTGTACACAACGGTTACAAATTAAGATCCTTGCAAGCAATATTTTGCACAGTGAATTTTTTTTACATTTCATTTTCTTAATTTGTTTGTACTTGCTTATGTGTAATATAATTGTTGTAATTATATAAATTTAAATTTTGTGTATGTATTGTAACTAACACAAGAAAACAGTATTATACATACTTATAATATATATATATCCGTTTATTTGAGGAAAGATTCAGCTTCACATACCTCATCTGAATGTACATGTATAACATAAAGAAATGAAATATAAAAACAAGAAGCAAGCAGATATTTCCTATTTTAAACTGACTGTACTGATGACTATTATAAACTGGAAGCAAAGGGCAGTGCTCGTGGATAAGCTGGTTTCCTGCACTTAGCTTTAGAGTAGCGCTTTAGAAATTTTTGAAAGTAGGCCTACGATTACGATTACGTCTTAAGACCATTGTACGATTTATAAGAGTATGGGGATCACTGGTTCAGACGATCTGAAAGATACGTTCCCCTTAAATTTTGCACCTACCTATAAGGCTTTCTTATATACAGTAATGATAATTCCTTTGTTTACATTTGAATTGCCATCTTACGTGATCGATATTAATCATCATCATCATCATGATCCATGGGCCGAGAGCCCGTAGGTGTCCACTGCATGCATTGTCACTTGTCTCCACAGTTCCCGATCTAGTGCTGTTCTTATCAAGGCGTGCAAGTCTTGCTTACACCAATCCCTTATATCATCTGTCCACTCCCTGTTAGGTCTTCCTCGTCTCCCATTTCCGATATTAATAGGCGACCCTATTTAAGCGGGACCCTGGTCCCTTCTGGGTTTGTCTTTTGTATCCTGCAAACTGTACGTTTATTTGTAACATGATACGTTGAATTTGGGATCAATAAAAGAGTCAATCAATCAATCAATCAATCAATTTGTTCAGGTCAGAATTCCGTTGCAGAGTCCTACACTCGAGCCAACGTTCCACTTGGCACGATTCGTCTTAACCCTTGTGTATAGTGAAACGTACTCCTCTAACTTTAAGCCAAACATTCTTACAGTTTCAGAAGATGCCCTAAAACCGCAGCCTCAACAAGTGGCCGAAGTAAATAAGCAAGTAAACATTTTTTTCGGCGTTTGGCAGACGCAACACACGTAGCAACGTTGAACAGAAATGAAAATAAGGCATGAAGTTGTATGTGAAGCCAATGAAACGATTGAGTAATACAAATTAGATAAACGCATACACCTATGACTAAACTGTCTATCTTTAATCTAAGCTAAAGTTTATTTAAACATTTATGTTACGCCTATAACGTTAACTTTTCTTACTGCAGATAGAGAATTCAAATTTCAAACAAACAGTTTAATAGATGAACATTTTTACCTCTATTACTATTATTATTTATTTATTTAGCAATTTTAAAAATGTAAGTTTTAATGAAACTGAGAAAGAAATGTTTGAAAAGCGACTGAACTGAACGAAGAGATACAGAAGACAGTTCCAGAGTCTATTTCCAGTCATTTACATAGTGAGGTGAGAGACACAGGAGAATCAAAAACAACGCCTAAGTTACGAACAACGCCACTCAATTCAACAAGTCATTTTAAAGCATTAAACCATTCAAACTTCTCAAGTTCGCAGAGTTTTCTTTGTAGCGCTTGTAAGCACCAAATTCTAAACTGACATAGCTGTAGGTTTATTTACGTTATGAATGAGTAAACAATAGTGTGCAAACAATAGACCTGTAACTATCCGTTGAACAATGCCGGCCTATAGTGACAATTTTATTCGCTAGGTGGCACAGTATTTTATTAACACCTAGCGAATAAATTGACTGTGTACCAGAGATCTCTGAATCATCTACAACTTTTGAAAAGATTAGGCTATAATTCACGAGTATTTGTCAAGAATTATAGTCTATAATATGGATGTGCTATAAAGTTTACAATTCTAGAAAGGGCTGGCAAATGATTTAAACCAAAAAACTAGATCAAAATACACACACTTGGAAACCTCTGGCATTCGTTACGAAATAGCTATTTGCTAATAAATTGCAAAAATATTTCAAAACTGTATCGTTAAAAACTAAAGCGACTTGTTCATTTTGCCCACGATTAAGCCGAATTTCCAATTATTTTAAACTGTGGGCTTTGGTGACACGGGAGAGGCTTGATTTTTCGCCTATATTTCTAAGTCGAAAGTTGTCGCAGAGTTAGAACTTTATAAATAACTATTAAGTTTTGAAAAGGAGAAATTAACAAATGTAACTGTTTTTCCTGCTTTATAAGAGTAGAATGTAAGACTTTGTAGCACTCTAAACATTGAACTTAAAAAGTTTAAACATAAAATGAATTGATTTTTATCTAGCGCAGATCTTTCTCATAAAAGTTATTCAAAAGTCTTTCATCGACCATTTCACCGACTTTAGAACTACTTGCGAGCTAACCAGCGTACGAATCTGATTACTGCTGCCTTAACTGGCGTTCAAAATTAAGTATCAAAAAATCAATTATAAATAGCTAATCGCATTAAAAAGTTGTTGTAATCACTCATTGAAGACAATAGCTTCTTTAATTGAGATTTTTAAAAGCTATTTTACGTAGAATTGCAGACTATTTTCTTACGCGAATTGGCGTGTTGATGGGTATGTTATCAGGCCCGTAGTTAGCGCCATTATTGTTGACAAAATCAGAAAAATAATCGAAATTAACGAAATTTTGCTTAAGTTAACACAGATTACACAATACGACCTTAATCTGGGATTATAGGAAATCGTCAGCAAATCGAACTGAGTGCTTAAAATGAGCCCTGGCGCCACTAATCGGATTTTATTCGGAAATACCCAACACCAAGGTAGGACCCCCGTGTTTTGTGAACGTGAGCGTTTAGTGGCTACACCGTTTGACCCCTTGACCGCATTTGGCTGTTGTTTCCACACAAGAAATCGCCTTATAGTACCTAGGATTAGATCGGCCGATGGGTGATTTTGTGTTGACGATTGGACGTGCTCTTAAGATTTCCTAGATGCCGCCCAGTATGAAAACAACAGTTGTCGCTTATTTTACAAAAATGAGTGGTTGTGTTTTTCGGTGAACTTGCTTTTGGATTTAATACAATAAATGGGGTTAGAAGAAATGCGGATGCGTCGTAAATATTTGAAATATGATCAGATGTACGGAGTGGTTATGTGAAATGATCCAGCAGATAAATTTTGATTTGATAAATTTCTTTGATATCCGAATTTCGTTTGGAATTGTACCTGAATTTCACCGAATGATACTGTATCCATCTTCAAACTATTTTCTGTGTCATTAGTCAGTGTTGACAAACAATGCAAGGCACCACAAATTAGTGCATTGCTTAATTTGGTGTTCTGCGCTTAAAAATTGAAAAATGCATGCACGATATACAGGAAGTTGGATATCTTTTATGGATTTCTGCTTGCCTATTACATTCTCACTCGCTATCAGTTTTGTTTACTCTTCCTGGTCAGGTTTCTGAATAAATACTAGAATTTTATTAATACACCAGAACAACGTTGTGATGCTGTGTTTGGGAGCTATATCAAGGTAAACTTGTAGAAATGGCCGCTTGTGATCGCCCTACGTAAAACAACATGGCCTGTGAGAGAATTAGAGTGCTGCCATCTAATGGAAGCACTCCCAGTTAACAAGTAAGCGTAATCGACGAAACAATTTTTAATTACATTTTGTGGAGTTTCTGTTATTATGCAAATGAGAAAATTTGTCACTTATTAACTGGGAGTGCTCTAATTTCTCGCAGTCTGTGGCGGTCATATTGCTTTTAAGCGGGGCGATCGCAAGCAAACGTTTTATCAAGTACTGAGTTACAACTGCGTTGCCTTATAAAGACGTCGTTGTCCAGAGCTGAACAGAATCTGGGATCAGTGTGCCTGACTATGTTATATCAGAATTTGTTTAACAAAAAAGGTGCTGCAATGAGGTTTGGTGCACATTGATGTCATTGCTGGAGTCGAACTCCGAACCATCCGTTTTTCCATGGACCTTCAGTATTCGCATTTCTCTCAGCTTTAACACAACCCACCCTAGCCTCCTCTCCCTTCCTCTCTCTGGTCTCCTCGTAACCAGACTTGGTTCTTGACATGGCATCTTTGGACGACCCCACAGACTTGAAGCAGCACTTGTAAATAAGCTGGTGCCCTGTGCTTAGTTTTTAAGTAGCGCTTTAGAAATTTCGAGTTTACGATTACAACTACGATTTAAATTACTGCTGTGCTATCTTGTCCCACCTTTTGATTCTGCCGTGAACAGTTTCGACTTGCCATTCTCACTTAACAGCTATTGAGCCTTGCACATTAGTACAGTTGTGCTTCAGAAGTTGTGCGGTTATGAACTGGAAATTCCAGAGACATTCGGTTAGAGGTGCTATATAAATGTGCACAGCATTAACGTGTTGCTATGGCCATAGTTAGGGTAAGGCAAAGTAAGGTAAGGTAAGGTAGTTGAGGGGCAGTAAATCAGTCATTTATTATGTGCATCATCTAGCATTAGTGCTTGTCACAGGTGTGTGGTCCTGGGGTTGAATGATATTTGGTCGAAGCCATTTCTATATAATTATGTCAGAGATATGATTACGTTTGTGCCTCAGCCAAATGATCCTTTGACCTTGGGACTACAACTTCAAAGAGTTCATATACAGGCATGTAAATAAGTATGTCACCCTTGAGGAGTTTCTATAAGATGTGTAGATAAGGGTGTTTCCTGTAGCCTTGGTCACACTGTGGCATAAATGAACTAATACCACCACTCAGCCCCAGATCACTCGGCTCAGATCACTTTGTTGGCTTAAGTTCCTTCAGCGCATCCACTGCAAAATCATATCTTTTACCTACAATGCCCTTCAAAATTCTCAACCGTCTGCTGTTCACTATCCAACCACCCACAGCTACTCATTCTTCCTCATGTCTTTATGTATGCATATATGTATGTGTCTAATCTTTTATTTAGCGCATTTTAAGAACCTTTCAAAAGCACTGTGAACATGGCTGCCCAGTTAATTTAAACAAGTAAGTCTTGACTAACGAAGAGAATGTTTCTTGGGACAAATTAACAGAAATAGAACGAATGTTTATAGGAAGACTATTCCACAGGGAAGGACCCATGCAGGACAATGCACAGTGTTGTCGCGCTGATGTACCACTGCGAGGAACCTGTAAATCTCCTCGGGATGAAGAACGAAGCGACTGACGACCTGGATGGGCTCCAGTCTCCTCTCTCTAATTCTGCAATTGCTCCTTAATCTGTGTGGTGCCAGCTCTGAAATGAACTTCGAAAAGACCTCTAACAGTCAATATGATCGCTTCTCCACTTTCCCTCTATCCTGCAGATTTACACTCGGGACTGAAACCGAACTTTTCAAGCTGTCTTATCTTGCTTCTGTACCATCTATATGACTACCGTCACCAACAATTTCTGCGATAGTACCATGATGTCTTCCTGGGACTGCCTCCGGATTTTGACATGGCACCAAAGCTAACCATACAGCCTGGCTATTGAGGACGTGATTTATTTGACTTTGCGCTGGTGAATAAGCTGGTCTCGCTGATGCAGTTTTTGTATGGCATTGAGAAATTTAAGAGATTTACAGTAACTTTTATGCTTTTGCTTCTGAGGATTTTCTGTCATCATCGTCATTGCTGAAGTCGTGTGTGAAGAAACGATTTCCATTCTTTTTGCTCATTTGCCAGATCTAGTGTTTTTCTCATGTATAATCCTTCCTCGTTCAGCTGATGGACGTATGGCATGTTAACAAATGCTTTACTTACATACTTACTTAGTTCACGTTCTGCTTATCTTTATTTATTTTTGCAACATAAACAAGAAATTTCTGTAGGGATATGTAAACAAGTTTCTTCAATATTTCAATATTTAGTTTACAGAATGTGCTGTTTGTCTGTTCGACCTTACTTTACAGGATGTTCTGGTTCTCTTTTTGACCTTACTTTACAGGATGTTCTGGTTCTCTTTTTGACCTTACTTTACAGGATGTTCTGGTTCTCTTTTTGACCTTACTTTACAGGATGTTCTGGTTCTCTGAGATTTCTGTTTGTTGATGTTTTTCAGCCTGAACGAAATGAACGGCGAAATCCCGAGCATTCCCATCATAACTTTGGCTGGAGTGTCCAGTTTAACAAACCGTATGTTGAAACTGTTTTCACTTTTATTATCAACTTTACGGTTGTGCTAAAGTCTAGTGGTGAACTTGGTGGACAGTCAGCCCAGTGGTTGGAGTTCAGATCCCTGCTATGGCTGAAAGATATTCCAAGATTTCTGCCCTGCTGTTGCCTCTTATGGAATTTGGGTATAAGGGTCAATGGAAATATCGTGCAGTGAGGGAGAGGATTTGCCATTCACCCTCATATGCTGAGACTAAGAAAATGAAGTCGCTAATTCATTGTGCCCTTGGCTGTCCCACTGGGGATAGCTTAAGGTCCCGTTTTTCTTCTTTCACCTTCTTCCTTCAACTATTGAAGTTAACCGTAAATGATGGGCCATGTTACATTACCATAAGTTAATTCTAGTTACGTCTCTAGTGGTTTTTGTATATTGGCCTTTACTGTAACCTCATCAAATACTGGTCTTCTACTACTTAAAGTATCCTGAAAGTCTCTTCAAGTACTGGTCTTCTACTACTTAAAGTACCCTGAAATTCCCAATAAAATACTGGTCTTCTACTACTTAAAGTACCCTGAAATTCCCAATAAAATACTGGTCTTCTACTGCTTAAAGTACCCTGAAATTCTCATAAAATACTGGTCTTCTACTGCTTAAAGTACTCTGAAATTCCCAATAAAATACTGGTTTTCTACTGCTTAAAGTACCCTGAAATTCTCATAAAATACTGATCTTCTACTACTTAAAGTACCCTGAAATTCTCATAAAATACTGGTCTTCTACTACTTAAAGTACTCTGAAATTCCCAATAAAATACTGGTTTTCTACTGCTTAAAGTACCCTGAAATTTTCATAAAATACTGGTCTTCTACTGCTTAAAGTACCCTGAAATTCTCATAAAATACTAGTCTTCTACTGCTTAAAGTATCCTGAAAGTCTCATCAAGTACTGGTCTTCTACTACTTAAAGTACCCTGAAATTCCCAATAAAATACTGGTCTTCTACTGCTTAAAGTACCCTGAAATTCTCATAAAATATTGGTCTTCTACTACTTAAAGTACCCTGAAATTCTCATTATATACTAGTCTTGTACTGCGTAAAGGAATGAGGACTTGTCATATTTTCCTGCCCTGCTTCTTCTACTCCTTGTATTCCTGCTTCTCCTTTTCGTCCTTCTCTGTGTCCTCATCTTGCACTGTTGAGTTTGCTTCTAACGTGTAAGCATGATCATTATTCATACTTAATGTTTGAGGATGGATTTTGTTAATTTCCAGTTCTTCCGGAGTTGCCGTTGCCCACGCCGCTTCCTCAGACGGTGAACAAGAGCCTCCTGTATCGGCCTCGTCTTGCGGCTGAGGCACAGCAGTTGCTCCTCTCCCGGAATGACGCTCTCGTCAACCAGCTTGTCAGCGCACTGCGCATGACGAATTCCGATCACATGTAAGTAATCCTGATCATTTTTGAGTAATTGTGATCACACTTGAGTAATCCTGGTCATTTTTGGATAATTACGATCACGCTTGAGTAATCTGGATCATTTTTGAGTAATCACGATCACATGTAAATAATCCTGGTCATTTTTAGTAATTACAATCACATTTAAATAATCTTGATCATTTTTGAGTTAATCCGATCACACTTGAGTAATTCTGATCATGTGCAGGAAATTTTGATCATGAATTCTGATCACAGATGCCTGCTTGTGATCTCAAGAGTATTTATTTCTAAACGAGTATTACTGAATGTCCCAAGAATTCAAAAATCTCCTGCAGATATAAGAAATCAGCTGGGATTATTAAAATTACAGCTTTATATTAATGAATTTATTAATTAATGATTCTAGCAAGATGTGTATTGACACATTAGCTGATTGGTGTTGGCGTTCTCAGTGTAGCGTGTAGTATGTGGGTGCGATTATTGCTATCAGCAAGTGAAGTAAGTATATAGTCTCCCAGATCTCGTTGTGGAGTATTTGGGGAAGCTCTCATTTTCTTTCCTTAGGCCCTTGAGCTGGCGGTGAATGAATCTCAAGGTCCAGGGAATGAAGCTAGTGCATGCCAAAGACTTCTGATTTACCTCCCGGCCTGTGCAGATAGCAAATTCTGCGGCGTGGAGACAGAGGCACATGTGAACAAACACCTTAACTTGCCCAGTATGGTTACTTCATCAACAAAGATATTAATATGTGATGATAGATTGGACTGTCATCTTATAATGCTAGTTTGATCCTCGTTTGAGATGGTTGCTGTTCAAGACAGTTTTTTAACAAGCAAGTCTTGTAACTCTTAAGTGCAGATTCAAATACAGATTCAAATACTGCACACACTGAAAGCTGTAGACACCTGCATTACTCTTTAAAGTATGCTAAAACTTTTAAAATCATGAATCTTGCTGGCTTAGTTTTAAATATTGAGCTGCTGGGCAACACGTTTGGTAGAACAGTTCTGTTGTGTTAGGTTCTCCCTCTGACATCAAAGGTTGCTTGTCATAGATAATTGTAAACTAGTTGTCTCTGCTGTGATTCGTAAAGGCTATTCTATTCTGTTCTATTCTAATCTGTTCTATTCTAATCTGTTCTATTATGTTCTGTTCTAATCTGTTCTAATCTAATCTGTTCTATTCTATTCTACTCTGTTCTAATCTGTTCTATTCTGTTCTAATCTAATCTGTTCTATTCTATTCTAATCTGTTCTATTCTGTTCTATTCTAATCTGTTCATTCTATGTTAATGTGTTCTATTCTAATCAGTTCTATTCTGTTGGGTTCTATTCTAATCTGTTCTATTCTATCCTGTTTTGTCTCTTCCAGCGACGCCTACTCAGGAGATCCTCTTTGTATTTGCAAGTTCTTAATCTACGTTTTCCAACTGGCAGTTGTCTGTTAAAGTAAAACTGAAATTGAAACCTGTGTGTTGGTTTTTCAGAGAGCCATGTGACAGTCTGTCGGGCGAAATTATAAACGGAGAGACGCCAGATTTGCTTAAGGCAATTATTGCCAGTGATCCGGACGTCTTCAAATCGGGGTCGGTCTACCGCAATCCAGGTCAGTTCGTTCGTTATCTGTGTTTTGATTGGACAGTTCTCAGCAAGCAGTTTTATGGGCAATCTTATCTGCTTATTTTGCCTAATGTGCTTTCTTTACGTTTTTGAAATGTTTTCAGAGTTTTACTAGAATTAATGTTAGACTGAGTTGGTAATCCACTGTGTGTGTGCATTTGTTTGTGTGCGTGTGTTCAGGTGCCTGCCAGTGTTGACTTTTCTGCTTATCTGAACTCTGTTTACTTTCTGATCCACATTTTGCTCTTAACAATTTGAAGACCATTTATTCAGCTGCGCAGTGTGGGTTACTTAAAAGGTGCTACATTAAGTGTGTGGAAAAGTACATATTATCTGATGTAAGAACTTCTATAGTGCCGTTGTGATGATTCTCAGTGGTAACTGTGAAACGCTGCAAATAGACCAGAAATATACCGTGACTTGGTTTGTAATTTGTGTTTTCTTGTTTGAACCATGATTTTGGATAGACGTGAGGAGTCAGTCAGTGATTACGTCTTACATCCGTTATGAATATTCATGATAATATTGTGAATATTCATAAGTGAGTCAGTGAATTTGTTTTGTGCTGTTGTGGCGTATGTATGAGTTGGTCAGCTATGTTATTCTCGGAGGCTTTGTATAAACTGCTTTCATCTTATCTGTTTTGTTTTTGTCTAGGGTATGGCTTCATGCCCCACAACGAGCTCTACCCAAACCAAATGAGGTTAGGATGTTCGCCAATGGTGTATTTTCTCTCCATACTGTACTCTTTACAGTTGAATAGATAGATGCCCACAGTTTAGACAAGTATCTGCAATTTGATGAGGTAACTCAGATTTGACTAGGTATTTATGGGGAAGAATAGACATGAGTTTACGCTGGTAGCCAAAGTTTGCATTGATGTAGAAAGTTTGATAAAGATTTGTGATTTAAAGAAGTATATTAAATTTGAATAAATATCCAATGCTTTAAGAGATATTCACAGTGTTATAGGTATCTCAGATTTGAAAAGGTATCAATAGTTTGCATATGTATCAGAAGTTTCAATAAGTCCAAAGTTTAATTACGAGGAAATATTCTAAGTTTGGATGAGGTAAGGGTTCAGCTCTTTTATGATTTCGTTTGAAGCGACCACAGATTGTTGCGTTTTGCATTGTGATAACGGCACTACTGAAATCATTACAATATGTTAATATATGTGAAGTTTGAGCGATATTCCGTTTATCATTCGTCATTTTAAACTGATTTAATGTTACATAGGCGACCCTACTTAGCAGGACTTCATTTAGTTTGAGTAGATAGCTAAAATTTGAACCAGCTGTTCTGGTGCTGAATGAATAATGAACTTTTCTTGTAGCTCTATGCAGGAGTACCAGCAGCCTCAGCCGCTGCCGCAGCAGATGATACCAAACGGACCGTCGTCAGTGCTTCCTCAGTACCTGGCCAATCAACCGACCTTCACTCACTCACAGGCCCCAGCTCCACTTGCCCCTTCTCAAGGTAGTGAAACGTGCCTTTTGCACCAATGCACGCATGGTGGTGGTGGTGGTGGTGGTTGTGGTCGTGCTGGTGGTGATCATGGTGGTGGTCATGGTTGTCGTCATGGTCATGATCGTAATCATGATTATCGATCATGATTGTGATGGGACCGTTATGGTGGTGGTGGTGGTCGTGATGGTGGTGGTCATGGTTGTGGTCATGGTCATGATCATAATCATGATTATCGATCATGATCATGATGGGACCATTATGATGTTTTCATGATGATGAAAAAGTGGAAGAAAAAGAGGATAGTGATGACAAGGGTGGAGATGATGCTTTTGTTGATGATGATGCTGATGTGGGATGGTGATGGTGGTGATGAGCATAAGGAGAATGATGAAGATGATAAGGATGATGTTGATGATCGTGATGATGATGGTGATAAGAGATGTGGCTGCTTCTTTGTATATCTAGGTTATCCATTTGTGATAAACGGCGTTGGTTCGTCTCTGCCTCCGCAGCCGAGCGACATGGCCATTGTTTCTTCATCCGTGACCCTCGGCCTCCCCCACCCATTCTCTTCTGTACCCGTCTCCCGACCGATGTCGGGCGGGGGTCAACATGGGGCACGACTACAACATCTCTTCTGCCATTGGAGGAGGAATTGGAGGCGGGGTCAAGCAGGAAAACTTTGCCATGGCATCTGGAAGCATCGGCCGGATGCCTGGAAAAACGTTAATCGGTAAGCTTTGTGCTCTTGAGTGCTTGCTCACCCACTGTAGCCTGACTTCTTACCCACTGTAGCTCAGTTTCTTACCCGCTGTAGCCTTACTTCTGGTTTCCATGACCTATTAGATTTTGAATGAGCTTTCGAACGTACTTTGATTTCTAATATGGTATCACTTTAACTGACCATCAATTGATGCCTTGTGCATTCATTGTGATGGTGTTATTGAAGTAATTAGATTAGACTTCCGAGTCAAAATTTTATTATTATTAAAGTTTCTTTAAAATAGACATATTGAATAATTATTGGCGATAAAAACCGGGTTTGGGTGTGGTTTATTCCACCAGCTTTTTGCAATCGCAAGTGAAATTACAATTATTAGTACAATAAATTATTGTAGGGTTTATTTTAAAATTTGGTCATTAAGGTTAGATTCCCTGTTTTCTTGGATTTATTACAATTATTATTACAAAGTTTATCGTAATTTAGCTCTCAGAAGTAAATTAAATAGATTCTCTGTGCAAAATTTGTTGTGCAATGTGAGACCTCAGTGATATATTTGTCATATCTGTGAAAATTGTATTTGAAAATTAGTATTAAAATCAGTGCACACGATTTAAAAGTACGGCCCAAAGGAGACATGGTAAATTAAGTTTTTATTGCACGGCATCTTCAAAAATTTAAAATAAAAGTGTATAGACAGTGAAATTGTGAAGTAAAATAATGTACATTATTTTTAAATTGTGTTCAGATTAGATGCCCTGTTTTATTTGATTCCTGTAGTCGCTAATTATTTATTGCTTCTGGTGTCACTTGTACCTTGTGCACTGGTTCTCTTTTTGTAGACTGTTCTCCGGCACAGGCCACCGCAGCACCAGCCTCTGCCGCCGAGCCACCGCTGCGAGGGGTCCTTCCTTCACCCCACTACGACCCCTCGTACATCCAGGCGGTTAAACCGGACACTCTTCCACCTAACAAAGCCTCCTTGCACTTTCCCGATCCGACTGCCGCTCGTGTTATGCTCGAGCCTCTCAACATGGATCAGTGGGTATGTATCGTTTGCACTGGAGGTGTGCAGTCGTGGGGCACGATAGCTGATTGGTTAGAGCGCTTGGCTTGTAACGTGAAGAGTAAGGGTTCGAGACTCCTCTGAGACGGTTAAAATGATTAGTTTTTGTGAATAAGTTGACAAATTATTGATTTTAAGGACTATTTTGTAGACCAATGACCGGTGGTCTGTGGACCAGCATCAGTCCTCTGGACACCTATTTAAGAAATATGCTGAACTGCCAGCTGGGTTTCAGATGACTGCCATGTGGAATGATGTTTCATGATGTCTGCTTTACTAGCAGAGTGTAGAACCCAACCTGCAGAGTTCCTTCCAGGATTTACAATTGACGTTATATTCAGAGTTACTGGTCTGTGTTGAATTGAGGATAGCGATAGTTGATTGAAGCATAATATCTGTAATCAGTACAAAGTATATGAGAGTTTAAAGAAAATCCCTAAGTAGTTTCGAAGAAGGAGCTGAAGATGATAAAAGTGTGTTGCAGAAAATATTTGCACGTTTAACTAATTTCCTTGTTATTTGGTTTCTAGGGAAAGCGGTTGACGTCAAAGCCTATGGGCAAGAAGCCGGAGGTACTGCGTTGTGATATCAGATAATATAACTTATTATTAATACTAAATAATTATAATAAGCCTCATATGATGATACCTTGAGTCAAGTCGCTGATCTTCATCGCCTGTCCCTGATCTTCCCACTGACAGTGTACGGTCAGTGTACTCGTTACAGCTGAGTTGGCTTGGGATGCAGGTGGAGCCAATATATATGTGTAGTAGATATATATCACACAGCACAAGGCAGTAATGCAAATTTCTTTGGTTACACTGAGATTAGATACAAAAAATTGCAGAACCAACTGCATTCAAGACTTTTAGCCATTTGGACAATGCTTCAAAACAGATCTACCGTACAGTTCTCGACAATGTTGCACGGGATTGACAGAGTTGGTTTTTGTTTTCAGGTTGTACCCGCAATGATTCCTACAATACCTTGTGAGTAGTTCTGTCCATTTTCTGGAGATAACTGATGGTTTATTGATCTGCTCTTGCGGTCTTTCTTTGCTGCTTTCTCTCTGTCTGGCTCTCTGTGCGTTTGTTTGGCTGGGTGAATGAATTGCCAGGCTGTGTTGCAGAAGTGCTTACCTTTTAATGCAAGCATGATGCTGTTTGAACAACTCCTGAAATGGTCATTTAGTGATAGACCCACAAGTTAATTAGTTATTGTGTTGATCATAGACATCCACGTATTAATACACTTAGACGTGTCCATACACGGTCCATTTAGTAGATTTTTAAAAGGTGATTGTAAGCTGTTCTTTTCTTTAATCGAACGCAAACTACGAATTTAGTGATGAACTGGCTGGTTGATCAAGTTT
This sequence comes from Norana najaformis, assembly GCA_964023275.1. Lineage (NCBI taxonomy): Eukaryota > Metazoa > Annelida > Clitellata > Crassiclitellata > Hormogastridae > Norana > Norana najaformis. The sequence goes on from OZ029929.1 coordinate 12,544,910, forward strand.
ATTCATCTATTTAGTCTCGATAAAAAGGGTTTAATCTACGAGATTTAAGTGTAGGTTGTCAACTCACAAAACATTTCTTTCTATTGACTGCTTCAGCCTTGACAGTTACCGCCATTGTGTCCTATCGTATTCGTCTAGACACCGTCTCTATACATAGCTCACACACCTTAACTACTGCACACACATACATATATGCATCAGGTGAACGATTGCACCCTATCCCCTGCACGTCACGCTTCACTAGCTAACAAAATCGTGCTTACAGTGATGTATAACACTCTCTTGCAAAACTGTGAGAACATAGTAACTTTGAATGTGACTGAGCAACCCTCACAAAGTTGGAAAAATTGAAACTGAGAGCAGGCACACACACACTGATGGAACAGCACTTGATTTATTTCAGAATGAACATTTCGCCAAAGCAGTGCACAGATACTGTTTGTGGATCTCAAATTTTCTTGTGCACACACGATCGTTGGAAGAAAAACTAACGATGCATATATCCTGTACTGCGTTATCATCGTTATCATCTCAAACAGTCATCAAATGGCTGCGTAGTATACTCTGTTCGCTGCTATAGGGATAAGATCAGCTAGTAAGTATGTAGATGTAAAATTGAAACATAAGAAATGAACGTCTGATTGCTGCAGTGACAAGAATCGATGAGATTGACCGCAAGAAGCACAAACATCGCGACGGAATCGCGCACTACAACGTCGTCCAGACGACGGCCGACAGTCACAAACTCACTCTCAAACTATCCAAAGCCAAGCATGAAGAACGCAGAGGTAACAACTGCAACGACAACATCATCATTGTTATTATTGTAGTTGTAGTTATTGTAGTTGTTGTTATTGTAGTTTTTATTATTGTAGTTGTTATTGTAGTTGTTGTTATTGTAGTAATTATTGTAGTTGTTATTATTTTGCATTTATTACATGCACAAGGTCAGCAAATCTAAATCTGAGGTGCAAAGCAATTGTGAGTAAAGGACTTGCTCAAGGTCCCTACACAGTAACCGTCTAAAGGGAGGCTCGAACCCGTACTTTCTGCGTTACAAGCCGAGCGCTCTGTCCTTATGGCTACCATGCCCCATCATGTCTAGAGAGGGTGGGATGGAGGTATAGAGACAAGAGAAGGGGAAAGAGATAGAAGGGTGGGGAAGGAAAGGGGTGTTTGAGGAGAGAGAGAGGGGAATTTAGGGTCAGGGATATTTGGGAGAAATGGGGAACAGCAGATGATTTTTTCCAGAAGGGATGTTTCTCCAAGCTAACATGCAGATAACCTGGGCAGCATAGGGTAGTTCGGCGTTATCCTCATAATCATTGTCATCTATTGGCACTGTCAGTGACAATGGGAGTAATAGTGATTAGGTAGTAATGGGTTTCCATGGTGATTGTAGTAGTGCTTAAGGGGGCTCCAGTGTATTACTCATGCTACTAACACTTAGTAACCGGTGTATTAGTAACAACTTAGTAATGGGTTTCCATGGTGATAGTGATACTAAGGTTGGTGCAGTAGTTGAAGGTGGATTTTCCGTGGTGATATTAGTGCTGATGCTGGTTATCCTGTAGGTATGAAGCGGATTCATTCGGATGACGAGGATTATGGCGAGGTAACGATGGCCAAGATGGAGGAGGAGCATGGGGAGTTTGCCACGTCGCTCACGGAACGCGTCAAGCGCCGGCGCCAGCACGTGTCATACCGTGAGGACGACTCGGACGAAGATGGCGCCACCGCTGTGGGCGACAATCACGCCGGAAATGAGTTTTCCAGTCGACGGATAGAAACGTCGACGATCCCTCGGAGGAGGGACTTCAGCCGAATAGACGACGACAGTCAGTCAAGCTCATCTCTCAACGAAGGTAAGATGTCTCTCGGTGGAGGTCCTTAGAAATTGCTATGCAGATGTTCAGGTTCTTATATGTACGTATTTGTGTGTCTGTAATGTAATTGTAATCGCAACAGTTTATACAGCATTGTCAGTTGCAAGCTACTTCAGGGGTGCTTTATAGTGTCAAATGTCGGCACACACAAGAGTCCAATAATATATAATTAAAGGATGTTGTACAAAATCAAATGCTGGTAGAGTTAGAATAAATGGATAGACCAGAATGGATAGATTGCTTGGAATGGATGGATAACTGGATAGATAGACGATGGGTATATCCATCCAATCATCCAGATGAATGGATGAATTGATGAATGAATGGATGGATTGTTGGGAGCGGGCAGATGAATGCATGGAATGGATGAGTGCATGTATAGATGGAAGGTATGAATCAGTGCACGGATGGAGAGATGGATGGATTAACTTTACAACGGTTCGTTTGTGACTGTAGCAATGCGGAGGCGGAAGAAGGAAAGGAAGCAGAGGAGATACATGGAGCTGTCATCAACGGTGGAGGAGTTGATGGAAACGCCGACCTTCAAGAGATTCTACTCTGCGCTTGATGCCATCCTAGATGCAGCCGACGACATGGACCTCACCGGCATGAGAGGTACCTGAGAATGTCTTAAAGGCGCTATATAAATGTCCAGTTACGCTACATATGTTACATTCTTCAGTGTCATTCTGGTCTAAACGTAAGAGTCATCTGTTTCAACTTGCTTACCCACCGTAGCCGGACTTCTGGTTTCCTCGAACCATTAGGTTTTGACCAGTCTTCTCTGATGGATTAATGTTTTTTGACTACGGATTCCTTGAAGTGGTCGTAAATAGATGACTTGTGCATAATGTTGATGGTGCTATAGAAGTCATGAGATTAGATTAGACCTATTTGATTTTGACCGAGATTCTCCAACAGATTATGTTATGATTCTTGACATGTTTCTTAATCACTTGGGCAGTAAATCAGACCAATTAGATTAGTTTAGATTAATAAGACAGACTGATTTACTATTACATTTTGTAGTGCAAGAGGTATTATCGTAGTCCAATTTTAAACATGCGTAGTAAATGGATCAAATGGCGGTTACTGACTTAGTCTGCAGGTTTCAGATTGAATAGCTGTCAGTTAATTTGGTGTTTCATTGGGTATGTGTGGTCTTTGTCGAATTCCAGATGAGGAGGATGAAGGACCAGGTGACGTAGAATGCGTTGTTTCCAAGACCCAGGTCTTGGATCTGTGCTCCGAGGCGGCCAAACTCAAATCCATGGGCATCATGAACCAGGTATTCCCTACCCTATGAAGTCTGCTTTACACTTAACATCTTTGTATATTTGAGCGCAAAAGCTGCTACTTTTAGGATTTCCTGTAGATTCCTGGTTTCTCTTGCTGGGGACTTGTTCTCCAATTTTCTTCTTTCTAACCTATCAGTCTGTCTGTCGGGCTGCTAGTGTTCCATGAAAATTCATGTTTAACCAGCTTAGTGTTCTATTCTAAGTTCTGTTCCAGCCAATTCTGTTCTGAATAACTCAGTGAATCAGTCAGTCAATCAAGCAATCATGAAGTTACAAGGTAAGTGCTGTGATTGTTTTATGTGGGTTGCATGTGATCGGGTGATCGGTTAGATGATCGTGCAGTGAAGTGCTTTTTATCGTTCTGTTTAGGTTCCCTGTGAGAAGTTGATTAAGACGCTGACTATTCTCCAGTACAGCATTCAGGACGGCTGCAGACTGGTTCCCGTAGCGGATCCGGTAAGACTGGTTGCCTGCTCCTACAGCATACAACTATGGCACTGCATACTTTTGGAGTTTCTAAGTTTACATAAGATACAGGTTGATTTAAGTTTTCTTAATAAAAATATGGCAGTTTTAAAGTTACAAGCAGCTTCACCTGAACATCTTTGATGCTTTGCCTATGGAAGGAGCTATATAAATTCTGACTGTATTAAATTACATTACATCTTGATGTTTTGCTTTTCCAGCTATATTACATTACCTTATAATATACATATGTATGTATGTATGCATGGATGTATCTGAGCATTTATATAGTGCCTTTTAAGAACCTCATATGTATTGTAGCAGTGAGCGCTTTATTACATTACGTTGTTTCAGGAGGGCGAGAACGAAGAGGAGCAGTTGTTGCGCGAGTTGACGTTGGAGCGCGTTCTGCTGGCTGTCGATGCAGCCCTGTCGGCGATGTACATCATGACGTCGTCGGAAATGCCAAAGGAGGTCTTCATAGAGGACGTCATTGAACGTATTATACGTCTGACGAAAACGCAGCTTCAGAACGCCATCTATCCAGAGTTTGACCCCGTCTATCGCATCGACCCGCACAACAAAAGTTAGCAGAGTTTCTTGCTGATGAAAACTTCTTCTTCAATGTTCTGCCCTTAGGCAGATCTGAGAATCCAACGAATTCAACGACACCGCTGTTCTCTGTTCTGTGCCCTCTCCTTGACTTCTTTGTAGCCTGTCTTCTTCCTGTATCCATCATCCATTCCAACAGCATATTCCTTTGTCTTCCTGGAACTTTCTTTCCCTCAATTCTTCCTTCAATCGCTGCCCTCAGATTTTATTCAGCAATTGTAATTTGTAATTATAATTGTAATTTGAGATTTATAAAGATACATATATACATACATACATATATACATACGTAATAGATACATACATACATTTATTTATTCACATTGGGATTTGACTTTTTTGACGTTGAATGACATGTTGCTTTGTTTGTTTTTTAGGCGGGATCCAGAGCAACATGAAGATGAAACGAGCAAAGGCGTCTGGTACGAAGGACAAAGTGACGTTGGCTCTCTACAATAAGCTCACGGATCTGACCTCTCTTATCGCCGAACTCGTCGACATTCAGGAACTTACGGACACAATTATCCTGCAGGTGACATACCCTGTACCTTTTGTCTGTCTGTGTCAGTCTGTGTGTGTGTCTGTCTTGTTTTGCCTGTCAGTCTTTCTGTTTGTCAGTCTCCCTCTGTCATGATGTGTCCCTCTTTTTGTCGTTCTCTTCTTTCTGTCACTATTTGTACACCCTGTATCTCCAGTCTCTTATTTGTCTTCCACTCTGTCTCATTCACTCTCTCTCTCTCTCTCAGTTTCTGCCTCTGTCACTCTGTGGCTGTTTGCCTCTTTGTCTGTCTGTCTGTCTGTCTTACTCTTTCTGTTATTTATTTTATCCTGTCTTCTATGTTTTTTGAGCTGTCGATAATCTGTTTTCTTTGTCGGATGATGGACCTTTGTTTTTCTCTTTTTTCAGACATCTACATTGGCTGTTTCACCGTTCTTCGTAGAGAACATCCAAGAATTGCAACTGAACGCCCTCAAGTTAGTTACAAACGTAAGTCCGACAGCTGCTTATATCTTATCTTTTGTCCTCTTCTTACTTATCCTCCTCTTTCTCACCCTCCTTCTTTTCCTCCTCTTTTCCTATTCCTATGGATCCTCTTCCTGCATCTCCTTTTCCTCCTTATCTTCCTCCTCCTCCTCCTCTGCTTTCTTCTCATTTTCCTCTTCTGCTTCCTTTCCTTCCTCTTCCTCCTCTTGGCCTCTGATTGATCTTTGGACAAGGGTAAACACTGAATTATTATTTATTATTAATAATTGTTTATTGTTATTATTATCACTATTATTATTACATAACAGACAAATTACATGGCATTGTAAAGTGAAAAATTTGAGAGAATGGTGCATTGCAAGAAAACAAATTGGCTGCTTGCACTCGTGTTTTGGCGCTTGTGAGCTGATCATCTTCGATCTTTTTCGTAGATCTTCAGCCGTTACGAGAAGCATCGTCAGCTGATTCTTGAGGACATTCTGTCGTCATTAGCACGACTTCCGTCAAGCAAGAAGAACTTGCGCAGCTATCGGTAACCATTTGTTCCGTTTGTGTTATTGGGGCTCTCCCTTGTTTTGTTTCTTTCCACCGAGTTTTTGATGTAACGTAACATAGCATGAGATTTATGTAGGGATTTTTTGGATTCTTTGTGCATTGTCATAGTAGTGCTATAGAAGTTAGATTAGATTTTGGGTTCTGAGCGACTAGCCGGCTGGCTAACTTACTGAACGGCTGGCTGGCTGTGTGGCTGAAAGTGGTTTGCATTAAATGTTCAGTTACAAAAGTAAGTAGGGAAGTAAGTCTTTTAACACACCTTTTGTTCATCAGCTGAACGAGGTCTGTGCAAGTTATTGTTGAGCTATAACCAAGAGCCACAGAATAGCTGAGCTACAGCCCTGCATCTGGGACGATACTGACGAGAGGCATTACCAAACAGAGCAAGTACGTTTCGTTAGCTGAACTTCTGTGCATTTTCTGTGTGTCTAGGTTGAATGCAGAGGACCACATACAGATGGTGACCGCCCTGGCCCTGCAGTTGATCCAGTGCGTCGTGAAGTTGCCTCAGATGGACGACGTGCAGCCAAACGTCGAACAACACACGATGGACGACGATATTCCAAGCAAAAAGAAGAAGACCAACGATAAGGTAGGCAGGCACCTGATTAACACCTGGTGTTAATGATTAATGTGGAGATGATGGTTAACACTTAGCAATAATGATTAGCACCTGGAGATAATGATTAACACCAAGCAATAATGATTAACACCTGGAGATTAGCGAGTAACACCTGGTGATAATGATTAACTCTTGGAGAAAATGATTAACATATGGATATAGTGATTGATACTTAGAGATACTGACTAACAGAGAGTTTATTCAAGAGGTTGCTAGAAAAATAGAAAGCTTTGATAAAGGACTGGAGGTTAATTGGCTGCAGGAAATGTTGACTGACAATACGAGATGTTGATTGACAGTAGGAGATCACAGTATTGACTGACAACATTGTATCCTTCCTAGTGGATTATTTTAACACTTGTTGCTGCATTCTGTTTTTTTTTAGGTCGACAAAGAAGTGATGATTCTGACATCCTACGAGACCGCCATGCGAACAGCTCATAACTTTTTAGCCGTGTTTCTGGCCAAGTAAGTATTGGTGTAATAGCCATTCAAGTGGTGTATAATCTTTAATTGTGCTTTTGGCTTAGTAAGTATTGGCTTATTAGCCATAATAATGGCTCAACTTTAAGCCGTATTTCTGGCTAAGTGACTTGGTTTAGTAACTATTTAAGTGACCCAACTTTTAGTCATGTTTGTTCACACTTGTTTTGTGTCTGAGATTCAGATTTACAGACCAGAATTACATATGGGGCACAGTAACCGAGTGGATAGAGTACAGGTTCGAGCCTCCTCTTAGATGGTTACTACATAGGGACATTTAGCAAGTCCTTCACTTGCAATTGCTTCACGCCTCAGATTCAGATTTACTGACCTTGCTTGCATAATAAATGCATAATAATAATAATAATTAGTGCAATATGTAATGATGATGAGTTTTCTGCCCGAAGGCAGGTCCATTGGCTTTATGCCACCCAGGGATGAGATGAGTGAGGTGGTTTCCCGTTGCCTTCCTCACAGACAACTGTGGGTGAGCAACTTGTGCAAGGTCGCTATGCAGTGGCGTCAGGTAGATTCGAACCCGCGACCCTCTGGTTACAAGGCATCGAACATACCATTACACCACCATGTCCCACGCAATATGTAATAAACAAATACAAAAGCGTTTTTTTGTTCAGGTGTACGTCAAAGGGAGAGGATGATTACCGAAGTCTGTTTGAGAACTTTGTCTATGATCTACTGGCGACTGTGAACAAGCCGGAGTGGCCAGCATCCGAACTTATACTTAGCCTGCTGGGTAATCTTCTGGTAAGTCAGAAATGCAGAAATAGAAGCTGTATTAATTTAATTCAAAAACGATTGCTTTTTTTTCTTCGTCATTGCTTTCACCTTCATTTTTCTTCATTTCCATCGCAGTTGTCAACGTCTTCATCATCCTGTGTTTTTCTTTGTCTTGATCGTAATCTTATTCTTATTCTTTTCTCATGTTCTTTGTCCTCTTCGTATCTTCATTTTCTTTATCATAATCACTTTTTTTGTAACTTTACGTTTCATCTTAATCTACTTCTTTATCATGTTCATGTTTTTCCTCTTCTACTTCTTGTCTTGTTTATCATCTCAGTCAGCTTCTTTATCATCTTCATCTTCATCATCTTTGCTTTTAACTGTTTCTTCATTATCATGTTTGTTGTCTTCCTCATTGACTTCTTTATCATCATAATCTACTTCATTATTATCTTCATCTTTTTTGTCATCTTGATCATCTTCGTTTTTAACTATTTCTTCATTATCATGTTTGTCTTATTCATCAACTTCTTCACCTTCTTTGTTTCTTTGTCATTCTCATTATCTTCTTGTTATCTGCAGGTGAAGCAGTTCAGTAGTAAGTCGGTGGAGATGTCGCTGAGAGTCGCATCTCTCGATTATCTTGGAATCGTTGCCGCTCGTCTTCGGAGAGACGCCGTCTCGAGTCGACTAAATGAAGACGTCATACAGGACATCATTTCACAGGTGGCCACTGGTTACTCCTGATAATTTGTTACAATGTAAAGAAGACATGTTATATAGCACAGTTTACTAGTAGTAGAGCTGTAGGATCCCTGAGGTTAGATTCTCATTTTGTGAATCCTATGTGCACATTTCAGATCAACGATCCAGACGATGGTGGCGAAAGCATGAAAGCCAAGTCCACTCAGCCGGGCAATGGAAATCCACAGGTGATAAAGTTCTCTTTCACAGTGCTCTTTTTTGCTCTCGGTCTGCCTACTGGTACTTGCTTTTGATTGGCCAGGAGAGTTTACGAATGGTTTTATGGTTGAGTTTTCTATTCCGGTAGGATAGTTATGAGTGATTTGGCCATAGGCTGTTGCATGATTAAGTTGTCGTGCAATTACTAAATGCTTGTACAGTTGACAACTGATTTTAAATTTCAGTGCAGAAGTCAGTGGCTTAGGTGGTGGCTTGGTTCATTTGTTCACTGACCAGCTGGCTGGCTAGTTGTTTAGTTAGCTGGCTGTTTGTTTAGCTAGTTGTTTAGTTGGCTGACTGGCTGTATGTGTAGCTGGCTGACTGGCTGTATGTGTAGCTGGCTGACTGGCTGTATGTGTAGCTGGCTGACTGGCTGTATGTGTAGCTGGCTGGCTGGCTATTTTTTAGTTGGTTCGCTGGTTTGTTGTATTTATTCACTGAGTTGTTTGTTTGTTGTGTAGATATCTGATGTCCAGAAGACAGAGATTCTTCAGAAGAGTTTGCTCGAGTATCTCGTCTACGGGTCTGAACACGATCCAGCGCTCATGGTGAGATAATCGTCATCAGTCATTTTTTGTCTTATCATCCTTTTCTGTTTTTGTTGTGGTGGTTAGTTTTTTGTTTTTCTCTGTGTTTAGGCATAAAATCCTGATGATCACGATCATGTGTCCAGTTTATATTACGCAGTAAAATCCTTAAAATGATTTAGAGTGCTCCCAGTAATCTTTTTGATCTTATTGATCGAGCTGATCGTGTTTGTTGCATTTATGGGATGATCCTAATGATCTAACTGGTCAAAATAATCCAAGTCTTTGGAATGATCTCCTTTGCAGTTTGCTCGTCAGTTCTACATCGCCCAGTGGTACCGTGACTGCACGATGGAGGTGGAGAAGGCGTCAAAGAAGCTTGCAGAAGAGAAGAAACATGACCAGAAGCGGAGGCGGAAGAAGGTGGAAAGCGACGAGGACGACGATGACGAGGAGGACTCTGAGAAGGCGTCGACGAAGACGGCAATGACTGAGCTGGAGATGCTAAAGGCCATCCAGGATAAGGTGGAAATGCGGAAGGGATTTCTTCTCAACCAAGTCGCAACGAAAGTCGGCAACTTTGCCACATTCAAGTAAGTTCCTGTCTCCTTCTTCTGTCTGTATGTGTTGAATGTCTCTGTCTGTATGCTTTAGTCTGCTTCTCGTGGTATGTTAGTCTCCCTGCCAGTCTGTCCATGTATCTTTGTCTGTTCTTTTAAATCTCTCTCTCCCCATCCCTGTCCCTTCCTCCCTCCCTTTCTACCTCGCTCCTTCCCTCTCTTATTCCATCTCTGTCTTTGTCTTTCTTTGTATCTGGTAGTCTGTTTGTCTTGATCTGTTAATCTGCTTGCCAGTATGTTTCTATGTCTGTCTGGCTGTCTGTCTGTAGTTTTAACTTTCTGTTGGTGTCTTTTTTGTTTGTCTTTCTTTCTGTCTTTTGGTCTGCGCTTCTGTCTTTTTAACTGAGCCTTTCTGTCTGATAGTGGCACTACATAAATTAGCTGACATGAGCGGCTGATTGTTTAACTGTGTTGTTGTTTCCAAAGGCCTTCACCAAGTAAGCTGAACTACGAGAACGCCCTTCTCGTAACCAGGTACCTCGCTTCCAACCGACCGTTCTCACAGAGCTTTGACATTTACCTAACACAGGTATGTCTTACGAAATCATACCACTTCTTCCTATTCGCTTGCTGACTTTGGGGTAACTTCTGTCATCTACCTGGGCAATAAATTGCAGTAGTCTGACTTATTTATTCATTTATTCAGAACCTCTGTGTATAACACACGTATTAACACTGATTCTGATATGGATGTCTTTTAAAGGCGCTTTACAGATACATAAACACCTACCTGATACATACATTAATATTATTAATTAACAACTTCTATCGTGCTGGTGTCTAATGCATAAGGCATCAACCAATGCCAAGCCATAGTCAGGCCAATAGCCAGAAAGTAAATCCACTTAGGCAGAGAGGCAGCCTATGGTGGATAAGCTATTTGAAAAAGTAAGTCTTGAGCTGAACACATCTATCTTAGGTATGACCAGGGAAAGACAATCAGGTGATCTGGTTGAATAATGATAAGTCTGGAGAATGAGGACTGATTTCAAGTATAGTGTGTTTATAACCTATAAGCCCCAATTTGAAACACGCATACCTATACATGCATACAAACATACCTGCTTACGTACATTCTTGAAAGGAGGAAGGAAGCAGATGTTACATATTTTTTGTCAAGTCTAGTTTTAGCTGGCAGCTGGGTTGTCATCACTGTTGTTGTCATCATTGTTGTTGTCATCACTGTTGTTGTTGTCATCATGGTTGTTGTTGTCGTTGTTGTCATCATTGTTGTTGTCATCATTGTTGTTGTCATCACTGTTGTTGTCATCACTGTTGTCATCATGGTTGTTGTTGTCATCATTGTTGTTGTCATCATTGTTGTTGTCATCACTGTTGTCATCATTGTTGTTGCCATCACTGTTGTTGTCATCACTGTTGTTGTCATCATTGTTGTTGTTGTTGTCATCGTTGTTTTACTGTTGTCATTTTAGATTCTCAAAGTTCTGAACGAGACAGCAGTTGCCGTAAGAACAAAAGCCCTCAAGTGCCTAACGGCTGTTATTGAGGCAGACCCAGCGATACTGGCAAGGGTAAGGGACCAAAGCTACATGTGGCATATGCTTCTTGGGGCTAAAGCTACATGGGGCTAATGCTACTTCGGGCTAAGACTACATTTGGCTAAAGTTGCATTGGGCTTAGACTACTTGAAAATGTATGAAAGGTATGTTAGGATAGGTGCTGCATGTTAAGAATATGTTACATTCTTAAAATCCTGAAGATCCATTTGATGTATGGTTTATATTATGGACACGAGGTTATGGAAATGGATAAATATACTCTGGAATATGTTAGGGATTCGTTGGGCTATGGAACTGGATAACTGATACATTAGGATATGTTAAGGTTTTGAAAATGGATGAAGATATGAAGGGTGTGTGATATAAGTTTACGATGTAATTAGTGATATGATAGGCTATGAAACTATTACATCATTTTTCTTATTTATCATAAAGAGGATGATATATGAGGAAGATGTAAAAGAGATATGTTAAGTTAATGTAACGTTATGTTAATTTAATCTGTTCTGGTCGTATGGTTTTAGATGGATATGCAGAATGGGGTCCACGGTCGATTTCTTGATCAGTCAACGTCTGTTCGTGAGGCAGCCATTGAACTCGTCGGCAAATTCGTTCTCATTCGACCAGAACTCACGGCACAATATTACAACATGCTGTCTGAACGAATTCTGGTAGGTGGCTCAGAGTGGGAGTATGGCTCAGAGAGGGAGGAGTATGGTTCAAAGAGGGAGTATGGCTCAGAGAGGGAGGAGTATGGTTCAAAGAGGGAGTATGGCTCAGAGAGGGAGGAGTATGGTTCAAAGAGGGAGTATGGCTTAGAGAGGGAGTGTGTGTATCTCTATGTAAATGTAAATCTGCTAAATTTTTCAGCATCAGAGAAGGGCTTAGGTCATAACAGAAGTGCACATTTTAATTTAATTTGTGAGCATTTTAATTTAATTTGTGTGCATTTTAATTTAATTTGTGTGCATTTTAATTTAATTTTTGTGCATTTTAATTTAATTTGTGAGCATTTTAATTTAATTTGTGTGCATTTTAATTTAATTTGTGTGCATTTTATTTTAATTTGTGTGCATTTTAATCTAATTCGTGCACATATGTCTTGAACCTCAGATTCAGATTTACTGGCCTTGCAGATGTAGGAAGAATAAAAGCAGTTGTCTTTACGGTGTTGCGTGTATTCGTTTAGGACACTGGGATAAGCGTGAGAAAGCGAGTCATCAAGATCTTCCGAGACATCTGCCTTGAACAGACGGAGTTTCCAAAGATTCCCGAAATGTGCGTCAAGATGATTCGCAGAGTGAACGACGAGGAGGGCATTCGCGTAAGTCAGACGACGGAGGGTACCGAACGATCATCTGTTTTACTGATTATTTGCATTACTAATCATTTGTTTGATTTTGATTTTTCCATTGCACCTAGAACAAGGTGTTGATTTTTCTATTGCACCTAGAACAAGGTGTTGATTTTTCCATTGCACCTAGAACAAGGTGTTGATTTTTTCCATTGCACCTAGAACAAGGTGTGGTGTGCAGCACAGCGGTCTATTGTTAACGCATTTGGTCAGTGATCATGTGGTTGTGGGTTTGACTCTGTGTAACAACCCTTGGCAAGTTGTTTGCGCACACTTTGCCTCTGTTACCAAGCAGTATAATTTGGCACCGGTGTAAGCTCGGAAGTAAACTGCAAGTCCTGTGATGCACTGGCCCCATGTCCAGGACCTTGGGATTCGTCCATTGCCAACTCAAGGGCCTAAAGAAAAGGAAATGAGCACCTCCCTGTGGGTCACAGGAGCTTTACTTACCTAGAACAAGCTGAGAATAGAGAAGGCTGTGGAAATGGCATGTGTTGTGGAACTGGCAACACTTCAGAGAGAGGCACACCACAGATGACGACGATGATGATGAACTAGCTGTGCAATCAAACAATGCTGAGCACCTTTTTTATTTGATAGCCGGGGAATGTGATCTAATATAAGATTGCATTAAAATACATATACAATGTACATTGCTGTAAAGCCATTTTCTTCTTCTTTCAACAGAAACTGGTGAACGAGACGTTTCAGAGCATGTGGTTTACACCGGTACGTGACAAGGACATGTCACGACTTCTGACACGTGTCATGAACATCACTGAGGTGGTTGCTGCATGTCGCGAGTCTGGTTATGACTGGCTCGAGCAGCTTATGGACAACGTGAGTCTACAAAGCTTCAAATGGCTACAATCATCGGAAGTAGTTTAGTAATAATTGCATAAGCAGTATCTGTAAAAATAATAATGAGTTATTTAAGGTAACTAAAGTGTTTTTTTAATCTTTTACTTTACTGGTTATTTGATTTACTGATCATGTGTTTTATCACTTTTGTTTGACTGATCAGTTGGTTTACGTATCGTGTGTTTTATTAAAGATTTGTTTTGATGATCTTGAGTTTTACTGGTCATTTGTTTTAATGATCACATCTTTTATTGGTCATTCATTTTAAATCATTTCCTTTACTAGTCATCTGCTTAATGATCACTTGTTTTATTTGTGACCAGAAATTTCACATATTGATCATGATCATTTAAATTAATGATCAAGTGTTTTACTGATTAGTTTTGCTGTTGCTGAGTTGTTCCATTTGCTGGCGTGTGTAGTTGCTGAAGAAGGAGGAGGATGCAAAGGAGAAGCCAGTGGAAAAGGCCTGCATCCAGATCGTCAACTGTTTGGTGGAGAACGTCTTACAGCTGGAAGAAAAGGCAGCAGGTAAACTCAACTATGGGTTCTTTTATCCATCACCTTTGTCCTTAATTCCCTAATCGCTTTAGGCAAGAGAATATCACAAAAAGGTGCTATATAAATAGTGATATGTAAGAGTATCATTTGCAGTGGCAAGGGAGTTGGTGTTATTGAAATTTACCCTCTCCCAGGAGGGTTTTGCATCCCTGTGAAGAAGTAAGTAAGTAAAGTTCCCATGAAACATTGGAGAGGTGCTGCTTCATTCTGTTTAGCCAGCAGTGGGTGCATTCCAAGTTCCTGGATGCAGGACTAGCACATTGCAGGACTTTCCATTTACTTGTCAGCTCACACCAGTACCAGATTCGAATATTCTGTGATAAAGACAAGTATGCCTGAACAGTTTGTCAAGGCAGATTACACAGAGTCTACTTAGCAAGCTCAAAACCTCAATCATCTGATTACTGACCCAGATTGCTAACAAACAGACCACCGCTCATACCTGTCTCAAGTTTAGGGTTCTTATAAAAAAAATCATAGGGTAATAATTAGTTCAGTCTTGATCAGGAGTTTCCTTGAAGTAGTGGTATATAAATTATTGTTTATTACTCGTTCACATGTTTTTATGAGGAGTTTCTATGGAGATTTGTTAAAAAGTGTGTTACCTTTACCTTCGACTGACACATATTGAGTTTCAGAAGTTGGCAACAGTTGTGTTACTTTACCTTTCTTTACGTTTGTCTGACGTGTCATTTGTTGTTGTCTGTGGTTTCAGAGGTTGGCAAAGCGAGCAATTCACGCCTGGTCGCCTGCTTCTCCACGCTCTACTTGTTCTGCAAAGTGAAACCAGATCTACTTGTGCCACACTGCATCATCATCCAACCGTATCTCGACATCAAATGCACCGTACGTTATTCCTCGCTCAGCCGATGGACACATGGCGTTTTAACACATGTCTTACTTACATCGAAATCCTCATTGCGTTTGAACCATTGTCGTAACAACTAATGGCAGCTCTTGCCTGGAGCTCAAACTTCTATCGAACATGCATTGGCAATGGATACGTCCTTGTATAGATTCTAACCTGCTATGTCCGTTGGTTGGGAGCATCCATTTGACGTTGAGATTATGTTAACAACTTATCTGTTGACGATTCCTATGCTGGCTTTCTTTCTAAAACGAATATCCCTTGAATTAATCTTTCTTGGGGGTTTTATCGCTTTTCATTCAATGTCACGAGCCCATGACCTCGGCACTCCCTCAGGATCCCACAGATATCAACTGGCCATATTACATTATGTTTAATATATGTGTTTATTAATGCACCCATATATATGCACATTGTATAACTTAAAGTACAGCTGTGTACACGATTTCAGTCCGTGATGAGGGGCAGGGTGACCTGTTTCAACTGTTTGAACTTTGACCTGTTATAACTTTTTCATATCACGTGATTCTCTGTAACTCTAGAATTTAGTGTGTGATCTGTATAAACTGTGGTCTAGGGTCAGGGTGACCTGTTGCTCTTGAACAACGTGGCTCGGATCTTGGAGCTGGCAGTGCCTCTGATGGATCATCCGAGCGAGAGTTTCCTCGCTCAGCTGGAAGAAGATATGATGAAGCTCATCCTCAAGCATGGCATGATGGTAAGCCACGGAAACGTTTAGTGAAGAATATGTGTACATGATTATATCTTATCTAATTACTTCTGCAGCGCCGTTATTTTAATGCGTAAAGCATCAGTTGACAGTCGCTTCAAACCGTAGTAAAAATCATAACCCACTGGAGAAGCCAGGTCATCATCATCATCAGTCACCATGGGTTCAGCGCCCGTAGGTGCTTGATGCGCGCTTCACTATCCTCATCCAATTGTCTTTATCCTGTGCCAGGTGGCTTAGTTGTTGTAAGGAATTATTACTGCACCAAGAGATGATGTCGTCTACCCACTCTCTGTTAGGGCGTCCTCTTCTGTTCTTCCCTCCCATCCTGCCAAACACTATCGTCTTGAGTATTCTGGAGTTATCCATTCGACATATATGCCCAAATAATTGCAATTTTCTATGGATTAGTTTTTGGAGTAAAGTTGTTCTTGGTCCAATTTGCTTGTATAGCTCCTCATTCGTCACCTTTCTTCGCCAACCGATTCTCAGTACCTTCCGATAGCATGTTCTTTCAAATGCCATTACTAAGCCAGGTCGATGTACATTAAGCTGGAGAAATATGTCAAAGAAAATACAGATAAATAATATTAAAACCAAATTGTGAAAAAATGGAATAGTTAACAGGAAAAGTTAAAAATGAAGGGGTAAACAGAGCGAGAAGTTATGAAAATGGAACTGCTTTGTGTGCAAGGACTTTAAGAAGGTTGTTAACGATATAATTTCGGAAAAATCATACAGGCACCATTGTGGTTTTAAACTTTATTTTTCTACAGGCAGATAGTATGCCAGATAAAAATAACGCACAGATTCTTACAACTAGAAATGTTAACTTACAATTAACACAGTTCAGCAAGCAACATTGTACAATAACATTATAATTTGTGCATCACGCACTAGTTACTAGAGTGACTCTTCCACTCTTGTCTAACTTAGAACGAACTATTTTTGTCCCTGCGTTTTAACTTTGTAACTACAAATGAAACACGCCCCTTTTCCTACTTCTCTTTCTTCACCCTCTTTAACCTGTAGTGCCATCTGTGTAAAATCTTGTGCACGGTTTGTTCTTGATTAATGCATGTTGCGTGATTCATGTTGTTGGTTCTTGTAGATTGTGCAGAGCTGTGTTAGTTGTCTAGGTGCTGTTGTCAAGGATGTCACTCACAATTTCAAGCTCGTTCGTGATTGCTTCCAGCGTTTCTTCGGTGAGTTCTGAAAGACCTCATAAAACATAAAACATCCCCTCCCACCAGCTTTTTCATCTTCATCTTCTAATCTAGTGACTTTTACAGCACCATTGTCGTACAGCCTAAGGCATCAGTCCATGGTTGCTTCAAGTGAAATTGTAATCAATTAATAATCCACTGTGGAAACCAGGTCGAATTCCTTTAAAGTTCTGACCTCGAGTTTATTGAAGTCTGACGTTTTAAGTTTGTAGTTTGACCCTTTTAACTTTGACCTTTGTTCTATCTTACCTTGCTGTTGACCTTGAGTCCATTTGACCTTGAATCCTTTGACCTTGATGTCTTTGACTTTGGCAGGACTGCTTTCCAACTTCAAGTCAGAGAAATTTGCAGATCCAAAGAGTTCGCTCTTCCTCTCGAGTCGGCCAACGCTCCTGCGTTCGCTTTTCACGGTCGGTCTGCTCTGCAAACACTTCGACCTTGACGCAGAAGAATTTGGACAGAAAGAAAAGAAGGTATGCCCAGGAAGAGGTGGACGACTGTGATGATGCTATATGTACCTATGAATGCTTGTATGCACATAAGTATCTAGCAAAGCTTAGACTAGAAAAGTCACTGCTGTAGTTGTTGATTGGTTGTTTATGTTGCATAGAGGATAATGAGCAACGTGACTGGATATTCTCAGCGACGCGGTGGTCTGTTTGATAGCGACATGGGTCTGTAATCCAGCGATTTGTTGGTTTGCGCCTGCTTAGTGGGCTCGGTGTAACGACCCATGTTGTAACGACAAGGGAACTTTGTGTCCCTATTTCTACTGTCCCTGGTCACCGACTGTTGCGATTGGCTGTTCAGGGAGACCTAGTGGTCTCTATGGTTTGCACTACCACCGCACAGCGGTGCAGCTATGCCGTTGTTGGCCCTGCTTCATGGAATGACCTGTCTGGCAACCTTAGGCCAGAATTCCTCTTTCTCCCTTCTCTCTCGTTTCCGCAAGCATTTGAAGACTGTGTTATTCCCTGGGACATTGGGCTGGGAGCACCTCTGATGAGTTTTATCTTGAAGTGATGCTTTATAAATTTCTAATTACAAATACAATTAGTGGTTGTTCATGCACACATCTCATGCCGCTGATTCAGTTTTAGCGACCTCACGTGCGTAATTAGTGCAACATAGAAATAAGTATGATAGTGGCATTCTGCTGAGTTACATTATTGTGGTGACAGGTTTCGATTCGTGAGAGGGTTTTTGATCTTCTGCTGCACTTCCTCAATCATTCCGATGAAGAGGTGAAACACAAGGCGCTCACTGGCATCGGTAAGAACCAGTCATCTTGCTCTTGCCAACTCGTTTGCGCACACGTGCTTCTATCTCCAAGCAATATAGAGTTTAGTACTTGCACAAAGTGGGAGGTAAACGGTAAGTCCTGTAGTGCTGGTTCCATGCCCGGACCTCATCTACTGCCAACTGATGCACTGGCCCCACGCCCAGACTTCATTCACTGCCAACTGAAGGGCCTAAGAAAAGAAATTATCATCTCCCTAAGTTCCAGTATGAGGAATGGAACCTTTACTTGTTTACTTGGGTAATTTAGAGTTTGCTTAAGCTGAGATATTCTGTTGTTTTTGAAGGTTTCTTTGTAACTCGAAATTATGAGTTTATGCTCGGAAAGCAACTGAGAGACGACTACCAGGAGCTGCTGACGAGCAATGAGGTGCATCATTCGTTCAGCCACTGATTTCATCTTTCATTCTTTAGTCTGTTCAAGTGTTTGGTTGTTTGTTCTGTCATTCATTCACTCAGTCGTTCAGTAACGCTGTCATTGACTTATTAAGTTATTTGTTAATTAATTACACAGTCTTTCAATCACTCGATCATTCATTTGTTCAATTTTCATTTATTCAGCCACTCAGTCATTCGGTTATACATTTATACTTGGTTGTTCATTCACTAAGTCACTCAGTTATTCAATTTATTCTTCAACTATGTATTCAGTCACTCAACGTGTTCATTCATTCATTCACTAGATGATCTATTAAATCATTCTTTCACTTGCTGATTTATTCTGGTACTCGGTTATTCAGCTAAATCGATTATTTAGTCACTCATTTATTTCCGTCTTTATTTATTCATGCATTTTTCATTCCTTCGTTCATTCATCCTTCTTTCATGTTATGTGGTCTTTGTTTAGTCAAATTAAAAAGATAAAAGCATTTGGATGGCCTAGTTAGCTACATCAGTAAGCGCGTATGCCAAGGAAGCTTCGGTGCGTGAGGATCCCAGGTTCAAGTCCCGGTCGTGGCTTATTTCAGAGATTTGAATCTCGGGCTAGTACGGTCCGTGCGCGGAGACCTTAAATGGCATGTAGCGGTGGTGAAGGATCTCACCCGTGCGCGGGTGGAGGCCATATGGCCGCTATAGAAAAACGTGTACAATTTACAATTTATTCCTTTGTCTTAGAATCCAGTTCATTGTCTTTCTTTGTCTTAGGTGCCAGTGAAGATGCGCTGTCAGGTTCTGATGAACCTCAAGACTTATCTAATCGAAGAAGAAGTTAAAATGATGAAAGCCGATGCCGACTGTGAGTCAAAGCCATCGACTTATCATTTGACTTCTGTTACTAATAAAACTCACTCAAATCCTATTCTTTAAATAATTCGGTAACAATAAAAATTCCAATCTTAATTTGAAATTAAGAGTGATAGAATTATTTTCGTTAACTGGTAATAAATATTCAAATCATAATTTTAAATATTTGCTGATTTATTTACTCATCAATTTATTCACTGATGACAATCGTTCAAATCTTAAATTTAAAACAAAATCAAATCTTAAGTTTAAAACAAAAAGGCAGAACTTTATTCTGACTAATAGCAATCAACCAAATCTTAATTTTAAATTTGAAAAATGTTTGAATTTTAATTAAGAGTGATGGGACTATTTTATGGCACCCTAGGATGTCCTGGGCTGATGAAAAGGTACGCTGATTGAAATTTAAAAAGCAGAAGATTTATTGTAAATTATTTTTCTCTTTTTAAATTATATTTCTCTTGTGGTTGCCTGGATAAACCTAACTGCATAGCTACCTGTCACCTCCAACTGATAAACTGTCATCAAAACGAATTATTTTTAAGAGATAAGTTGTCATTTGAAGTTGATTTTGAATTTGGACCAGTTTGAGCATAATAAAGTTCATACTTTTGCATTTTCAACTGATGGCATTTATTCCTTGGTGCAGTTGAGGATAGGAAAACAAGAGGAGGATAGGAAAACAAGAGGAGGATAGGAAAACAAGAGGAAGACCATAGACTACTCATTATTATCATCTTCATCTGTAGGGTACCCCTCTCTGGAGCATTGCCGTTTCCATAACGTGTAGCCAGGCATCTCTGTTCTGTGCTTGTCTCCAGGCTGTATGTAACCTGAAGTTCAGTGGGCGTAGGTCAGCTTCCACTGTTCTAGTCGATGTATGGCTAGGACAAGAACAGTGGAAGCTGTTGTTGGACTCATCATCATCATAATCATCATGTGTTGTTGGACTGGATGATGATGAATGGATACAGCAAGCTGAAGGAGGAGGCACAACTCTGTGAGGAGCGGCGCCATTGGGCATGTGAATCTGTCCGAGTACAGAGAGTACCTGAAGAACAAGGCACGTTTTTCACGTGTTGTGTAAATTTTAGTATTGAATTGCAGTTATGTTTTCTCGAATTGCTGATGGAAAATGAGTTTTGGTTTTTGTGTTGAAGGGCGAAAGGTGCACGACAAGGAGGATCTCAAGGAGTTGGGTGACGTTCAGTCTGGGTGAGTTCATGTTAAAATAAATTTCGTGATTCAATAGCAGATGTGGATGTTGAACTATATTTCTCTCTGCAGTGTCTCGTTCTGGTAGTTTACCTTGTCTTATTGCTGAGGGGTTTTCTTGGAAAGGTGCTATATGAGATAAGTGCTAAATGAATTAATCCTATAATTTAATTATTGAATAGTGAGTTAATAATAACAATAACAAAAATAATAATAAATTAATTTTATAATTTAACATTTGACATTTTCTTGAAGTGGTGCTGTATATATTGCAAATAAAGTGTGATTTGGGAAGAACAGGCCAATTTGTATGGTGCATTTAGAGCACATTTACGTCAACACAAAAGATTTTTCAACCCTTTCCTGTTGACCTTTTGATTTCAACATCAGTTGCGGTGAATACTGACTTTTATTATTATTGTTATTTTTTTACCCAAGGTAAAAATTATCCCCATGAACTAAAAAATTAAGTTAGGAGTATAAAATGATCTCTGAGAAATCAGGCCTTGTCCCAGTTTTTTTTTTATTATTATTCTTTCTTAACTGCCTGCCAGCATTATATCCACAATGCCAAGCTGCCATCTATGATCCTTGATGGCACCAACTTGTCACCAGTCTCTTTGTGTTTCCTGATCCATCAGATTTCGATCGGGCTTTTCCAATGGATTGCAATATTTACTACGGTTTCTTTTGGAGTGACTGTCAAATGATGTCTTTAGCATTATGATAACAGCGCTCTAGAAGTCATTAGATTAGATTATATGATAACAGCGCTCTAGAAGTCATCAGATTAGATTATATGATAACAGCGCTCTAGAAGTCATTAGATTAGATTATATGATAACAGCGCTCTAGAAGTCATCAGGTTAGATTATATGATATTTGTGGTCGAGAAGTCATCAGATTAGATTAGATTGGATCATCTAATCTTCTCGTGCTTTGACCTCTTTCTGGAATTCCTGTCTTTTGCTTTCAGGATGGCCAGTACAATTATCCAGGTCTACCTGAAGCAGGTGCTCGAGTCATTCTTTCACGTCAACGCACAGGTGCGTCTTTCGGCGCTCGAGGTCATCATCCTCATCCTCCGCCAGGGACTCGTCCATCCTGTTCAGGTAACACAGTCATACCCTCCAGGTTTATCCCATTTGAGGGTTAGGATTGTGCACTGGAACCTGCGTTATGTGCACTTCGTATTAAGTCGAATTCCATAGTTCGTTTAGTATATATATATATCGATTCAGATCAGACATGATCAGATGTGATCAGATATGTAGATCGATTCAGTTGGACTTTATATATATATATATATATATATTTATATATATATATATATATATATATATATATATATATATATATATATATATATATATATATATATATATATTATCGATTCAGTTCAGATGTGATCAGATATGTAGATCGATTCAGTTGGAGTTGTATATATATATATTATATATGACATGTGCTCAGTGAGTGAGGCATTCATTCAGTTTTTATTTATGTATTGTTTCCAATGATAATGTCATAACACGGAGTGTACAAACCATATCAGAAATACAAAGGGCAGATCCAGACGAGACTAAGGTCCAACTTTATAGTGTAACTTCAAATCAGATAAAAATGATGAATAATCGACAGAGCATCAGTCCAACCTGCAGAACCAACATGAACAGACTCCCAAAACTTTTAAAACACATGCAATGCTTAAATTATAAAATTAATTAATTTATTATTATTATTTTTGTTATTATTATCATTAACTCACTATTGAATAATTAAATTATAGGATTAATTCATTTAGCACTTATCTCTTTTGTACAGTGATACAGGCGTTATTTCAAATTGAATAACTGATCTAATCTAATTCTAAATGCCTTTGTCTTATCTAATCTGTGGGTTTGTTGTAGTGCATGCCTTATCTTATCTGCATGGGATCGGATGTCGATAACAACATTCGTCTCAAAGCCGACCAGCAACTGCAGGAGATCGATAAGAAGTATCCAGGATTCATTCAGGTTTGTTACAGATTGATTGGTGAGATGGGTTGAGTGATTGGTTAACTGATTGGCTGGTTTGATTGACTGCTTTGCTTGGGTGATGATAAACTGGTTTGGCTGATTGATTTTGGTTGATGGGTTGGATGATTGTTTGGCTGGTTTGATTGGCTGGTTGTCCTGATTCATCGGCTGGTTTGGTTGATTGGTTGGCCTGATTGAGTTTTGAATTTAGTTGATTGGTTAGGCTGCTGGATTGGCTGGTTTGATGAGTGATTGACCGAGTTGTTTACTTGTTAGCCTGATGGATTGGTCTGTTTGATTGATTGATTGATTGATTGGTCAGCAGTGTTACTTGAAATATTTTCGACTTGGGTTGCTTAATTTTGCTTGGCTGGTAGATCGATTCAGTTGACTGACTGACGATCGATTCTTTGGTTGATTTTCGTTTCAGATGAAGGCAATGCACGGCGTGAAGATGTCATATCGTCTACAGGAGTTGCTGCAGCAGGCGGCTGCTGCTGCAGGCACGTCATCATCGTCATCCAGCGCTGGGTCCAGCACTCTGCTGCGTGGCGTCCGACTCGAAGACAACAACTACGTCAGCCTCAACTCTTACATCTACTCGCTCATCCGCGGCAACCGAGGACAGCGAAGGGCGCTCCTCACGACCGCTCTCAACATGTTCGATGACACTGCGGTCAGTCTTTGGCTTCTCAGTTACTGTGCGTCCTATCTCATTAGTTACTTCGCCTCATTAGTTACGGTGCATTATTTATTGTTACTCGTGAGTTATCCTTGCTAATCCTTCATACCAACAAATATTGAACTCGATCAGGGAACATTGTGCCTCTTGTTGTGCCCCATACCTAAACTTTTAGGCTGTCAGGCCTTCTAATTTGCTAGTCCACGACTTTGGAGTTTGCTGTCAACTTCTATTTGTTCTGTCAGTTCTTTGATGCCATTCAGGTCTAAACTCAAGACTCATCTGTTTCAACTTGCTCATTCACCACAGGCTAGCTTTAGATTTTGGTTTCTCTGACCTATCGGAATTCGACCCGGCTTCTCCGACAGATTATGATTTTTGGATTGCGTTTTTGACTTGAAGTGACCGTCGTCTGATGCTTTGGTCATTATGATAACGGCGTTATAGAAGTCATTAGATTAGTTATGGTTATTAATTAGTTATAATTATTTACAGAGTAGTCATATTCTTGAGTTATGATTTATTAGTTGGTGGCACTGAGGATGCTGAGTTATGTGTAAGGTGGATGTTGTGTTTACAGAAGACACCGTTGAGTGAGCTGATCTACATGGCCGACAACCTGGCATACTTTCCGTATCAGCAGCAGGACGAGCCTCTCTTCATCATCCACCAGATCGACATCATAGTCTCAGTATCCGGATCCAACCTCCTCCAATCATTCCGAGAGGTAGCCAACCGTGTGACTGTCTCTCTTCCTCTTTGTCTTTCTCTGTCTGGGTGTGTGTTGCTGTGTGAGTTTCTTTGTGTTTCTGTGACTCTGTTTGCCGGTCTTGAGAGAGGTGAATGGACTTCAATTGACTGTCTGTCTGTTCTTCTGTTTGCGTGTCTGTTGTCTTCTTATATGTATATTTCTAGCTTTGCTGTTATTGGTTAGCTCTTGTTGAGTGTGTAAGGGAGAGGAGGTGGTAATGAGGAAACTGATGACGTGTAGGAACAGTTTGTGATTGATTGCTCATGGTGAATTAAGGAATGAAAGTAAATGAGAGTGAGTGAGAGTGATTGAGCGAGTGAGTGAGTGAGTATTAGTGAATGGTTGAATGAATAAGCAAATGAACAAGTTGGTGAATGCGTGACAACATCTGAAGTTCTTTGATGTTGTTTGTCAAGGTGTTCTATCCTGGCACCAGCGAAGGTCCGTCTGGCTCTGCAGTCCAAGAGAACCACCAGCCAGATGAAGATGATGAAGATGTTGAAACGCTCCTAAGTGAGTACAGATGTGTTGAACTTCTGGTTCTTTGGTCTTGGATTCAAATCCAGGCCTTGGCAGAAGAACCAAGCAATGCCCTACATCTGCTTACTGTTTATCAATGCATGCTTGTATCCATTTTTGTCAGATTAGATTAGATTAGATGACTGTTGTATATAATAATCAGGAGAGGTCACTTCCCAGTTTTCTGGGCACTGTTTGCTTCCAGGTGAATTTGTTGTTCCTAGCGATCTTTTGCACCACTTAGGCCAATAAATGCAGTGCTTCTAAGATGTACACCTGAAACTCGTTTTGATGCTCTCTCTGGGAGCTGTGTCAATGACTGCCTTATGATGGTATCATGTTATAGCAAGTTTGTTTTCTATGAGTGAACTAATTCTAGGATTAGTTAGTGATGGTTATTAATTAGTTATGATCGTTTTTGAATTAGTCATATTCTTGAGTTATGATTTATTAGTTGGTGTCACTGATGATGCTATGTTGTATGTATGGTGATCGTTGTGTTTACAGACGACACCATTGAGTGAGTTGATCTACATGGCTGTTTTATTTTTTATTTATCTAGGGCTGTTTTATTTCAAAATTTGTGTAGTAAAGGAATCTCTGGTGTATGTAAAAGGCACTGTAATAAGTGTCTACATGCATCGTGTGTTTATTTTCTCAGCTTAGGTTTAGATTACTTGGTCTTAGCTTACGTTGTGTTTGTACGTGTGCACGTTTGTCAGGGTTGATGCCTGAGGATGTGGCTTCAGTCCAGGAACTCTTCCTCGCTTCTCAGGGTTGCATTCTCCTCCTCGTCCTCAAACAACACCTCAAGGACATGTACAGTTTCACTGACAAGTACGAATGTTCAGTTTTTGTTGAATTTGGGATCAGTAAAAGAGTCAATCAATCAATCAGTGCTATGTAGCACTCGTTACTTGCTGCTAATCATCAAAGAAATGCAGATTTGGTGTTTTTTGTTCTAATTACTGAGGCTTGCTTTAATAAATTAGTTATTAGATAAGCCTATTGAAGTAGGACGCATGGTGTAGTGGTATGCTTGGTGCCTTCTAACTGAAAGGTCGCGGGTTCGAATCTGCCTCAGGCCACTGCGTAGCGACTTTGGACAAGTTGCTCACCTACAATTGTCTGTGATTAAGGCAGCGGGAAGCCACCTCACTCATCTCATCCCCGGGTGGCATGAAAGCCAATAGACCTGCCTTCGGGCAGAGAACTCATCATCATCATTGAAGTAGGATATGTGAAATTTCATAACTTTGGTATTACTCATTTAATGACTTAGTAAATTAATTATTCTGCTGTTCCAGATGTATTGTATTCCTTTTGGACTGAATTTGCTGAACTCTTGGCTGCTTAAAACCTTATGGTATAAAATACTGTAAAATAAAACAACTTATTTATCATATAAATCTTTTAAAGTCAGTGTTGTGAAATGCAATAACATGGCATTTTTTTATTCTAAAAACTTTTGTTTTTCATTAGTTTTGTCAATGATCCTAACACCTGTGTGTTGATGTTGATTTAGCAAAATTCAGCGAATATGGTGTTGATGTTGATTTAGCAAAATTCAGAGATATTCGCTGACCGATACGAAGACGTTTGACAAACCAGTCAACCGTAAAAACGGGGTAAAGTTCAACCCAAAGCAGGCACTCGAGCTGGTTCGACACGGTCCGCTACCCACAGAACTGGATGAAGATGGCCGACGCGAACTCATCCAGTCGTACCTCAATGTATGCAGCTGATCTTGTTTGTTTGTGTGTGTGTTTCTGTCTGTCTGTCTGTCTGTCCGTGTATAGCTAACAGAGTTGTGTATTAAGTGTTCACTTATTATTCAAGCCCTTGAAATGTAAAAATTATAGTAATATAGTTATTCCCTTGAGTTATCCAGCCAAGATGCCTTTCATTGCCTACTTTGACTTGAATCTGAGGACGTGAATTCATCTACTTTACTTTTCTTGCATTACTTTGCCATTTTTTCCTTACCTTACGTTTTTGCCTTACTTTGCCTTACTTAGTAGTTAATGTGTTCGGCTGTCAACACAGAGGTAGAGGGTCAATTTCCTTCGGGCAGAGAGATGGTGTGAAATTCTACTCCCACTGTGCCCCCTACCTAACTTGGCTTTACAGCGAGTGCATTGAACATACGCTGTTGGTGGTAAGATCAGAGGGCAAAGGAGAAGACTGGCCACCCACCCTGATACGCCAAGGCTGAGAAAAGTGAAGTCGATTACACTCTATACCCTTGGCTTGCTTCTTGGAGGAATTGCTCTTCTTTTGTAAACCAATGTGCAACTAGATATTGGTTAATGAAGAATTTACTTACTTACTTACCGTGCATTGTGCTTACAGTTCAAGGAGTTGATGTTGAGCATCGATCGAGACGAGAACGACGACGACGACGATCGACCCAACGGTCCGTTGACGCAGGGCGCCCAAGCGTTGACAGCCAATGCAACCAATGTCGATCGATCGGAATCCTGCGAGGGAGCAGCCTCCACGTCGACCTGTCCTGTTACCGTAAGTTTGTCTGTCGAGTCACTTCCTGTCTGAGCTTCACTAGCTCTTAAGGATCTGTGACTGGGCTTTGCTGAGTTCTCTGGCTGGGGTTGTGTTATTGTGGGGCATGGAGCCGATGGGTTAGAGCGCACGGCCTGTAACATGGAGGGTACAGGTTCGAGCCTCCTCTGAGATGGTTACTGTGTAGGGTCCTGCACTCACAATTACTCTGTGCCATCGGTATTCCATTTTCCATTTTCTTGAAGTGCCTTCCCATCTTTCAAACCTGGTCACCGCCACTGATGAGGAGTAGTGAAACTAGATAAACAAGCTGCATTTCAGATGTACCTGGTGGCAGGTGTAATCTAACTTGGAATTTATATATTGCCATTTCAGTTTTAATGATGACTGGTGTGTGTGTATGTATGTATGTATCGCTAAACTTGTATAGCGCCTTTTAAGTAATTTGCAAAGGTATTGCAGCACGGCTACGTAATGGTATCTAAACGGGAACATCTTGAGATGGGCAGAAAATGTTTCCTAAACTGTTGAACAGGCAAGTGATCATTTGTCTGGTGGAAGAGTGTTCCAGAGGGACGGCACCACAGTGGAGAATTACTCAAACTGACGTGGCACAGGTTTGGAGCGCATCTTGGAAGAGCTGCATAAAGTTTTTAGAGTGTGCATCGTGTGATGAGTTGAAAGTTTAGTTTGTCTGTTGTTTATGTCTTTGCAGGGAATGATTGGTCGAACATCGTCCTCTTCCATTCACACGAATCGATTAAAAAACACTTCGCTACACAAACTATCGTCTTCGTCCGAAAAGCGCCGCGGTCGGCCCCCCGGATCGTCGTCTTCGTCACGACCCAAACCCCCGAAGCCTCCGAAACACAAGCGAAAGAAGAAGCGCTATAATCTGAGTGACAGCGAGGCGGACAGCGATGATGGGGACAGCGACCCTGACTGGGGTTGAAACTGATTGCCCCAGCCCCAACCGAGAGGCCCCTCGCTTGCCCCAGCCCCAACCGAGAGGCCCCTCGCTCGGCCGATCCTGAGAACAGTTGTTCATCGCATCCGTGTAAATTCTCGTTTCCCAGTATTTATCAGTTGGGGTATGTGGTTGTTTTTGCCGCAGGGGACAGGTGTTCCGTGGGGTTGGGTACACGTGAATCGCGGGAGGGATTGACTGTGGGGCAGTGCGTGCATGTTCGGGGTGGCTGTGGCTGATATTTTTACTGTTTAAAGCGAATTTTCTGTTTATATTTGAAGCAGTTGTAGCTGATCGAGTTGTGTGCATCTGAGACTGGGGTAGCAACGGAGGGAAGGGCGCAGGGAGGGAGGATTGTTGTATTTTGGCGAAAATGGTGCGGAAAATTTTGAAAATATAGGAGAGAATTTTTCTTTAGCTCGATCTATTATTACGAAGAAGTTTGAAGTTTCAGTCTGTCGTGTGGTTTTACTCTGCTTTGAGTTTTAATGAAGGTTACAACCAGTTCAGGTGTATTACCATCGCTTTGACCCTCTTTCAAATCTAACAGCTCCAGAATTCCAGAGATCTTTGGTTTTGGCAGAAACTCATTTGGGAGTTTAACATATGTTACATGCTGTTTCGTTTGACTGTATTGAAGCATACATTTTCTGCCCACCTTAAAACGCACTTACATAGATCGTTAGATAGCTGTGTACGGTGCCTTTGTAAGGTTCTTAAAAGGCGCTCTATTAAGTGCATATATACATACATACATACCTACACACACATACAGACATACTTACATACATTTTATTTTCATTACTATCAATACTATTGAGCATAATAACATTTCTATTACAAATTTTACCACTATTAATCTAATCTTACCTTAAAAACTATATAGCGCTATTATAATAATACATTACGTGTCGATCGATGGCGCTCCAAAACAATCGAAATGTGGTCAGTTCCAAGGGTCAGTCCTATACAACAGAGAGACAGCTCAAGAAGGATAAGCATGCTGAAAAGACCGTCTTAAGTTGAGAATGGAAAGGTACCAAGGACACAGCAGAGTGAACAGAGTATGGAGTGCATTCCAGAACTGCAGGTCTTCAGAAAAAAAGCCTTGCTCCCAATATTCGCTCAGTGTGGCAGAGAAACGGCAATCAAAGGATCTAGTGAAGTGATGAAAAGACAGGGGTAAGCAAATGCAGAAGGCACTGCGGTTGACCAGAATGCAGTGTCTTTTAGGCAATATTGGACACCAATTCTAAAATTAATTATCTGCTCAATAGCAAGCCAATACAGTGATTTAAGAACTGGGATAATGTGATCATATTTAGAGTATCTATAACAGGCAAAGCTAGAATGTTCAGAACTCTGAGCAGCTTTGACAAAATTGACATCTAAAATATTATTACTAATTTAAATTTGGAGCAGCAACTTCCCCAACTGGTTCAGAGTATACATCCGATTGAAAGTAGACTTTCCTCATCTCTCGTGTGCCTGTAGTTTTTCAGTTTTCCCTACCCACTGCTGCCAGCCAGAAATCCCACCCTGACCACTACTATCACTAATATTATTGTCGTTTTTTTTATTATAAAACTTCGTTATTTGCCGATTTCAACACTCCAAAAAGTCTGTAGATAAATAATAACATTGCAGTGAAGTAAGCGAATGTTCACCAAAATATCGACTGTGTCCATGGTCAACATTTGCATAACCTATTGTTTGTTCTCTTGTTATTGTTGTTTTTCCTGTTATTTATTAGTATTAGTATGTGCAATCCCTCAGGAACAAAAATTATGCGAGGAGCTGTATTAGTATTATTATTATTATTATTATTACATGAACTAAGTGGAGTTCATAGTAAATAGGACAAGTGTGCCAACTCCCTCGTTTTAACACTGTAGCGGAAGTGTCGTTATTTGCTCACATACGCTATGCGTGGAGGTTGTTTTAATTAAAGAAAATGTGAAAAGAGACCGTCGAGCAGTGGTTCTCAAACTTTTTCACATTGTGGCACACTTGGCAATGCAAATTTCTGTCGCGGTTGTTAATGCTGGACTCTCGTGTAATTAACCGTAATTTTAAAGTCTTTTACAATTTACACAGAATTGACTGTATGCGAATTCTATTACAATATAACCAATGAGACTCTGCCCTAGAGCACGGCCTTAAGGCCGTGCCTGGAGACGCGAGAAATAGAAGTGGGCTACTCTCCGGAGGCCCGATTTCAACGACCCCCTGTCGTGCTGTGCGTGATAGCAGCGCCCTGGGCCAGATATGCGGAACAACTAGGCATATTTAGTCATACTCGGTGACTAATTTGATGGGGGGAGGGAGGGGAAGACTAGATGGAGTTCACAGGCGTTGTTTACTCCGTTGGTTTTTTCTGCCCGTTGGTGATGAATGTGGGCCAGAGCGTCGAAGCTAGACATAACAGTGCATATCGCGGAATTCGGCGGGGGGGGGGGGCCACGTGTGAAACCACGTGATGTTCGGGCGAAACGGTTAAGAAAAATATTGTGCTGATAGCTTCACGTGAACTGGACATGTAAATTTGATTCTAAAAATAGAACCGTCGCTCTCGTTTGCTGCCGTTTCGTTTGTCAGAATCATGTTTTCTGCTGCTTTCTGTCTCTTCGTCTGACTTTTGGATCTTGACCTGGAACCGCTCTTTTGCCTATTGATTTTGTTTTGACTGAGCGCCTGTGAATAAGCTGGTCCCCGCTTTCGTTGGGCGCTGTAGAAATCTCGGAGTTACGATTACGATTGACCTAATTACGACTGACTGATTGAGAGACCACTTGGGCTTCTATTTTCCACTTAGCAATTGTTTCCTATCCTGATTTCTACTCTTACCCATGTTGCCGCTCCAATTCTAAGCAGCACCGTAGCTGTCAGTCTTCCTGCCTGACCCCGCTTGTAGGAGTACCTTAAATGGTGTGGCGCCCAGTCAAACGGGCAGCGGTGGTGAAGGATCTCACTCGATAAATTCACTGAAAATGAGCAGGGTTGAGGCCTGACTAGAAACCTTTTATTTTATATCACTTATCTAAAATATCTAACACAAAACAAGTTCCCTCCAACACTTCTTGCGTCCGTCCCTACCCGATGTCTTATCTTCAGGGATCCTTTATATTTTAACGTGTCACATTGGGGATCCAAGGATGGATCCCCAGTGTGACACGTCAAAATATAAATCCTTGGATCCCGTTACATAGACAATCGTGTAATTTACATTCAACCCTTGGATCAAGACATGAAAACAAACCTGCCTGTTGATTTTGTTTTGACTGAGCGCCTGTCAATAAGCAGATTTTCTCATCTTAGCTTTCGTTAGGAAATCAGTAGAAATCGCTGTATTACGATTTCCTCGCAAATTTTGCCATCAAAGCAACTGAATAATTTGAAATTTTTTATACCCGCTTTCAGATATGAATATTCATGAGTAATGACGTCCTGCCGGTGCATCGAATCAACACCGGACTTCATTACACATGAATATTCATATCTGAAACCGGGTATGAAATGGCAATCGGTGGGTGGGCGCAAGCGTCGATTATCGATAGCGGCGTCTTATCAGGACCGAGTTTTTTGGCCCAGAAGTCGCGTTCGCAAAGGTCGGTTAATGTTATGTAGTCCGATGTACTTGCACGTGGGTCTCTGTATCGTCTGCGGTGATTGGGGCTTCTCTGGTTTGTTTGTTTCCGTCTGCCTAAACATGCCTATGTCTTTGTTTTTTTTTTGTTTTTTGCGCGCGTGTTTGCGTGCGTGTGTGTGTTACTCTGTCTGTCTCCCTGTCTCTGCGTATGGATGGTTGATGGATAAACGGACGGACGGACGGACCCGGGAGCCATGGCGCCTAAGCTCAGGCAAGTTTTGGTTCTGTGATGCTGGGCAGGCGCATGCTCACACAACGTTTTTGGGCAATGGAGATATCTACCTATTCTTACGGATTATATCGGATATAATTGTCTAATTTTATCCACCTTAGGTCTGTATTTGGCTGAGGTTAACTCACAACTTTTAAACTTCCCGGGCCACTGGATGGATAGATGGATGGATGGATGGATGGATGGATGGATGGATGGATGGATGGGTGGGTGGGTGGATCCTGGAACCGAACCCTTTTTCCTATCGATTCTGTTTTGACTGAGCGTCTGTGAATAAGTTGGTCCCCGCGGCGCGGCTTTCGTTGGGCGCTGTAGAAATCTTGGAATTACGATTACTATTACGATGGATGATGGATGGACGGACGGACGGATGAAGAAACGGGCATCACCCTCGCACTGAAGCCTTGACGCAGGACCTACGCTTAACCAAAGCAGCTTTTCTGGCCAGTGAAGTCGGCCATGGTCTATACATGGTTCATTGACATCACACTGGCCTGCACTCTGCACTAAGATATTATTTTTCTACATGAAACTGTTATTCTTATTTTTTGAACGTCTTCGAGGCAGTCTTCGAGGCAGTCTTCTTCGCAGGTGTTTCTGTTGACATCGTCGTCATCGATGTTGTTCGTTGCATTCAGTAATCATTGTGTAAATTAATAGTGGGTTGTACAGCAGTCGTTTGCTGTGGTTGATATACGTGTATTTTTAGGTGGGCGGAGTTTCGTCTGAAATCTACGAAAACACTGAAGTCATTCAAAGGGATACGAATACACAAAGGCTATGATTCGAAAGACGTTATCAACCCAGGGCCAAATGTACTTCAAACGCAGTTGAATTACCGTATCGTATAGACCACGCTCATTCATTCCCTCCCCAATGACTTGCAAAATACTGTTTTCCTTGCAACTTTTGCCAGCCTTACATCAGACGGGCCTACTTTGACAAATGCTTTGACAAATTCGAGATAAACAACACCCACAGGTGCACACAGGTGTACTGTAGAAATCTCGATGTTACGATTACGATTACACTCGTCTATCATTTCGCAAGCCTCCTCAAAGAACTCATAACAGAATTGTCAAACGTGAACGACCTCTTGTAAAATCAAGTTCACTGCCCTATAGGCCTATTACATCATATAATCGAGCAAATGCTCCACGGTGGTATCCTTAATAATTTTTCCGTGACCTTGTACGCAACGCTAGACACTAGGTGAAACTGATTGGTCTGTAGTTTAAATTGCCTTGATCTTTGACCGGGCGGCGAATGCCCGACGCGTGATACGTCGGTGATAGAGCTCGACTCTATGGAACGCCGACGTCTCATAATTCGCCTGCAAAAATCGGTCAACTTGTTTTATCAGGCTATATAATTATATATGTATGTATGTATGTATGCGTGTATGTATGTAGGTATATATATATGTATATATATGTATGTATTTATGCATATGTATGTGTGAATATGTATGTATTCATATACGTATATGCATGTGTATGTATGGATGTATGTATGTAGTATGTATGTATGTGTATGTATGTATGCATCTGTATGTATGTATGTATGTATATATGTATGTATGTATTCATGTACGTGTATGCATGTATGTATGCAAGCCCAGATATTCGGATTACATTCGAGAAGCGCTGTACAGGCTTCCAGTTGCCTAGCGAATTTTCTTCTAAGTCATGTTCCTGGCACGTGCGTCACTTGTCGGCATTGCACCGCCATACATCAGGCAGTCTGTGTTCCATTCTCAAGCCAGCTGGGTCGACGATCCTTGAGCTCTGTTACCCGTAGAGATATGCAGTTACCGTGCTTTCACATTTCACCTCGAGCACGTCGTGCCTTCTCGTGTACTGGAACGTGCTCTTGAAACAGCTTCCCATAAGATTTACGTACTGTTGAATTGGTCAAAGCTCAGCAAACTTTTTCTGAATGTCTTAAAACGGTCTTGCTCAGATTAGTTGGATAGTCTAGCCATGTGTTCAGCACTTTTGAGAGGTACCTAAAAGGCGCTATATAAAGTGTCTATCCATCCATCCATACATGCATATATATACACTCAGACGTGTACATACGTAACCCAACACTCTGGAATAAACTCCTCCAGAACTGCGGCAGTTACCTGACCCATCATACAAACTCACCCATACTAAACCGCTTGCAATTTTTGCATTGGTTTTTATTCAAAACTGGAAACATTCCTCGTACACAGATCCTATCCTGACTCCCTTCTTCCTCTTATCCTTCTTTCCACTCCAATCCCAAACATCACCCACCGTAGCTGCCACGCTGTCTCTCCGTCTGACTCTTTGATCTTGACCTGGAACCAAACACTTTTGCCTATCGATTTTGTTTGACTGGCCCTGTGAATAAGCTGGTCCCCGTGACGTGGGTTTCGTTGGGCGCTGTAGAAATCTCGGGATTACGATGACGATCACCCCTACATACATACGTACACTTACATACACACAAACACATGAAGGTCTGTTCTGTTTAAACTGTTCTTTGCACTTTGTGTATTTCCTAAAGGCGCTGCATAATAGTTAGATACATTTATACATACATACTCACATACACATATACATACACAGGCCTTTCATAGTCTACTGTAGAACCTGCGTTTTACATGAGCTAGGTCGAGTGAAGATTTTATCGACTCTTAGGCCTAATTGGTTCGTCACTTAAGTGTGAGGCTAAACCTTATCGCCTGAGAGATTTCAACTTGATATAAACTGATTGAGATTTATTGTTACAGCAATTAGTTTATAAAACGCTGTCCGTTTTTAAATGTTCATTCCAGGTTAGAGTTAACTGAAGGTCTTTAGAGATTCAAACCCCGAGCTGGTAACGGTCCGCGCACTGGGACTTTAATTAAATGGGGTGGCGCACATTCAAAAGAGCAGCGGTGGTGAAGGATCTCACCCGATATATTCATTGCAAAATGAGCAGGGTCAAGGCCACGCGGTAGCCATGTAATACCTACGCGTTTCATGTACATTAGATGTGGGCCGATTTACTGCCCGGGCTTGTTAGGTCTTTGGCTTGCTTGCGAGATAGCAACTGGGCCTGCTTATGAAGGCCAAGACGCAGCTATGCTTAGCACAGTCTGACTAAGGCTGCTGTCTATGATATCCACGTTAACCGCTGCACAGGTAGCAGTCAAGGCCCTGTCTGGATATCAAGGACAGAGACGTTACACGTTTTGGAGAGTGGGTTCAAGCCTCCCCTAAGACGGTCACTTTGTGAGGATCATTGGCAAAGGGTCGTCCATTAAGGAAGTCCACAAAGAAGGGAGAGACAGTGACGATATCCGGACTGCTGCCTGACACCCTAAATGCGGACAAGGGGAGTTAGGTTGTGGTCAAAGCGGACGTCCGCATCAAACTCGAGTCAGACAGCATACGGTCTGTACTGCACTGGATCTAGTTTCCCTTAGCTGGACGCCGCAGTATCAAATTGCCCCACTCATTTGCACAGTTAGCCCTGCAATACCAAAATGGTAGCTTAAACTAGGCATTTGCTAGATTAAAAGGGTAGCCTAAACTAGGGCTTTGCAAGATTAAAATGGTAGCCTAAACTAGGCCTTTGCAAGATTAAAAGGGTAGCCTAAACTAGGGCTTTGCAAGATTAAAAGGGTAGCCTAAACTAGGGCTTCGCAAGATTAAAATGATAGCCTAAACTAGGCCTTTGCAAGATTAAAATGGTAGCCTAAACTAGGCCTTTGCTAGATTAAAAGGGTAGCCTAAACTAGGCATTTGCTAGATTAAAAGGGTAGCCTAAACTAGGGCTTTGCAAGATTAAAATGGTAGCCTAAACTAGGCATTTGCAAGATTAAAAGGGTAGCCTAAACTAGGCCTTTGCAAGATTAAAAGGGTAGCCTAAACTAGGCCTTTGCAAGATTAAAATGGTAGCCTAAACTAGGGCTTCGCAAGATTAAAATGATAGCCTAAACTAGGCCTTTGCAAGATTAAAATGGTAGCCTAAACTAGGCCTTTGCTAGATTAAAAGGGTAGCCTAAACTAGGCATTTGCTAGATTAAAAGGGTAGCCTAAACTAGGGCTTTGCAAGATTAAAATGGTAGCCTAAACTAGGCATTTGCAAGATTAAAAGGGTAGCCTAAACTAGGCATTTGCAAGATTAAAAGGGTAGCCTAAACTAGGCATTTGCTAGATTAAAATGGTAGCCTAAACTAGGGCTTTGCAAGATTAAAAGGGTAGCCTAAACTAGGCCTTTGCAAGATTAAAAGGGTAGCCTAAACTAGGCCTTTGCAAGATTAAAATGGTAGCCTAAACTAGGGCTTCGCAAGATTAAAATGATAGCCTAAACTAGGCCTTTGCAAGATTAAAATGGTAGCCTAAACTAGGCCTTTGCTAGATTAAAAGGGTAGCCTAAACTAGGCATTTGCTAGATTAAAAGGGTAGCCTAAACTAGGGCTTTGCAAGATTAAAATGGTAGCCTAAACTAGGCATTTGCAAGATTAAAAGGGTAGCCTAAACTAGGCATTTGCAAGATTAAAAGGGTAGCCTAAACTAGGCATTTGCAAGATTAAAAGGGTAGCCTAAACTAGGCATTTGCAAGATTAAAAGGGTAGCCTAAACTAGGCATTTGCAAGATTAAAAGGGTAGCCTAAACTAGGCCTTTGCAAGATTAAAAGGGTAGCCTAAACTAGGCATTTGCAAGATTAAAAGGGTAGCCTAAACTAGGCCTTTGCTAGATTAAAATGGTAGCCTAAACTAGGGCTTCGCAAGATTAAAATGATAGCCTAAACTAGGCCTTTGCAAGATTAAAATGGTAGCCTAAACTAGGCCTTTGCTAGATTAAAAGGGTAGCCTAAACTAGGCATTTGCTAGATTAAAAGGGTAGCCTAAACTAGGGCTTTGCAAGATTAAAAGGGTAGCCTAAACTAGGCCTTTGCAAGATTAAAAGGGTAGCCTAAACTAGGCCTTTGCAAGATTAAAATGGTAGCCTAAACTAGGCATTTGCAAGATTAAAAGGGTAGCCTAAACTAGGCATTTGCAAGATTAAAAGGGTAGCCTAAACTAGGCCTTTGCTAGATTAAAATGGTAGCCTAAACTAGGCATTTGCAAGATTAAAATGGTAGCCTAAACTAGGCCTTTGCAAGATTAAAATGGTAGCCTAAACTAGGCCTTTGCAAGATTAAAATGGTAGCCTAAACTAGGCCTTTGCAAGATTAAAATGGTAGCCTAAACTAGGCCTTTGCAAGATTAAAATGGTAGCCTAAACTAGGCCTTTGCAAGATTAAAATGGTAGCCTAAACTAGGCCTTTGCAAGATTAAAATGGTAGCCTAAACTAGGCCTTTGCAAGATTAAAATGGTAGCCTAAACTAGGCATTTGCAAGATTAAAATGGTAGCCTAAACTAGGCCTTTGCAAGATTAAAAGGGTAGCCTAAACTAGGCCTTTGCAAGATTAAAATGGTAGCCTAAACTAGGCATTTGCAAGATTAAAAGGGTAGCCTAAACTAGGCATTTGCAAGATTAAAAGGGTAGCCTAAACTAGGCCTTTGCTAGATTAAAATGGTAGCCTAAACTAGGCATTTGCAAGATTAAAATGGTAGCCTAAACTAGGCCTTTGCAAGATTAAAATGGTAGCCTAAACTAGGCCTTTGCAAGATTAAAATGGTAGCCTAAACTAGGCATTTGCAAGATTAAAATGGTAGCCTAAACTAGGCCTTTGCAAGATTAAAATGGTAGCCTAAACTAGGCCTTTGCAAGATTAAAATGGTAGCCTAAACTAGGCCTTTGCAAGATTAAAATGGTAGCCTAAACTAGGCCTTTGCAAGATTAAAATGGTAGCCTAAACTAGGGATTTGCAAGATTAAAATGGTAGCCTAAACTAGGCCTTTGCAAGATTAAAAGGGTAGCCTAAACTAGGCCTTTGCAAGATTAAAATGGTAGCCTAAACTAGGCATTTGCAAGATTAAAAGGGTAGCCTAAACTAGGCATTTGCAAGATTAAAAGGGTAGCCTAAACTAGGCCTTTGCTAGATTAAAATGGTAGCCTAAACTAGGCATTTGCAAGATTAAAATGGTAGCCTAAACTAGGCCTTTGCAAGATTAAAATGGTAGCCTAAACTAGGCCTTTGCAAGATTAAAATGGTAGCCTAAACTAGGCCTTTGCAAGATTAAAATGGTAGCCTAAACTAGGCCTTTGCAAGATTAAAATGGTAGCCTAAACTAGGCCTTTGCAAGATTAAAAGGGTAGCCTAAACTAGGCCTTTGCAAGATTAAAATGGTAGCCTAAACTAGGCATTTGCAAGATTAAAAGGGTAGCCTAAACTAGGCATTTGCAAGATTAAAAGGGTAGCCTAAACTAGGGCTTGGCAAGATCAAAAGGGTAGCCTAAAGTAGGACTTAGTACTCCGTTATAGAGTGGACGTCCGCAAAGGAAGATAGGAAAGGTAACTCAGAATGCTGAGGGGGAGAGAGAGGATTTCAAAGTAGGTCATACTTTGCGTAAGTCCTCTATGAACGACACTCAAGGTCTAGGTCAAAGTGCACTGCAGTTGCTTATCGTTATCGATTGATCCTTATTATTAGTTTTAATATTAATTTTATTATGTAGGCTATGGGTCTCTTGTGGGGCCAGTGAACATAGCCGTAGTTCATGGGTCTCGTGGGGCCAATGAACATAGCCGAAGGTCATGGGTCTCTTGTGGGGCCGATGAACATGGCTGTAGGCTATGGGCCACTTGTGGGGCCAATGAACATAGCCGTGTCATAGGTCTTTCGTGGGGCCAATGAACATGGCTGTAGGCTATGGGCCACTTGTGGGGCCAATGAACATGGCTGACAGATAATGTCAAATGAACAAAGAACATGGCTGTATGAAAATAACAGATTCTGGGGCAGACGTTGTTGACTGCCTTTCTTCCAAAGCTCTTAAGTTTTAAATTGTAGTATCTACTTTGTCTTGTTCCGTTTTGGACAGAAGTGACAGCTGAGCATATCAGACGGCCCTACGTCAAACTGATTTTGTTATCCTCGGCGCTCCATACTCGACTCTCCTTCCCTTTATCGATCTTTTTCTTTTGGGGCCGTTGTTGTGTCACGTGACGCAATCCCGCGCAAGGCCAAGGCCGCGCTCAATGTTTATAAGTCACGACCACAGGTTCTGTCAAGATCATTCGCAAAACACGCGTTGATCGGTATAAGGTTCTGGTGAGTACAAAAGATATACGTATAGCGATTGGAGTGCCTCACACAACTGGAGCGATGTTTTCCCGTAAAGCCGCGACGCTAGCTTTGAGGGTTGTCGGTGTGAGCGGCCGTGAGGGTCCGTCGTGCATGGCAGCCTTGTCGAGTACCGAATACCGTGGAGTTTCGTACCTCATCTCTGCCTACCAGTCTGCCCGTCTGGACCTGGGAGCAGCCAATTCGCCGACCCTTGACGCAGCCCTTCTGAGTCGGGAGACCGCAGCCGAGCCCCTGACTGAGTTTGAGAGCCTCAAGGTCGGACAGCTTGTCCAGACCGAGGCCTGGAAAACCAGCGTCGAAGGAGATGGTCGGACTGGAACCGTGAGTCTTCATTCGACCATGCAGAGCAACGTTCCGGAACCGTATGCAAGCCTAAACAAGAGCCCAAGTCATCTGAATATGCCTCGTGGTGTAGTGGAGAGAAGACAGCAGAGGCGATTCTTGTCGGAGGATCGAATCCAGGCCAAGACTGAACAGTCGTGGGATTAAGAGGTAAGACCAACCGTTAGGACTCGGTTGTATAGTCTGTCGGTCAGTTAAACAATCATTGATGAATTCAATTCAAGTCAATCATTGATGAATTCAATTCAAGTCAGTCATTCAGTATTTTGCTAATTCAGTCAATTGATCAGTCAATAAATAATTCGGTCAGTCATTCAGTCAGTCTTGCAGTCCAATAATTCATTTAATCATTGTGTCAATTAAATCGATAATTCAGGCATTT
This sequence comes from Norana najaformis, assembly GCA_964023275.1. Lineage (NCBI taxonomy): Eukaryota > Metazoa > Annelida > Clitellata > Crassiclitellata > Hormogastridae > Norana > Norana najaformis. The sequence continues at coordinate 12,584,832 of OZ029929.1, forward strand.
GATCAACCAGTCACAGTCACCTGGTCAGTAATTCAGTCAATCATCCAGCCAGTACAATCAGTCATTTCAGTCAGTCATTCAGTCAGTCAAATCAATCATTCAGGCATTTGATCATCCAATCAGTCAGTCATCCGATCAATCAGTTTTGTCACATTCTGTCAATCAATCATTCAGTAAAACCCCAGACAATCCACTTTGTTAGCTAGATTGTGTGGTTTTGCATATGCTATATAGTTATCATGAGGCATACAATTCTTTTTTTAGGCTTTTGATGATGACACGATGAATATCAACTTCTCCAAGAAGAATTCTGGTTCCTGTGCAAAGAGACAGTTTCCATAGAGACAGTTGCCATAGAAATGAAGAGACATTTGTAGCTTTAACACTTTTTGATATATGTGACGTGTTGCTTGCTGGCCGAGTGTGCACCAAGTAATCACAATCCCAAGATTTCTACAACAAAAGCCATGTCACAGGGATCAGCTTATTTACAGATGCTCAGTCAAAACAAAATCGATAGGCAGAAAGGTTTCGGTTCCAGGAAACTTGACCTGCAGAGGTGTGAAGTTTTGCACAGATGATTGCAGTTTTCTTGCACATCACAAATCAATGTTTTCTTGTATATATATGCATAAACATATGTATGTACATATATATGTATATATATATATGCATATGCTTTACCCTCTTTTTCGCTTTGTTCTTTATAATCGATAACAAGGTTGCATGAAACTGAAGTAACAATCTCAAGTTGATATCCGTTTTCGTGGCCGCATTTCAAAAGAACCTTATTGATGTTGTTATGCTGAGGGTCTTGTGCACATGCATATCCATATGAACATATGTAGCATGTAAAGTTATGTTGTATATCACATGCGCATATGTGTGTGGCACCCTCTTGATGTTTTCGGTAGCTGAACGTTTATGACGTTGATATTTTCTTCTCACGTAGCAAACAATTGAAGACTACTTTTCCAGCTTTCGGTACTTTGAAGGTGAATTCATGAATTAGTGTGATACATGTACAAGTATTTGATTAATAACACTGGTCAACATAGAAATCGTTACTGACTGGAAAAGGCCCTAATGTGTAGCATCTTGGTGTGCTGAACACGAATATAACCATAAAAATTTTTTATTGGCTCTCGTTTTGAAAATATTTCATATAGTTCATTTTTTATGTTTCACCATGTAAATTTATGCAGTAGGACTGCGACAATATCCTAAATAAGTCTAGAATGATGTAATATTCCACCTCATTGCATAATCCCATCATGGACACATCATGCACAGTTGATTACGTCATTTTCTGATGCAATGTAAAACTACAGCCAGTCGGCTGCTGACGTAAGATGACGTCAGCAGTGTACTATATAAAGCGAGTCGGAACGGTTGAGCATTTACAATATTACAGACTTTGTGCGAGACAGTTTAAGTTACTGTTTTATAAAACTATTATTACTTTATCCAGTTAGATACAATACAGAACAGTAATGCCTCGGAAGTGCGTAAATACTGTGGACAACTTTTGTTACATTTGTGGGGAAGTGACATTTGCCAACCAGAAGAAAAGTATCACTTATCAAGTCAAGAAGGCATATCATGCTTACTTCGAATGCAAGGTTGGTGACCAAGACAAGCCATGGGCCCCGCATATATGCTGTGCTACATGTACAACACAGCTTTCACAGTGGTTGAATGGCAAAAGACCATCAATGCCGTTTTCAGTTCCCATGGTGTGGAGAGAGCAAAGCAACCACGTAGATGACTGTTACTTCTGCTTGGTTCCTCCTCTTTCCGGTGGAATAACGAAGCAAAAGAAGTCGACAATAGTCTACCCAAACATTCCGTCAGCATTGAGACCAGTTCCACATGGTGATGGACTTCCTATTCCAGAACCTCCAGCAGAATATATTTTCCTTGATTCATCTGATGAGGACAAGGGTGAGCCGACATGTTCTTCTCCTGGTCCGTCAGCGTGCAGTGATCCCGATTTTCACTGTGGTGCATCATCAACCCCACACAGAATAACACAGGAAGAACTAAATGACCTTGTTCGTGATTTGGACTTATCCAAAAACAAGGCAGAATTGCTAGGATCAAGACTCCAACAATGGAATCTTCTAGAAGAAGATGTCACAATTACTTCATATAGAAAGCGCCATCAGCAGTTGGAACCTTTCTTTATGAAGGAAGGTAATCTGGTATTCTGTTCCAATATTGACGACCTCATGAATGCCTTACAGATCACTCATGACCCACAAGAATGGAGACTCTTTGTAGACTCTTCAACACTGAGTCTTAAGGCTGTGCTTTTGCACAATGGAAACAGTCTTCCATCTATTCCATTAGCGCATGCTGTCCACATGAAAGAGACATACGATAACCTAAAACAGCTACTGCAGTCCATTGACTATAACAGGTACAAATGGCACCTGTGTGGTGATTTGAAGGTAGTTGCCATTTTAATGGGACTGCAGCAAGGATATACAAAATATATGTGTTTCTTGTGTGAGTGGGATAGCCGAGCAAGAGAGTTGCACTACGTGCGGAAGGAATGGACTCCCAGACAAACATGGCAGTTGGACAGAAGAATATCCAGCACCCAGCTCTGGTCGAGGCTCACAAAATCCTACTACCACCCCTTCACATCAAACTAGGTTTGGTGAAGAACTTCATGAAAGCCATGGACCGCACTTCGCCAGCTTTCCGATACCTGCATGAAAAATTCCCTCGACTCAGCGAAGCAAAGATTAAAGAGGGAGTTTTTGTGGGTCCTCAGATTAGAGAACTCTTCAAAGATGACCGCTTCAACAACTTGCTGGAGGGTGATGCGAAACAAGCATGGAATGCTTTTCGTCTAGTGTCTACAGACTTTCTGGGGAATGTTAGGGCAGAAAACTACAAGGAACTAGTAGAAGACATGCTCAAGCAGTACCAGAAATTTCGCTGCAATATGTCTCTGAAGATGCATTTCCTTCATTCCCATCTGGATTTCTTCCCTGACAACTGTGGTATGGTTAGTGACGAACATGGCGAACGTTTTCATCAAGATATCGCAACAATGGAGCAAAGGTACCAGGGAAAATGGTCCACTACAATGTTGGCTGACTACTGCTGGACACTCCGCAGAGATGCTCCCGAACAGCTGTACAAGAGACAGGCAAAAAAATCTAAGAACTAGTCTATGACCTGGTTTTTACAAATATTAACCGTAAGTGTATCACTATTGGCATGCATTGTGCGATATAAAATTACTTCATTTCAGATTACAAAAAAACTAGAGCCAATTCGGCATTTTCACTGTCATATTCGTGTTCAGCACATACAAATTGATAAGAACTGACTAATTTCATTTCAGTAACATGACTTTTGTAAAAATTTGTTGTCCAGTGTAATCAGAATAACATTAATCCTGGGTGCATATTGCCACTGGCAGATGTGAAGAAGGAACTAAAGCAAGTGTGAAATGTATGGCAATACTGTGTTTTCCGTCAGATATTGTCTGGACCAATACCTATACAAATTACACAATGTGTGTATATACACATATATATATACACACATCTATGTGTGTATATACACACATATATCTACACACATCTTTGGTATTATGTATGCTTATGCATGCATTATAGCACATCTGCATGTAATGTAACATGTATGCATACATACATATATACTGTACATGCATATATACATTACTTACATACACAGGTATGTTATACATACTTCAAGGATATATATTTGCATATTATGTGCAGGCCTGAATATTGTATATTCAGCTGTATTTCATTGAATGATCTCCATTCGTGTGGAAGAGCAGTGTCTCTTTTAGAAGTGGTAGGGGCAAATGCCAGCCTCTGACATTCATATACAAAAATTTAAAAAAAAATCTTAAACTGAATAAGTTACTTGTAATATCATATTTCTATTAAACTGATTGATTTGTTTCATACCCTTTTTGTGTTCTTTCTTGCTGAAGCAACTGATGGCCTGGCATCTAATTATAGAACCGTTATCATAACAGACAAGAGCTGAACCTCAAGCCTTGTAAATCTACCACTGCCTTAGACAGGATGCAAGAAGTTGAGTTTGGATTTTGAATGCAAAATGTACACGTTTTCCCATATCGATCGTATGACCTTGACCCAGTAATCGTAAGACCACAATTATGTAGCGCCTTTGTTGAAAACTCGTGCATACTCCCGACCTATAGTTTTTGTGAACACTGGTAACGTAAGGTCAAAGTTCACCGGCCCTACTGACAACTACAAGATGTTAAATGCTGGATGACATCCCATTAAAATGTTAATTGTTGCATGGCTTAAATGCAAATGTAAACGTTTTCCTATAGCCACACGGCTCATTTTTCAATGAAATTAATCGGAGAAGATCATTCACCACCGCTGCTCATTTGAATGGGCGCCACGCCATTTAAGGACCAGTGTATATGGACCATGCCAGTCCCTAGATTAAATTCTCTGAAAAAAGCCACTGTTTTTATGCGAACCGGCATCCTCACGCGCAGAGGCGCCTCGACGTACGCTTTCAACAATGTAACGAACCTGCCCTAGGCTAATTATAGCGCCTGCGATTAAGCTGGTTCTCGTGACTAAGCTTCGCTGGGCACTGTCTAAATCTGGAGATTAGGATAATTCGTACTGCCTTCTCGTGAAAGGCAAATGTCATTGTTAAAATTGTAAGAAAACGAGTTTCTTCAGCGCTGATGGGAACCAGCCTGCCTCATTATTCATGCGTATTCCAGTTTGGTGCTGCTCGTGACTTGGGTGTTGTTTTTGATTCTACCATGTCTCTCACAAACTATGTAAATGGTATTTGTAAGTCATCATACATGTATATTCGTGACATACGCAGAATTAGGCATTATGTCCCCATGTCTTCCAGAATATCCTTAGCCAACGCATTGGTCTCCAGTCGCCTTGACTATTGTAACTCTATTCTTGTTGGTATCACTAAGTCAAACATGCAGAAACTCCAGAGTTCAGAACTCCTTGGCTAGAGCCATAGCAAATACTTCTAAATATGAGCATATAACCCCTGTGCTTAAATCTTTACATTGGCTTCCTGTTCAGCAAGGATTTGTTTCAAATTAGGACTTACAGTTTATAAAACATTGAACTACGGCCAACCACAACACTTGAAATCAGTCCTTATTCCCCAGACTTACCATTATTCTGCAAGGTCATCTGATTGTCTTTCTCTGGTCATACCTTGGGCTAGAACTGTTCTGGGTAAACGAGCATTTTCGGTTGCTGGACCAAAATTCTGGAATTCCCTCCCTGTGTCTGTTCTTTCTGCTCAGTCGCTTCTGTCATTTCGTTCTCAACTTAAAACTTAATGTTTAAAATAACTTATCCACCATAGGCTGCCTCTCTGTCGTGCAGACTGACCTTCTGGATATCGACCTGATTGTGGCTTGGTTTTGGTGTTCCATCGGTTGATGCCTTGTGCATTAGACACCGGCGCATTAGAATTTGCTAATTATTATTATTTATTTAAGTGTTCACGCTGATTTACCACATCAACTAAATTTATCCGAAAATCCCCCAAAGCCTGCAAACTTTAGGATCTAGGGTCTAAAAAGTCTGCTTTGTCAATTCTGACTTGTATGAGAGCAGTGTTTCGGAGTAAGATTTGCTTACGCAAAAGTATAATGAAGATTTCTGTATTTTATATTAGACCGAAGCTACGGTAGGAAATTAAACGGTTCCTAAATTATAAATCTCTAACGTATTAGTTTTGCTTACTTTCAAACTACAACTACACGCTCTTTCCACCACCGCTAAGTCCCATACCTTAAAAAAACGAAAGACACAAAACAAGAATTATCCTTCGCTTTCCAGTTTGTGTTTTTCGTAAAAGTTTATTATTTTAGACAGTAGAATACTAAAAATTTGTTCAAAGGAGACATTTTCTTTGCTTCGGATCTAATATAATGGCGGACAGTAGTATTTTAGAGCAGCAGAGACGCTGTCACGAAGAGAGGGAACGACTGCAAGATGCAATGGTCAAAGAAATGCTTCAGCCTAAGAAGACAGTAAGATCGGACAACTGATGGCGTGCTTCATTTATTATTTGTATTATTATGGGCTAAGGCCGATGTCCTAAATAAAAAAATTATCGACGTTGGAAAATATCGACTCAAATAGAACCCTAGCTTTGTCCTTAACTTTTAGAATAGGCTTAGCTGTAATTGTTACATTTCCTCATTTTCACCAGTTTAAACGATTATACCAATACGAGTTTATTTTTTTAAGTTATGAAATTTTGATTTTTAAAACAAAGCTAACAGTCATTACATAGCCAGATTTAATTGTTAAGTAATAACGCAAGTACTGTGTTTTAATGTTTCTGGGTTTTGATTTTTTCAGGCTCGCGATCAGATAAATTCTGACTTTCACCTCAAAACGTTGCTGGACGTAAGTTATGTGATCATAATTTAATGTGTTATAAAATTGTTTTCTTTTCCTTTAACGTAAAACCTTATTATAAAACCATTATAATAACAGTCTGAATTATTAGTACTTTATTGCATTATACAAGCTTATAAATTATTACAAGTACTTAATAATAATAAAAATAATAATAATGATAGCCTTTTAATTTATTTTTCAGCGATCAGCAGAGTGCACAAGGCTTTTGCATGAACTCTATGAGGACAAGGATGGGTAGGTGAATGACTTGTTACTAACTGTTCACAGCTGCTTTAAATAAAACAGGGATAGAATGAACATTTAGATAATAATAATAATAATTGAGAAGGTCAGTCCACAAGATAGAATGAGAGAGTTGGGGAGAATGGGTGATTTAAATAGTATGAGTGATTCGGATAGAACAGGTTATTTAGATAGAATGATGATTAGATAGAATGGGTGATTTAAATGGTATGGGTGATTTACTTAGAATAGGTGATTTCAGTAGGATGGGATAGAATGATGATTTAGATAGAATGGGTGATTTAAGTAGGATGGGTGACTAACTTAGAATAGGTGATTTCAGTAGGATGGGTTATTTAGTTTGAATAGATGATTTAGATAGAATGGGTGGGTGATTTGGTTAGAATGAGTGATTTAGGTAGGAATGGTGATTTATTTTTAGACTCAGACGTTCTGAGATTGCCGCTCTGTCCGGTCCAAATGAGTTTGTTGAATTCTATGGTCGATTGAAATCCATCAAGGACTTTCACCGCAGACATCCAAATGAAGTAAGACTTCTTTGAATATTTTCCTTTGAGAGAATCATTTAACGCTGCGTATAAATATCCAGATTAATGACATAAATATATATGTTTGTATGTACATATAATTATATATGTAGGTATGCATATATAAGTATGTATGTATGGATTTTAGTACCGGTATATATATTTTTTATGTATCAGGGCATTCAGTATACCAGTAGCAACTTTTATGGTCCTGTCAAAAGCTATTTATATATACGTATTTTTTATGTATTTTATATATACACATACATTTATATATGGAGTAAATTGAAGACTTGAAATTGGAGGGAAGCAATGTTAGGATTTGGCAAAAATTTAGTGAGTTGATCAGTCCGCCGCTTTTAGGGGACTTTATATCTTTTACTGGCCTTTAAATGTGTCAGTGCTTAAGCTTGTTTATTTTATTTATGTATTTAAAGTGCTTGGTATGTATGTAATGTCAGTAAATCGGAGGCATTTGTATGTATTTGTATGTGTTTTGGGAAAAGTATCATTTTAAAATTCTTCTTTCAGCTTTGCATTCCGATGTCAACAGAGTTTGAAGAAATGGCAAAACAGCGTGAAAGTCAGTCTGAAGAGATGCAGAGTAAGTCAAACATGCATGCAGTATGTAGTTGGAGAAAAGCTGGGGCTAAAAATATGAATATGTGAAATGAAGAAGTTAGAGTAAAAACCTAATTATATAATCATATTAAAATATGATTCATCATATTAAAAATATTACTAATTAAAAATGTTACAAAACTTTATGTTATTTTATTTCTAATTTTAATTGGTGCTGTATTTACTTGATGTTTTTATAAAAATTTAAGTGTCTTTTAAACAAGTATTACTAAGTGGCACTTATGTTTTCTCTGAGGTATTAATGAGGTTAGTCAGTTATTTTGTGCATTTTTAAAACCTAGTTTGAGTCATTTCTACAGATTTATTTTCACTCAGCAATTATTACTCATTTTGTGGATTTATTTTCTGTTTTTGAGCAGCAAACGAGACAATGGTTGTAATCCTTGCTTTTGTTTTTTTAGCTCTGATTGAGTTCACGGATGAAGAGGGTTACGGCCGATATCTTGATCTCCACAACTGCTACAACCTTTATATCAACCTCAAAGGAATTGATGTACGTCTGGCAATCTGGAGAATTACTTTGTTTTTTTTCTGTAAAATTTGTGACATTCTAAATTTTTGAACTTGTATTTTAATTTTTTAATTAATCTCAACTTCACAGGCATTGAGAATTTTGGAGATTTACTTCATTTATTTGTAAAATATTTTTAAAAAATTTGTAAAATTTTAATTCTGCTGTAAATATACTTGTTTTGATATTGTTTTGGCTGTTGTTTGTAGAAAGTAGATTATGTTACATACCTGAATATCTTTGACCAGTTCTTTGATATTCCAAAGGACAGAAAGAATTCCAACTACAAGGAGTAAGTTCATCGCTCTTAGACAAATTGGTGTCTGATGTTAGTGTGGACGTAATTTTTCGGTGACACAGTGTATCAACTTTTAGATAAAGTGGTATCTGATGTTCATGTAACACGTGAACATGATATTTTGATGACACAGTGTGTCAGTAATAAGTCAGCACATTTTCCTAAGGCCCAGGCATGTTTGTATCAAGTAAACACCTGTGTGCTAAAAACACATAGGCCTGTTGAAAATGTGCTGACTCATCACTGCTACACTGCTTCACGATAAAATAACTATCACTCAACAGATTTCAAATATTTGTTCATCTGTGAAAAGTGGTCAGAAATCGGATGGCCCAGTTAACATGACAATCTCTTCCATTGGGTTTCTGCCCACCGATGCCATTGGTGCATAATTATGAACACTGGCAACATATTTGTAAGGGAGTTTGGTATTGAGCAAATGTTAAACAGTTTATAGTTTGTTCTTAAGTGATATTTGAGGTCATCTTAGTCATTATCAGCATCATTATCATCATCATCATCATAGTCATTATCATCATCATCATCATAGTCATTATCAGCCTCATCATCATCATCATAGTCATTATCAGCATCATTGTCGTCGTCATCATCATCATCAGTCATTATCAGCATCATTGTCGTCGTCATCATCATCAGTCATTATCAGCATCATTGTCGTCATCATCATAGTCATTATCATCATCATTGTCGTCGTCGTCATCATCATCAGTCATTATCATCATCGTTGTCGTCGTCATCATCATCATCATCAGTCATTATCAGCATCATTGTCGTCATCATCTTCATAGTCTTTATCGTCATCGTTGTCGTCATCATCATAGTTATTATCAGCATCATTATAATCATCATTATACTCATTGTTTGTTTATTTACTGCACTTTTAATGCACACAAGGTCAGTAAATCTGAATCTGACATGTGAGGCAAGTATGCATGAAAACTTGTCCAGGATTATTACAAGGACAGCTAGGATGAGCATGAGTTTGTTGGTTTACAGACCCACCGTGCTACAGAAGAGACCACCTTGTCATGCAATGGAGTATAAGCTTTGCCACTAATTGTAGATTTGTGGTTTTAGTTAAGGTGAATTATGGTAACTGCTTTTAATCTAACCGCTGTTTGTAAGTACCGTCTTCAGTGACCTGCTGCTCGTTACGTCTGCAAGACCTTCTTCAGATCTGTTTTGTGGTTCGTTTTGTTAGATATCTGGAGGCTCTACTCAAGTACTTGGCCGAATACTGCGCTCGAGTTAAGCCTCTTCTTGATTTGAATGAGGTGCGTATGCTGATTGGGTCTTGGATTTTGAATTTTAGCTTGCCAATGATCAATTTCTGTGCAATTTATTTGGGTTACATAATACTTACATGCATACATACATACATACATACATACATACATACATACATATACACACATTGTTTGTGCACACGTACTGGTATATACATACATACATACATAAATGTACATGTACATGAACACATGCCTTCTGGTACATATATTTAAGCAGACTGAGTTTCTGGGTACTGATCTGACTGCGGCTTGATCTTGGCACACCGTCAGTTGATGCCTTGTGCAGTTAGACACCGGAGCTATAAAAATTGCCGATTACGATTATATACATCTTACATACATACTTATATACATTTATGCCTACATGCTTGCATATTCACATACTGGTGCTTACATAAAGAGGTTCTAGTGAACTGTAGGATGTACGTAAATGAAAATTTATGTAGCAACTCTTCTCAAAGGCCCTATATAAATGATAGATTATGAATGTGACTTGTAGGTCTTGTCTTTCAGTTCTGTCTTATTTTTTGCAGGAGTTGACGAAAGTCATGAGAGATTTTGAGAAGAAATGGGAGGAAGGATCGTTCCCTGGTTGGCCGGTATGATACGTTGCTTACTGACATAAATAGAACCGTTTATTAACCTATATTTAGTGGTATTCTGTTATTAAACTTGAAATTTGTGTTATTTTTGTACCCATCGGGTGTGCTTTATTATTTCATGCTTATTTTCATTTTATTTATGCTGATTTATAAGGTGGTGTTAAGTTTGAGTGACGTTGTTTGCTGTGCGGCTTGGATTTGGTTGGATTCCATTGGATGAATTGGGTTTGAGATGGCTGTGAATCTTGCTGGCTTGATACGTTGATCTGTTTAAGTAGAGGGTTGGTTGATTGAGTAATTGGTGAACTGATTGGCTGGGTGATTGATCAGTGGAGAAGTGAATTTCTTCATTTATTGATTGATTGATTTGACTGACTGATTTAGTGATTCATTGGCTGACTGATTAGATGAATGAAAGATTGATTGACTAGTTTATTGATTGGTTGATTGACTATTTTGTGTACTGATTGATTGATTGTGTTGTAGAAAGCTGCAACTGGAGCTTTGACACACAGTGGAGTCTATCTTGATCTGTCGTCATTTTCATCCTGGGAAGTAAGCTGGAGTTCTTATCACTTTGCATATTATTATTAATATTTCTGCATTTATTAAGCATCACTATCTAATGACTAAGCATCAGTTGATGGCGCTGAGCAGTTGTGAGTGAAAGACTTGATCTGGACAAAGGTTGTTTAATTTATTTAACAATAAATTTGAATTGAATCGACCGGCAATTGATTGATTTTGAATGATTTTGAATGATTGATTGATTATCTTGCTGTGTAGTGGGCCATGATCTGTTGATGAAAGACGTGAGAGTAAACGGTTTCTTTGCATTGTTTTTTGTCACCGAGTTGTGTTTGTTCGTTTGTAGGAGTTGGCGTCTCTTGGATTGGATCGACTGAAGTTGGGCCTCATGTACCTCGGTCTGAAGTGTGGAGGGTGAGTCTAAATGCCAGCTGGGAACCTAAGGATTTTATTTCAAAATTCATTATTGTCTGTTTGGTGAAGTTTATAGAGAAACAAAATTTTTTAAAGAGGTACAAGATAAGACAGGACGTGCTCACGACAGCCGTCTCAGGAAAGGTTTGTTCCTTGCTCTTCTTGCAAGTGCTTTCTTCCAATGCAGACATCTAAGTGTAAGTTGATTAAACTTCCAAAGGCATCTTGGGACAGAGCGGTTCTTGTATAGGCGTTTGGAGCTGGTGGACAAACCAACAGACTTAAACATTCTTCAAAAGAGTTGTTGTGAAGCCCCGGTTCCATGGTTTACTACTTACGTGTAATATGTTCAGCTGTTCAATTTTTTACATGTTCAAAGTTTAGATATGGAGGAGTTTGATGTGTGAAGCGATGCCTCTTTTATCTTTCCCCATTTCATTTGTCTATTGGTGAATAAGTGCCACTGGATTTTGACATGGATTCTCCAGTGGATTATGATTTTTGACCACTGTTTCACTTCTAGCGACCATTGATTGATGCCTTGCAAATTACGGTAGTGGTATTACATGTGATTGAATCATTCAATTGCTTTCTGTTTAAGGACTTTGGAAGAACGTGCCCGGCGTCTGTTCATGACAAAAGGCAAGAGTCACGAGGATCTCAACCCTTCACTCTTTGCCAAATCCAAGCCAGGGAAAGCAGGAAAGGAAAGGTAAGACTTACAAACAAAGGTGCTATATAAATGGCTTGATACATACATACATACACACATTCATGCAGACATACATATACACATTATACATACCCATCATACATATCCATGTTCTTACGTGCGTACATTCATATCATCCATACATACAAGTGTGGCATCTGTCGTGTGTATTATAGGGATACGGAGCGTCACATGTTGATTGCTGGTCTTGAGGCGCAGGCGTACTATCTGTCGGAGTTGCTCAGCGAACAGCGAGCGGCAACTCGCGAGAACGTGCAACGGAAACAGGCGCAGACGGGTGAAGAGAGGGATGAGGACGATGCAGAACATCCTTCAGATGACGATTCGGAAGATGACAACAACGACATTCCCTACAATCCCAAAAACCTGCCGCTCGGATGGGATGGAAAGGTGAGTTCGGCGTGTAAGAGAATAAGAATTGGTTGGTCATTAAAAGAGTGTGATGCGATGTATCTCAGTTTTTTTTTTTATATTTTGCAATGTTTCTGGTGTTAATATCAAAGCTAAATTTAAATTTAATTTAATCCTTAAATTTCTCAAACTACATCAGAGTCTTGTTATAACACCGCAGTATAACATGATCTGATATAACATGATTCAGGACATGGAGCCCAAATTTAGTTCACCTTTGCAGAATAACCTCATCTTAACAGAACCTTTTTATAAGGCAGTTCTTGCCAAAGACAACAATATAACGAGTTTCCACTGTATATGCAAGTTTCATGAAATATTGTTTTAGAAATTAATTTTCAGTTTTAAAGCTTTTTGTTTTTGATTGGAGCTTTGAAATTGAACTTGTGTCTTTGTATTTTTTCCAGCCGATTCCATACTGGTTGTACAAGCTTCATGGATTGAACCTGAGCTACATCTGTGAAATTTGTGGCAATTACACGTACCGGGGGCCAAAGGTTTTCCAACGACACTTTGCTGTAAGTTGCTTTTGTAAATTGTTGTTATTCGTTTTTTAACCCGAGGTCAAAATGACACCTTGGGATTTAATAAATTACAGTAGGAGCAAGAAGTTATCTGGGACTACAATTCATCGTCCCCAAGATAGGCCATGATACGTATGAGGGCCATTTAGAGAACAAGCCAGCGCCATCTATCGAATGATATGCGAACAAAATAATTTCTTGGCTGCCATGGAGATGGAGAGAAGAGGGAGGGACCAGAATAGGAGCAGGTTCTAGCAAACAGGGAACAACAGGAATTTTCCCAAGAAGGGAAATTAGCTGACTATCAGATGCTCTGTATGGGATAGGCTACATATAATTGTTATTATTTATTACTTTTAAACATAAGATAGATATGAGCCTTTTTAATGCAAGGCAGCTATGATAACAATTAGAATAGGGACATAAAAATTGTAATGGTCATTATATTTTTAGATTATTACAGTTTTCAATATAAAGGGTATGGAAGTCCTTTGTTGACGAGCGTTGTTATGCCACAGCGAGTTGTTATGCAACGGTGGTCTTTTGCCATCACCGATAACAAGTATTTGAGACTAGATGATAGGTGTTGATATTCATGATTTAGTCTTTTGTAACTTTGGGCATTGGCATCATGATGCAACAGTTGCCTTTTAGTGGAGTTCTCAGTGAGCATCGTTATACAACAGTTGTCTCTGTCATCTTGTAGGAGTGGCGTCATGCACACGGCATGCGTTGTCTTGGTGTTCCTAATACGGCTCATTTTGCAAACGTAACTCTGATTGAAGACGCGATTGCTCGTAAGTTGCATTCTTAATAGTCGTGTTCAACTTTGGTTCTTGGACAAGCAGTTCGGTGGAAATACACCACTGTATCTAGGTTAATAAAATATTTTTGTATGTATGATTGCTTGGATACGTACCTCTGCAGTTATGGTTTTAAAATAGGTATGTATGTGTATCTATGGATGGGTGCATTGCTGTTTGTATGTATGTATGAGTAGTGGGTATAAACTAGGTGAGGCTGTTGTCACTGGCCTTAGCCGTGGCTAATACTACTGTTGCTATCCCCCTGTTTTAGCAAAAAGGGGTGCAATTAATTGATATCTGGATGTAGATTTCTTGGGGATTGCAAAAAAGAGACATAATGGAAGGGTATACTTTTGAGTAGATCTGTTGACGAGTAGATGTGCTGAAGGTGAGAAGAAATCTCCAAAGCGGACAAGTGTTTCGGAGTTGATGTTTAGGAAGTGTCAGTAGGCATCTTAGTGGTGGTTGTTTCTGAGCAGGAATAGAAGCCGAGACGATTGGATATCTTGGGAGTGACCATTTGTTATTACTGGAACTTGCCTCCCCATGTAGCGGCTGCATAATTTTAGCATATACTGTAAACTGATTTGATTTGTTGGATTCTCTTTTAGTCTGGCAGAAACTGAAGCAAACGAAAGAGTTCGAACGGTGGAAGCCAGAGACAGAGGTTGGCAAAATGATGATCGTTACTGCTATTTTTATCATTGTTAGCAGTGGGTTCCAATTTCCAGTGAAGATACAGTAATGATGTGATCATTAATATTATCATTATCAGTATCTCTTACAATGTAATCATTGTTTATATCGTTGCTATTAAAATTGTTTATTGACATTATTAGCAATGGATAATTAACTATTGCTGTTGAGATGGAAATGTGGGTTACATGCAGTGGATGACGATGCCAATTATTATTATTTTTAATAACAAAGTTTTTGCTACAGTGACTGATGATGCGCGGGTGTTGAATTGCTTTATGATCAGAGTTTGTTCAATTTTGTAGGAGGAATTTGAAGATTCAACCGGAAACGTTGTTACGAAGAAGACCTTCGACGATCTGCGTAGACAGGGGCTGCTTTAAGAGGGGCCTACGTCGATTCGTTGAGAGACCGAAGAGACTTGAACTGCTATTATTATTTGCTTATGGTACTTGATACCCTGTTTCTACTTAAAAAGGTTGAAACGTCTTTGGCAGAACTGACGTCAACACAAATACATGAAGGAATTTTCACTGTGTGTCTGTCATTGGACAAAACATTTACCTCGAGGAATTTGTACCCCAGGAGAAAATGATTCTGTTTTTAATGACAAAACGAATATCTTTAACAGTTTGCACCTAAGGGAAACATCCAATACTTGTTCTTTCTGAATTCCCTAAACAAAAACTACAAGTGTATTTCAATTTGCTCCTAAGGGGAAAATGGGTGGTAGTCTATTTTCTTTCCAAAACAGACTGGTATCCTGTTAAACAAGTCGTTTTAACAAATTCGCTAAAACATACACAAACTGGTATAAAAGAAAACCACGAAAGGCGGCCGGTTTTCACATAGTTACGTCGCAAAATGTTACACGTTTTCTGGACACACTGCACAGAGAAGAGTCCATGACTTTTTTTGGAGGGGTGAGAGGTGCCGGGCCAATCGTTCTGACATCTCTCTGGAAGGACTTACACTAGATGGCATCAGGCTGAGTCGAGGATTCTGCACTAGATGGCATCTGGACAGGTTGAACGGTCAGTTCAAGTGAAGACCAGCTGCCAGGTTCCAGCTTCTTCAGGTTTATCTCGACTTTTGTGCCCATCAGTTTGACAGTGCTCTTCTCGGGATCAATCACCTGAAATCAGAATAGACATCCATTTCAAACAATTGTTTTTGTTAGGAGGGGGTCAACCATTAAGGAAATCCTCAAAAAATGGCTTGCTCTGGACCCCTCCGAACCCCTTGTCCTCATTTGGCCATATCCATCGCAACCCCATGCGGACAGCAGCATTACAATAGAGTACTTAGACCCTGGATCTGCATGCCGTCCAACTGAAGTCGGTGTTTAAGGCACAAGCTGTACAAAAACAACTGTCAAATTTAGATGCATACAGATGCATTGAGCTTAGGAGTTTTTTACAATTTCCTCTGAAGTGACCATCGATTGATGCCTTACGCATTACGATAACGGCGCTGTAGACGTTTCCTAATTAGATTAGAAAATAAAGATAAAAAAAATAACGGTAATTAAAATAAGAAACCATAGCAAATCTGACCCCTTTGAGAATGAGTTCTTTATGAAAGTGACTCTTTCCGCCTTCGAAGACGATATTGATCTTGGCCGCGACCTTGTTCACCTCGACCCAGGTCTTGTTTGGCTCGGCCAGCTTGGCAAAGATGGAGATTGTGACGTGTGAACCTGTCTGGTGCCAGTCCAGGCGACAGGCCACTTTCTTCTCTCCCTCATCCTACCATCCAAAACACACGCCATCCTAGAGTACGCAACTACGACTTCTACCTGCCAGATATACATGGTGTCCAGAAAACAGGAACCACAAGCTAAATTGCAATAACAAGTATACTTCAAAATTTTTTTAATACATTGGAAATGTCTAAAGTAGAGGAGTAAAGGTCATTTATTCAGATATTGTTCAAGCAAGCAACTGTTTTGTGCCATAATTCTTATTTTGACAAAAACATTTAATAGCAATTCTGTCTTCTTCACCTACAGTCATGGGTTAGAGTTTGTGAAAATCAGTATGTAATAAAACGACATCAAGTTAAAACGACTTTCACAAACTAAAATCATCTCTATGGAATGAACTTTCGCTATCGTTTCGTGCAAGGGTCACTGTTGGTGACAGAGCTCAATTGGCTCGTTGTTTAAGGACGTTCTTACTTCCCAGGAGTTCTCATGCCGGCAGCACCTCTGAGTAGTTTGTTCTGCAAGAAGCGCTATATAAGTTATCAAATACAATACAATAAAAATTAGTAGCAGTAAATATGTAAGGAAAGAAACCTAGCCAGAAACTTTTTAGTTCAACTTAAAGTTTCTAAAATTTCTGCGCACATTCTAGAACAGAACAAAAGTCCAGCCTTTATATTGGTCCACAAAGCGTGAATTCATGGACACAAAGAGTAAGCTTAACCTCCTTTATCTTGTAAATTACCGACAGCACCGTTTATCAGCCATGACCTTTGACCTGTTATGACAGTGAGCTATTGAAGCACCACTTGAAACTTGAGTAACTAGCAGGACATTATCTACCATGATGCATTGGAAAGAGCCAAGCAAACAGGTATATCTTAAGTGAACACAGGCATACATTTTGGGATATATATGTACCCACACTTGTTTGACTGGCTGCTGAAGCCCCTACTTTTTCAACCAGTAAATAAACAATTCCCAATGAGTTATGCATAAGCCTGGCATTCTGAAGTGACTTTTCAAACTTAGTCAAATGATAAGTATTATGCAAAATGGGAGAAAATGGAAAGAAATTGGTAACACCCACTTTCTAGACCAAAGTTACAGCCCTGGAATCGAGTGTAATGAGACCGCAAGTGTAATCGATTTGTAAACGAATTTGCTAATATCTTGCAGGTAAGACAAAACAATTGGGGGTTCAATCCGAACTGAAGTGTAATATAAATGCAGATCTTCAAAATTTCTGAGTTAAACAGAAAACGCGCCCCTGAGACCAGCTTATTCACCAGCGCTACCAAATCAAGTCCACAAGAGCCAGGTTGTTAGTCAGTTTTCGTGCCAGGTCAGAATTCAAGGGCTGGGTCAGGCTGGGGAGACAATTGCCACTGACTTTACTCATTGCCAGAGATAACTGCCACTGGCTTTACTCATTGCCAGAAATGATTGCCACTGGCTTTACTCATTGCCAGAGATAATTGGCACTGGCTTTACTCATTGCCACAGATGATTGCCACTGGCTTTACTCATTGCCAGAGATAATTGCCACTGGCTTTACTCATTGCCAGAGATGATTGCCACTGGCTTTACTCATTGCCAGAGATAATTGCCACTGGCTTTACTCATTGCCAGAAATGATTGCCACTGGCTTTACTCATTGCCAGAGATGATTGCCACTGGCTTTACTCACTGCCAGAGATAACTGCCACTGGCTTTACTCATTGCCAGAGATGATTGCCACTGGCTTTACTCATTGCCAGAGATGATTGCCACTGGCTTTACTCATTGCCAGAGATGATTGCCACTAATTTCATTTCCAGTAGGAAATGAACTGAAAACCTTAAATGAAATATTGAAGAAATAAAAGGAACAACAGTGATAAGAATTCCTTGCCTTTGCCTTCCAGACGTGTTGGCCTGTGACGCAACCGCTTTGAGACAGAAAACTGTTAAAGTCTGTTGTTTTTCGCTGGCAGCAGGACCAGTATTTCATCCTAGAGAAATAAAAATCACAATACAAAACCTTAACATTATAGGATGAAAAAAGCAATCCGTTAAAGTTTGAAAAGTCAATTGAGAATGCCAGGCTTGTGCTTAACTCATTGGAATTGTTTATTTACTGCTTGAAAAAGTAAGGGCTACAGAACCCACAGTCAAACAAGTGGGGGTATGTGTATAGGCAGCCATAGGTATGAAGAAGAGTTGGTGAATAAATATTCTGAACCTCAGCATTTGAAGGCAATCGATTACAGAATTATACGTTGCTGTTCAGCAGTGTGGAAGTCTGGGACGAGGAAAAACTAACATAGTATGGAAGAACAATCATTATCATAATCATTATCCTTAATCAGCACAAATAATAATCAATAATAATCCATGAATTTCTACAGTGCCACTGTAATAATGCTCAATTCACCAGTCAATGGTCGCTACTGAACAAAGTCATTGTGAGTACCAAATTCCAGGGTAAGTTTGGTCAAAAACCAAGACAGAAAGCCAAGAAGACACAAGAACAGCTATAACTTATCGCATTTGATCTTCGTCAAAATTAGCCATCACTGCTTTGAATCAAGATGCAGACACCAAGGTGATGTGCACAAAGTCTGAATACTCAAATATGTTCTCTGTCACTCCTGTGCAAACCACCATTTTTATCACAGCCATATAAGACTTAGTTTAACTCAGTGTTCATTCTCTGTTAACTTGAAAACGCACTTGTTTAGATCAGTAGGATAGCCGTGTCATCAGCGCTTTTGAGAGGTACTTGAAGAGCGCTATATAAGTGCTTGTTACATTACATTACAAGACGTGTATCATTAACTTACCTTACTGAGTAAAAAAAACTTCAAGGCAAGTAGACACAACAGCACCAGTTGCAAAAGAACTTATATTTACCCTTCGTGGAAGACGGGCACCCCAGGGTGATAAACACAAGTGTCTGAATCACTCTCTTCACCTTCATAAACCTACCAGCACCAATACAAAGTAACATAAGAACGATGTGACGTAACACCTTCTAATGCAATCACACAACTTGTAAAGTAATAGGAAGACATAATGGAAAGATGTAATCACTGATGTATCATCACTAGTGTAAAATGCATCACTTATTGTAAAGGGCGCCTGAAAAGCATATTAATAGAGTAACCCAGTTTGCATGTATATTTGCGTCTGGCTATTTATAGTGTCTTTTAAGAACCTCATAACCATGCTTGCTATCTAACAGTTACCAAGACAACCATGTTTGGTGTTAATGTGCAGAAGTGCCATCTATCGAGTAGCAGAAGTTGTTTGCCGTCGAGTGACCTTTTCAGCATCAACATCAAATGCTAAACTTACAGCATTTCTAAATAGTTCTGCTGGTGTGGGTGCTTCAAGAAATGGCTTTAAACTGAGATTACAGCTAAGAATTGTCAATTTCACATGAAACGCTAGCATCCCAAACGGGGGGCCTTAAATGGCGCCCATTCAAATGGGCAGCGGTGGTGAAGGATCTGACCCAATTAATTCATTAAAAAATGAACAGGTTGATGTTATATGGTCACTATACAAAGTGTACATTTACATTTACATTCAAACCTAGATGGACATTTGACAGGCAAATAGAATAGCAATATTCAGTCTCTGGCTTCTCTTTTATCAGCAGCACAGATCAATGCTATCAAAAGCCTTACACTAATCAAGGAGGTAATGCTATCAAAAGCATTACACTAATCAAGGAGGTAATGCTATCAAAAGCATTACACTAATCAAGGAGATCAATGCTATCAAAAGCATTACACTAATCAAGGAGGTAATGCTATCAAAAGCATTATACTAATCAAGGAAGTAATGCTATCAAAAGCATTACACTAATCAAGGAGGTAATGCTATCAAAAGCATTACACTAATCAAGGAGGTCAATGCTATCAAAAGCATTACACTAATCAAGGAGGAACAGCATCAGTCACCAGTGAAACTATGAAACACTAGTACTCACAGAGGTACATCCTTTGTTCTTGCACGAAGTTCCCTTGGCCACTTTCCCTTCAACTGAAACAAAGAAAAGATGGTCACAAGGGGCGTAACTGAAGCAGAAATTTTAAAACATCTCTCTGTCCTTGCAGGATTTGAATCCCCGAACCTAGGCTGACAGTCCAGCACGCTAACCAGTAGACTATCACGCACCCCTCCATTATAAGAAACTTACAGTGTACATTAGATTATTACGAAGTTGCAAAGAGAAACATGACAGACCGTCGATGGGACCAGCCTCTTCGATTGTCATGTCTTTCATTGCCTTCTCCAAAGCCTGTTTCAGTGAATCAGCGACTGACGTAGGCAACCGAATCATTTTCTCGTCTTCTGATGGACGCTCCGAAGGCTGAACCGGACGAATTACGACTGGCTGAGGTGCAGAAACCTAAAAACAATGCAATCACATCACAGATAAAATGTACTGTGAATCAGTCCTTCAAACCCAATACAGAAACACTAATACACAATAACCCCACAAACTTAAACAACTAACCCACAGTACAAAACTCCTATGTAAAGTAAGTAATTAAAGGCATTTGTTAAGATGCCATGTGTCCATCGGCTGAGCGAGGAATCGTAGGCGTAAACCCCTAACTCATACTACTAAACCACTAATCCAAAATACAAAACTACCAACCCACAATACAAAACTACTGATCCACAATGTATATATGTGTGTGTATGTATCTGAACATTTATGTAGCACCTTTAAAGGATGCAATACAAAATCACTAACTCACAAAAAAGAAATCCTAACTCATAAAACAAAACCACTAACACACAAATACAAAACCTTTAACTCACAGGATTAAACACTAGTCCACACTACTACTCAGGCAACTGAAAAAAATCAAAACCAACAAAAACATCAATACAAAAGTACAGTAGAATTCAAAAACAATGATACCTCAAAGATGCATTGTTTTAGTCAACATCATTCTATATTACTGAGGCCACTAAACAATTTTGGATAAGGTAATGTAAGGATAACTAAATTGTAATCTTGGCACACTGTTGGCCAGACTCTCTTTCGTCGTGAGCTCTGTATCGTGTGCGGCATTTCTGACGAAGCCACCTGGCAAGCCTAATGATACCACAATCCAAAAATACTAAAACAGCAGTAAAAACCCGATGATTTAAATTTAACTGATTTCATATCTCTGCCACTTACAACAACATCTTCGCTGTCATTCTTTGCCTGCTTCTCTGGCTCTGGAGGCTTAATGTTGCTATGGAGACCAAATGCACATCCGGGAATGTTTAGGAATTCTGTGAAGTCTGTGCTGCGCTTCTTGCAACAGGACCAGCCCTTCAGCGCATCATGGAATATTGGCACGCCCGGATGGTGCTGACAGGCTCCTATTATCCCAAACCAACATGTTGAAACGTTTGGTAAAGATCACGTGAAAAACAAACTACAACAATTGCCCTAAAATTAATTAAAATCACAAGATGACTGTCAATGCAATGCAACGAAAGCCTATCGAAAAGTGCAATTTAAAAGTACTTACAATGCCGCCGCTATATAAATTCACGTAACGGGAAGTGGTTTGCGCACAGCAGTGTAACGCCGTTCTACCCAACGTCTTTCAAAAGATTACATTTTAAAAAATAGCCTTTTACTAGTAATAAGTTACAATCAATTAAAAACTTTAGGTAACTACTAGTATTTTTATGTTTCATGACAAAGCCCAACATGTGTATCGCAAACACTGAAAGCATGCCGGCTTCCCATAAAATGATAAATCTAAAGACCTTCGTTGTTGTCTTCTGGTTTGAATTTGTGTCCGCAACCTTTATTGTAGCAATACAGCAAATCCGCCATTTCGGTTAATCGTTAAATAAGAGCGGAATTCGTGACAATATACTTGATATCAAAAGAGATCAACAACTGAGAGAATCTTCGAGACAAAAATGACGTCATTCGAACAAGTGCGAGCCTTTCTCGGCTGGTGGTTCCCTACTATAGGTTGTCTGACCTAGAAGTTTCTCGAAATTACTTCGATAACCTCGTTGTCATTTTTAGATTTTAGCAGAATTTTTAAAGATCAGATCTGATATTTTAGATTACATCAAATCAAGTCAGAAACTCTACTCACTTCTCTCTATAGCAAGTTTATTTCTGCCATCTCTCATCGACAGATTTCTTGCCTTAACTAGAGTAGTGCCCACTTTTACGGACAGCGGTGGCGAAGGATCTCACCCAATAAATTCATTGAAAACTGAGCAGAGTCGAGGCCATACGGTCGATATAGAAAAATATGTACATTTACATTTATTTACATCGTCGTCGTGCATTAGACCTGTCTTCTCGCAGTTAGGAAGTCCCAAGTTAATTATTGGTTTTCTGTATATACAATTACGTTGCGTCAATATTTTTCTATTAGGCTAAAACTTCCAGTAGTTCTTGAATGGCTTTTTCGGACCAGTGATTTGAACGCTACTCTAGGTCAATGATTTGAAACAGTGATCGTAATCTACAAGTTTTCTTGTTTGTATCATACAACAAGCAACAAGACCTCTTTTAAAAGTTCATATGATATTTGATATGATATGAAATTAATAACTATCTCGAGAGATGTGAAGTTGAATCCTAACTTCCGGTTTGTTTTCATGGCAACGGCGGTGTCCGCCAAGTTGGGTTTTGCGAAAATGTTTACGGTTATTTGAGCGATTATCAAACTTACTTTGTTGATTTAGATGCAACATAACTGAAAAAATTAGGGAAAGAGGAAGAAATGCCGGTTGCCGAGACTCTTCTGGAGAAACGGCAGTTGACGAAATTGTTGCAGAGTGTTCGAATGAACGATCGCGAAACGATCGAGAAGCTGATTGCGAATGGTATCCCCAACCTCGTCAACTACATTTCGGTCGAATCGCCGGACTCGGCGCTTCATTTGGCTGCCAAGGCCAACGCAGACGACCTCGTCGAGTTCCTCCTGCAGCTGGGCGCCGACCCGGATGTGGTCGATTTCCACAGAAGGTCGGCGGCGATGAAGGCAGCGGAATACGGTCACTGGCAGACGGTGGAAAAGCTGGCAAATGCGGGTGGAAACATGGCTCTAACAGACATAGAAGGAAAAGGTATGACTGCTGAATTTACGCATAGCTGTAGTTACTTTGTGCAGCAGGGTGATCGGTGGCACGATTGGTTTTTAATCAAACGATTGCGAATTCGAACCTGCGAAACAGACTCTATGTAACGACTCGGGACAGATTTTACTTTATTGAACCTTTTACATTGGCATTCACTTTAGTAAAGCATCTAATCCAGCTTTTCCTGGATTTGACATGAACACCAATGCTTAGCAACAACCTTCAGTTGATGGCTTGAGCATTATTACAGTGGTGCTATAGAAGTTCCCAAATGAGATTGGTTTTTAAAAAACTGAACTGAATTTTGGATCCACGTCCCAGAGGTGTTGTATAAGAACCCACACTGTAATGAAGCACGTTATCAGGAGGCACAGGTGTCACTGGCCATACTGACTATAGATTATGATTACTGTCAGAGGCCCGGGAGTCATGGCACCAAAGATGCCGATGCTCACACAAGTTTTGGCTATGTGACGCTAACACGAGAGCATGCTCACACAACTTGTTTGGGCAGCAGAGATAACTACCTATGCCACTGAAGAAACATTAACACTAAAAACAATAAAGTATTATATACTCTGATTAATTAATTTTATCCACCTTTCGTCTGTACTTGGCTGAGTTTTGCTCACACAACTTTTAAACACTTCCCGGGCCACTGCTGACAGTCCAGTTTGGAGTTCAGAAGAAACTTTCGTATCTTTACAGGTGTGCTGTTCTACTGCATCTCCCCAACTCAGCGTCATTGCAAATGCGCCCAGATTGCCCTCCAACACAAGGCCAGTGCTAACAACGTGAGCAAAGCCGGCATTCCGGTTCTCGTTCAGACGGCAGAGACGGCTCAAGACAACAGCGACATCTGTCTGATGCTGCTGGAAAAAGGTGCAAATCCCATAAGCAAGACAGAGGTTTGATGCTTGCTCAAGTTCAGTTAGACAGATAGGTTATGCTATTCATTTGTCTCCGAAAACAACATGATGTAAACTGGCAAGCCTACTTAATGGAGACCTTGTTTCTTTCTGGGCTGTGTTTTGCATCCCAGGTGTAGTTTGTACATTGTTATTATGACTATTATTATTATCGTCATCATTATCATTATTATCAGTAAATATTATTATTATTTGGAGCAACAGATAACCGAATTAATGAATTGTTATTATTTTCAGTAGCAATAGTAGTAGTACAGTACTAGTAGCAGTTGTCATTGTTACAGAAGTTGTGTAATGTGCTTGTAATACAGTAGCAGGAGCAATAGCAGTACAGTAGTGGTAATTGTAGGAGTATTGTATTTCCTTTTTTGCCTGAGGGAGAAGAAATTATCCCTATTAAAAAATTATTTTAAAAAATTCTGAAAGGAACAGCTATTATTATATTTTAACCCAAGGTATATCTGATCACTCAGGATTAAAAATTGTGGGGTAGCCTTGTTTTAATATGTTGTGCCCATCCTGACCTCTTCTTGGCCTCTAGATGGAAAACCTGATGGCTGCCACTGTCATCTGTTTCAGACAACTGGTCGAACAGCTGTCATGGCGGCATCACTAAGCGGAAATGCAGCCGTCGTCTGTGAGATTCTGGACAGAGGTGGAGAGGTCAACGAGGTCATGAACCACACAAGCATCCATGCCACACACGAGGCAGCGAAAGGAGGGCACGTCAAAGTCTTGCAGGTAACCAATCAGTGATGCTGATGGTGATTAAGAAGTTGATTAGAATGGTTATAAAATTATTAGAATGCATATATGTATCTGGCTGTTTATATAGGCCCTTTTAAGAACCTCACAGTGGTATTACAGATCCTTGAACATGCATAGATAGCTGCTGGCTAGAATTCTGATCATACCGATGATGATGATGATGATGACGACTACGACGATGATGATGATGATGACGATGATGATAACCGTAATGGACAAGCTAAGACAAGGTCACGAAAAAATGGGGAAATTTAAACAAGGTAATAAAAAAAGTAAATGAGGTAAAATCTGCCAAAGTTATCAATCCATGCCGTTTTCAGTATTGCACGTGCTCATGATCTGGATGTTGTATGCTGCGTTATTTCTTCTTCCAAACAACCTGTTGTCTTTCTGTGGCAGGTGTTGTCAGCCTTTGGTGCGAACTTTGATCTGAGAGACAACCAGGGCAACAGTCCGTTGCACCTGGCGGCCCAGAACGGACATGGCCTCGCCTGTCGATTTCTTGCACAAAGAGGCTAGTGTGTTTATATTCCCACATTTATATAGCTCCACGATAAAAGTATAGCGCTAGGCACCTTTTGATGGCGCTAAATAATGTATGCTGATCTAATCTAATCATTTATGTAGCTCCACTATACATAGCATTAGGCGTCATTCAGTGGCACTAAATAATGTGTTAATCTAATTTAATTTGGAAATTTCTATAGAGCCATTGTTTTCATGTGCAAGGCATCAATTGATGGTCCCTTCTAACCTAAACCACAATCCTTTAGATTAAAAACACATCAAAACAACTTATACAGCTGATTTTGCAGAGGGGCACAAGTGGAGGAAAAACTTTGATAAGTTTGTTCTGGTGGGGTATGTCATAATGAAGCATTCATTCATTTATTCATTCATTCATTTATTTATTCATTCATTTATTCATTCATTCATTTATTTATTCATTCATTTATTCATTCATTTATTCATTCATTTATTCATTCATTTATTCATTCATTCATTTATTCATTCATTCATTTATTCATTCATTCATTCAGAACATTTATATAGCACTCCTTCAAGTAGTATACCCAGGGGCAGTACCAGCCTAGCTCCGGAAAAAGAGGACAGTTTTCAACTGTGGGTGAAGTGTATCTAGCATCCCTCATTAGAAGGACATGCAGATTAAGAGGGTGGCCATTCCATGTAAGGGACCTAACCATCAAGAAGGAGCGACACTGCATGTTATAAAGATGGTGTGTACATTCTCATGCTGGGTATTGTTGGCGTATTAGGCTCTTGTGCTGGTTCTTGTTTGTGTAACGTTCTTGTGCTGGTTCTTGTTCTTGTAGGCTGCAATCCAAAGCCAAAGAACGCTGAGGGCCAGACCGCAAGAATGCTGGCTAAGAATGGCGGCCACAAGGAGGCACTGAGGGAGTGTCGCAAGGCGGAACGGTTGTTCGGCAAGGCTGGAAAGAACATCGAGCCGTGGGCGATTACTCTTTATGATTATCTTTGCATAAAGCAGGAGTCGCTTACAGAAATCTTCCAGAAGCTGTCCTCTACAGAATCGGCTGGAAAGGTCCCCCGAGAAGACTTTCTAGAGGTGCTCCAAGGACTTCCCATCCAACTTCCTGCAGAAACTGACCTCAAGAAGATAATCAACGCACACGACACTGAAGGAAACATCGACTACAAGGAGTTCCTCAGCGGAAAGAAATTTGTCAACAAGCAGTATCTCCGGGCGGCCTACGAGGGGAAGAAGAAGAAGAAAGGAAAGGGTGGTGGAGGTCGGGGAAAAAAGGGAAAGACGAAGGTGCCTTTTCCTATCTGCACCCTGAGTGAAGGGGGACGTCGCCCGGATGGTGGACCCCCCATTGTCTACGTCGACCAACATGCCCACTACACGGATAACACACGCTTCAGCCGAGATGACAGGCCACGTCATCCGATCGAAGATGATTCGAGGTGGTATCTCGATCAGCCGGGGGAGCAGTACGCGTATATCAGCCACGCTGTCAAGAATGCTGACTTGAACACTCTGAAGGACGCATTTGAGAAGAAGAAGATGGATGTCAACATCCGCGATAAGTTCTACAAGACTCCGCTGATGATCGCCTGTCTGTACGGAAACTTCGATCTCGTGAAATTTCTTATCAGCTGTGGGTAAGAGCCGTCACTGTAAAGCAACATCATTAGTCAGTCATCATTATCATCATCATCATCATCATCATAATTATTATTATTACTATTATTATTATTGTTATATTATCATTATTATTATTATTATGACATTTCTAAGTTATTGGTATTATTGTTATCCTATATGTTCATAGTAGAGTTCCAGAGAAGCAGATGACGTTCCCACGCTGGACAGCCATTGAGAGTCTTTGGAGCAGGTAGCTGGTCTGCAGTGGATCGTGGGTTGCCAAATTTTGTCATCCTTCGTCCTAGCTCCCACACAAAATCCAGTCCGTCCGTACTCCATGCGCCTCTGGTCTCAAGTGCGACCACCACAAAAGAGTGGGTTTGGGCTATAGTGGCGTATTTTAGCCTTTTGGCTGAGGCTGCCCGGTTTGCAGCTTCACTTGGTCCAGTTGAAGTCAGTCCTAGATGTGACGCTGCAAATGTGTCAGAAACTGTCACATCCCATGTGAGACACCTTCCGCGAGACCATGGGATGAGTCACGCCATCCGGTCGTTTGCCATCTTCCCTGGTGAGTCCCAACGGTTCTTTCTGAGCAGGGATGTTCACTTTGGCAAGCGCTCTCCATATAATGTCGTTGAGCATGTTATGGCATTGTTATCTGCCAGCACTCTTTCTGCAGACCAGACCATGAAGTCCTGTGTCGTCGACTCTTTCGCCACAGTGACATAGATGTGGCTCGCACAGTGTGGTTCCCAGTCGCATTCCAACCGCGATCCGTATCACCTCATCCGAAGGACGGAGTCCCAATGCGGTTACTGGAGGAGCCAGCATCCAATCTCCAGAATATGGTGCTTGAGAGGCCAAGAGACGAGCGCGGTCTAGTGGGTTGTTTGCAGCCTCATGTAAGCTCGCCGATGCCTTGCTTGTCCAGCGACTGTCCCATTCCCTTTGTCGATGAGCTGCTGATCCAGTTGGTGGTTCTGCACCCGTGAAGACTATCCATGCATTCAGTGCAATATTCACTAGCTCGTCTGAGGTATCGGCTGATTCTGGTGGCAGTATGTGTGTTTGGAGTTCGCTTGTGCTTGCAGCAGAGGCCAAGAAGGCAGAAAGTGCCAGCGTAGAAGCACAGCGAATCCCAAGACCACCATCCCTAACCGGAAGGGACGCCTGAAGCCATTTCTCATCCGACAGCTCAACATTTAAGATAGTCGATAATCCATCTCTTAAAAGAGAGTCAAATCTGTTTAGACTGGAGCATTCGGTGAAAACGTCTGTGGGCATTATGTAGAGCAGCTTCGGAACGCTCAAACCGTTTCGCAAAGCACTAGGGAGTCATGTGCGTGAAGCAATGAGAGCCTCCCAACTACTCGTTCCAGATCATTTGCCTTCTCATTCACTACCTTATTATTATTATTATTATTATTATTATTATTATTATCATTATTATTATCATTATTATTATTATCATTATTATTATCACTATTATTATTATTATTATTATTATTATTAAACAGACATTTATAATGTGTGCAATTAACAACAGCCTCAAAGGTGCATGCAACGACTGTAAAAATGTCCTAACGAGTAATATCATGGTTTATAGATCAATAGGAATGCACAGAAATCTAGGCAGACTTATTAAACATGTAAGTTTTAAGGTTCCCTTTAAAACTTGTTATTGGAAGAGTGCTCTCTTTGATGCTAATTGGTAAGACATTCCACACTGTGGGGCAAGAGTAACAAAATTGTAAAAAATAATTGTAGTCAGTATCATCACCAGTTGCTTTGTATTGATTTATTGGAATAATACACAAATACAGTTATGCAGTAGGAATAACAGTTCATGTGACTAACACATTCCAAAAGACAAGGAGGATGGACACTAACCCATGTTGCAAAAATATTTAAGAAAAGATACTAACAGTGAAAATGCTGAAAACAAATGAGAACACACTATCGTGTAATAAAAATTTATTGGTTTTTGAGAATTTTTGTTATTTTTTTTTTTTGATATTTAATTTGATATTTAAATTCAACATGTACCATTAATGCCATTTTAGGTTTTCTGCAAATTTATCATAGTTTATCATTTCTCTGTTTCGTTAAATTCGTTAATTAAATTATTACATTGAGTTAAGTACAGTCGTGTTTAATTGCACGCAGCGTTTTTACTGGTAGTAACTTTTTAATGTGTGTGTGATCATTTTTGAAGGCTGGAGGTTTCATTCGGGACAGGTAAACTCGTAAGATATTTGTCAGTTTTTCCTCACAAGTTTCTGCGTTTGTGACACAACCTACCACTGCCACTTTGGCTATTTGTTAAACCGTCACCAAACCAGAAAGTCACCATCACATTTGCATGTGCGCCGCACAGCGATCTGTCAACAGTGCACCATCTTACTTTACTTATATCGGACACATGAAGCCTATATGGGAATATTGGCGTAATAATGGGCGTAAGATAGCCTACGTATGAAGTCTGTGTTGGGGAAGGTTAAAAAGGTCTCTAGCAGTGGGACTGTGCTGTGGTTACTTTTGAGAGATTTCTTCGAATTATGCTTCTGGGAAATTAGGATGCATATACGTATGCCTTTTAGTACATAACAAAACATTTACCATTGCATTATTTGGCTATAGTGTGTTACGTTACATTCGAATGGTTCTTGACAACGGGATAATTGTTAAACCTTTCTGTTGATATTGTTGCTATTGCGTTGTTTCAGGGCAGACATATCTGCGCAGGACAACTTCCGTTGGACTCCGTTGCACTTTGCATGTCACTGCGGAATGAAGGACATTGTCGAGCACCTGCTTGACCTTGGTGCGAACATCGAAGCAAAGGCGCTCAACGGAACGACTCCGCTCATGCGATCAATTCAGACGAGCAGCATTGAGGTCGTCCAGCTGCTGCTGCAGCGCGGAGCAAAACTCCGAGTGGAAAACCGGAAAGGTGCATGAAATCCCGAGGTGTATTTATTCTCTGAGAAAAGCTGTGATGTTCCACAGTGGAACATAGGAGTGGCTGTTCCATTGTGGAACGTAGTGGAGGCTGTTCTAATGGAACATAATGGGGCAGTTCCACTGTGGAGAGGTTGTTCCATTGTGGAATGTAATAGAGGCTGTGGAACGTAGGAGTGGCTGTTCCATTGTGGAACGTTATGGAGGCTGTTCCAGTGGAACATAATGGGATTCAAACCCCAGATACATTGATTGCTTGTACAACACAGATAGCAAAATCTTCTGTGAAGCGATGATGTCTTAGCCATGACAGCCACGCTTTAGTTGGGCCAACATTGGGCCTAGAGGTGGCCACGAGTGGCACAGTCGGATCTAAGCTGGAAACTTTGTTAATGTGTTGCACAAAGTACCAGTCAACGGTCACTTCTAAGCAGAGCTTTTTTCTAGAAAAAAACAAATATGGAATTTTGTGCTAAAATTTCATTATTTTTATCAATCAATAAACGCTGAAAACAGTGTAAAGTTGTTAACACTGCAATTTAATTAAAATAAGTTATATTACATAATTAAAATAACTTAAATAAACATAACTTAAAAATTCTTTTATTAAAAACTAAATTATTTTTTATTAGCTGAAAAAAAGGTGTCGGAACGCTGTTCCGGAGCGTTCCGTCTGAAAAAAGCACTGCTTCTAAGCAAAACCGCGTTCCTAAATCGCAGTCATGTGAACAGAACCAGTCAAGATACATATGCCAATGTGCATTGTGCATTACAATAACGGCGCTATAGAAGTTTTCAGATTAGGTTAGATTATGCCAGCAATGAAGTGGCTCTCTGGGAGGCATATTACTTATGTGTGTATTTATCTTCATTTGTATAGCGCCTTTAGTTATTGCTTTATTAGATCCAGTTCCAAACACCATCCACCGTAGCTGTCTTACTTGTCTGCCTGCCTGACTCTTGGAGCGTAACCTGGAACTACTGATTTTGTTTTGACTGAGCATTTGTGAATAAGCTGGTTCCCACGACTTGGCTTTCTGTAGGCGCTGTATAAATCTCAAGCTTACGATTACGATTAGTTTCGTGGTATTTTTAGAAGAGACACCGCTGGACATTGCAGCTGCTTATGCCGACTTCGAGGTATACAGTTTGATTAAGGAGAGGTGGGACAGTCTTCCGGTCGTAAAGGACAAGAAGAAGAACAAGAAGAGGGCCTCGGCAAGACCCAAGTCCACGCCTGCCACAGCACTTGTGAGTTGTTACATACGCTTAACGGAACAGGCTGAACAGTTCACTGAAGACTTCTTTACATAACATTTAAAAGTAACCTGAAAGAATTTTATGGTTCTATAAATAGTAAAAAACAAATAAATAATATAATTAATCTCATGAAATGCTAAGATTTTGCAGTATTTGTACATTTTCAATAGCTTCTCATCAAGAACTTCTTATTATTAATATAATATAATTAATATGAAATTAATTGTGCAGTATTTGTACATTTCAACACCATCTGATAAGAGCTTCTTATTATCAATATAGTATAATTAATATAACATATAAATAAATAGTATAAAATAAATAGTATAAAAAGCATCAAAGTAAGTTTCACTGTACGTTTGACATAATTGTAGCGGAGGATGCCACTGAAGTCGGTGGAGCAGGAGGCAACAGTCGCCAATCCTCCAGAAGCCCGCCAGAGAAAAGGATCGATACTGCGCACGTCCTCGGCACTTGGAGGAGGACTGGAGGAGACGGAGGACATCACCTATTCCCTCATTAACACCTGGGAGAGCTATCCAACGAGCCGTGACCTCATCTCTGGGCGCGAGGCGAAGAGAGAGCGTTTCAGCTGGGAGGTTGACTTCACCGACTTCAAGCTACCATTTCTGAAGAATGTCGCAAGGAAGATTGGGGAGCTGGGAGAGGAAGCCAAAGACTGAGGCAAGCTCAGCTCCGTACCAATCCGATCCAAAGAACTGGAAGGAGGTCGATTGAGTGCCCGATTATGTACTGGCACTTTAGATATTAAGAAATTGGCAAACAGGGTCATATACACTGTCCGGCTAAAGCACGAGTAACGTTTCCAGCTGGGCTTAAGAAGTACCTCTTTAGAATTGTTAGATAGAATTGTTCATGCGCTTTCAAGAGGTGCTCAACAGGCGCTATATAAATGATAAAAATGCTTCAGATACATACACATATACATAATATGTAACGTGATGTGCTAATTCAGTAATGTAATTGAGTGGTAACCAAGTAATACATTAGGCAATCAAGCTGTAACTTTAGTAAATGTAAATTATGTAATTAAACGATGTTAGCTGGACAGACGTTCTTGTAGAGGTGCTATGCAAAATATACATATATATACATACATATATACACACATACATATATACATACAAATAGATGCACAATACATATATATATACATATACACATATATATACACATACATACATACAAATGGATGCCATGGCATTTAAGGTCTCTGTGCACTGACCATGCTAGCCAGTCTTTATGCTTACCAGATAACAGATAACATTAAGTGGTGAATGAGTTAACCTACTATGCTGGAGCCTCTTTATAACACTGGGAGCCATATCATGGATGGTATTGTGATAGGTTTACTAGAACATTTTTTGCACTATAACCTTTTTGAAACTGGGCTAAATTCAGTGCTTTATTGACATGTGTTGTGAGGTTCCAGCTGATCTTGCTACTACAGAAATTCTTAAATGTCTCTTGATCATGATCAACTCGGTTACTCGATCACGATCAACCGGCTACTTGATCAAGATCAGCTGGGTTATTTGATCATGACTGATTTGTTTACTCTCATGAAATGCTAAGATGATTTGTTTACTCTCATGAAATGCTAAGATGATTTGTTTACTCTCATGAAATGCTAAGAGTGTGCAGTATCTGATCAAGAGCTTATTATTAATACATTATTAAATAGTAACTCCTGTGGCACTTGTGTACAATGCACGTGGCATCGGCCGAAGGTGCGTCTAGATCAAGCCAAACTGAAGTCAGCATCTGGAAGGTCTTAGTCCACTGTGAAGGAGAGACTGTATTAGGCAGGAGTGTTACAGAACTCTGCAGCTAACTACATAGCTGATCATACATTACCTGCTTAGTTAATAAATTAGTCAAGAATCAACAAGCTGTTGGATCACTAACGTGATGTGCTAATTCAGTAATGTAATTGAGTGGTAATCAAGTAATACATTAGGCAATCAGGTTGTAAACTTTAGAAAATGTAAATTATGTAATTAAATGATGTTAGCTGGACAGACGTTCTTGTAGAGGTGCTATACAAAATATTTGTTACATTAAAGTTCTTTTTTATTATTTCTGCATTATTAAGTGCCACTACCTAATACTAATACACTGTAAGAAGGCAGGAATGGAAGCAGGAAGTAACAAGTCTTCTGAGGGGCTTCACGATCTATTCATGCCCCTGCCAGCATGCCCACATTCCCATATGGTACCCTTGTAGGGCTTACGTGGGTCCCATTAAATCTTCATGAACATGCTTGATAATGAACTCTGTATAAAACCTAACAAACTACTTGGTTAGTTGTAATTTTATGAGAAACTTTTATAATTCCAGTAAACTGTAAATTGAGCAAATAAAAGAAATGTTAGCTGTATTATTATTATTATTATTAATTATTATTATATTATTATTATTATTACCACCCACCACATATACAGACATACATCTCCCTTTCAACTTGTATTTTTTGTTGATTTCCTCCAAGTCTTAGACACGGCAAAATCCCAGGTAGAAAAATGGCAGAAATGATTATGATCATTATGAGCCAGATCATGGTGATGATCACCGTGAAAATAGTATGATCAAGACACATATATGAGCCACACAGCAACTGCAGTAGAGCATTTATGTAGTGACTTTTTAAACTTGATATGATGATGTTGACAATAGTGATAAAAACGATGATGACAACAATGATGAAAAAGATGATGACATCAGCAGAATACAGTGGGTGACACTTCGTACATTTCATATTCGAACGTTTCCTGGTGGTTCTCGTCAAACATTAGTCCAATGTAGTCAACGTGTAGTTCAAACGGACCAGGAATTGAATCCGCAGCCGTAATGCCAATTGTTCCCACGCGATTCAGTTGGATTGCCTCCTGCTTGTCCTGAACACGACCTTTGGCACTCAGGTAGAACTTCGAAAAAGGAATCTGCCACAGACAAATGCACCAGCTTCTAATAGCGTGCAGCTCTCTCATACAGTGAAGTTCACGGCACATTTGAGAGGTCCGTGGCTTCATAAGCATACTGAGGTTTGTGTAGAACACTTACAAATGCCTTAAAGAAGTGATAAATAAACTGGATTTGAATGTCTGTCACCTGCTGTCTGTCTGCAAACCCTAGAGATAGGCTGACAAAGGGGCAGAGTGACCATCCGTTGATGGCTTCTTGCACTGTTTCATCAGCAGTCTAGGAGCTCTTAAAATTCAGTTTGGTGAA
Source organism: Norana najaformis (assembly GCA_964023275.1). Lineage (NCBI taxonomy): Eukaryota > Metazoa > Annelida > Clitellata > Crassiclitellata > Hormogastridae > Norana > Norana najaformis. The sequence goes on from OZ029929.1 coordinate 12,619,654, forward strand.
AATGATGGTCTGTCATATGACGATCTGTCTATCTGTCTGTAGTGCTCATATGGGTCCCATTAAATCTTCATGGGCATGCTGGTTTGGATAATGGTCTGCCTGCCTGCCTGCCTGTCTGTCTGTCTGTTATATGTGTCCCATTAAATCTTCAAGGGCATGCTGGTTTGGATAATAGCCTGCCTGCCTGTCTGTCTGTCTGTTATATGTGTACCATTAAATCTTCAAGGGCATGCTGGTTTGGATAATGGTCTGCCTGCCTGCCTGCCTGTCTGTCTGTCTGTTATATGTGTCCCATTAAATCTTCAAGGGCATGCTGGTTTGGATAATGGTCTGCCTGCCTGCCTGCCTGTCTGTCTGTCTGTTATATGGGTACCATTAAATCTTCATGGGCATGCTGGCTTGGATAATGGCCTGCCTGCCTGTCTGTCTGTCTGTCTGTTATATGGGTCCCATTAAATCTTCAAGGGCATGCTGGCTTGGATAATGGTCTGTCTGTCTGGCTGCCTGCCTGCCTGTCTGTCTGTGTCTGTCTGTCTGCGTTTTATTTCCGTTTCCAAACCCTAGACACAGACTGACCGAGAGTCAAAGATTAACCATCAACCGGTGTCTTCTTGCACTATTTCAGCGGCACTACTGAAGCTATGAAGATTCGACTAGACGGAAGCGGAAGCAGGTCATCTAACTTGCCTTGGCCACTTGCCAGTACGGTCCACCGCGCGTGTAGAGCGGATAGCTGTACTGGTCATTCCACTGGAGATCGTAATCCCTGTCCATGTTGATGACCACCTGATAGCAGCGTCCATCTCCCCTGACCCTCATCAACAGATGCGTGTAGTCTGTCCATTCGTATGGACGTGGCCGCTTAAAAGAGATCTGCAGAAAACAACGGTTTTGCTAAGTTTATATAGCACCACTTCATTTCTTTAGTCTTTATTTGTAACCGTAACTGAGCATTTATACAGCACGTTGAAGTAATGCTCAGATTGGAAACATCATACAGCCAGGTTTCCACAATGTATTTTTTTGGCCTAGGCCAAGCTAGGGTGCTATACAAATCATATTGTTTATTATTATTATTAATTATTATTATTAATTCATATTATTTATTATTAATGCATATTATTATTATTATTTATTATTATTAATTCATATTATTTATTATTAATTCATATTATTATTATTAAATGATGCTTAGCAATTGTGTATAAAAGACTGGTAGAGTTGAAATTAAAAAATCGAAGTCCCAATGATCACGCTAATCATGATAATCATCTAATCACCAATAATCTGACTTTTAACGCTGTTATCATAATGCACAAGGCATCAGTTGATGGTTGTTCTAAATGAAACTGTAATTAAAAATTGCAGACCGTTGGAGAAGCATGGTCAAAATACGACAGGCAAGAGAGTTCTGTGGACCCCCTTACCAAGTACTGACCTAAATATGGCTTAGTTTTCCTGCACTGTCCGTTGATACTTTCTGTATTAGACATCAGTCCTATAGAAGTTGCTAATTATTATTATTATTATTCAGAAGTCAAGCTATGTTAGGTGATTAATGAAGACAATCAAGATCATGAAGATTAGTATGATTTCAAATTAAAAAGATGTCTCTGCATTCTCTTCCCCGTTCTGCGCCTTACCATATTTTTCGGCGATCTGACGTTGCAGTAGCCGGAGCTTTTAATTACACCATCTTTCGGAACTTCTGTGTTGAGTTTGCCGTGAAAGATGGCTTTCTTGTTCGGTCCAAGGACGAAAGTGCCACGACTCTTGCCCTCGTTGTGGTCACTGTCAGCCGTAAAAATCCACGAATCAACCACATCCTTTGAGTTGAACTTCCAGACGACTTCGTAATCCCCATGGAAGACAGGAAAGGCACTGTCACACCGCAGTTTGCAGGCTACTTCTTCTTTGAACTTAACCATCTCACCTTTCAACTCCTTCATTCCCTCCTTTATGAGGGTCACATTCGGTTTGATGATTTTTGTCTTGTAACCAGATTTTCTGTCTGGTTCCCAGTAGTTTTGCACAGGCCTTGTCTCATGAAGACAACGCATTGAACCGGTGTAGAGATTCATCAACGAAGAAGAGGATGAAAGGAATTTCCACCTTACCAGAAAGCCTGCCATCCGGTTCAAATTCTCTGAAAAAAACAGTAATTCAGCGAAATCAGCAAGTCATTATCACCTGTTTTTAGGCCTGGACTATATTTTCAAGCTGCTTTCAGGAAAACAGAGAAAGTGCACTAGTTTGATATACATGTAGAAATGCCAAAAGGAATGTTCTGAAAAACCTTTTAACAACGAAATGCGCTTTACCAGACAAACGCCTGCAAATATGCTGGAAATAAATCGCGACTTGCACCACTTTCTTTTCACTTTGCATTTTGCATGCATCTATATTTCTCCATAATTTGTGTGTGTACCTCATCGTCGTCTGGATCTACGAAGTTCTGTTCGTGCACAAAAACAGAATTTGACACAGTTCTTATGGAGCAGTGCAGGCTTACGTCCGATCATATTCTCACTTACTTATTCACTGCAAAAGCTCCGTGGGGAGCTTGTAGCGCCCTATTCTCTCGCAAATTTGGGCGATCATATTCTTTATACATGTCATCGGCCGCAGGCGGGCCCAACTGAAAGCCTACCGACGCCTACTTAAACGGACAGCAATGGTAAGGAACCACCCCACAAATTCATTGAAAAAGAGCAGGTCGAGGTTATACTGCCGCTATAGAAAACGTGTACATATATACGTAGTATCACCAACGGGCCAATCAATTTTTAGATCTACCATATAGAACATCCCACGATAAATACGCCTAACATTTAAAAGTCGATATCCTGCAGTAAATAACTTAATACTGTGCTTACAGAAACTTTCCAATCTTCCTTTATTTGTAAATATTTAACAAAAATAATAAGTTGTAGTGAAGGTCAATAACCATGCGCCGCAGCGTGGCTCATAGCTGCCGGCGGCGGCGGCGGCTGATTAATTGAAAACTAGTAATTCGAAATAATTATTATTAATAAATGAATAAAACTACAATTAAGATTTTATTATTCTAATTAGCACACCGAATGGAATAATGTTTATGCTCTAATTCTTTACTGACAACTGTGAACTGTCAGTAATGTAAACTAAGCCCGATTTAACTGCGGGATCCGTGACTAGTAATACCTTGGGCCAGAACTGTTCTTGGTAAACGAGCATTTTCGGTTGCTGGACCAAAATTTTTGAATTCCCTCCCTGTGTCTGTTCGTTCTGCTCAGTCGCTCCTGTCATTTCGTTCTCAACTTAAAACTTACCTGTTTCAAATTGCTTATCCACCATAGGCTGCCTCTCTGTCGTGCGGACTGACCTCCTGGATATCGACCTGATTGTGGCTTGGTTTTGGTGTGCCATCGGTTGATGCCTTGTGCATTAGACACTGGCGCATTAGAAGTTGCTATTATTATTATTATTATTATTATTATTATTATTATTATTATTATTATTATTATTATTATTATTATTATTATTATTATTATTATTATTATTAATCCACTACTGTTATGACTGCAAGGAGTGCATTCACACGAGCCACCCATTTTGATTCCAACCTGCAAGTCGGATGTGAATAAATAAGTGCTATAATGCGCCAGCAAATACATTTCAAAACGTTTTAAAAACTTAATATTATATAAGATACCTCGATAGTTATCACTTTTGCTATTATCTAAGATGGACCCGTTTCCCACAGGTATGATGATGCTTAGACCAAATTAATTGGAACTCTACCATGCAAAAGCATTAATTTTGGTTGAATAGAAGTGACAGTAAAACAATATAAAAGTAATATAAAAATATAGATATAAAATAATTTAAAATAATTTTGATTTCATCCGTGAGGTTGGCCGTCGCCTTTCGACGATCTCTGGTGTCACGGGAGGTCAGTTTCTTTTTAACGCCTTTCTATCTGTATCTGGTGTCACGGGAGGTCAGTTTCTTTTTAAAGCCTTTCTGTCTGTATCCAGCGCTATAATGCCATCGATTTTCGAGGCACTTTTTCCGATGTGGCTGAGGACGAGCCCTGATTTTCCAAATACCATCTAAAAGCTCCTCGCGTAATTTTTTCCTGAGTTATAACATTTACCTCGTGTAAAAAATAAAATAATATAAAAGTAATATAAAATATAAAAGTAGCTAATGAAAGTAGCTAATAATAATTTACAGGAAGTTCTGGCAAAAGTGCAAGATTTGGCATTATATTTGTGCACTAATTATTATTGGCCTAGTTAGCTACATCAGTAAGCGCGTACGCCAAGGAAGCCTCGGTGCGTGAGGATCCCAGGTTCGCGCCCCGGTCGTGGCTTATTTCAGAGATTTGAATCTCGGGCTAGTACGGTCCGTGCGCGGGGACCTTAAATGGCGTGTAGCGGTGGTGAAGGATCTCACCCGTGCGCGGGTGGAATCCATATGATCGCTTTAGAAAAACGTGTACAATTTACAATTATTAAATTATAATTTAACAATAATAATAATAATAATAATAATAATAGTGGTAGTGGTGGTGGTAGTAGTAGTGGTAGTAGTACTCTAAGATCTTTGGTAGTAGTAGTAAATTTTTTTATCGCGTTGTTGAATTGCGCTACATAAATACAATTTAGCTTCATAGCCCGTGCACTAGACAGTGTGAACCCGACATGGATTCATTGCATTAGGATTCGACGAAAGGAAGAAAGGGTTTCTTGATTTTCTATTAAACATTTCTCAAAATGTCTTCGAATAATTCAAAGGGAAGACGAAACAGAGGCCCTAGAAGGGCATCTCCTCGTAAACTTGAACCGGAGGTACGGAATTTATGTTTTGAAAATAAATTTTAAGCGAGACAGTGTACGCAGGTTGTTAAGTCAGATTTTCCATGTCTGACCATTTAGGTGTAACAGATTCGGAAAAGGCTTCCGATGCGGAATTGCTTGTGGAATTTATTTTAGTTTTGGGATAGTGAGAAGTTTGTAAGGAACAGTCTGGAATTGTTTAGCGATTAGAGGCGATTTAGAGAGATGCGAGCACTTGCCCCAACCTGCGTTTTGGCCTCGATAAAGAGGCAATCGATATTTAGTCGTCCAGATGTCTGTTTAAAGAAAGCGTTTAAAATTGGTCATAGAGTTACTAGAGCACCACATTAACAACATAAAACAAAGTAAAGTATTAGGTAGAATAACATAGCATTCCTGATTAGAGTTGTTTTCAGTGTTTGAATAATTTCAGCCAAAGAAGAACGCGCCTAGACGAATACCAAACAAGCTGTACATCGGTGACCTGTCGGAATCTGTCAAGAAGGAAGATTTGGAAAGAGAATTCGTGCGATTTGGCAAGCTGCGAGAAGTTTGGTTGGCCCACCATCCACCAGGATTTGCATTCGTTGAATTTGTTAGCACAAAGGATGCGGCTGACGTGATTGAAGCTTTCGACGGCAAGATGCTGTGTGGCTCAAAAGTCAGAGTTGAGTTTGCGAAGGCAAATGGCCCTGCAAACACAAAGCGACCGAAACGGCGTGACCCACCCAAGGCGACTGCGTCTGCAACTTCGCTTCTGTCTGCAGACCGCATTTCGCCACTGCTGTCACTCCAGGTCGGTACTCGGTCATTGATGTCGTCTGCAGTTACCACCCGACAGATACCCCCTCTTCTGTCGCTCTGTCACACCTCGCCACCACGCAGGGGCCGAGATGACTTGCGCTTCAAGGAGGTCGAGCCTCTGAATCTATGGGGCGACCGGGCAACGTCCCCAGTGCCACTCCTTCTCCCTGCTCCCAGGTTCCACGGGAGACGATCGCCAGTTGGACGTGACAGGTAGAATGAGAACTTTTTTTATCTCTATTCTAATCTTAACAGTGGATTTCTTATGAAGCATTCTGGAGTAAATATGAGTTTTCGTTACTTTGTATCTGTTAACGCCGTGATCAGTTTGTAAAATTATGGTATTCAGCTTTTTTATGTTGGTGTCTTGTCAGAGAAGATTGTAAGGACTTTGTTAGCCAGTGGATCAGGCCACAGGAAATCAGACATTTTGTTTGGTTGCCCTGGAGAGCTTAACACTTTGGTGGGATAAATTTGATGATGTGTTTGTCTGTTAATTGTTGAAAAATCATTAATAACCCCTCCAAACAGCCAATGTGAATGCCTAAATTTTAATTGCAGTCAGCAGTGTGAAATTGTCAGAGTTAAAGTCAATTTCACAGTTTGTTATAGCTGGTACTGGTTTTTTGGCTTGGCTAGGAAGTGGTCAGTATCCTGGGGTTGGAATGTTTTCCCAACATGGGCCTTATGTTATGTGGACCTGCTTTCTTAAATATGATGTCTGGATACAATATGCATTGGTGTAGCTAGAACAGTATTTGCCTTACTGTGAAGCATGATGTATATGTCTGAGCAGTTTTTTTTAGTTTTTAGGCTAAACTGTCATACACTAGACAACATTAAACATGGTTCAACTGCGGCTACACTGTTAGTGAAGAAACTTGGAGTGTGTACTAGGACTAATTAAACTGTAACTTTAATTGTCGCAGCTTGATTTTGTTTTCTTTTGAAGCACAGATTCGTAAAACCTAGTCTCTGCAGTGTTCCCGAATTGGCAAATGTTTTAAATATTCACATTGGCTTTGCTATTGTATTGCATGGTTGTTGTCTATGTGTGTGTGTGTGTGTTTGTGTGGTGTATTGTAGAACTTCATTTTGCAATGATTTCATGTTAAACGATAAATGACTAAATGGCAATATTGCAATGTATATTTAGAGCCTTATCAGTCGGCTGACATGAACCCCAGATCGACCGTACAATTTGTAGATCCTCGCGCAAACAGGCAGGCGAGCGCCTGATAGCGATCCGCGTTTCTTGGTGCCCAGTCCAACGCCATACAAAAGGCGGTCTTGTTCTGGGATCGAGTTAAAACACGCTACCCGAAGTTTCGTGTGTCATCGCTGTTACCGCCTCCTCGCGGCAGCAAGTCCTTATGTGGCCTAGTCGTCCCCCAGCAGCCTTATTACCGTCGGGAAAGTGCGCTAAAATTTTCCGACACGTTTCCATTACCACTTCACCCATCGACTTGCCACACCAACGTCGTGCATTTGGCTCTTCATGCCCAGGTCGAGCAAAATGCTAAAGCTTCGTTGTCTTAACCCTGGCGTTCACGTTTTCACATCGCTCACTTCATCTTCCTCAGGAAGAACTAGCGTCACTGCGAAGACAGATGAAGAGCCTAGCGAAGTGCGACAAATTTGTCGAGCTCACATTCGTCGTCTGCCCTGTTCTTAACCCGCTACGACTATCCCATCTGTGCTTCTTACCATCGTTGCCAACCATGCCGTTGTGGCCTTGCAGCACGGTATATCACCGGCACTTCCCAAGTGGCCAGACAACATCCACCACACCTTGGTGGATTACTCATATCCGAAACTGCCCCAGATTGCAGTGTTTGGCATCTTGGCTTTAAGGATGCCATCTTCGACGTATTCACCCAGGCAGAAATGGCTCACTGATTGTCACGTGATGACATCAGGCCAGGTGTCACAAATTCCATGAAGGTGGCAGAAGTACTGTCATCATCTTGCTCTGCTGTTGCACAGCTGTGCCGTGGCACACTGTCAGCATTGAATTCTCGTCCTGCGCTTCACAGATCGTACAGTGCCTCGCAATTTCCAACTCCGACGTTACAGCCAAAACGTCGAGTTACACATTTCAAACGAAGAAGTTCATCTCAAAGATGCTTTTCGGAGCATGCCCCGCTTCCTCCATATCAAACCAGTCTCGTCGTCTTTATGAGATTCTGGTTGCCCTTGCGCCAAAACATCGGTTCGTGACGTGACGACAGAAAGAAGCGACGGTTACAAACAAACCTCCGCGTCTGAGACGTCATGGATTCGGTCTTCCGTGACGGTAAAGACAACGACGAAAAGCACGTGAAAAGGAATTTCCTCACAGTTACCGCTATGCAACAAATCGCTTTCTTGGAACGAATCCAGACTTCGGCATCAAGCAGAATTCAAGCGTGGGCATCGGGTAGATTGAAAGAGCGCCCACACCAAATTGGTTTAGCAAACCTTCGCCTAATTAAGAACATCGAAGTTACGGAGTTACCGGTAGTCACGCTGATGAGCTAGGACGCTTGGCCGTCATCCAAGTGCCGCACAGTCTCTTGGTCTCGCGTTTAGTCCGATTGTCATTTGCAGGTCTCCCTTCGCCACAACCAGTTTGGTAATAAAAGTTTTGAAATTTAAATCCGCTTAGTACGTCCTGGAGAGTTTAATTGGTGCAAAGGGTAAAGGTAGTTTCAGATTCAGTTTTGGAATTAGAATTATATGCAAAAGCAGGGATTTTGTCTTAAATGGACAAACAACTTTGTTGTCATTGGTACCTGGAGGGTTAAGTTTTATATGTCTTAATAAGGCTAATTAGAAGTGATAGCTGAGGTGAATTTGCAAGTAAATCACTGCATTACACGATCCGTCTAAAAGATTAAATCTTTTAAATCGCTTGGTTCGGAAAATAATTTTAAGGTCATCTGAGAGTTAATTATTAAGGATGGATAAAAAAGTTACATTTAATATAAATGAATAACAAGTGACTGTGATGTAGTCACTTTTAACTTTGTTCAGTATTTTGATGAACGATTAAAACAAAGTGGATGGATACTTCAGCTCAGAAATGGCATAACCCACACACGTCGCCAAAGATTTAAATTTGAAAAATTACCTCCCTTCATCCCGTACTAGTTTTATTTCTACATCATTGTTCAGCTTCACGTTTATTATATGCATTGTGATTTTGGTTTAAAATCCAGCCGTGGTATCTTGCCAATGAATCCAATAGAGAAATTGTTTTCTGTGGTCAGACATGTGGTTACCAATTTTGTATTTTTACAGCCTTTACAGTCAGTATTTTGGGTTTCTACAGCTGATGCATTTCTGCAGTGCAAGTGTGCGAACAGGGTTGCATGAACCCGAAATGGTGTAATAATTAGCCATTAATGAAGAGGAATTTATTTCCTTCTCTGTGCAACTTTCTTTCTGCTGATCTTATTGTTCGTACCTTTGCAGTCTTCTAACTGAGGGGAAATATATTTAGAGGAGTTCTGCCGCAGAGGTCTTTGATGTCTGACCTACATAAACATTTGGGTCATTTTAGGTAGCAGTAGCAAACCAGGGACAACTGAACTGATGTTATCTGTTTCAGACCATGCAGATGGCACCATAGCACGATCGTTCCTCTGGCAGTTTTTGCACGTGATTTGATGGTTTTATGTGTGTGTTTCTCTAAAGCTCATTATCTTTAGGTCACCGCAAACCTCGATCCGTGAACTGATGGCTCCACCACCTCTCTTATCTCCAAGCATCACCAGAGACCTGCACCGGGTTTATCCACTCCTACCACCTCCGCCACCTCCACTACCACCACTTACGTCCAGGAGGTCAGTCTTTTGGATTTGTCACGAGTTCATGGATGGAGACCAGTAGCTTCTGCTTGTCAGGAAATGCCATATCATGCAAAATTATATTTGAAAGTATAGGGCTTAAGAATTTTGGATTTATGCCTTGCTGACTCAGAGCTTAGAAAATAAATACCTGAACCATAATAGACGAGAGCTTTACTTTTTTGTGGCAGAATTGCTAGAGGGTGCAAGTGGGGAAAACCTTGAAATCTTTCTGTCCTGGTAGGGATTTTGCTATTTGCTTTTGTTTTGGCATTCCGGTCCACAAACAGTACAGTGTTGGATGGATCTAATTAGAGACACAGCAGTATCAAGTACCCCACCTTGTAGCACAGTTAACCATGCAAGATCAACACTGTAGCGTAATCTAGGCTTTAGTACTCTGCTGGAGTGCGGACGCCCTTTACAGTTAAAGGGGAGGGGTCGAAAGTAGGTAATTTTTTTACGTGGACCTTTATGATGACCCTTAGACTGTTGCACCATTGAAGAAAACGAATGCTATGGTACATAGCTTAACAATGGCTCTTATAAGGTCTTAAGGGAGTAAATGATGACGTAATGATTGGATTCAAAGAAAGTTGGCAGAGATGCCCAGTCTAACTTGGTGTAGAAGGTGCAAAATAGGCTGTTAAGCTGCTGTCGTGATTGTTGTTGACAGGATACATGATGTTGATTATATTGATAGCAGTCGAGGTGACGGCCGTGGAAGAAGTCCAGCAAGAGAACGTTCTAGAAGTCCGGTCTACTTGCGACGCGCCTCGCCACCGCCGCTCCTACCAACTCGTGCTCGGCTGTTGGGCAGGACCCCTCCGCCTCCACTGCCTCGGGACCGCTCGGCCTCCCTGGATCGTAGGTTCAGCCCGAGAGAGTCAAGGGGGCGCGAGAGTCCTCTGCGTCTTGGCAGAAGCCCCCCGATTCGAAGAGGCTCTCCGATGTCAAGGAGTCCGCTTGTGGAAGGCAGGAGAACATCGCCGACCAAGTACAAGAGCCAGAGCAACTCACATCGGCGTGGAGGAAGAAGCCCGTACAGTCGGTACTCGTCTCCAGAAAGAGCAGCTCCTTCGAGCTATCTACCAAGACCCTACACTCCATCGCCACGCAAGGACAGATCACCACCTTCGCCAAGACAGTTCCGAAGCGCGAGCCGGCCGCGCAAGAGCTACTCTCGTTCCCCTCGTAACAGTCGCTCTCCTCAGAACTGGTCGAGGGTTCAGAGAAGAAGCCGAACACCGAGCACCAATCGCAACGCTTCTCCTGCGAGCCCCTCTCCTAAGCGCTTCAAGCGCAGCGAGGTTGACAGGCGACAGGCATTGCCCTTGTCACGCTCTCCTTCAGCCAATGGAAGACGAAGCATTTCTCGCAGGTCCTATGTGTCTCCGGGTAAACGCTACAGTCCACAGAGACCGAACAGCCCGCCTCGGAGCCCAGCAATGAGAAACCTTGGCAGAAACCGCTCCAAGAGAAGGAGCACCTCGATGGATTATCGTCCAACTAGTCCTTCGCCGAAAAGATACTCGGCTGTGCGTAATAGGAGCCCACCCGTTGTGCAGAGTCCCTCTCCATATAGGAGCTTAGGCTCCAGGCGTAGTCCTCCACGTGGACGAAGCCCTCTGCCATTGGGAAGACCCAGTTCCCCACCAAACCGGGGCCGGACTCCCCCGCGCATGTATCGACAGGATTCTCCAGCTTACCGATCATCACCTGCCCCAACAAGAGGTCAGCTGCGAAGGTCTTCGCCCCAGTTCAGACGCTCGGATCGGAGTCCTTCGTCAAGGAGAAGCGATCGGAGAAGTCCCAAGGCTTCTCCACGGATGAACCCTCGATTGTTTGCCCGCAGCCCTTCCTCGCACAGCACCCATTCATACAGGAAGGGATCCCCACCTGCCAGAAGATGCACTCCACTGTCACAGCGCAGTACGCCTCCATCCAAGAGGCTCTCTCTTCCACGCTCCCGAAGACTGTCTCCACAGAAAAGCCCCTCATATGCCCGGCGATCCTCGCCTCCTCTGACTATGCCACGGCCCAGCAGAGGCTCTCGCATTTCTGTCAGTCCTCCCCCGGCTCGAATGATGTCTCGCAGAAGTCGGTCTGCGTCACGCAGTCCCCTGCCAGCATCTCGGCGAAGTCCGCCGCGAGGACCTGAATATGGAAGGCGGTTTTCTTCAGAACGTAGCGTGTCGCCTCGAAGGAGCTCTCCACTGCGTTCGAGACGCAGTCCTTCCAATGACAGACGGAGAAATTCTCCTCCACCAGCCAAGAACAGTCAATCTCTTTACCGCCGCAGCTCTTCTGTGTCTCCCAGACGAAACTCACCCTTCATCCGAAAGGGTGGCCTGGAGGCGAGTCGCAAGCGCAGTCCATCGCCAGCTTCTCAGAGTCCTCCGGCAAGGAGAAGCTCTCGGCGTTCAAGAAGTTCATCACCAGCGGCAAACAGCCGGAGAGACTGGAGCCCCGTGCGACCCTCTCAGCACGCGTCGACTCCTGCCAAATCTCACCTGTCGGGTTCTTCATGGGATCAGGGGGGCAAGCGCTACAGAAGCCCCAAGCGCAAATCTCCACCGTCTCCTCCACCTCGCCCACCCTCCCCTCCTCAGCGCCTTCATCGTCACAAGGCAAAGAAGATGAAAGCCTGAGTTTAGGAGGCCGACGGCCTGATTCTTCTGAGAACAAATGATATTTGTTTCCCAAGTACTTTTTGAGAAGCGCAGAACGTATTCAGGATTCTCAAATCAGACAAACTAAAGAGCTGGGATGGGCTATTAGTTGAGCAGAGGTCAACACAGTTCAGCCTGTCCCAGTTTCAGTTCTTGGTCAATACTTTCTGAACTGACCTAGTTAAGAAAAATTGACTGTTTGGACAAAGTTAGGCGTATAAGAAGTGTTAGAGTTTTGTCCAAGTAGTCTTATCAGTTAAATTGTTTGACTTCACTGAATAAGGTATGACATTGTATGTGCAAATGTGTTTGTTTGTGTATTTTGACATTTCTGTCACACATTTTGGGAATTTTAAAATTTGTTCCACCAGAGACTCGTTATAAGATGCTTCATTATGACTCAGATTCTGATATAATGTGGTGAGTGACATAGATCCCATTATTAATTAACCTATAGAAAATAAAAATTGTAGCATGACCTTGTTACAAGGCAACTCTTGTTATGGCTCCCAAGGACAGTGTTTCAAGACTAACTGGTGTATTTCTATTTGCAGAAAATCCCTCTGGTCTGGCATGGTGTTAGCCAGCACAAGCTGGGTGTTAAAAAAATGAAAACGCACGTTTCTTTGCAATGGCACAATTTGAAGTTGATGTTGTTTTGAAGTCTACTAAATGTTATTTCTGAAAATGAAAAATGACAGTTGTAATGTTAACTTTGTACAGTACCCCTTACTGAAACATGGGACTCGCTCACAGTTGCGCCCAAGCAACGTACATTCAGATAATTCAGGTCACCGTCTAAGTGTTGTTGTGACACTAGCTTTTTACCGTTGAGGAAGAACCATCTAATAAATATGCCCATTAAGCCTATAAAACTTTAATACCTTACCTTACGAACTGTGAAAGGGTGAAAACCTGTTTCTTGAGGGTGGATAATTAATGTTGTGTCAAGAATGGTTCATTACAGACTTATTTTGTTCCTTGAGAATCTCAAATTAGCTTCTGTAATACACTGAAAAGATTTTGTTCAGAAGACTGTGATGGCTACATGAATAAAGAACAACATGTGTCAGAGTGTTACAAATTATCGCCGATTTCATCCAACGATTGCCGTTTTGTAAGACTCCTCTGCAACATGACTTTTATTTGATTGGTCCAAAATACGCATTCACTGTTGAAATGCAATGTTACAGGATAATATGACTGCCTTGGGAACAACTTCATCATTGAAAGTTACACAAAACCATTAATATTCAATTCCAAAGCCCAATATCAACAACACAATCTGCAACTGGGATTCTAAACTAAACATACATTTACAATAACTTCAAACTACTACTACTGCAGATTAAATTGTAATACTGTAAATATCTGATAAAACAGAAACACTTCTCTAAAACACGATCAAGACAAGAGTTTTGGGGCAACAAAATTCCCCCTATTCCAAACTGACTAAATAAAGTCAGAGTTGTTTGATTGCAAATGAAATTTTAAACTGATTCAACCCAACGTGCAGTTTCATACAGTCATCAAATAGTGTAATAACCAGTATACGTAAAAGAAAAGCTCCCATGTCCCATAATGGAATGTAGGGGAGGTGCTCATTTTCTTCTTACCGTTAGTGGAAGAATCCCAGGGTCCAGGACATGAATCCAGTGCATTGCAGGACTTGCCATTTACTTCCCAGCTTATGCTGGTACCAACTCATCCTGCTTGAGCAAAGAGACATAGGGGGTCGAACAACCTGACACAGAGTTGACCCAAAATGCCATTACAGATAATTGAACAACAGCCATGCAATCAATCTAGATTGCCTTGTGAACATGATGTTCTCATAATGGGTAGAGAATACACACTGCACGACACATGTTAAGCGATAAACGATGCTCAGCAAATGGGGTCCAATAAATCAAAACACAGTTCTTAACACCACTTGTCAGGCTGATATCAGATATTAAATCAGGTCCTGCTAAAGCATTTAAGGTCTTAATCTGCAAGACTGGTGGGAACTGCCCCATCCTATATAAGGTCTTTTTGTATACCTTTGCCTCATCTGTTCCTGGTCGTAGCTCCCTCCGTTCGGCTGCCCATGGTGTCCTTGTCCCTCGGTCTTGGTTCTATACTACCCAGCATAGAAGCTTTGCTTTCGTTGGTCCTGCATCCTGGAACAACCTTCCTTACAAGACTAGAAATGAGCTAATCAACCTGCCACCTTCTTTGTTCCGCAAGAGCTTGAAATCTGTTGTTTGACCGTGGGTCTGTTCTGATTGGTCGGAAGCGCTACTGGTGCGTTTTTTCCTAAAAGTTGCGCTTTATAAGTCTTCATTTATGTTATGTTACTGCAAATTGTAAAAACGTCTTTGAAACAAGGAACGCTCAGAAAACAGTTCAAATTTGTACATACGAAATTTTCAGACAAAACTGGCCAATCGATAAAGCAACGAATCTGCTACTCCGGGTAAAATTCAAGCCCGGGTGGGCTATCTTCAAGGGTTTTACACAAAATGCACACAAGCAGCTGCAACTCAGGGTAAAATTAAAGCATGCACCTGCTCTATTGGGGATTTTACAACATGATATACAGATTAATAAATAATAATAGTACACTGAAACTACATTTTGGAGCCCTCATGCGTAACTGTCATAACAAAACACTAAGGTTAAATTCTAAAGTATTTGGAACCAATGTCCTTGATCTGATTTGCTAAAAATTTGCATTGTAACGTTGCACGTTTAAGGGAGATATCAGCACTCTTGAGTTGACCGACTTGTAGCAAACCCATTGAGAACTCCTGACGTAGATATACACATTCATAAAATTGGCACAGGCACCATTACAACCAGCGTGAACACAATGTTAAATCTTGCAAACCACAACAACCTTCCAAAAACAGGCTGCTAAATGACTAGCCTCAACGTAACAGATTTGAGTATACAACTGGAAAGAACTAAATGATGAGAACTTATGCATTTCTGCTGTGGTCCACAAATAAAACAACTACTCGGAACTTCCCAGATAAAATATTTCTAAAATTCATAACTGCAGTTCGTAATAGGCCATCAGAAGTCGATGACAAAACGCGACGCAATGAACATGACGACCAGCATACTGCAGGTTAGATAGTTTCGTAGTCCTCCAAGTTGGTTGATCACAGTCCGAGAACATACTGGCCAACGCGAATCCACATAGCGATGTGTCCCGGAAGAAACAGATAAGTTGTGTAGGTCGCCATCAGGATGAAGGTTATCAGCAGAGAATCTCAGGAAAAATCCGGTTAAGGACGAAAAATAGCTTACTTAGTAATGCTGCAATAGATTTATAATAACTCCAACACCTCATTTAGCAAATCTGCTGTGTGGGATGCAGTGGAATTGAGAATTTTGTAATTCTACAGTGGCTGGGTTAGTAATTTTATCGGCAGTTCAGCATAGAAGGTATAAAAGATTGATTCTGTTCAAGACAAAATTTCAGATTTGCTGGCCGTTTATGCTCCATTCTATCGCAAGCAGATATATGTAGTTCAGGGTTATCTGTACATGGTTGCAGAGTGCTTCCTCTGCGACACAGAGATTTGGCTGTTCCACACTAGAGAGGAGTGCCGGGCAGGACCAGGCGGTCTGACCCACTCTTTTTCGTGGGCAAGGCTGAGTTCGTTTCAGGCTGGGCCGAGAAGTTTGAGCCCAAATTTTTTCACATTTCTCAGTCCTTGTGCAAAACTGCTGTCGTTATATTTTGCTATTAGATTTTGTCCATTTGGTAAGTTTAAGTTAGCATTTTAAAATGTCTAATACTTACTTACACAGAGGAAGTAATTACTGAACATTAAAAAAACAACCTGCAGTTAACGGCGCACTGCATACTGATTAAGCATCGGGCAGGGCCAAGCCACAATTTTTACGACGCGGGCCGGGCCATGCTCAATGCAGGTCGGGGCGCAATTTTTTGACCCATGCTCATCTCTATTCCACACTCCATACTTACATAGTGCAACATGGCAGCTTTGCTGTGATTGGCCCCTCATTCTGAAACAGGGTGCCATGCAGCCTCCATATGAGCTTCTTCTCCATTCTTTGCCAGTTTGCCCAGCAGCTGCAGACCATTCTTTTTTTTATCAAGGTCTTCTGTTGTCAGCTTGGTGCAAAGTGTTTGTATGTCATCTTACATGTATATTCGTGACATAAGCAGAATTAGGCGTTATGTCCTTGTGTCCTCTAGAGTATCCTTGGCAAACCATTGGTCTGCAGTCACCTTGACTACTGTAACTCACTTCTTGTTGGTATAACAAAGTCAAACATGCAAAAACTCCAAAGAGTTCAGAACTCCTTGGCTAGAGCCATAACAAATACATTAAAAAATTTGAGCTGTGCTTAAATTTTTGCATTGGTTTCCTGTTCAGCAAAGGATCTCTTTTAAATTGGGACTTACGATTTATAAAACATTGAACTACGGCCAACCACAACACTTAAAATCGGTCCTTATTCCCCAGACTTACCATTATTCTGCAAGGTCATCTCATTGTCTTTCTCTGATCATACCTTGGACCGCTCTTGGTTAATAGTTTTTGCGGTTGCTGGACCTACACTTTGGAACTCCCTCCCTGTGTCTGCTCAGTCGCTTCTGTTATTTTGTTTTCTGCCTTAAACTTACCTGTTTCAAACTGCTGCTTATACACCATAGGCTGCCTCTCTGTCTTGTGGATTGACCTTCTGGATGTTGACCTGATTGCGGTTTGGCTTTGGTGTGCCATCGGTTGATGTCTTGTGCATTAGACACCGGCGCATTTGAAATTACTAATTATTATCATTTAATATTAAAGTTTCCTTGAAATGCGTTACATAAATGTGCACTTACAATAACAAAGAAGCTATATATATAATATATATAGTATACATAGCTCCATTAAGTGGGACCTTGTCCTTTCGGACCTGCCTTTTGATACCCATGGAGATTTTGTACGTTGTTCTTAAGAACATCTTTTTTATTTGTTTCTTTGAACGGTGTCAATAAATGAACATTGATATATACACCACAATCTGTAAGTCAGTGAAAACACAGGCAAAGTCCACGCCGGTACAGAGGTGACGAAACTGGGATCGAGCTAAAGTGGGAAGCTCTGGGGAAACATAAAGGCTTTTAAAATGCAAAAGAAACTGTTAACGCTATTGAAATCATATACAAGCACACACAAATACAAGCATACATGCATACAAACATATCTAGGCCTACATGCATGTCAAAATCTACCCAGAATGCAGAGGCGCTGTTTACGCCTTGATAATGTTTACAGCCAGCTGGCCGAACTAAATCTAGACTTCGACTCGAGTACAAACCTAAAAACAAAAACAAAATTACATCGATAAGGATACTGAACAGTTTTCGTTCCCAGGATTCGAGCATATAAAGTGCGGTGACCAGCGTATATTGAAAGTACCAAAACGAACAGAAGCTGACAATGTTCTCGCAGATCGCCATCTTGAAGGTTTTAAGCAATTTTCAAGTACAGGCATTTATCTAGCGCTAGTATAGTTTCTGCCACATTGTAATGTCAGGTAAAATTATACAATTTAGCCTACAAAATATCGCTTCTTTGCGCACTTCGGTAGCGTTGAATACTAAACATAGAGCTTTCGTTGAGTTTGTAAAGCCCTTGTCTTAGGTTTTCTATAGGAACAAGTGTAATCGCTGTTCATTATTTCCTTATTTTTTGTGACACTTCCTATTATACGCCTACATAAAAATTCTGAGTCAGAAAGTAATGCATATCTTAGAATTAGGTCAGCTTTCTCAGAATAAAATTAGTATTAAGCCTGCACATCCGTTCTGAACAACATCAATGGTTCATCGTTCAATGCGATTGTGACAAGCGTATGGCTTTATCAGGCCCCTATACGCGTTTCTACGATTCAGTGCTCGAGGCTGTTCACGATTTGGTATGTAGGCCTACACGGCTTGATCTTCCTACAATATTTATACGCGTAGGTCTAGTATTAATAGAACATGTAGAGTAGCTTGCAAGGACAGGCATAGGCCTGTCCCAGTAAGTTAGGCTACTCTAGGCCTGTCCTTGTAAGCTACTCTACATGCCATATCGATCGTAATCGAAAATACTTTCGTATGACAGACAAGAGATCGATAGTCGTTGCTTTATCGATCAGCCACAGAGATCGATCAAGTGATCCTGATTAAGTTACTATTCTTCGAATTGTTGTCATGTGATATGCATGTATTCGCCAACAAAGGTTGATCGGGGAGGTAGAGAACTAGGCCCCACTATTAATGGACTGTTGAACTAAAGCGGTTAGCCAATCGTAGGCCTATAAATCAATGCTCAGTGCGCCTATCACACTGCATAAGTAGTAATGTAATGTAACTGTAAATCTCCGAAATATCCCAGGGCCAGCCATACAGAAGCCGCGTCAGGGAAACCAGCTCATTTACCAGCGCTACATCAAATCAAATCCGTTATAAGCATGTTGTTTATTCAGTTTCGGTGCCAGAACAGAATCCGGGTGGGTGGGGGTCAAGCCGGTAGACAATATTGTACTATGATGGAAATCGTTTGTGATATTGGTCAGAGGATGGTAAAGAAGCAGAAGCAGGAAAGGATTGCCTGGAAAGTTTGTTTTTCAGTCGTCAGTAAAATGCTGCGGGGGGAGAGGGCACGAGGAGAAGTGCTTTGTTGACATTATCGTTTACAATCGTGTGTATCCTAGAAAATGTCTAAAGATCGCGTAACAAAATGCGTGAGGGAATGTCGTGTTCATGATTCGTAAAGTGGGTCACTGTTTCAAGTGGACCGCAGCTATAAAACGCCGATATCAAGACACAGGGGCTGTTTATCAGTCGCTGCAACAGAGTGCGTTATTTATGGACGACCCTCGTATTAGTTCGCTAATCGACCGCCAGGTAACAGCAGTTGGCCGCTAACAACATAAGAAGGACATCAAACTGAATTTTAAACAGCGGAATTATTGTTCTATCCGTATATCGGTTAATTAATTTTCGGCTTTTTATCGACCGAATATAGACTAAATACTGCTGACTTCTGTGGCACCAAATTAGTTGTTCGTCCTATCGAATGGTATGTTTATTTGCCGCTTATTTGTCTTCGTCGGGAAATTGGTTCCGTTTGGCTCAGGACCTGACGACGAGAGATGAGACCCTTTTATCCTCTTCCCTGATCCATCTTCCACCCAGCTGGAGTTTGGGCCGCACTTGCCCAGTTTTGGTTGTTACGATCGTAACTTACATAAAAGGGAAGAATTAGATTTGGAACGCATTTGGTTGGAATTAGATTTGGAACGCATTTGGTTGGTGCCTTCGGTATTAAGTACGTGCGCCATAGTCGGTAGTGCTACTTAAAAGATTAGTAGATTAGCTTGTATTATTGTAGACGTATTTTAATGTAAATAACTGAAATTATTCAGCATATTCACCGACGCGTAAGTAAATCAGATCCGTGAGAGCCGGATTGAAGGACCAGCTTAGGTGTCAGATGAAATAATCTAGGAGAAAGGACCCGAGGACGTAAGTCTCATTTAATCTGGACTTTTATAGCGCCGTGTTCGTGATAGCATCATCATCACTTCTGAGTAAATCTGAATTCCTTGCATATAATTCTTTGCACATAACCGGTCAAGATCTAAGAGATCAAAAGGCATGAGTTAAAGATTAAAGGTTTTCTGGGAATTCGTTTTAAAGGTTTGGTGCAGCCTAGACTAAATTTTACAGACTAAAGTGCCACTAACAACAGGGTTTTATATTATGGTAACAGGTATCAGACAGTGATGACCTGGAATTTCACAGCAAAACCATGAGAGCAGTGAATTCCAAACTGCCTGTTAAGCGCCAGGACTTGCTGACGTCCGCCCGTAAAGGCAACATTGCTGGCATTCAGCGTTGTCTGATGGCAGGGGAGTCACCGAATTACGTAGATGAATCCGGTTACACTCCACTGATGCTGCTCGCAAGCCAGGGCCTCGGGGATGGCCTCCAGCTTATCCTTGACGCTCCCAGTTGCATCGTCAACAAACGAACGAGCGCGATGCAGGTCGCTTTACATTTTGCAGCTGAGAAGGGCCATGTAGACTGCGTTCGACGGCTGCTTGAGGCTAGGGCGTTGGTGAACGTTTCAAACGACTGGGGCGAGACGCCACTCCTCAAAGCCGTCCACAGCGGAAGCCTCAACACAGTCGAGTTGCTCTTGAAGTCCGGTGCAAAAACTGACATGACTGACCTTCAAGGTTACAACGCTCTCATCTACGCAGCACGCCTCGGAAATGTTGAAATAATGGACGTGCTCGTTCGGTATGGTGCCTGCGTGAATCACGGTACAAAGACCCTTCCGTTGCATCAGGCTGTTGCCTATGGCAACGTCAAGACGACCGAAGCGCTGCTGAGCTTTGGAGCGAGACAGACGATCCGTGACCTTCACGGTTGGCTGCCGATCGAGATCGCGACGCACACGGACCAGGCGGATGCGATTGACTGCCTTATAAGACACGGTGCCTCACAGGAGGACATCGACATGGCGGTTACGGCAGCGGCCAAGTACAATGCTGTCAAAAGCATCTCTGTGCTGCTCAGACGAGGCGGTGATCCCGATGCCACCGACTACCAGGGCCTCCCGGCGCTCTTCACAGCGGTAGACTTTGGTTATGTCGACATCATCCTTCAGCTGATCCGACATAACTGCAACGTCAGTCGTTGCCTGAGCCGAGTCTACCTGCCGGATCCATCATTTTGCAACCTGTTCTCTTCGGTTCAGGTTGACCTCATTTCTCCGCTGATGATTGCGTTTCTGCGAGGGAGTGCCAACATCGTCAAGTTGCTTGCGTGTGCCGGCGCATCGTCATCCGTTGTCCTGCGATTGTGCAAGCTGCCAGTTCTGTTGTCGTTGAACATGGATGTTGTTCGCTGGGTGACAGACTTCTACTCGTCACCGTTGTCTCTTGCACATCTGGCTCGTCTCGCCATCCGAAGAGCGCTTGGCCGGCAAGCGACGACCACAATCGCTCGGCTTCCAATTCCTCCTCCCCTTATGGATTATTTGGAGCTGAAGGACGTGACGGAATACCTTGAACTCAGAGAGTCTGACACAAGCTCTTATTCCAAGTAGCTCAAGGGAGGAACAAGGTGGGAGAGGCTAAGGACGGTCTTCTCCCTTCATCTTTCCGAGTGCAACTGTTTCTTGTTTTCAGTCAGAATAAATGAGCTGCGTTACAAAAACCAGTATATTTCTCACGACGTTTTATTCTTCTGATTCCTTTATTTAATTTTCAACTGGTTCTGTCCGCTTTGTTATAAGGCTTATATCGAAGAAAGCTAATTTTCAAAGTAATATCTGATAACAGCTGAATTTGCTAGAGTGCGCTAGTGGAACAGAATTTATGCCCAGGCAGGAATTTGAACTCCAATCTCTTCCTTGACAGTCTAGCACGCTTACCACTAGACGATCTTGCAAAGTACAACCAACCACTTGGGGCTTTGTACATTGAATTTTGGATCTTCACCCATCCTAACCTGATTGTGGGGTCATTTTCTTTGAATTTACACCCCTTTACGCACTCCACCATGATTGTGGAGCCATGTACTTTGAAACTGTGGCACATTGGGGCAGGGTAGCATATTGGATAGAGCGCTCGGCTTGTAACGCGGAGAGTACGGGTTCGAGCCTCCTCCGAGACGTTTACTGTGTAGGGACCTTGAGCAAGTCCTTCGCTCGCAATTGCTCGGCACCATCGATTGATGCTAAGTCATTAGACAGTGGCGCCTGATAAATGCAGAAATAATAATTCTACTATGTTTATAACCCCAATGCTTTTTAAACTGGTTTTGCCTTGGCCCCTAGCGAACATACATCCGCGCCTCAGATTCAGGTGTACTGACACGGCACGCATTGTAAGTGCTTTAAACAAGTAAATAAATGAATATTGAAAGGCGCTATATAAATGTTTGGTTGCATTACATGCATGAGCTGCAAGAGGATCTCGATTTCTGGATTTGTCTCGGTGATAAAAGCAATATACGTTACAGCTTGTTTTTCCGTTTATGCTGGTAATCTCTTCTGTGCATTGAGAAACTGCAGCTATATAAATTGGATTCTTGTGAGGTTTGCATGTTTTGCGTGTTCTCTGGATTGTACTGACATTGTTATGCAACATTTGGGACATAGACTGACATGGGACCTGTTGTCACATTGGTTAACCATCTGACATGTCGTTTAGGCAACGGTCTGACATGTCGTTGAGGACAACAGTTGTCTGACGTGTCACTTAGGACCAGCGTGACATGTCATTTTTAGGACCACAGTTGTCGTACACATTGTCACTAGGGACAACGGTCTGGTTTCCTGATCAGACAGGCTTTTTAAGTAGCTCTTAGCACGTTGCTTTCATGTGATTCATTGAGGCTGGACAAGTGCTTCACTGAGCTTCATGTAAAGGTGCTACATACTTATGTGCATGCATGCATACATACAGTTTATACACATACCTACGTACATATACACATACGTACATCTATATACATGCTTACACACACGTATACATGGTAGAAACGTCTTTCTAAGGATGATGTGTAAATTCTTGTTACATTTGCAACACACAGCCAGTATGTTAGTTTTATAATCTCACAAGGATGTAAATACAATTACTGTAGCGCCTTTTTGGAACCTTTGTGTATGTTTTCTAGCTTGACTGTTGCTTTCTGCCAACTTTGTTTGAATCTGTTTCTACGACTGTTTGATACGAAAAAAAATCTGTTTGTCAGTTGAGCTGGTTTTTCATTGCCCTGAACAGCTGGAGTATTTCCCGTAGCGGTGCACATTTAAAAGGGCAGTGGGCATCGATGTGGCACCAGTCACTAGTTGTCTAGTTTGTTGGAGGTTGAGAGAGTCTCTCTGTTCACTCGGAGATTTTGAGGCCTCTAGTTTTGATGCTCCACACACTAAAAATATGGCCAAACGCTGTAAATTCATTAAGAAAAATCTGTCTGTGCAGTCAGTTTAGAAATCCATGCACTGCATTTTCTTACTTAGAAGAATGCTGGTCTTGGGCGACTTAGAGATTTTGGGGCCTTTGTAATTGTAATTTGATGTTAAATGTAATTAAGAACGGAGCATTCATCCATTAGTAAACATTGCTCAGATGACTAGAAGAGTCACCAGTGGCCTGGTTTTATAGAAATTTAGGAAATAGATGAGATTTCTTGGAGATTTTGAGTGCCTGGTTAGATGGAAATAAGTGAATCAAATATCCAGGGCTACTTCCTAAATCTTTATTCCTCTGCCTGGTTATTTTGGTGTTTAGACAGTTAACTGCTCTAGTTGTATCTCACAATGCATCAATGGTCTCCTTATAATAATAATGATAACGATACAGTAATAATAATAATATAAAAATAATAATAATATAATGATAATAATAACGACAATAATAACGATGATTATAATAATAACGATAATAACGACGACGATAATGATAAGAATAACGATAATAATAATGACAATAATAACGATAATAATAAAAATAACGATAATAATAATGATAACGATAATAACGATACAGTAATAATAATATAAAAATAATAATAAAATATAATAATAATAACGACGATTATAATAATAACAATGATTATAATAATAACGATAATAATAATAAGAATAACGATTATAATAACAACAATAATAACAATGACAATAACAACGATAATAATAACGATTATAATAACAACAATAATAATGACAATAATAATAACGATAATAATAACAATGATTATAATAATAATGATAATAATAATAACAATGATTATAATAATAATGATAATAATAATAACAACAATAATAATAACGATAATAATGATGGCTATCAATAATAATAATAATAAGCCATTCAACCCCCATTCTTCCTGCACAGCATAGATTTATCACCTCATGCTTATTTTTTCCTTTGTGCAATAATAGTAATAAAATTTATAGAGCACCGTAGTACGGCTGAGGCTGAAACTACTTGGCGACAGAGAAGTCATGTTCAAAAGACAAATAAAACAACAGAAAATCAACTATTGTTAGCGAAGTTTGCCCGCAGAGCCACAAACTACAAATGTTGAAGCATTTTTCTGTCCTGGCAGGGATCTGACCCCTGACCTCTGGGCTTGACCCCTGACCTCTGGGCTTGACCTCTGACCTCTGGTAAAACATGCAAAGATAAAGATTGACACAAAAATGAAATTTATTAAAACAACTTGACTTCACCTAAACAAGAGAAAATTCATTTCTGAACAATAAACGATCGTCATCGTCATCATCTGGACCAGCAGGGTTTAGTTTTCATCCGGGTTCAACCCCAACACAAAATTCAATAAGCACAATTGTAAAGCTGTGTCTGGGGCACTTTGAATTGACTTGAACCCTGATTTTCATTGTCATCAGCAGCTACAGATGGCTACGAAAGCAGTGAAATCGTGCACCAACCTTACTTACTCACCACGATGAGATTCCAGTTTTAGAGTCCAAAGAAAGACGATGAAACAGACTGGACCATCCCGCTTACAGGGTTGGTCAT
The DNA here is from genome assembly GCA_964023275.1 of Norana najaformis. Taxonomy (NCBI): domain Eukaryota; kingdom Metazoa; phylum Annelida; class Clitellata; order Crassiclitellata; family Hormogastridae; genus Norana; species Norana najaformis. Next base: position 12,644,347 of record OZ029929.1, read on the forward strand.
AAAAACATGCAACTCCCAATAAAGAAATAATTGTACAGAGGTTTGCAGTATAAAGTTGATGACAGCCATAGTTGATATACAGGGTGTTCCACAAAAAAACCTAATACACGGCCATGAGATGGCGGTTTTAGTTGAAGGCACAGCTGCCTTTTCTTTTACCCTAAACCTAAGCCACTTACTTCAAGACCGGAAAACACAGATCAAGAAAGACATAGCAAGATAAGCAGAGAGACAAGAAGCAAGAGAGACAGAGCAGGAGACACAAGGAGAGAGACAGAGACAAAGCAAGAGGTAATTTAAGGTACGGCAATCGCTTGTTTCGGGGGTTGAAGGACATTCTGGCTGAAGCACAAAGAAAATGTTCACAATCTGGAAGACTTTTTGGGAGATGGAGTCAGGCAGAGACATAACACTAAACAAGGACACAGAAAGTAAACTGCAAACAGAAATGGACAGACAAAGAGTGGGACAGACAAAGAGTGGGACAGGGAAAGAGTGGGACAGAAAGAGTGGGACAGAGGGGCAGACCAAGAGTGCAGAAACAGTTAGTAAGGCAGTCAAGGACATAGACAGTTAGCAAGGCAAAATAGACAAGAAGCAAAGAGAGACAGACACACAGACATACAGAAACGGGCAGAGGTGCAGACAGAGACAGATGGTGAGCAAGGCAACAGACAGACAGACAGAGACAGACAGACATACAGACACATACACACACACGTGGAAGCAGAAAACAATAGAGATGGAAAGTGCAACAGGAAACGTCCAGTGGCATAAAATGAAGAAAACATCAACAAATATACTATACAGCGCAGACACTTCTTTACCAACCCTCACCCACCCTCCCAAAAGCCCCACCTCAGAAAGGAAACAGTTCCTTCCCCTTCTGTCCAACACCCTCCATTATCCTAGCAACAAATATTACGATCGACGAGCTCAACAGGTCACTAAACTAACTTCAGAGTCACTGCTAAGAAATCCAAAAACAAGACAGGAGCATCACATTCTCACACATCAGAGATGCAAATAAATATATTAAATACGAAATCATGCTAAAACATTTGTTCAAGAGCAATGACGCCTACGAAACCCAATGCGGTGATATGCCAATGTGAATTTCGTGCAAACATTGGCAACACGATTTACCAACAGCAACATGAATGCCACAACGAAGGAACCAAGACTAAGACCAGCACAACAGCCATGGCATTGAGAATTCCATGGAAACACCATGGCAACGAGAATTCCATGGCAACAGCTATGGCAATGAGAATTTCATCTCAATACCATAGCAACGAGAATTCCATAGGAACACCAGGGCAACCATGGAACCCAAATGTATATATATACATATAATGCTGTTAAATATCAAAACATACATACATACCAGCATATATGTATAAGAATATTTATAAAGTGCATTTCAGAAAGTTTCAAAATAATACAGTGGCACCAAGACATGTGGTTGCCATAACTACGATCCAACAGGTGGTTGAGTAGACAATCAAGAATACTTAAAAAGTGACCGAATTCCAAAAAATTCGTTAAACCGACAGAAATTCATTGTCGTCAAAAAGCCGTTTTTAAAAGACTTAAAAGTAATTGTGAACGGCAGTTTCTCAGAAACAATCCGATTTCAAGATAGAGTGCTGCACCCTGGTGGTAACGTTAAGAGACATCAGCAGATAGACGACGCTTCGGTGTCAGCTGTTGATATAGTGACGTTGCCATGACGTCGCGATCGACTCTGAAAAATTCAACACATACTTAGTTGCAGCGCTTTTGGGAGGTACTTAAGAGGCACTATATTTACACGAAAATAAAGTATCCCATATCCCACAGGTGAGACGTAGAGGAGGCGCTCATTTCCTTTTCTTTAGGCCCTTGGGCCAGCACTGGACAAATCCTAAGGTCCTGGACACGGGGCCAGTGCATCGCAGGACTTGTTGTTTACTTCCCAGTTCATGTGGGTACCAAATTATACTGCTTGGTGACAGAGGCATGGCGTGTGCAAACAACTTGCCCAGAGTCATTACACGGAGTTGAACCAGCAACCGCATGATCATTGACGAAACGCGTTACCAATAGACCACCATTCCACACAAGGTTGGGCTGATGGATCAAAATAACCCAATCATCCTGCAACCTTGTTATAAGACATGCAAATTGATACAGCTCCCAAAGCTGGCAAAATAAGGAGGCACCACCATACTCACATACATATACACATTCATATTGTTTACTGACTCACATACATATACACATTCATATTGTTTACTGATTCACATACATATACACATTCATATTGTTTACTGACTCACATACATATACACATTCATATTGTTTACTGACTCACATACATATACACATTCATACTGTTTACTGACTTACCCTTTTTTGATGGCTGGCTTTGTTGCTTTTGCGAGTGAGCTTGTTGTACACTGATGATGTATGCTTGTATTCAATCTGAATCTGTCTCATCTTTTGTAAGATGTAATCAACTCTCTCTGTTTTGCTTAATCCCTCGAGTTCAGCCTCTATGACAAGCACGAAAATAAGACATCGTCACAGCACAAATGAACTTATTTATATCTAATATCACAAAAACTTTGAATGCCTCTAATTAGGTTCTATTAAAGTGGTGCTATAAAAATTAGAGATAACAGTTACAATTCGGGTACAGTAATCAGCACTTCTGCCAGGGTTTTAAAGGCGCTACATAAATGTCTAAGTATAAACATAAATAATAATATAAATGTAGATAGATTCGAAGACAAGCAATCCCTTAACCTAATCCTAAGATGCTACCACGAGTGTGAACTGTTAACGACTTCATTTTTCTTAGCCTCTGCATATGAAAGCCTTCCTCTCATAACATTACTCTTTCACAGATTCTATCCCGACTTCCCTTCTTCCTCTTATTTCTCTCTCCGCTCCAACCCCAAACACCACCCCCCATAGCTGCCACGCTGTCTCTCTGTCTGATTTTTGGATCCTGACCTGGAACGGAACCCTTTTGCCTATCGATTTTGTTTTGACTGAGCGCCTCCAAATAAGCTGATCCCTGCGACGTGGCTTTTGTTGGAAGCTGTAGAAATCTCAGAATTACGATTAGTGTCTGATCTTCTCACCAAAGCGTACGATCAATATAACCATTTTAAAGCCGAGTCGGCTAACAGGGCACCAGTGGAACAGAGATCTGGAAATCCCTGGCGAGGATATGAACCCAATGACATCTGGGTTGACAGGTTCTCCTATTGTAACTCACCCAAGTCGAAGAAATTGGTCCTGTATGCTGGTGATGTGCCAAGTCTGGCGAAGTGTCTGGTGCCCTCCGCATCATCCGACTGACTCAGCTGGCTGCTGCTGCTGGCGGTGGTGTTACCACTACTGCCAGGGCGGTGACGGTGGTCGCTGGCGACGCTTGAAGTGCCGCCACTCCTTATGCTGTCATTCTCGGCTGGAAGGAGCTCATTGCATGCTGTAGAAAACATCAAATGGCAAAAAATTATTATTATTATAAAATTATACAAAATTATTATTATAAATAGTAAATGACCCATTAGTTGAGATCAATGATCATGCGGCTGCGGGTTCTATTACGCATAAGGATCCTGGGCAAGTTGTTTGCATATAGTGTCTGTCGCCAAGCAATATAATTTGGCACCGGCATAAGATTGGAAGTAAATGGCAAGTCCAGTGATGCACTGGCCCTGTGACCAGGACCTTGGGATTCGTCCACTGCCGGCTGAAGGGCCTAAAGAAAAGGAAATCAGCGCCTCCCCTATGTCTCACTTGTGGGATATGGGATACTTTACTTTGCATATAGCTATTTGTTATGCTCAGTCTTCTTTTTCGTTCAGTCTTAAGGCTTACCTCTTTGAGCTGGCTTGTCCATCATAGGCTGTCTTTCTATCTCTGTGCACTGACCTTCTGGTTGTATTTGCCTGGTTATAGCTTCAATGGGAGCTTCTCTCCCTCTCTCCATCCCTCTTCCCTAAGTGGTTGAAGATCGTATTATTCCCAGTTCTGGGATGACGAGCCGGGAACACCTCTGATGAGGCTACCTTGCAGCGGCACTTTACAAATTTACGATTACGATTATGGCTTGGTTGCAGTGTGACATCAGTTGATGCCTAGTGCATTAGGCACTGGTGCTGCAGAAATTGCTCACTATTATTAATGATTATTATTTAATGATTATTATTAATTATCATTATTACAATACCGTCGTCTGAGTTGGAGGTAGAAACCGAAACATAGTCGTTGGCTGGTTCCTCGTCAAGGAAATCCTCCGTCGTTGTTTCTGCATCACAACTGTAGACTGGTTCCATGCCGTCGGATTCACAGGACGACTCACTCGTCCTGATCGAGTCATACATCTCTTCTGTCATCTTTTGATCACCTCTCGTTCGATCCAGATCGAGGCTAAAGATCAAAGTCTCATCCTGGGGATTCTGTTTATCCCTCTCCTCGTCTGAAGCTCTGTCTTCGTGCAAGTGGCCCAACAAACAATCCTCTGCTTCCTCGAGGTCCGATGCCGGAATTAATTGAGCAGCAGATCGATCCTCTGAATCGAAAGAACACTCTTCCTCACCGTTATCCTCCTCTTCATCCTCTTTTTCTTCCTTCTCCTCATCTTCCTCTTCCTCCTCCTCCTCTTTTTCTTCATATTCCTGCTTGCCATTTTTATCCTCCCTTTCATTGTCTTCTCTCTTTCCATAGTCCTCCCTATCATTTTCATCCCTCTTTCCATTGTCCTCACCATATTCTTTCTCCTGCCCATCCTCCTTGCTATTTTCCTCCTCTGTACCATTTGTGCCTGGATCTCCATCCTCCACTAGGCCATTCTCCTCATCTCTGTCTTTCTCTGGCTCAGCAGTTTCTGGCACAACCATGGCACCCAAGACGCCTTCCTCCGCAACCGATTCCACGTTGCTTCCATCTGTTTCATCCCGGGCTTCGCTTGCCACTTCCTTAACCTCCTCCATAACTGAACTTTCAGTCGAACTGCTCCTGCTCGCTTCTCCGTCTAGGTTTTCATCGGCAGAGGGCAAGCTGTTAACATGCCGCCGTCTCTTTCTTCTTAACGTCGTCTGTCCCTCACTGACCCTTCCACTACTTTCCCCACTGTCCTCTTTTTCATCGTCCTCCTCCAGATTCTGCTTCCTCTTCTTGCCAGTAGTATTTGGAGTTGGGTCAGTTTCTTTCGAGGCAATTGTTTTAGCATCTTTTAATATTTTGCTAGATCCTCTGTGACTTCCGTCTCCTGGGAAGACCTGGAACAGCAACAATCCACTTCTCACTCAAACTCCATGAACAGGTAATATAAACTACACTGGAGACTTGTTATGATGTGCCTCATTATAAGATGAATCTTCAAACACCAGAAACTCATTGTTTCAGAAAATCATTGTAATGTTGACTTTGGAAGACACTGTAATGCAGACTTTGTCAGCCATATCAAGAAGCGTCTTATTTGAAGCTCAAACTCTCTTCTCCCAAGAAACACCTGAAAACTATTTCTCACTGGCTTTCACACATCTGGCAGTTGACTAACCGCACTTCCAATTCATATCTCTGTGTGACCTTGTGCGCATTAAAATTCTTTGTAATAATAATAATAATAATTAATAATAGTAATAATAATATTAATAATAATGAAGTCCTGTTATAACTAGTTCATTTTCTATAGCTGAACTAATTTTGGGATCAATGTCCCCACCTGCATTATACCAGAATTGAAGTCATAATAAAGCATGTTATAACAAGACTCTGGTGTATAACACGGTTAGAGAGACGGATTACTCGATTGCGTCTTCCTTCACTCACTCATTCATTCATTCGATCACTCCGAATGTGCTGAAAATATATACCTTGGAAGAGCTTTTTTGAGTAATATCTGATGGTGACTTGATTGTTTCCGCGCTGGTGGTTGCCGCTGATGATGAAGACGGTCTCTCAATGACGGAGACAATGTCGAGTTTAGTGATCCACGAATCGTGGCTCTTGTTCCACCCAAGATAATGAACTCGGTAACGTGGAACCTGGAGGCTCGTATCGACGTTTATCACCTGGACGGTAAGCAACACAGACGCACTCATGAAATCAGGCACAAGACTGTTTCTCTTTTGCATTCTGTCTCTTCCTATTTCTCCCACTTTCTCTGTCTCTTTTCTCTTATATATCTCGTCCTTTTCTATCCACTCTTACACTGCATCCTCCTTTTTTACTTACTCTTTTTATTCTGGTATCTCGCCCATTCAGGCTTCTATCTCTTGCTTGCTTGCTCTCCTCTGCCTTTTTCCTAGTCAGTCTCTCTCTCATTCTCTCTCTCTCTCCCCCTCTGTCTCTCTCCATAGCTACTCTGTCTGTCTCTCCCTCTGTCTCTCTCCCAAGCTACTCTGTCTGTCTCTCCCTCTCTCTCTCTCCCAAGCTAATCTGTCTGTCTCTTCCTCTATCTTCTACCCTCTCTCCATGCCACCTTCTCTCTCCAGCCCTCCCTCCCTCCCTCATCTCTCTCTCTCTCTCTCTCTCTCTCTCAACAACCATCAATTGATGCCTTGAGCAGTATGATAACGGCTCTACAGAAGTCACTGTACATTTGATCAGACCTAAAAGCTGTACAGATCTTACCTTGGCTTCATAAATCTGCGGATGAACAGTTCCGTACTTGACGCTGAGTCTTGTTCCCACTGGATATCGAGCCACTGGACCCGAACTTCTCCGTGTCACGACTCTGCCGGCACCTTTCCTGTTGCAAGAAACAAACACCGTAACATATCATAGTCCATCATTTATATAGCACTGCAAGGAAGCATGGCAGTCTATCTGGTGTAGCACTGGGTTTGTTATCCAACAATTGCTCAGTGGACAAGTTGCTCTGTTTCGTGCTTCAGATTCAGAATTGCATGCATAACAATTGCACAAACTATAAATGATTTTTTCGACTGAGATATGAATTAAGATTTTGTGACATGATCTGTGACATGTGACATGATGCTGGCAGGTAAAGTTTAGCACAGCTGATCCCAGGATGGGTAACTGTCCATGAAGGGGGTGCCACGGTGGCAGCCACCCAGCACCCAATCCCTTAGGGGTTGGTAAATGAGTAAAAGCAACGGTTTGGAGGTTAAAAGAGGTGCCCTGCTGTTGGAATGAGCAGTTGTCAAATGCAGAAGACTTGTGTGATTTTTCTGCTTAGTTTTCTTTTAGTTTTACTTGTTAGTTTTGCTGTTTTAGTTTTGCTGTTTTAGTTTTGCTGTTTTAGTTTTGCTGTTTTAGTTTTGCTGTTTTAGTTTTGCTGTTTTAGTTTTGCTGTTTTAGTTTTGCTGTTTTAGTTTTGCTGTTTTAGTTTTGCTGTTTTAGTTTTGCTGTTTTAGTTTTGCTGTTTTAGTTTTGCTGTTTTAGTTTTGCTGTTTTAGTTTTGCTGTTTTAGTTTTGCTGTTATAGTTTTGCTGTTATAGTTTTGCTGTTTTAGTTTTGCTGTTTTAGTTTACTGTTTGCACCTCAGCAGAACAATCCATGGCCAGGTCCACGTTTTTCATGACTTTCTTCGGAAGTGTGTAAACAAGTGTGAGGACTTGTCTCTTTGAAAAGGCTCAGTAAATCACACCAGGGCCGTTTTAAGGTCGTCGTAGGCCCTAGGCACTCTCGCATTCGTAGGCCCAACTGCCAACTCTGCATTAGAGCTAAACATATTCACATTATTTCTTGACATCTATCTTGCACTACTTTCAACTGAAAACGACTGTGTGGGAAACGACATTTGAGGACATTATAGGTGATTTTGTTAATGCAAAGAGTCGCAAAGTTAACACAGTGTAGCACAGCTTAACTTAAACTGTTTCAGTACAAACTTTAAGGTTATTAAATTTGTATTTCCTTTTTCTATTTTCGGGTCAATCAGTAAATTATTTTCAATATCTTATTTTGACTTTCGTAGGCCCCTGTAAAGTTCATAGGCCCTAGGCACAGTACCTACTGTGCCTAATGGGAAAGACGGCCCTGAATCACACAACATATCAATAAATCCATCGATCAATCAATTGATCAATCCATCAATTAATCAGTTAACGATAAAATGCTCGGTCAATCCTACAACATCTCAATCGGTTAATCAAAAAATCAACCAACCAACAACTGATTGGAAGACTTACTGTTCTGACGAGGTAGGATGAATTGCTGTTTTTGGTGAATTTTTCAAGCATGTTTCTGCTACGGGTAAGGAAGACAAATTCTATCAATAAAAAACATTCAATCAATCAACGTTGTCAATAACTGGCCAAAAGCAGTCAGCAGAACTCTGGTAAAATTTAGTAGGGTGTCATTTTCTTGGTTTCCTGTTGGTCTAGCTGTAATTGTAATCACAAATTTACACAGCACCTCTTCCAGACAGACTCCTCAAAAGCGTAGAAACATGATTGAACAGCGCTTATGAAAAAGAGCCAAAGGAAAGCCAAGAAGCCCATTTTCATAAGTTGCCAGACAAACTTTTCCAAAAACAGGGACCACTGGACTAACTGGTAGATAAATGAATGGTTGATTAGTTGCGCTTTGGCCAAAAGAATAACTGCACTTAAAGAACTTAAGACTCAAACGTCTCAGCTTGCTCACCCACAGCAGACTGATTTCTCGTATCCAGACTGATCAGATTTTAACTGGATTTCTCCAACGGATTACAGATTTTTACTATAATCTCACTTGAAGCACCCATCAACTAATTCCTTGCACATCACGATAACTGTGCTGAATGCACTCAATCAATGGACACTGTGACCCTTGCTGTGCCCTATATGCGAACAATGTTAGGCTCTCAGGGCTTCTAGGTAGCTAGTCCAAAGCTTTGGAATTCAATGCCCAGCTCAGTTCATTCTGTCAATTCTTCGACGTCATTCAGGTCTACACTAAAGACTCATTTCCTTCAACTTGCTTACCCACCATAGTCTGGCTTCTAGTTTCTCTGACCTATCGGAATTTGACCTGGCTTCCCCAACAGAATATGATTTTGGATTCTGATTTCGACTTAAAGCAACCATCGGCTGATGCTTTGGGCATTATGATAACAGCGCTATAGAAGTCAAGACATTACATTTGATTGAATTAGATGACCACAGTGTGACCAGAGCAGCTTTTACCTTTAACGATCTCCTTTTTGCAGCTGGTTCGTTTGCTAGATCCTTCTGCTGCGCCGAGACTTTGATACTGTCATTGCTCGCCGTTTTGTTGATGCTGGATGAAGAAAAATACTCCTCATCCATGAACCTTGACCTCTTGTGACTCCTCCGACTTCTCCTAGGAACGCTTGTCGTTGCAGTAGCAAGCGTCGAATCACCTGAAGACTGCAGGGCTTCAGCTTCGTCTGACATGTCGGGCATTAAACTCTGAACAACTCTCGGAAGTCTTTGCAGCATGATCGTTTCCTCCTCGCCCATGGTCACTTCTATCGCTGACGGTAGCAGTGGCGTGTGATTATGTCGTTGGCTTCTTCTGGTCTGACGTGTCTCCACGGCTTTCTCGATGACAGCTGACATGTCAACAACAGAAAAACTGCCTTGTTGATTCAAAATCTTGAGCATCATCTACAAAAAATTATTATTCTTCAACATCATCTGCAAAAATCTTTATCTGTTAAGCGGCACTGCTACATCAGTATAGAAGTCGAGGAGTCAACAAAATAAAACAAAAATTAAAATCTGTTAATATTCACATGGTAAATGAACCAAGGGATACAACAGCCTAGTGGTCATGTGCGGGACTGTTAATCCAGAAGTCGGGAGCTCAAAGCCCCGCCATGGTAGGAAGATATTTCAAGATTTTTGTCCATTTTGCCTTCCCAGTCAACTCATTTATGAAACAAGTACACCGACGGTGTCAGCGGGAAAGATCAGATGGCAAAGGAAAGGGCAAACCGCCTGCACTTGTACACTGAGGCTAAGAAACTGAAGTCGCTAACACTTCATACCCATGACTGCCTCTTGAAGTTGACTCAAGGGGACGACTCTTCTATATTTTGATAATGCTTCAATATTACAATGCTGTCGTGGGTAGTTATCACACTGTATGTATGTATGCATGTATGTAAGTGTATGTGTATGCTTGTATGTATGTGTTCATGTATGCATGTGAGTATGTATGCATGTATGTAAGTATGTGTGTATGCTTGTATGTATGTGTTTATGTATGCATGTGAGTATGTATATATGCATGTAAGTATGTGTGTGGCCTCTAGGTATGTGTTTATGCATGTATTTACAAAAGTATGAATGCCTGTATGTAAGTATGTGTGTATGAATGAATATATGTATCTATGCATGTATTATGAGTTCTGAATCAGGCTTTAATATCTGGAAACACAATCAAGTATTTTGTGAAAAATCTCACTTTCAAAACATTTCACATTTGAAAATTAAACTTAAAACAAACAAGTTATCAGTGTTCAATCTAACGCCAATCCACCGTACCTTTAAAAAGTGATCGCCAACGCAAATACACGATGTAACAACGCAAAATCGCTATTTTAACGCATTCTTTAAAGAGAAAGCTACCCAAACCGAAAAAGTTCTTCAATATGAAAATGACGACTTTATCTATAAATCATATAAATCTGATCGTAAAATTTCTGTACTCCTTTCAAACTGTATAACAATAAAACAGAGCTATTGCATAAACAAAGAACACGAGTAAACTGGCTCCAAATAAATGCCAACACAGTCTTACAATCAGCGCATGCAAGCATGTTTGTTTGAGCATCTACAAGTCATCCCACTGTAACGACACAAGGACTACATTTTTCACATCAACACTTACAAACTGCGCGGGCTGGTCGATCAAATCAAATCATCAGATCTCTTTTAAAGCTTATTTTCTTCTAAGAAATTACACAAATATCAGAAAATGAATATAAACCACGGCTCTACACTCAAATAACAACAAACAAGGGCAGCGGTGATTGGTCAGAATCTAGTCACGTGGTCATATCTACCCAGAATGCACCGAGCGACCATCTGGTGAATTAAGGTAATGTCACACTTGCCGATTCATTTATTGTAAATTTAATATTTACTAAATTTAAATGTTTCTATAGCGACCGTGACCTCGACCTTGCTCTGGTGAGATCCTTCACCACCGCAGCCCGTTTGAATGGATGCCACGCTATTTAAGGTCCCAGTGCACGGACCTTACTAGCCCGAGACGCAAATCTCTGAAATAACCCACCCACGGGTTTCGAACTGGGGATCCTCACATGCAGAGGCTTATTGGCGTAAGCCTTTACCGATGTAGCTAACTAGGCCAGCGCATATTTAATACTGAAGAAGAGTCAGTTAAGCTAGTCCATAGAGTCAGCCATGGATATTAAGTATTTAGCGAGCGCCTGAGAATAAGCTGGTTCCCTCGACTTGGCTTTCGTTGGGCGTTGTAGAAATCTCGAGATTCCGAATACGACTTTCTTGGCCTCGGCATATAAGGGCGGGTGGCCCGTCCACTCCCTCGTCGCCCACTGACAGCGTACTCATTATAGTGGAGTTGGCTAGAGAATGGAATGTGGAAGGGTGTCCCTCTTCAACCGACTAGCTGTCGACCCTCTCCCCAATACACAATGAGCAGCGAAAATTGCCGAATCTGTTGACATCTCTTGCGTCATCAATTTCATGCCGAGGGGTTTGGACGCCGGCTTCCTCCGAGGCCCTCAGTCCAAAAGTAGGATGTTATTTTACCACTGTATGCGTGCATTATTACAGCGCCTTTTAGGAACTTTGCAAAGGTGTTTAAAACTGGCTGTGTGGCTAAATGCAGAAAGGAAAAATTAACAGCGGACTCTGGGAATGCAGTGGGATCAGGTGAAGCACAATGAATTGTTTGTAGCCTTGTCACAATTTATTGCATGAATAGTTTCCTAACTGTGTTCTACCATGCAATATATGCACACTTGTCTAAAGCAAATAAAGGCTACTTACTTACCTACATTTAGGCACATACAGTAAAAAATTTAAAATTGGGAATGCCACCCGATAGTGCTCGGCTTGAAACACCGAGAGCACGGGTTCAAGTCTCTCCTGTGACGGTTACTGTGCCAGAACCTTTCACTCAAAATTCGTCAGTGCCATCAAAGCTTAGCTGTGTGCTTAACAAATGTTTAAATAATAAAATCCATAAAACAAAAGCGCTAACTTCTATGTGACAACTACTGTAGCGTTGTGCTCCTCCAGTAATTTAGGTGCTAGGCACACCATGGTTTGACCCACCCCAATATTTTCGTGAAGTAATACCACAGTCAAGGTGGGTGTTTAATTTATCGAACAGTTACCATCGTTCAAGGAACCATCAATGACACAATACAAAAGCGCAAAGTAAGTCATAAAGTTTAGTATGTGTCCCACAACGTGACAACAACTATTAATTAACGTGTTCAAAATAGTTCTTAAGAAAACGCATCACAAAAAATCAGCTCTTGTTGAACGCAAATCCCAACAGCTTGTTCGTTCCTCCTTTTGCTTTGTTCCCAGTTCTTTCAGCTTCTTTCACCTTCTTTGTTAGAGGTTCACCATCATCCTCTGCTGCTGTCTCTGGCTCTTGTCCATTCTCCTTTGTCTCATTCTCTGCCTCTGTATCCAGCTGCTTCCTCTTCCGCTCCGTCTTCTTTTCGTTCTGCGCCTCAGCCTTTGTTTGCCACTCCTAAAAAACAAACTAGTTCATAACTTTTGTTTAGTTTCTTGTATACTTCAGAGCTTTTGAGAGTTACTGATGGGCGGTATATAAACGTTCATACGCACATATACATATTTCCATTTCAGCACAATTTTCTGGTGAAGTTAGTTTTGTGCTTTAGAATCTTATAAAAGTAAAAATAATGATCACCAAGGGATGCTGCATTTGCCATCATGCCATAAACAATATATTGGATCACTCCAGAGTACAGATGTTCCAAGCACAAAGGATCCAACGGGTCTTCTGCAGACCGATGGCAAGCGGCCCGATAGTCCTACACTTGTTTCGCAGGCTGCTGGGAAATATATGGCCTGGGTTGCTACGGTAGTCCATACTTGTATCCCTTCCTATCTGTCGCAGACAGCAAATTCAGCAGGTTCTGCAGCTCAACAAGCAGCAGTTCGTAAGTCTGCCAAATATGCTCTGCTGCCTATATACCACGTTTGTTCCCATTGCATTTGAAACCCTTGGCCCTATAAATCCCGAGGGTGCAGAATTTGTTTGAGTTGGGACGCTGCATTTCAGCAGTCTCTGAAGATGATCGTGAGACTCGCTTCTTTTTCCAATGCCTCTCCATCTGCGTCCAGCACCACAATGCCGCTGCATTCAGATACATATATTTGGATGTCTGTGAAACCGAGAAGAGACCTGATTTGTCAGAGATCAATAAATTTCTACTGTTAACCTATTTTTTTTTGTTCCCCGGTAATCATTTCTACCTCTACTAAAAAATAATCTTGTTTTACTGTCCAGAAAATTTTTAAAGTTCTGAGCGATCGAATATACCAGATATATAAAAATGACAATTATCTAATGCCAAGGTGGCACTAAGCAATTTTTCTGCTGATGATTGATATTATTACTCATCCGGAACTGTGCATTTTCAAATCCTCAAAGGGGCAGAGAATAATGTATAGTTATTAATTTCTGTAATTAAATCCTTTCTGAATTATTCTCAAGTAAATGATTGCAAGGTCTCAATGTATCCAATAATAAATTAACAAATGTACAACTATCAACTCAGCTAATTAAATTATTTATGAATTATTCTCAAGTAAATGATTGCAAGGTCTCAATGTATCCAATAATAAATTACCAAATGTACAACTATCAACTCAGCTAATTAAATTATTTCTGAATTATTCTCAAGTAAATGATTGCAAGGTCTCAATGTATCCAATAATAAATTAACAAATGTACAACTATCAACTCAGCTAATTAAATTATTTCTGAATTATTCTCAAGTAAATGATTGCAAGGTCTCAATGTAGCTAATAATAAATTAACAAATGTACAACTATCAACTCAGCTAATTAAGTTATGTCTGAATTATTCGGAAACCTTTTGTTCTTCCTTTGACAGCTGCTTGAAAGCTTTTGCAGCTTTGATTGTCAACTCGTCTTCCTTGAGGTCGGGTGATTCGGAGAGCAGGGAGTCATGGTTTGCCTCAAACCACATCTGGAACCCCGTCTTTGGTAATCTGATGGAAAACAGACAGTAAACCAGAAAACAGATCTAACCAGACCTAAGCCTAACTTCTAGCTTAACTCTGCCTAACTTCTGGTTTCTCTGACTTATACGAATTCGACTTTCTCCAAGAAATTATGATTCTGATTTCACACGAAGTGAGAACGTCACTATAGAAGTCTTTCAGTTAGATTAGATCCATATCATCACCGTGTTGCATTTTCAGCTTATCTCGGCAAGAATAATTACGATGATAATAATAATAACTGTGATGAAGACTTGCCTCACACTGTTCTCTTCTTCTTCTTTGTTGCCTTTCTTTGTTTTAGTCAAACTGAATAGTTTGATTTGCGATGGACCCTGCAAACGAAAACGCCAAAAATGACTTCTTAACAATACAAAATTTTACAACACACTAACTCGATGACAGGAAACCTTCTTCAAAGCTAAAGAAGTGGTCTAATCTAATATAATGACTTCTACAGCTCTGTCAACATAATTTACAAGACGTCAGTTGATGGTCATTCAAGCGAAACTGAAGAGTTGAGTTTTCAGCAAGATTCTTCTCAACAACCTTGAACTGAAAACCTGTATGTTAAACACATTCAGACAGTCAATTCCACATCTCTGTACATGCAGACATACAATATCTAACACAAGAAAGGTGAAAAATGGATTCCAATTCTAAAAAGACTATTAAAAAACAGATATTCAAAATCAGAGAAAACTGCAAATTAGTGACCTTCTTAGACAAAGCCATCGCTGGCTGATTGGACAGAGAGTCTTTGCTAGGCTTCAAGGTCAAACTGTTGCTGACTCGACCTGGTTTAGTTTTCTCCATGCTGTCGAATATGCTGGTTCCCTTTATTTGGTTAGGAGTGGCTGGTTTCACAGAAGAAGCACTGGAAACCTGTTGGCATAAATACTTCTTTCAGCCACTCAGAAGGCCAAATACAAATACAGACAGAGAGAAACTGACAGAAATAGACAGCAAGAGACACAGACAGACAGAAAGAAACAGACAGAGAGACATAGACAGCAAGAAACAGAGAAATAACATTAGCGTAATTATTTTGAAAGTGAAATTTGGCCCAAAAAACCATATATCCAAAAAATTTAAGTTAAAAAGTTGCATAGATAGACCAACAGATACACAGACAAACAGATAGACAGACACACAGACAGATAGGTAAATAATCAGACAGACATACTCAAACAGACAGGCAGACGAACAGGTGAGACAGATCAACATAATCAAAATGATAGACAGAGAGACAGACAGAGAGGCAGACAGAACGGCACACATACACAGACAGACAGATGGACAGACAATATGTCTACCTTAAATGGATTCTTGTTGCTTGTCGATGTCTGTGAGCTGGACAGAGACTTCGCCAGAGGTTCCTTCATTTTGCTGTCTCGTCTAACTGGCAGGAGAAGCTTCCCTATCCAACAGCATTCAACATTCACCCAAGTTACTAAATCAATATTCACTAGAACATCTGAATGTTAAACACATCTAAAGATTGATATCAGAGTTTTAAAAACCGTCTAAGGCGCAAATAGCCATGGGAACAGCAACATGCCAGAGCAGGTCTTTGTAAAGTCATTTATGCATGTATGTATGTATGTGTTTGAATGTAAGCATTCAATATTCTTCAATGTACATACATACACACATGCATGCATGCATATATGTATGTACGTAAGTTAGTATGTATCTGATCTCTGAATTAGGAACCTTTTAAAATTATGGTCAGTTTAGGGAAATATATAAAAAAACATGACTCACCAGTACTATTCATAGTGGCACTTGTCTCCATACCACCATCATCCTCTTCCGTTTCTTCTTCTCTGTTCATCATCGCATCATCATTTGCATCCACATCATCGTCTTCATCAGAGTCTTGGCTCTGCACGATCGAACTGACTCTGACTCCCCGTTTTCGTAATGGTTCCACGCTACTCCTAAAAACCAGAAAATCGTCAAATTAGCAGTCATCAATCGTTATATTAAGGGCAGATCCAGAAAGGGGCTAATCCGGTCATGTCCCGTTTGACTTTGGGGGAGGGGAACATGCAAATACAACTGAGTTGGCCAAAACAAACTTGTTATGGTAAAATATGCCCCAATACACTTGTTAAGCAAAAACTGATGATAAAAACTGAGAAATTTAAAAGCTTAGAAAAACTGTAAGGATAAAGATAACATATTGGAAACTGAAAATCGTTATTTAAAAAAAATGGCAAAACTAAGGAAGGTCAACTAAAATATGCAAAAATTAAAAAGATCATCGAAAATCCTGGTAACCTAAAAGGTCGTCAAAAATCTAGGAACCTAAAAGATAATCAGAAAACTGGTTTTTTGACCACCTTTTGTGATCACTGGTTTTTTAAAAACTGAAATTAAAGGTTGTTAAAAAGGCAAAAGTTTTCTGCTTACTAAAGTGTCAGGAAAAAACAGGGGAGTCTTGATGTGTTTCTTGCAGGAAGGAAAAGAACTGGACCTCAGAAGAAAGATTTGTAATTGGTTCATTCCTCAGGGCAGTGACATCGATTGAAGATATCAAGCAAAATCTTGATAGTTTATCGTTGCCTCTTCATGCAAACTGAAACCTTCAGAGAAATAACTTAAATTACCTCGAATAGAAATTCATTACTGGCTCGTTTAATGTCAACGCCGCCGACTCTTCCTCTGCCTTCTGATTAGCGACTTCGCCGAGTCGCTGAGCGAGTTGCATGAGTCCAGTCTGAGTGGCATACTTAATGGCGAGCTGAACGGCTCGACAACTAGGCATCAGCTGGCAGACCTCCATTGCTCGAAACTCTCGTTTTGTCTTACAGGCAAGCTGCAGAGAAAGCCATAATCATCGTAATCACCTTATTTGTCATCAAAAAGTAGCAATGGTGATGATGATGACTGCAAAAATGATGATAATGATGATGATGATGGTGACTTGTTTTCTGAAACGGGAAACATTCTCCGCTAAACTCACAGCAAACTGTTTCATGAGCAATTCTTGCTCTATGATAATCGAGTTCTGTTTTTCTGTTTCGTCGAACTCGTATCCTTCGGCTGTCCACAGGCTGAAATGCTCTCCAAAAAGACTTGTCCTCCAAAACTGTTCCTAGAGTGACAAATAATATGCAAAACACTTGGTACATTTATGGCTCTTGCAAATTAAAAGCATCTGAAATTAGTTGGAAACAGAATAAAAAAGAGACAGTGGTCTCTTAAGCTAACTTTGAGAGGAAACCACGGGTACAAAGTGGTAGCAACTTCACTTTTCTTGGCTTCGGCATATCAGGGCGGGTAGCCAGGTCTCTTCCTTGTCAGCTGATCTTCCCACCAACAGTCTACTCACTTTATAGGGGAGTTTATGGGAGGTCACAAACAGAACAGAATGAGCCCACCTTAAATGGAGCGATAAAACGATGTTTCATTCTAAAGTTGAATGAATTGTTGATTCAACTTTCACAACTGTGTTACATCAGAATTTACACCATAATGCGAACTGCACAGTATACAATACAATACAATACAACTTATATTTATAACGCGCCTTAATAAAACAATGTCTTACTCAAAGGACGCATTACAACATAATAATTATGTAATGAAAATCGTCTATTACATATTTACAGTTACTCAAGATCACAATTACAGGTCCAATGTAACATTAGTGAAACTAAACAGAACTAGTGTAATTAAATTAATTACTTCATTAATTAATAAAATCGAGCTGCAACCTCAAGGGATCCTTTGTCGGTGCTGACTTCACACAGCGGGATTTGGAATGGAATGAGTTGCATCGTCGGCCGAGGTAGGATCGGAGGATATCGCGATCCTTTACAGAGAATGGCTCTGCAAAGACAACACAACACTTTTGTAGGTCCTTTCGAGTGCTCATGCTAAAGTATTTAAGCTTGGAAGTTCAGAACATTATTTAATACACCCACCCACACACACCCTCCTTAATTCTCCTTTTTGGTGAGAATCAGTTAAATAAAGCAATCATCGACTGATGCCTTGGGCATTATGATAACGGCGCTATAGAAGTTATTAGATCAGATAAACAAAGTCTACCAGCTATGACTTCAATAGCATCTTACCAAACTGCCAAAACCCCTGCAAATGCATGAATGTGTGTATGGCACATACATACATACAAAATGATGATGGTAAGTTCTCTGCCCAAAGGCAGGTCCATTGGCTTTATGCCACCTAGGGATGAGATGAGTAAGGTGGTTTCCTGTTGCCTTCCTCACAGACAGGTGTGGGTGAGCAACTAGTCCAAGGTCACTATGCAGCGGCTTGAGGCAGATTCAAACTTGCAATCTTTTGGTTACAAGGCACAGACCATACCACTACACCACTGTATCCCACACATACGTACATATGTACATGTCAACAAATTTAGTAGTTGACCTTAATTGTTGCGGATTTTCTCGAACTCCAACGACCCAGTAGTTGTCTGACTTTCCTTTACACTTGAAAACAGAACATAGATTGATTGACAATTGATTGAAAATATAAAATTGAGATTGTCATTCTTCTACATTTATGAACATTAATATTGTCATTCTTCTACATTTATGAACATTAATATTACACTTGCATTTACTATAATTATTATCAGAGTTATTTTTATCATTTGTTTTACCATTTAAAATGGAGATTGTCATTCTTCTACATTTATGAACATTAATATTACACTTGCATTTACTATAATTATTATCAGTATTATTTTTATCATTTGTTTTACCATTTAACTTAAAAAGAAACTGATTTCACAAACTAAAGACTAATCTGACAAGACCGATATATTTAAAATTACATGAGTAATTGTGGTCAGCACTTCATTTCTGGAACAGGCTGTGAAGCAACATGTGACATCAGCTCCTCCTTCCTCTCTTCTGCCAGCAGTTGACAACTATTCTATTTTATTGTGACCTTGTGTTTTCAGGTCAGGAGCACCTCTGAGAAGTTTTCTTGAAAAGGTGCTATATAAATGTGCAATCACAAATTAAAATTACATTAAATAAGTTAAAATCTGGTCTGTAAAACACTCAGCCAAACGAACAAAGACAACAAGCAGCTGCTTATCCGGAGCGAGTCAAGCACAAAATGATGCACTCACATGGTCTCGAAGATTCGCAACTGTCGTCCAAGTGTGACAGAAGTTGCGACTCAGCATCTGAACGATTCCGGATGAGTCGACGGCAAAAGGAGATCCCTCACCAGAAAAACTAAAAAGCAAAACGATGTCATCAGCCTCTGTATCATCTGGCATCTCGCTTGGATGCACAGTGCCATGATCCAGAACAATTTAGCTTTACTATACATGAGTACATATGAAAGTGTGTAAGTAAGTATATGTGTCAGTACCAGGATGTGTGTTTACATGTATGTATCTGGCTATTTGTATAGGACCTTTCAAGAACTTCTTGAAGGTGCTAAAGAGTAACCTACAGAACTTTTCTAAAGTCCTCATCTTACTGGTGGACTGCTCGGCAAGCTGTTCTTAAATTAAGAATGGGCAAGTTTCAAAAGTCCACATCTTACGAGTAGACTGCTTGGCAATCTACTCTCAAATTAAGAATGGGCAAGTTTCAAAAGTCCTTGTCTTACTAATAGATAACTTGGCAACTTATTCCAGAACTGAAGACTTCATTTCCAGTAAGCCATGCTTCTGAAGGAAATTTACTAATTGACCTCATATAAAATGGCTGACAACTAAGAATAATTTACCCTATCCAAGCGAGCGTTGACTTAGCACTGAGAGGTAGGCGGTCAGAACACAAGGTCTTCTTAGTGGACAGGTTCAGCAGCTGAAAGCTCAAACACTGGTCCCCTGACACCCCTAAAAACAAACAAACTGGTTCCAGACTGATCAAACCAACAACAGAATAAAAAGTTATTCATAAAACACTATTGTACTACATGTAATAAATTACCTAATCAATACTATACATCCTCTAACTCCTCCCAACCTCATGCACCAGTCCACAATGGTTGTATCAAAACCGGCATACAGCAAGCTTCAAAGCCACAACATTAAAGTCCAGTGATATCATCTTTCATTACTTGCATTTGTTACAAAAACATCACAAAAAGAAGCATAAAAATTCCAAATGCTAACTAAGGATTGTAACCTACAACAACAATAGCAAAAGTCTGTCAGTAATGAAAACAATGATGACAACTGTAATATGAATAGAAATACGTTTACATTACACGTTGCAGCAAAAACTATTAAAATAACAACAGTAATAAATAAGAATCAGTAGTAATAATAACCGTAGCTGAAAAACATAAAAGTAATAAATTAGTAATAGTAATGAATGCAATAACAGTAAGAGGATATGAGCAGTAGAAGTAGCAGTAGTAGTAGTAATAATGATACTACTACTACTACTAATAATAATAATAATAATAATAAAAGTAATAATACTAATGAGACAGAAATCAAACCAAGGCCACTGTGGTAGACAACGAAGAGCATGTCCAAGTGTGCTGCTATGGTAACCACCGGTCCTGGCAACCTGAAGATTCGCCTCTGAAGGCCACCGATGCTGAAGAGACGAACAAGACGCTGGTCCGTTGCCACGGCCAACCAACCGTCTCCAAGACAGATAGCCTGAGACAGACCAAACCTTAATGCCAGTCAATGATCAAGTAAGAATCTAATCTAAGCTGGAAATCTCTATAGCGCTGTAATCATAATGTACAAGGCATCAATTGATGGTCATTTCTAATCAGAATGGCATTCTAAAAGCATAAGACACTGAACATAAAGAGTTCTGCTGAACGAATTATGCTTCAGAAAAGCACGTTCGCTGAGAACAGACTTCCTACTATTGAAACTGCTTAATTAGAAACGAGTCTCTACTTCAGAAGTCTCAAAAGTTCCTGCATCAAATAGAAATTATCTAATGGTGTATTCCACAACCAGTTAGTGCATAATAAGAGTAAATAATACACTATTCGTACTTGGAACAAGCGCAAGCACAGTAAGCAAAATGCGTGTAGGCAGGGTGTCTGTTTACACTGGGACAACGGCCCTGTGCCATGGAAAGTTCAACTTATTACCTACTATGATACAAGGAGGAAGGGCAGAGGTACCCGGTAGGTGAAGGTGAGCAGTAAAGGAAGAAAAATGGAAGAGAGGGAAGTAGAGTACATAAAGTATGGGTATGGGAGAGATATGAGGTAAGGGGAAGAAAGCAACACAGGAATATGACAGATATACATACATTGGGAAGAGGAGAGAAACGAAGAGGGAGGCTAACCATGATGTCTTCTCCTTTTGGCATGACGGTGTTCCATTCACTGCACGAATCCCACGACCCAAAGTGCATGCAGACCAGCTGACTGAAATGTAATCCATGCAACCTGACAGTTACATATTTATATAGCACCTTTTAGCACAGCTATACATTTACATAGTGCCTTAGAAACTTCTCTCAAAGACGTATTGTGATTGCAGTTAGTAACCTCTACCACGCCAGTGTCTAATGCACAAGGCATCAGCCGAGTGCACACCAAAGCCAAAACTGCAATCGCATCAATCAATATCCAGGTCAGTCCACTACGACAGATGATCTACTCACTCATCTTCCAAGTTCTGCCTAACAACGACCCTTTGGTGTTGTGACCCTAACCTCTAACTCTCAACAAATAATCTTTTTTATAAGGAATCAAGGAATCGTTTTGGGCCTCCAGCGTCCCGCACATTCCAAAACTACCAAATTACACATAAACCGGATTGGGGCGGTTATGTCCTGACAGCTACTCCTCAACAAAGTTTTTAATCGAGATTTAAAACCCAACAAAGACTCTGCATAGCTATATAGTTATTGAGGCATGGCAGCATATCAGACAGAGCGCTCGGCTTGTAACGCGAAGAGTACGGGTTCGATCCTCTTCCGAGACGGTCACTGTGTAGGGACCTTGAGCAAATCCTTCACTCACAATTGCTCAGTGCCATCAATTGATGCTAGTTCATTAGATAGTGGCGCCTAATAAATACAGAAATAATAAATAATAATAGTAATTACTGTTTGCTGGAAGAGAGTTCCCAAGTCTGGAACCACCAGACTCTGGAACCAAAACACCCACCAAGAGCTGTCCTTGTCCTATTACAGAAGACTCAACTGACCTCTGTCCTTGTCCTGTTACAGTAGACTCAGCTGACCTCTGTCCTTGTCCTATTACAGTAGACTCAACTGACTTCTGTCCTTGTCCTAAATACAATAGACTCAACTGACCACTGTCCTTGTCCTATTACAGTAGACTCAA
Source organism: Norana najaformis (assembly GCA_964023275.1). Taxonomy (NCBI): domain Eukaryota; kingdom Metazoa; phylum Annelida; class Clitellata; order Crassiclitellata; family Hormogastridae; genus Norana; species Norana najaformis. The sequence continues at coordinate 12,666,824 of OZ029929.1, forward strand.
CTGACTTCTGTCCTTGTCCTAAATACAATAGACTCAGCTGACCTCTGTCCTTGTCCTAAATACAATAGACTCAACTGACCTCTGTCCTTGTCCTAAATACAGTAGACTCAACCGACCTCTGTGTTTCGCCATCAGCTTCCGAGGCCAACAGGACGGCCTCGGCCGAAAGGTCGGCCATCGTGTGACCCTGGGTGTTGTTAACGTGGATCGCATGATGGGTGGCCGTGTCGTGGAACTCAACGTCAATTGACTCTTCTTCCTCTGTGTTATACTGCGTCACAATACCTACGCTGTTCCACACCTAAACATCACATACAAGTTTCAGCACCATGCCTATTAAAAAATTACCATGAAATCAAATCAAATGACCTTCTTAAATGAATCTTCTTAATTAAACTACTAAATAATTGTGCTTAATTTTCTCTCTTGGTTTCTAATCGTCACGTTTACTGTTGAATAAAGAACAAAATTACAAACAAATTATCAAAAAACAAAGGGTAATTTGTGTTAACAGTAACAACACATGTAACCAAGGAAGTAAGCATTTCCTCAGTAACAAAGGAAATGAGTGTTTGCTTGGCAATGGGTTGGTGGGGATGAGAGTGATCCTGCACCTTATTAAGGAAACGAGAAATTCATGGTAACATGTGCATAATGCTTTCCTAACTGCTTACCATGAACCGCGTGGCGACAGAGACTGGACAAGATCCCGGCTGGAATGGTCGCTGGAGAGGCACTGGCTCCCAGGAGCTTTTGGATACTGGAGGCACGGCAGCAACTACCGAGTCCTTAGCACTGAATAGGCTCTCTCGATCTTAAAAGAAATTCATCAACATCTCGTAGACATGATTACTATCATCGCCATTGTCATCATCATAGTCATCACCGTCACTGATTTTATCGTTGATTTTATCACCATCATTGTAGTCATTATCATCAACATTATCAGTCGTGTAATCATCATTATCATTGTTGATGATGCAGTCATCATCACTGATAATGTAGTCACTATCGATAATGATGATTAGTCACAACCACCACGACCACCCCCACAACCACCTCCACCACTACCACCACCACCTCCCTAGTTACCTCTTGTGCCAAGGCCTATCCCAGGCAACTTTATACTCCAACGACTTCCATAGTAACGTTACCATCACACAAGGTAATGGTCACAATTTTTACATCCACAGCCAGATGGGAGAAATTAAAAGTTTTTACCTGCATTATCATCGTCATCAATGGTTGGCATCGGTTTCTGTGTCACCTTGACGATGCTACTAGCATCATCATCATCTTCAACATCTGTGTCGACGCCTGGAATGGCGCCAGCAAAGGCCTCATCATCCGCATCGTCAAACAGGTCAGATGCCGTCTCAAAGTCCATTTCACCCTAGAGAAATATTCACCTCACATAAGTATATTTATGTATCTACGTTCACCTGTTCATTCACAGCTGCTGGTTCCTCCATCTGGGACTCTCTACCTCCTCACATTTGCAACTCATTTACCAAGACTATCTTTTGTTCTAACCTGAAAAATTACCTTCCTTACTCTGTTTATGGTTCTTAATGTTTCCCGTTGCCTGGCTTGAAAGTGCACTTCTAAACTTTGTAAGGAAGGCATTACCAAATTACAGTATTGTGGGGCACAATGGATAGAGCGCTTGGCTGGTAATGCAGAGACTACAGGTTCAAGCCGCCTCTGAGATTTCTGTATAGGACCTTGAGCAAGTACTTTGCTTACAATAGCTCAGCACTTTGCTTACTGATGCTTAGTTATTAGACAGTGGTGCTTAATAAATGTAGAAATAATATAAAAGTACTGTATTCACCTTATGAACATATACACATACATAGATACTGCTGTACCAACACTGCAAAATACACTTTATAAATATACAGACACACATTTCAGAGACAGTCTGGTGACCAAGGTGGCGTTGTTTCTACTTCTCGTTCATTTGGATTTAGCAGTTTTTCATAAGTCTGCTTTGCATTTTATGCCTTTTTGGATGGTATTTTGTAAAAAAACTGGCAATGGACAGATGGGTGGAAAATCTGTGTTGCCCGATTTGCAGACCTGCACAGATAGGACTAAGTAGTAAATTTGTATCTGGTAAAGGTGCTATACTAAGTGTCTAGACAAATATATATATACAAACATACAACTATGTGCTAAAGGCTTTTTCAAGTTGAATGAAAAGCGAACATTATCACGACTTGAAACTGCAGGTAATCGCTAATTCAATCACAAAATAACCAAACATTCAACACAACCAAAGGATAACAAGCAATGCTTTTACCGGCGCAACAGCAGATGAGGCAGTCGGAGGGTTAACAGGAATCGAAGAGTTAACGACATCCTTCAGCAGGCCCATATAACCCATGTTGTCGCAGTAGGCTAGATCGTAGCGACGCGGGTTCCAAACCAGACCCGTAATCGTCCGTGCCTTATCATGTGCCTCCCTGACACCAAAAAAGAGCAATTCTCGTAATTAAAGTATCATAATCGTAATCGTAATATCAAGATTTCAACAGCGCCCAAACGAAAGCTAAGTCGCGGGAACCAGCTTATTCACAGGCGCTAAGTCAAAATAAATCGATAGGCAAAAAGGTTCGCTTTCAGGTCAAGACCCAGGAGTCAGGCAGTCAGACAGCTACGGTGGACGGTGTTTGAAATTGAAGCAAGAAGAAGGATAAAGGGAAGAGGAAGACTCAGGGTAAGATTTTTGGAAAAGAAATGTATGAAATGAAAGTATGAAATGAAAGTATGCACAAAAGCATTTCTATCCTCTTTAAATCTATCTAAAAAAGAAACTCCGTCTGTGAAAAAGAAGTGTTTCTCTGAAATATAGTTAAGAATGCCGTCATATAGTGCTTGATTTTACTCTGTAATTTACAAGAATTGATTGCACTTTTTCAGAGGTCAGATTTTTCTTGCGATGCATACATAGCTACAACTTGAACTGAACCAAAACAAAGAACTAAAACCTGAACCCCACCTGAGAACTACTTTTCTGCTGCTGGCCTCCCAAACGATCATTCGTCCATCTCGGGCTGCAGCTGCCAAGTATTTTCCGCACGGAGAAAGGCAGACAACAGACAACACCTGAAGACCGAAGGAAAAATAACAGATAACTGCAAATAATAGACCCATGGTAGGAATGGAAATGAACCACCTATCTTTCTCTGAAGCTCTAATTCTCTTTCTTCCTGCAAGAAATGCTTCAAAACTGGCTTTCAAACATCTGAATATCTGCATTATCATCTGATGGCTGATGAGACGAGCCTCAGATTCACATTTCAGTATTTGCACATTACAAAGTTTTGTAACAATAAAAAAATAATAGTATTTAACAATAGTATTTGTTATAACAGTAATAATAATAATAGTAATTACAAAGTTTTGTAACAATAAAAAAATAATAGTATTTAATAATAGTATTTGTTATAACAGTAATAATAATAGTAGTAATAGTAATAATAGTAATAATAACAATAATAGTACTAGCAATAATAGTAACAGTAATAGTAATAATAGTGATAATAATAATAATAATAATAATAATAAATTAGTAATAATAAATAATAGTATTAGTTCTTTGTTCTTTTGGAATCAATAAAGTTTCATGTCAAATACATATCAATGTACAATTATGAGGTGGCATTAATAAACTGCGGATAGTAACAAACCAGGACTGCTCACCTGGCTGATAGAACTATCGTTGAGTTCAAACGCCTCATTCCAATTCTTGGTATCAAATGCTTTGACAGATTTTTCAAACGGAACAAAAAGAAACTGAAAACAAAGCAAAACAAAACAAAACATCTCAGTTAAGTCTAAATCTTGAAGAACTAATACTCATCCGTTTCAACTTGATTACCTGCCACAGCCTGACTTCTAGTTTTCCTAACCCATTTGATTTCGACTGCACCAAATGATTGTGATTCTGACTAAAGTTTCAATTGAAGCGACCATCAACGGATTCCTTGTGCACTACGACAACGGCGCTATAGAAGTCATCATAGCAGAGATCAGATAATCAGAAAATAATGTTCATGCCTCCACAAAAGGGAGTTACGAACAACAGGTGGCAAATCAATTTACAGTAGACTGAGACTTGCATCAATAACTTAGAATGTTACATAAATTTGTAATTACATTACCTGTAAACTGAAGGTTACGATGTAAATTACTTGTTAACATTCTCAGGGTGTCATCAGTGATGTACAATGTACCTTTCCAGTTTTATCGAAAGCCAGCCGACAAAGTGTTTTGGAATTGACGAAATCATTTGACTTAGGCAGACCAGTGATCACTTTGACCACTTTAAGATCATCCAACTGAACGATCCGAACTGTTCCATCACAGCTGGAAGATGCCTACAACAGGAGGCATGACACCGGATTAATCCTGGAAGTATGGTCTAGGAAAACAGAAGATATTAAAACACAGAGGGACAAACATTTAGTAAAACAAAATAAACTATGTACTAAACAGTTTAATCAATAAAGAATTAGTTAAAATAGGTAATAAAATAAATGATAACCTACACTATTTAATAAGATAAGTGAGAAATTAACTTGACTATTAGCTACCATCTTAATCTCCAGAAACTTTGGGGTCAAGGTGGATTATATGTACCAAAACATTATACTTATATTTCCAAGGGATTTTAATAACTGTTTATTCACGAGGCAAAGATACTGCTAATCAAATCCAATCTAATCTAAAACCCTACAGTAATAATGAGTTGTGTTTCTCAAAACTCGAAACCTAACAGATACAAAACTCACCTGTCAGAAAACCTGCTCTGAAATTTCGTAAATACACGCAAAAGTACGGTACTCACAAACAACAAAAATCTACTCACAAGAAATAGTTCCTTTGGGTGTAAGGCTACGCTGAGGACAGGCGCGCTGTGGCCAGTCACAGTTCGGTGACTACTTGTCTCCAAGTCAACAACTTTAACCGTAAAATCACTGAAGCATAAAAATCAAAACACAAATTTTAGCAAAGAAAACGAAAAACTATTATAAGACTTTCTTTCACTTTAAAAGATTTTTTGAAAGCAAAGAAACAACCATAGCCCGTCTGGTTTCCCTGACATCTTGGATTGGATTTTATCTGGGCTTCTCCAATGGATTGCGATTTCACTTGACTATCATTTCACGGACTCCCCTTCACTTGAGGCGACTGTCGACTGATGAATTGCGCATTACAACAACAGCATAACATTACATTCAGCCCATGTAACATGGCTAAAGAATTGCAGTCAGCATCCTCAGACGACGGCAGGGACTTTTATCGTAATCGTAATCAGGAATTTATAAAGCACAACTTCATGATAAACTCATCAGAGGCGTTCCCAGCTGGACAATCCAGAGCCCCTGGGGAACAAAATGGTCTTCAAGCAAGCGGCTTGCGGTAGAGACGGGAGGAAGGCAGGTACCTGTTGCAGGTCACCAGGCAAACTATTCCGAGAAGTAGGGTCGACTACAGCAAAACTTTGTTTTTGTCTTTAAGTTTTACTCAGTCATACTTACAGCTTAATTTTGCAAAGCCTGAACTTTTATGACTTATCGTCTTTGGCTGTTACCTTGAACCTGCAACCAACATTGTTCCGGTCGAGTTGATGCAGATGTGTGTGGCATGGGCAGTGAAGCGTACAATCAGACTGTCTGGTTCACCCTCTTTGAACAGATACGACTGAACTGCGTTGTCATCGGCAGCAACAAAGAAACGATTTCCCTTCAAAGAGAAAACACGCAAATTGGGGCAGCCGATCAGTGCATCTATTAAAGAGATATTCTACTAACTGCTATCATAATTTTAACAATTTTATTACTGTCATTAGTTAAAATTAGCAATAAAACATGATGGTAATGCTTTCTTTAAGTTTCTCTTTACGCTTTTAGTGTAACGTGATTCCTCCAAAACTATCTGTTTACCATTTACCCTTTACCAAAACTTTAAACCTGTTCTCTTTCGCCAGGGCTGGGCTGGGAATGCCTCTGAGTGGTTATCTTGAAAGGGTTCTACATAAATGCTCCAAATGAATAAGTAATATAATCTTCCTCATCAACATGACGATGATGAGGAAGAGAAGCAGGAGAAGGAAGATGGTGATGATTATAAATTATGATAATGATGAGAGGCGTTCATCTTAGTAGTAATCATCATTAGCAGTACAACCTCAGTTTCATCAACATTCTCTTCAACACCACCAACCCCTTCCTCATCTCAGCATCATTATCATCATCCCACATTATTTGGTCATCCTTTTCTAGATGACCCCAGCTGACCTGTTGTGCAATGGCATACACAACATCTCCGACTCGGTGCGACACCGGATCCTCATCCTCGAAACCTTTGTAGATTCGTAAATCTCCATCAGACCCTCCGGTTAGTATGCATCTGCAACCACCAACACAAACTGCCTAATCATAAGGGTTGCTTAATTCTACTTTGCGTTGTAAAGTAATACTTTGGAATTTCTCAAGAGCCCAAATCGTAAGCGTCTAATCCGCACTTTTTAACGCCCAGTGGTAAAGCTACTAGAAAATTGTAATCTTTTAGTCTGCACCAGTCAGCAATGAATAGTGGAGATTTACATCACATTATACAGTTTGCATGTAATGTAATTCGGGGCATTTTAGCGTTTCTCACTTAGCTAATACGTCATTTCCATTCACATACACTTACTCTCCAGTCTCATCAAAACAGAGGTCGACATGTCCTTCGGAATGAGCATATCGCATAAGCTCTTTGGTAACCATGGCAGTACTTAATTAAAGCGATATTTCCTAAAACGACCAAATTTTATTCAGATTTAACTCCCGCCACAAAATCAACAAGCCTCCATAGATTACAGAATATGTGAAGCGTGCGCACTTGGTACCGTTACTGAAAACTGGCCAGTGTTGCCAACTGGTGCTGTATGGCGAATATAAAACTATAAGGATGGAAATATAAATTTAATCATCAACTTTATAAACTCGTATCTCACAATTACAAAGTCTGCAGCCAACTTCTTATTTTACGTTTTATGCAACACTCGTTTTGCAGAAACATAACCCTAACCTCAAATGCGTAAGATTTCAACTAATAAACACCTACCGATCCTAAATTAGGCCTAGTTTTGAATAAAATACCTAGTTATCTATTTTTAATTGTGGTTTTTAAAGTTACGATTAAATGCATGACTTTACGCATTGTCACCTAAAATTACTGTACATGATAAAAACGGCGCTACACAAATGGCATGTAAGCGACTGACGACTTCCGATGTGAACTGCGACCATGGTGCTGTTGGAAAATGATGCGGTTTGTCAAAATAAAATCACTTTATATAGCTTTCCCTTGTTTTTGCTTTTTTTAAAAATTATTGACCGATTGGAATTCACTTTATATACGATGTAACTGGTAAGATTATAAAGTTGGAAGCGGAAGACGGTATTTTATTGCAGCTATTTGCCGGCTTCTTCGGGCAGTCCCTGTGAACCACACGTCACCTGTTCGTTAACCGTATGAAGTTTAACAGTTCTTATTTATCGACTTCTCGACTTAGTTTCTGATATGACAAGGCTGCAGATTTTCTGCGGTTTTGAACAATCTGTCATTGCACGCTGTTTCATATTCTTGCGTTCAAGCTGCCTTTTGGCAGTCTAGGATTAGACATGTGTAATATTCTGTGCTCTGTTTTGTAGTTTCTCAGTGAGTTGACAAGGTTTTTTCAGAAGTCAAAAGCTGGAAAGCCAATTCAGTTGACGATGAAGAAGTGTAAGTCCTCATTTGAACATGGGAGGGAGATGGCATGAATGTCTCTAAAGAGCAAAACAAGCTTATAAATTAGCCATGTGAAAAAAAAATTTCTTGGGCAAATTATTAACAAATAACCAACAAAATAACGTATGTGCATTATCTTTGCTTTGGTATTTTCATCGTTGCAACTGATGCATCTTTCCCTCAACTCAGACAAGCAGTCCACACTTGTATGGCACCAAAACTCCTGTCTAGGGTATTTCTTCGTACAGTATTCTGCCCAAAACCATGTCTTTCCAGATCCTTTTCTACCATTCTGGGCCATGTGGTTCTAGATAAGCTTTTTCTCCTATGTCCCACTGCCAGCCACTAGAAGACAAGCAGTCCCCATAAGCTAACCCAGAGAGGGTGCCATGGGTATGAAATATTAGTAATTTCATTTTTATTAGCGTCAGCACATGAAGGTGGGTTACCAGTCCTCTTCCTTGATGCCTGATCTACCCACTGACAGTGTAATGTCAATGTACTTCTAGCTAAGTTCACTTGGGGTTGCAAGTGGAGCCAATATTTTGAAATGTCTCTGTGCCCTGGCAAGGATTTGAACCCCACCTCTGGGTTGATAATCCCGGATGCCGAATGCTCTTGTAAAGCTTATGTTGATGTCTTGGTTTTATTTGTGACAGATGACGGGAGGTTGAAGCCTAAGCCACGAGAGGGTCGGCCGCAGCCACCGGAACCACTCGAACACAAATGTCTGATAAGAGTTGTTCTTGGAAACAAAAAGATCAGCACCGTGGTACGTTTCCTTGTTAACAAAACCACTAGTGAATTGTAATCTAAACCACGAGTGAATTGTAATCTTAAAATTAGTGCTGTGTCAAGTCAAAGTGGTGTCCAAATATACCATGTGAGATACTGGTTGAAAAACAATCCTGACGGCCACATTTGTTTGGTCTACATGGGGCCTGTAGCTAGCGACCAGTGGCACAGTGTGGGCCAACTATGAGTTCAATGAATATGGACATCTGTGAGAATCTGGTTGCTGGGAGACCAGAGACATGAGATGGAGGAGCTGTTATGACAGATTGTAATGTGGTTGAGTGAAATGGGGGATTTAATTGATCATGGTAAGATTCCTTACAGAGGTGGGACTTCAGTTTTGAATGGAAAACCTGTTGAGTGGTGGATAGAGGGGCTGGAGACGGTGAATGACAGATATTATTATGTCAGATAGTTGAATGTTTATTAGCACCTTTCTGCTTCTAATCTTAGCAAAATGAATTTGATGGGCATTGTATGCTACAGGTCTCATATGCATGAGTCTTGAAGTTTGTATAAAGCCTTTTAAAACTTTAAAGGTGGTATCCAGATACAGTGTCCAAAAAGATGACTTACTTGCTAGTAAGATAATTTTCTGGTTAGTAATAATATTTTAAAGAAACTGTAATAATGATGAAATTTAAATTCAGAAATTTAATGAAATCACTTCTGTAGCACCGTTATAAAATTGCGCAGTGCATCAATTGATGGTTGCGTTAGGTGTAATCGTAATACGAAATTGTAATCCACTGGAGAAACTCAATTGTATTCAGTGGGTCAGAGTAACCAGAAGTTATGGGTAAAGAAGTTTAAAGTGATGAGTCTGAATGAAAGCTGAGAAGATGAGTAGATAACAGTGAATGATACAGAAATGATAACAAATGTATTAATCGGCTTAAGCTGATTTGGCAGAATTTTTTACACGATCTTTTCATGAATTTTCTCACAAAGTTGTTTATTCACTGTTTGTTTTAGGTCAGCCAGAAAGATATTAACAAATTCCAGTTGGTAAGTTTTTCTTTGTGGCTTGTTCTGCAGTCACCCAATTTATGCTTTTTTGCAGAAGTAGGGCATTTGGCAACTAACCAAAGAAACCAAAGTGAATAACTAAACATTTATTTAGCGGCGCACCGACAAAATCGCCCCGACAAAATAGCCCCGACATAATAGCCCCGACATAATAGCCCCATAGACAAAACAGCCCCGTCAAAATAGCCCCGTAAACAAAACAAGTGAAACTTTTAATATTATTCATGTTGTCATTACAACGAAAACGTTAATACCTACAGCACAGAAAACTTTAAAGGTAGTCTTTTGTAATCTCTAGATTTAAGTATAATGAACAGTCAGTAAAATTTGGGTATAGTATACATTAATCTAAATACTAAGATTGTGAGCAATTCCGCGAAGGTATTCGAGAATGTCAACTGCGCCATAAGTGGGAATGAGAGTTTGCAGTCTTCGGTTTAGCTGCACGTACTTCGACTTCGAAGCTTCAGGTTGTCGGACTCCTGTACGATAACGTGCGAGATCGATCTCTACACTATCTTGTTCTTTTCGCAATTGGTCGACCAGTTTGTACACCGATGGATGATGGCAATCTATAGTCTGCTGGAATGCCCGATGCCATGCTTGGACAGAGTTGTTGGTGCGAGGTAAACCATCTATTGTTCGATCACGGACGTTCCAAAGACGAATGGCATATCTAGGCTGTGCTCTGCGGTTGCGTCTTTGTTGTCCTATGTAGTTGTCTTCCCAATAGTCGACGATGGCGTTCATTTCTTGAGGACAGCTATTGGCTAAGCTTTCGAAAGCAGTAACTACGTCGTCAATTGGGCTCGGTCGACTTTCAGTTTTTGCAATCACTCAGAATCGTCCCTTTATATATGTGTGTTTTAGTTGTTTCTTCACTGGTTACTATACAGGGTGCGAACCGATGAACCGATGAAAAGGACTCATATCACTTTATTCTACCCTTGATGTTGCCCGCGTGTTTCGCGTATTAGCGGGGCTATTTTGTCGGGGCTATTTTGTCTTGGGCTATTTTGTGCCGGGGCTATTTTGTCGGGGCTATTTTGTCGGGGCTATTTTGTCGGGTCACCTTATTTAGCTCCTGTCCATGTTGTTCAAGCAGCCAGGTCTTTTCAGTAGAAATGAATGTTGCCTCTTTCGCGAACTTGAACTATAAAATCATAGGCCGAATTGAGTGTTAAAATATTGATTTATATGTACAAAAGTCTCTGTGATGGACAAAGTTGTATCAAATTACCCAACCTGTGGCACTGTTAGCCCTGCAAGATCAGCAGGGTAGCCTAACCTAGGCCTTTGTCCAGAAACAGTACAGAAATAGCAGAATAATATGTAACATTAATTGTTAAAATATTGATTTATATGTTCAAAATATCAGTACAATATGAACAGTGGCGTAGCTAGCCTTCCTAGGACCCTTGTGCAAACTGAACTTTGGCTATTTTGGTTGAAGTACAGTAACTGAGCAACCGGGCCTTGCCTCTTGGGGTCCCGGCGGTTCCTGGCCTTGAGGGCCCTTGTGCTTTGCACAACTTGCACAACCTGTTGCTATGCCCCTGAATATGAACGTTACTGTTTGGCAGTGGATCTGAACTGGAAAATGTGACAAAGCTGGAAACTTCTGCAGCTGTGTGATCATGATTATTCTATCCATGTTTGATTTCTATGTATAAAATTTGTGTTTTTCATAATGCAGGCATATGCCAACGTACTGAAGGCCAATATGGATGGACTGAAGAAGAAGGAGAAGAACAAGGCGAAGAGTAAGCCAAAGGCACAGGTCATCTAGGTCATTGTCAGAGGTCATCTGGGTCATTGTCAGAGGTTATTTAGGTCGTTGCCAGCAGATTTGCTGTCGTTTGCAGAAACATCGCAATAAACTGATTCACTGACTGAATAAAAGAACGAATCTTGTGCTGACGATTGCCAAATAAAAAACGCTTTTAGCATTGTTTTCATTTGTTCAAGATGGCATCTGTTGATTGTCTTTCTTTATTTTGAAAGAGATTGACAGATTTTCTGTGTATTTATGACATTTGGAAAGTTTGTGCCGATTGTATATATGATCTCTGATGGTAACAAGCCGTAGAAACATAAGATGAAGTTGTTTTTGTATATCAGGCCATTTATTTGGAGCCTTTTAGGCAATGGAGTACTGAGGGGAGGGCCAGATGGACAGCTGTCTGTGAGCTTTGGCCTCGTGGAGGCACTAGGAGCACCGTTATAAAATTTTACCATTAACCAGCTTCAGCAATGAACACCGGAAAAAATAATCATCTGGTGTAGAAAACTTCTTATAACGTCATGTATTTTGGCTTCACTGGTGTTCATTGTGTTTAAAAAAGATAGTTTCAGTTTGATTAATGTTACCATTTATTCTGCTATTTCTGCACTAATCAGAAATATCTGCGCTTTATCTTTCATGTTACCAATCGCTGTTACGGTGAACATGGGCACTGACTGCATACTTTGTGTTTGGGGGCCCAATACCCTCACTACACCACTGTTTTGGGGTAATTCATATAGTCCTGAGGTCTACAAAAAATAACCTAATTTGATTCCCTATTTTGCCCCGTGTCCACATTTGGCATTACTGACCCCATCACCTTTGTAGATGTCTAAAGGTTTAGGTAAGGCTACCCGGTTGATCTTGGAGGGCCAACAGTGCCAAGGGATGGGGTAAATTGATACAGCTGTGTCCAACAAAGAGACAGATTTAGATTCAGTGCCGTTCAGACCGATTTCTGAAGTTGGTGTTGGTACACTTTGACTGTACTGAAATAACTGAACCAAATTTAGATGTGGATGTTCATGTTGGGCTTAACCCTGTCCTCATTGTCTACATTTGGGTGATGAGTCGTCCTTCCCCCACTGTGGACGTCTTTAATGGACGACCCCTTAAAGGTGCTAGATGGTGCAACTAACGGGTGGAAATGTTTCTGTAGCTGTGTCTAGTGGAATATTTTGGAGTTTTTTTTAACAGTACCGTCATGTAGGACGACAAATATGTATATATAAAAATATGTAATTCTAAAAATATTTTGCAAAATCTAAGGCAGGGCACCAGCTTATTCATGATTGTTGTGTGAAGTAATAGGGGTGGTACATAGGTAGTGTATGAAATTGCTTTTATGAGGCATCGTGTACAGAACTACAGACATTTTAAGAACTGATAATACATAATATGTATTATCAGTTGTATCAGTTTATATCAGTTGTATAAAATTGTATCAATTTCAACTACATATTATGTTATACAGTCTTTAATGTACAATTATGTTACAGTATAACAGCACTCCACACTTCTGTTGTGAAGCATACACTGCTTAGTAGCAAAGTTGGACTGTAAACCTACAGCATAAAGAACACATAAAAACCAATGCCATTATCACGATATTTTGAAAAACCAAACCAACTTTGAAAACAATACCAAGAAGGAAACTGATTCCGAACACTTAAAGACCAATACAGAGCCAGAGGTAAATAGGTGAGTTTGAGGTAACCATTGCTTGGTTTTCAAAAGCTGGAGTGACCTGATTGAGGAGCTCTCCAATACCAGCACTGGCAGGAAAGAAATGTTTAACTGAATGGAAAAGGCGTCAGTATCACCTCTAAATCATAAACAGATATCAAGAGAACCATACCTGAGTGACAGTGTTACGCCCTATATGGCGCGTGCTGCTATAAAGTGTACTTTCAAACGAAGTGTACCCTCTTGGAATAAATATATTATCAGTGATATTACCAGTAGCCAATCAGGTTGCAGGATTTTGCAGCGGCTCCAGAAGTTGAAAATGGATCGTAATCGTACAAAATCGAATAAATTCTCTAAAACAAATGGTAAGTCTCAGATAATAAAACCTATGAAATGCAAAATACATTTATTATACATCCTTGAACAGAAAACGCCTTTTGAACAAGAACGTAAAAGATAATCTAGGCTGTTTGGTAAAATGAGCAACGTGCGATGTCTCATCGTCAGTTGTTTTGGAAATGTGTTTATATCCTTCGAGCTGGAGTACATATTTATATTCATATTTTAATTTCATATTCAGATTTGGTATTAATGACGATTTCTTCATACACTGCAAAATTCGAGCATTCTTGGCGACGCAACCTGTATAGCGAAAAAAATCCCCTTACTCCCACCAAAACCAATATATTGTGTTTCAAACATCCAAACAGTCACTGTTACAAATGCCCCATTCTGCGTCATACGCCATCGAATTATCCTATCGTATGCATTGCTTGATACATGGTTCAAACTCTGGACTTTATTGCATAAATTCCAAAGAAAACATCCCCAAAATTATTTCTATAGCACTACACTAGACACTTAAGCACTAATTGCTACTGCTATTCTCTATTGTATACCCTGGAAATTACCCATTATAGTTTACTGTGCTATTTCTATATGTTGTCCAAGCCCTGGCCTTCATTATAAAATTTTTTAAGTTACATAAAGAAATCTCTATTTCCTCCTAAAGCAGTTCAATACTGCTACTTTGAAACTCAAACACTGGCTTTGGCAATATTTTGAGAAAGAAGCTCAGACATTGTTGAATCCTGGTACTGTTTGAACTGCAAATTGGTGAAGGCAGTTTTGTGGACTGAAAAGTTTCCATTCTTCACTTAATTACTTATTTGTTTAATGCATTTTTACTATTCTTAGACCCCAGTGGGAGATTTGCTCTAGACCTCCATTATAGGCTAGCTAGGGTTCCCAATTTTCACAGCAGATTGACACCTCTGGGAATAGGGATTGGTGAAATGAAAGATAGCCTATCAAACACTTGGAAAATGGTGTTTTTATGCATTCTGTTGTTATGAATTAAGAATAGGGTTGCCCTGCACATCCATCATAGGCTGCCTCCATGTCTTTGTGGACTGACCTTCTGGTTATTGACCTGATTGTGGCTTGGCTTTGGTCCACCATCAGTTGATGCTTTGTGCATTAGACACCGGCACAATAGAAGTCACTAATTACAATTACAGTGTTTTATTTCTACACCAGCCTGAGCTGTTCTTGTTACAGTTGTATGGGAATTGCTTAGATACGAAAAGCTTAACATTACTGCGAATTCATTTCAGTATCAGCTCCTTATTAGTAATTCAAAAGTCTTTAGGAAAATATAACATTAGGGCTCAGCTGCTGACTGCACATAATGCAAAGAAAACAAAACTGAGCGTGTACATTTATGACACTTTTCTGCAGCAAAGACTGCTGAATCCAGTCGCAGGAAAGTAAAAAGACCAAGAGATCGTAAGGCAAAGAGACGGGACGTTGATGTTGTGCAGCCAACTGGATTTGATGTAAGTTCCTCTTTGATTTTGTGGTTCAGACTCTCTTAAAGTGCACTTGTAGATTGCCACGTTTGCAACACTTCTGTGACGTAAAGGCAGATATTTGGTGTCTTTTGTCCGTACATACATACATACATTACTTGTTTCTACTTGTGCAGCATGTCAGCGAAAAACTGTCCATGTTCAGCATCCTTTTTCAGCCTCGGCCGTTCTACAATTGTCTTCTTCCTGTTCCTCCTCCTTCTCCTCCTGTTCCTCCTCCTCCTTCTCTTCCTCTTCTTCCTCTTCCTCCTGTTCCTCCTCCACCTCTTACTCCTCTTCTTCTTCCTCTCCTCCTCCTCCTCCTCTTCCTCTTCTTCCTCCTCCTTTTTTTCTCTTCCTCCTCCTCTTCCTCTTCTTCCTCCTCCTCCTTTTTTTCTCTTCCTCCTCCTCTTACTCTTCCTTCTCCTCCTCCTTATCCTTCTCCTCCTCCTCCCTGTCCTCCTCCTCCTTCTGATGTCCACTTAATTGCAGGCTTGTTACTTCTGTTTAGACATTGGAGGAGTATGAGGATGGAAGTCCACTGCAGTCTCAGCTGATGTTGTCACAACCTCTGACAGACAGTCCGACCTCAGAGTTGGAAGCTGTTTCAGCTGAGGGGTTGGCCAGTTCACCACTACTGCACAGTCTGTCTCCTCTTGGCGCCAACGCGTTGGATGCGCTGGATGGATGGAGCCTAGGTTCCAACATGTATTTCTCAGACACAGGAAGTGGAGGTGGCTTTCTAGACACTCAGGCATCAGCAGTGGAGGAAGAATGTGGCCCAGCATCGTCGTCATTAGGTGTCTGCTCTTTGCGATCTGGTAAGCAGCTGTCTAAACAAGCCAAGAGCAAAACAACATCGCCGGTTTTGTCACAGTCAAGTTCCCTGTTGGAGAAGAGACTGGAACCAGTGTCAAGTCAGGAGCTTTCTGAGGTTGAATCAATTTCGGTGTTAGATAATGTGAGAGATTCATCTGTAAGCCAGTCGCCTTTGAGGGTGTCGGACGACATGTTGTCTCGGGATGGTGGCGATGAGGAAGAGGAAATGGGTTTAGAATTTGTGCCAGAGAAAAAGCCAAAAAGGAATGTAAAAAGCAGGAAGAAGGATGATAAAGAGGTCAAAATGAAACTAGGCTCGCATTGTATTGCAAACACTTTGGGGCCCTGCCCGAGCGTTGGAATTGAAGTACCAACGTTAAGCCAAGGATCGAGTAGAGCAGATTTGTTTTCTGGAAGTGAGAACCAGAATCTGGCTTCAGCATCACAGTCATCTGTTGAGGTTGAGGATATATCATCTCCAGCTCAACTGAAAACAACAGTAAGAAGTAGCAGACGATTAAGGATAAAGAAAGAGGTGGTAACCTCTACAAGTCAGGAAAAATATTCTGAGAAAGGGGATGACAAGTCGACTAGTAAATCATATGAGAATATAGACAAGTCGAAGCAGAATAACATTATGAGCCAGGAACGGTATTCTGAGAAAAAGAGTGACAAGTCAGCTAGCAAAACATCCCAGAATATTTACAAGTCAAAACCAAATACCTATAGAATCCAGGAAGAAAATTCTGCGACAAAAGGCAAGAAGTCTGTTCCTAAAACTTCCAGTAATGTTGACAAGTTGAAGTCAAATAGTCAGTCGTCAGTCGATAGAGCGTCCCTTGATTGTGAACAATCGAAATCAAGTGAACAGTCATCTGTTGCTAACATAAGTCAGAACATTGATGATTTGAAGCCAAGACGCCAGCTGTTGGTGAAGAGAGCAGGAAGGTTGGCCAGCAATCAGAAAAATGACCAAGGCGATGGAGGATCTGTCATGGGTTCTATGTCGTCTGCTCTGGTGAAAGATACAGAGGATGGAGTCGACTCTGGGAACAGTCTGGAGGACAAGAAGAAGGATGGCCTTAGCAGCAATGCCAAGACTTGTTCTGCTTCTAAGAAATCGTCTGTAAAGAAAAACAAAAATGAAATAAAATGCAAGAGAGGAAGAGCAGCAGAGGAAACTGCGCCGGCAGTTGGAGTCAACTTAGAGAAACCCAAGGTAAGGTTAATTGGAAAGAAAACAGTGGAAAAAACTCCGGTGGAGGATGGTCGAACAAGATCGCCAAGTCTGTTCGAGTACAAGTCTGACTCCATTCTCACTCCTTCCCCATTGGTCACCTATGCAAGAAAAACCATGAGGTCACCAGATCTTCTCCGTAAAAAAGACCAGGATCGAACAGAGGAGAAGAAACCCCTTTCGGCAGGGAAGACGAGGGCAACAGCACGGCAGCAAAACACGGATATCTCCCAGATTAAATCTCTGCAGCAGAGTAGTCATCTCTCTATCTCATCTAAATCCATGCTGACGGACAGTGGAATCGTCGCCACTCCTGCATCGTTTGCACAGCCTTCCAGGCCAGGTCTTGCGAAGCTGAAAACCTCAACACCGCTTGACCAGTATCGATCATTTGTTGGTCTGGACAAGCCAAGAGCAGCCAAACAACGAAAGAGACCAAGAGATTCGGGCAACGACTCAAGTTTCGTTCTAGAATCGAACGTATCGATGCCTTCGCCAGTCTGGCCTGTACCACCCGTTAGAGCACAGGGCAAAGGTCGGGGACAGTTCACAGGGGGTGAGACTGTAGGCAAGACGAAAAAAGCCAGGACGGAGAGCACTAGAGAGGATGCTGTGAAACTTTTCTCAGAAGCCAGGCCAGGGGAAGCACTAACAGGCAAAAGAGGGGCCAAGAAAAAGAAAGTGATTGACGTAAACGAAAACTTGCTAAGAACTGACGTCTCTTTGGAGGAGAACTTGAAGACCAGAGATGCTAAAGAGACAACTAGAACAGGTAACATTTTATTTATTTACGTATATTTGTATGCTATGTATCAAGACAATTAATCTAGTGCCTTTTAAATTCCTGGCAAAAGCTCTGCTGTGTCTCACAGTGTTCTATTAAGCATCTTAATACCTACATACATGCAGAATTTTTGTTCTAGTGTCATTTGACACCACTTAGGCTAGTGTAGGTAGCACCTTTGTGAGGTACTTAAAAGGCGTTCTATTCAGTATTTCAATACATGCTTCAGTATTTTAATACATACTTCAGTACCCTGCAAAGACCAATCAATCAGTTTAAATTGGCATTCTTAGTTTTGTCCAGGTGGCAGCATTTTGGTTATATGAGATTTGAGCTAATGGGGTCAAATTTGTAAACACTCGACTGGTTTTTGATTTTTGTTTGGCTTGTTTTTGTGATTGATTACTTATCCATTGATTATTTTTTACAGTCAAAATAACACTAAATTTTTTAGAGGTTTTACTAAAGGGTAGCTGCATGCATTAGATGGTGGGCTTGAAGCAGGGTTACACCACACGTAGGTGGCTAAGACCGTGGAAATGCCACAAAGCCTTTGATAAACAAGTAATTTAAAGTAATGAACCAATTTCTGGTTTTCCTGACCTATCATGACCAGATTTGACCCAACTTCTTCAACAGATTTCGATGTTTGACTACAGTTTAACTTGAAGTGCCTATCGACTGATGTTGTATTCATTGTGATAAAGACACTGTAGATTACCATAGATTTAGACTAGGTTGCAAAACCGAATAATCAAAACAGCTTGAGAGAAGAACTGAACTAGTCCCACTTAAAATTTATTTACTTGATATTTATTCATATCCAGTTAACAAAAAGATTTTAAAATTTTTTTAATATTGTGTTTTTGTGAATGTACTCGTGTAGTTGGCGTGGCGGATACGAAGACGGAGGATCCACGGAAGAAGAAAACTGATAGCAGGGTAACACTTTTGTACATTTTGTTTTGCTAAACAGACGCCTGTAATGCTTGGCATGAAAAACTGTGTACGTGCTATTTGGGAACCTCCCAATGAAGATGAGAAGTTCACGAAAGGTTCTTCAGTTTGGGTAGACCACTGGCTTTTGTACATGTATCCTTATGTACGAGTATCCTTATGTACGAGTATCCATGTTTACTTACGTTTGTGCTTACTCCCCTTAGCCTGACTTCTGGTTTCTCTGGCCTATTGGATTTCATCCAGGTTTTTCTACCGGACTACAATTTTTTACTAGTTTCTCTTGAGTTGACCATCAGTTGGCGCCTTTTGCATTATTATAACGGCACTATAGTAAGTCATTAGATTAGATTAAATGTGCGTTTCTGTATGTATGTATTGTTGGGTTTCATACATATATTTTGATCTTTTGCTGATCATTCAGTTAATGTTGACTCAGAGAAATTAACTTTAAATTATGCTTTAAGATTTGTGTTGAACAGATGCTGACTCAGAGAAATTAACATTAAATTATGCTTTAAGATTTGTGTTGAACAGATGACTAACTGCTGGATTGATTCTGATCTTGTTTGCAGGATGTAGGCTTGAACGAGGCCAAAGCTCGCCAGTTGTCTGTCGAAGAACGACTCCTGCAAGAACTGGACGAAATCGACCAAAACTATTCACTGATAATTGATGATTGACTTGCAGCTGATCTGCGTCTCTTTTGATTGACAGTCGCGTCGGTGATTGACAGGTCAGTCACCGATTGACAGGTGAGATGTTGACAGTTGATTGGTTTGAACTTATGTTCTGTCAGTGTTGTTGAACAGTTTGTCACAAGTTGGTATTTTTTTCAACACACGGTTTATTTGTTTGTATGTGAATCTCGTGAATTTGACTGTTGGACTGTTTTTCAGTTTGATTATTAAACGTTTTTTGTTTGCTTGGCTACGGATGAATTCTGGACTCCAGATGTTTGAAATTAAAACTAATTAAGTATGTATGTGTGTTTTTAAACCTAAAACTAATAGCTGGGACACGGTAGCCAAATTGGTTAGAGTGCTCGGCTTGTAACGTGGAGTGCAAGGGTTTGAGCCTATTCCCCCAGAGACGATTACTGTGTAGGGGACTCTGAGCAAGTCTTTCACGTACAACTGCTCAGCATTATCAGTTAATACTTTGTCATTAGACGTAATAAATACAGAAAAATAATAATAACCTTGTTTCTCCACCTTGTTTCTCCAACTTGTGTAGACGGACAATAATACTTTGTATCAGGGTTTCTCTGATCTGTCCGATTTTGACCGGGCTTCTCCAACGGATTGAGATTTTCACTACAGTTTAACTTTAATCACTGATCGAATGATGCCTAGTGTGTTGTAATAACGGCGCTATAGAAGTCATCGGATTAGGTTAGGGTAACCTTTAAGTTCTGGTAATGTACTATGATGGTATCTAGCACTGGAAGGTAAGGTAAGGTAAAATTGTTTAGTATTGTACATGCATCTGTCAACAGCCTAGTCATAGGATAGTAGATACGCTTTGATAAATAATAACTCACAGTACACTTTTAAAGAATATTTATGAAAAATATTAATTATGAATAATAAATAAAAGTAAAATATAAATAGTAATAAATGTGCGTTAGACAAATCACCTCACGCCAGCGTTTTCATTTTGGTAAATCCATTTCAGGCATGCCCTGACTGGAGGACTTCAGTGGACGTTGGTCAAGCAGTCTACACAAAAATACTACAAAAATTGAACAGGCACTATAATAATTAAATATGCTAATTAACTGAATGAAAACAAACGCCGTGCTATACGCCGCTGCCTCGAAATGTAACAAAATGTATGAACTTCGCTAAGTGACTGAATAGATTCTTGAGATAGGATCTGCCAGTTTCTCGAGATCGGACTGATTTTTCAACTTTCTGAAGATTGTCAAGTTTCTGGAGATTGTTGAGTTTCCTGAGACGGGAATCTTGATACAGGTTTGTAGCTGGTTTGATGTCTGTGGCAAGATGAACTCTGTCTCTTTGGTTTTCTGCCTAAGATTTCCTAAACAGTTGGAGCTCCAAGGAGAGTTGTTATAGGTTGATGAGAGTCTGTGTCGAGGGCAGACAGTCAACTGACGAAGGCACCTCAGCTGCTGACGGCAGACCCGTGATTGGGGTCAGTCCCGTATGTCCAGCTGCCATGAAGTCCAAGGTCAGGGAGCAAGGTGTAACAACAGACCCGTTTCCAGAAAACTGTGAGGCACCTAACCCCCCGTGGGCCAGCGCTAACGTCGAACTGATCGGAAGGGAGTTGGGTCGACTGATTCCGAACTTCGTGTTGAAGCCTCCGGTCATGAGTCTCTGCGATGAAGGTCCCTCTGGCCTCTCGGTTTTAATGGAAGTCAGGTCTACCGGGGCTGGCAATGACTCGGCAACAGCTGTTGTTGACCTTCCGGCGTCAACTGTCATCTGACATCGCTTGGAGTGAGAGTCCAACACGAACTGAAGTTCATTAGTCTGACGATAGAGGCTTTCGATCTCTCTTTCCAGTTTGATCTTTTCATTCTCCAGGGCTTCCGTCTCCTAAAACCAAACTGTGTGTCAAGTGTGCCATCGTTATTAATTTACTTCTAAAATAGCCTTGTTTATGGTTTGTAGTTTTATATCCACCCCCCCCCCTGCAGCTACAGTCCGTTCCTATTGTCCCGCTTCGTACGCTGATCTTGCATCTCTTCCCTGACACATACTGTCCCACTGCCCTTTCAGATCTTGTATCTGTTTCTTTACAGATGCGGTCCATCTTCCCTTACACTGTCCCTCTTTCCCTCTTGATACTGCCGTTCTTTCGATCCCAATACTTTATCTCTTCCCTTCCAGATACTGCCTCTTTTCTCTTCTAGATACTGTCCCTTTTCCCTTTTATATACTGTCGCCCTTCCCTTTCATATACTGTCCTTTTTGCCCTCCATAATCTGTCCTTCCAGATTCTATCCCTTCATCCTTCCTGATTCTGTCCATCTTCCAGATTCTGTTCCTCATCCTTCCCATCACTGTCCCTATTTGTGTTATAGCATTAGTCATCTTCCCTTACCTTATAAATTGTCCCTTCCATCAGTCCATCTTAATGTGGGACTTACCGCCATAAGAGAATTGGTGAGGTCGACTCGTCGCTGGCGACACCTAGCGGCGGCCAGTTTATTCCTTTCGCGACGAACCTTTCGTCTGTCATCTTCTGGCATTCCCTAAGGACACCGTCAACATGAATCAACATTTGCGAAGCACTTCCGAAGTCTCATTACACGTACAGTATTGTAAACCTGATTTGCCGCCTTCATTATTTCATTAATTTTAGTATAGTTATTAGATAATATTACGATAATTTTAAGTATTAACACTAACAATAAGTTATTGCTGATATAAATATTAATAAAATGATGGGGCATATAGGTTTAATATTAATAAAATAATTCAATATTAAAATGACAATTTCAGTGCTAAATACTTAATTATATAACTTATTCAAATTATGTCTTGGATCTCGGAAGTTCTCGGCCGATGTTCCGAAGCTTTGGAATTCAACTGGAAAGCTCTGTGCATTCTCTCCGTTCTTTATTCTCATTCAGGTCTAAACTTAAGAATCATTTGTTTCAACTTGCTTACCCACCGTAGCTTGACTTCTGGTTTCCCTGACCTATTGGAATTCGACCCAGCTTCTCTAACGCATTACGATATTTGACAACGTTTTCCCTTGAAGCAACAGTTGATTGATGTCTTTTACATTATGATAAAGGCGCTATAGAAGTTGTTCGAGTAGATTAATTACTCCATACCCTGTGACTGCCGGCTGGATCGGGATGACCTAGGAATTGCTGTTGGTTGTATGCTGCTGCTGAAGACGATGGACCGCTCGCCCCGAAGTCGGATGCTCCATCGAAGGACAGTCGCGCTCTCTTGGCTGCTGATGTTGGCGACAGCCAGTCCTGCTCGCTTCCAGTGTCTGAGATGGAGGAGCACGAGAGGTCATCGACCGGGGAAGCAAAGGAGGAGGACGGCGCACCCTTCTGTGCCACGCCCTCCATCATCCGCCCACGTTGGTCCATCTGCTGCTGATGATGATGATGCTGGCCCATCATGTCCAGACTACGCTTGTACATCTGCAATGGAAACAATGCTCCGTGTCATCAACAACTTCCAGAGTGCAATTTGTAGAGGAGCTATCCACACCCATCACCCAGCTCGTTGAGGCTATCTCCAGTAAAGATGCATTCTCCCAATACATTTCGCTGCCGTTCGTAGGTCTTGCTCACTGGTCCAGACTATCTACCTTTGACGATACATTTTCACCTACGTTTCGCTCTTGCCCAAGGGTCATCCTCCACTAATTTAATTTTCACTGACTATCCCGCTGACTATCTCCAGGTATTCAGACTGTCTTCAGACTAACTCCCATTCAGACTATCTTAAGACTATCTCCCACTGTGGGGCCCATTCTAGCCGGAGATTGAAATCCTTGCAATATAGTCACGATCGTTTCGTTCAAGGGTCACTTGGTGATAGAGCTGTCAGCTCGTTGTTTAAAGACCTTCTTATTTCCCCGGGGTTCTCATGCTGGAAACGCCTCTGAGTAGTTTGTTCTGTAAGAAGCGCTATATAAGTTATCAAATACAATACGATCGGTATGCGAACCGGCTTCTTCTTGCACAGAGGCGCTGTGTCGTAACGCTCTTGCCGAAGGAACTGAAGGAGTCACTAGTGACCCCACTGACTTTGGAGGCAGATTGGGTAAAGTCAACCCCTCGAATCGACCAAGCCCAAGCTCGAAAGCTCGTGTCTTGTCTGTACTCCCAATATTTTCGCAAAATGCGCACGCCCTGTTAACAACAGCTGACGTAAGCCAAATGCTTGTTCACAATGTTAGGACAAAACTTTTCTAAAAGGCAACGAGGCCTGAACTGCCTCTCACTCATATTTCGTCTGTATACCCCTTGGGGCGTTGCACACCCCACTAGATGCCCCAATGTACATAACCTGCAGCTGCGTGTTTATGACGGTGTCGGTCATTACAATATTAGCCATCGTTATAAAAAGGACCTGCAGCTGCGTGTTTATAGCGGTGTCGGTCATTACAATATTAGCCATCGTTATAAAAAGGAGATGATTTAACTTTCTATAAGGTCACTAAAGGACCGAGCTTCCCCCCTCCGAGATAAAATGATCAGGCGCTTATATACTCGCCATGTTTTGAGCCACACAAATATTTTCATCACTGACTCAAATCCTATCCTGCATCCACTCCTGCATCATTCCATTACCACCATCACCAACGTTTTCTACCGTAGCACAATATGTCTTCCTGGCTTGGCCCTTCAGTTATCTGATCCATCATACGAACTCACCAACACTTCACCTCTTTCGGTTTCTGCGCTGGTCTTTCACTCAAAACTGAAAACATTTCTTTTCAAAAATTTTATCCCGAGTCTTCCTCTTTCCTTATCTTCCTTCTCGCTTCAGTTTCAAACACCATCCACCGTAGACGTCCGACTGTCTGACTGCCTGACTCCTGGATCTTGACCTGGAACCGAACCCATTTCCCTATCGATTTTATTTTGACTGAACGCCTGTGAATAAGCTGGTTCCAGCGACTCCGCTTTCGTTGGGCGCTGTAGAAATCTCGAGATTACGATTACCCTTGCTGGGATTCTCACCTAGCACCGAAACTGGCCAATCATCCTGGCGCTTGCAGGCTTGATTTACTACAGCGCCGGTGAATAAGCTGGTCTCCCTAACGCGACTTTTCTGTGGCGCTGAGAAATTTCGAAGATTTACATATACATTACAATTGGAAAGCTTTACAAGCTCCCTCGACCCAACTGGAGAAAGTATGAAGGGCTGAAGTTACCTTGAGTAATCGTAATCGTAAACTTGAGATTTCTACAGCGCCAAATGAAGTCGCGGGAACCAGCTTATTCACAGGCGCTCAGTCAAAACGGAATCGACAGGCAAGAACGGTCTCTCCTGGTCAAAATCCAAGTCAGGTAGGCAGGCAGGTCGTCATCGTGGAGTAACTACGGTCCGGCAAGGCTGGCAGAGTGCAATTCGCGGTTATAACCAGGTGGAAAAGATCGCTCAAAGACCTATGAGCAGGCGCGCAATGCCTGGACTAAACGTAGGCCTATATTCAGTGGGAGATAGTCTCAACCAGCGGGAGGGGAAAGACGATATTATGGGCAACAGCAAAATACATATGGAAATGCATTTTCAATTAAAGACAGGCTGAGCGAGTAAGGAAAAGACCTACTGCGAAGTGTCAGAAAATGTACCTTCAGTCGGAGGATGTCTGCACCAGCGAGAGGGGCGTAAGTTACCCCTTTTAATATCCACTACAAAATCACGCCCTTGAAGTCGGGCCCAATTAAATTTCAACCAAAGCGAACACGCTCAGTCTGATTCGTGACAGGGTGAAACCTCGAGAGTACTATATGAGTAATCCTGTACAGTGGCCCGAGGTTTAAAGTTAAGATAGACCTACTGTCTAGTACGCATTATGTTGTATCTCCGGATTTCGTCAATGCCAAAAAGCTAAGTCGTGTCAACAAGCTTATTCACAGTCGAATACAAAATCGGTGAGGCATGCAGTACCGTCAGGTTCGATTCCAAGTTCCGATTCAAAGATTAGGCAGGTA
This sequence comes from Norana najaformis, assembly GCA_964023275.1. Taxonomy (NCBI): domain Eukaryota; kingdom Metazoa; phylum Annelida; class Clitellata; order Crassiclitellata; family Hormogastridae; genus Norana; species Norana najaformis. The sequence continues at coordinate 12,692,225 of OZ029929.1, forward strand.
GATCGTAATCGTAATCCCAAGATTTCTACAGCGCCCAACGAAAGCCGCGCCGCGGGGACCAGCTTATTCACAGGCGCTCAGTCAAAACAAAATCGATAGGCAAAAGGGTTCGGTTCCGGGTCAAGATACAAGAGACAGGCAGAGAGACAGCGTGGGTAGATAGATAGACAGATGGCTACGTGCGGTGGATGGTGTTTGGAATCGGAGCAATGAGAAAGATAAGAAGAGGAGAAATCTTGCTAGGATTTTTGAAAGCGGTATAAGTAAGCTATTCCGGCGGTATGACCCCATATTTAAATTTAAGATATTGCCTATAGCCAATTGACGTTCAAATCAATGCGCTTGCTCCAGTAAACCATTCGTAATATAAAGCACGATTCCACGCTTCATCTACTCGTGTTTTTAATCCACAGATTCAGATGTTTCCGACAAGAATTAGGCGTCTGTCGCAATACAATTCCGTTAGCTACAAGATCGAATTAAAAATCCACCAAAAACATTTCCGATTGATAGATAGATAGATTCCACCATGGGTTCAACGCCCGTAGGTGCCGGTACTGATCTCCGGTTTCAATGCCATCAGTCCTTAGGTGGCCACTAGTGACCATACATCGGCGGTAGATGGCAAGTCTTACCCGCCGAACCCAAGGTTATCTACGCAGTGAAACTGCTACTCATTTTACTACTGCCCTCTGGCGAGTAGCGGCTGAGTCGACCTTTATGGGGCAAGCGGGATTCGATCCCGCTTCCTTCCGCTCTTCGTGCCAGCGTGTTACCAATCGGCCACCGAACCGCCCCTGATTGATGCCTAGCCTAATGTGTACAGCCTAACCACGAAACTAGATCTTTTCAAAGGCCTAACCACGGAATGAAATCGTAATATAAGCTGCGAACCAACATACCGTTTTATGGCGATCGGAATCTATCCACTTATTGTCGGAGTTTGTGCCTGTATTTAGTACGGTTTCACGCCGGTTGTTTCCAGATTGACCTTGGCGTCAAAACACTCCTCGAGCTAAATACGAACGTGAGATATTGTGCCGGCCTATTAATCTTTTCCTCGGTAAGAAAACTGAGTAATCTGGAGCAGGGCCGGCGAGTTGTTTTGATTCTCGATTTTGCCCAGACGACTGCAAGCCACAGATGGACGAGTTGTTGTCTTAACAGTCTATCACCGCCCCGTTAACGTTTGTTCGGCTAGCGCGATCATCCCACTTAACTTTGTGGGCCAGTGACCCTTCGGACGCACCCGCGCCTTCGTTTCGTCGCCGGGAGTGGCCCAATCACGTCCCTTAGTTAAGGCTAAAGCGTGGGTCTGGCTGGGGTTGGAGAGGGTGGGAGGGAGCGCAGAGAGAGAGAGAGAGAGGAAGGACTGGCCGTGTCTGCGGTGCGTCGTGACATTCCCAGAATTGTTGTTCAGTAGTCCGCATACTGAGTAATAATACACTTACGGTGCGTGGGCATGACCGACTTTCTTTAAATCTCATTGGACGATGTCAAGCCAGCGGCTGAGTGGGCCGCCGGTTCGACCCACTTTCTTTTTCTCGCATTGGACAATGCTAAACTCTCTCTGCTGATTGGACGCAAAAATCCGCCGTCGTTATTGGTCCGAAGTGAAGACAGGTGCCCCAGGCATTCAGTAGGCGGAGGGTTATTAATCACTCGTAGGTTGGCAATTGATTCGCAATTAATTGTTGTTTGGTAGGCGCCACCAAAGGCGAGATAACCCCGTTCGGTCGACTCACAAAGGACAAAAATTTACGCGGACAATGATTCGACGATGGCAACAGAATCAAAACACGCGTGACCGTCGAGGCGTAGGCTCCCTGGGCGCAGTCTAGGCTCCCAGCGGTAGGCTTAGGCCTACAGCATGGTGCCCAGTGGCTCGGGCGGAACTGGGTTCAGCTGAAGACGATCTTTGGGGTTTTACGACTCTCCACCGTGACCTTATCAGGGTCAAGACCCTAGACAAACGCCGAGAGTAAACTAACGCAAGCACAAGTTTAAACAGACGAACACATACTGGGGTAAAAGTACTTGATGGATGTGGGTGATAATAGCATCCTCCCTCCCTTCGCCCTTAATAGCTACTTGAGGACGACGACAGCACTTCAAGTCAAACGCCCACCTCGTTTAACTGATGAAAATATTAGAGTGACCAAACACTGGGCAAATAGGCCTACTGTAAATTTGGCAACAGGGGAGGGAAGACTCGAGCGCAGTTTCTTACACGCATCCGGGTTGACCAGCAAGTATATGGCCTACCGAAGCAGCTCGCATTCTTCACAATCCACTTAGGCCACCCTGCAACTCCAATGAAAACCACAGATTCAGGCCTAGACTAAACACTCATCTGTTCCAGGTATTTTACTGACCGTAACCCTGCCCTGTAACACGCCCACCCGGACTGGTTGACCTCTCTGAAGAATTATGGCAGTTAACGTATTCGACTGCTGACTTTAAAGATACCGTAATCGTAATTCCGAGATTTCTACAGCGCCCAAAGAAAGCAGCGCCGCGGGGACCAGCTTATTCACAGGCGCTCAGTCAAAACAAAATCGATAGGCAAAAGGGTTCGGTTCCAGGTCAAGATCCAAAAGTCAGACGGGAGAGACAGCGTGGCAGCTACGGGTGGTGGTGTTTGGGATTGGAGAGGAGAGAGAGATAAGAGGAAGAAGGGGTGTCAGGGTACGATCTGTGAAAGAGGAATGTTTTGAGTTTTGAGAGAAAGGCCGAAGCAGAAATTGCAAGCGGTGGAGCATTCTCACCGTCGCACTCTCACCTCGTGTAAGAATCATTATTTTATTTCAGCATTTATTAGACGCCACTACCTAATGCCTTGCCATCAATCGATGGCGCCGTGAGTTAAGGACTTGCTCAAGGTTCCTACACAGTAACCGTCTCGGAGAAGGCTTGGACCCGTACTCTCCGCGTTACAAGCCGAGCGCTCTATCCAATATGCTTCTGTGCCCCACAAATAATACCCCACATAATAACGGGTTACAGTGAGCAGTGGGGTAGCTAACGGAGGGGGTGAGTAGTATGGCCGCCCCGGCGTCAGAGTCCAAGGAGCAGCAAAATGAAATTTTTAAAGATATTTTTAATCACATGCACCAAAAATTTCAATGGTGATTCCATAAAAGACAATCGTAATCGTAATTCCGAGATTTCTACAGCGCCCAACGAAAGCCGCGCCGTGGAGACCAGCTTATTCACAAGTACTCAGTCAAAACAAAATCTATAGGCAAAAAGAGAGCCTTTGTGTTAAAGATCCAAATGTTGTGCCGATGAAAAGCTTCAGACTCGATACACCGCTTCCATCAAGTTCTCAAAAGACTGCAGATATCAAGGCTAGAAAAGTTTGAGTTTTTTGGGTCATATTATTGTCATTGATTATTGTTCAACACAAAGGCCTCGTCATTACCTGCTGGAAGGCCAGGCAAATGTGAGAGGTTAGAGGTGCCAGAAGGTGGGATGCGCAGCTGGATAAGACGGTTGATACAGGTCCGTTTTGAGTCTGGATCATACGACTTGCAGAATTAACAAACTGCACGACTTGGGTGGGCCATGTAATCATAAACTCAAGATTTCTACAACAGCGTCCAGTGAAAACGAAGTAGCGGGAACCAGCTTACTCACAGACGCTTAGTCAAAACAAAATCGATTGGCAGGAGGGTTATAATCGGCTTCAGGTCAAGATCCAAGAGTCAGGCATGCAGACAGTCAGACGGCTACGATGCAGTTGCGGCTCCAGGATTGCTTGCTTAAGAGCATTTCCACAGGGGTGCCACATTCTGACAGTCTGCCATGCATGGGTCTGGCCTGAGGGGCGCCGGCATATAACCAATAGGGGCGTGGGCGAACCGCCTATAGCTAAATCCGCCACTGCTACGGTGGATGGTGTTTGGAACTGGAGCGGCAAAACAGGTACTGGGAAAATGAGGAATCAGGACAGGACTGTAGAAAAGGAATGTTTTCAGTTTTGAGTGCAAGACCTATGCAGAGACTGCAAGGGTGAGGTCAGATAACTGTACAGTATGTAAAAGGCGTCGGCGAGAGGCCAGGGTGTACGGACCCTCCACTCAAAAATGGGGTTAGGCGTTTCCCTCACCACGAAGAGCAAAACGGTCAGCAGAAATTTCAGACTTGAAAACGGGCATCAAAGTCTTGATGGTTTATAAGGAAGGGTCGTAAAAATGTTTGGCGACAAAGTATTATCTTCCTTACTTGGCTGTCCCCTCTTGAAACTTCTGGATCCGTCAATGGCCCCACCTCAATCTCAAACTGTTCCGATACCCTTGAGTATGCGCCTGAGCATTTGCATAGCGTCCTGTTCTAACGACATGTGCTCATACAAACGACTTTTGCCTATCGATTTTGTTTTGACTGAGCGCCTGTGAATAAGCTGGTCCCCGCGGCGCGGCTTTCGTTGGGCGCTGTAGAAATATCGGAATTACGATTTGCAATCACACTGTCTTGACAGGGACGTCAGTTGGGCCCGCGTTGCGCTACAGGTGGGAGTGGCTGCCTATGTCCCTCAATATGTAAACAGCGCCACCTTAAGGCGACTTGTGCTCATAAACAAGCTCCACATGAGTAAACATTCAAAAACATTACTGTAAATGACAAAGTTAATACAAGTAATGTAACGTAATGGAAAATTTATAAAGCACCACTTCAAGATAGACTCCTCAGAGGCGCTCGATTATAAAAGAGGCCCATTAAGTAAGACATTTGCAAACATTTCGTGTCCATCGGCTGAGCGAGGAATCGTAGGCGATTATTAAACTAATTATTTAATTAATCTATTAAGCTACGAATTAAGATGCAGTACGACACTGAGTTCTGATAAATTTAAATAATTCTCACGACTGAAATTAAAACATTTCTGACACAAGTAAAACAGACACTGCCAGTCAACACTGTTACGTTACATACTGTAACTCAAATTAATCTAAGATTTACATCAATATGAATAAAATTATTGATTATTCTAAAAGAAATATTACTACAGTATGAAACACAACTCAGATAAAGCTGGCAGCTCAGCAGAGCAATTACACAGCACCCCTAAAATATGTCTACCCGGGAGCAGAAATCTCAAAGCATCTTTCTGCCCTGGTGAGGATTTGAATCCCTGACCTTTGGGTTGAGTCTTGTGCACCAACCACTATACTTCGCACACCCCAGTGCAATAAATACCTAAGAAATTATCACCTAACTCTGATGCTTTAAAAGCATCACGTAGCATACATTGGCCTAGTTGGCTACATAGGTAAACACACATGTCAAGGTGCCTCAATGGATGTTGGTTTGCAACTTGATTGTGGCTTATTTCAGAGATTCGAATCTCTAGCAGTATATACACAGGGACCTTAAACAGCATGGCGCCCATTCAAACGGGCAGCAGTGGTGAAGGATCTCACCCAATAAATTCATTGAAAAATGGGCAGCGTTAATGCCAAACGGTCGCTATAGAAAACTGTACATTTACATTTACGTTGCATATTTTGCCCACATACCATACGCAGTACATAGGCATCATTGGAACGAACTCCTGAAAGACCTCCATCAGTTTGCTCATCCCCTTTCTTGCCTCTCAACATCAGCCATCCTCTGCTCGCCCTCTCCCGCAGCCTTCCACTCAAGACTGACAACCAAACTTTTCATGCCCTCCTATCCTGCTTCCGTACCACGTCATGAACACCATCACCAACAATTTCCACCATAGCACCATGTGGTCTACCTGGTTTGATCCCCAGGATTCTGACCTGGCACAGAAACTGACCACACAACATGGCTCTTGCGGACGTGAATTGATATAGCACCGGTGAATAAGCTGGTCTCCCTGACGCGGCTTTTGTATGGCCTGAGCAATTTCAGAGGTTTACATTACAATACAAATAGTAACAAGCAGCACAAGGCACACACAGTGCACACAGCAGGCATCGCATATCCAGCACAACATAGTAAGTAGTGACTGTGCAGTTCATTCACATACATAAAAACACAATAAGATGCCTAAATCTCATTATTTGTCAATACGTCTCCATGCCCACAAAACTTGATACAACTTCCTGAAACAAGCATCAATACTAACTCTGTTAAAGTGTTTTGAGTATTTTCATAAACAAATTCAAATAATTTCCAGCAGCTTCTTCTTCAGCTTGCAACAACGAATATGTCTGGTTCTGTTACTAGGAACAGCAGCTTAGATGCGTGCAACAGTAGCCTCTCGTTTTGGATGGTCGGTGCAAAGCTTTGGAATTTTTTTTGCCCAGTTCTGTGCATTTCATCAGCTCTCGAATGTCATTCAGGTCCAAGTTTAAGACTCTTCTGCCTCAGCTTGATAACCCAATGTAGCCTGCCTTCTGGTTTCCACCGGAATCTGCCTTCTGACCCACCGGAATCTGACTGAGCTTCTCCAAACTTCTGTCTGTGGTTTCACATGAAGTGGCCATCGACTAATGCACTATGATACTGGTGACGTAGAAATCCTTATATTACACATGGTGGACTGAGGGCAGGTCAGGTCAAACAAGGCCAGGTCAAACGAGGTCAGGTCAAACGAGGTCAGGTCGATCACCATCTCTGTTGGTAGCACTGCCTTTGATAAATGTCATCCATGGTGAGATCAGAGTTTAGGATTTTGGATGCGGAAGGCTTTGGATGAGAGGAATGAGACAGCTAAATGGACCAGCCTGGCGTAGGAATGGATGTTCAAGGAGTTCAAAGGCTGTGGCTCGTTGGTCGATGTCTCTCACGAGCATTCGCTCAAGGAAACCATGCAGACGACTTGAAACCTATAAAAGAACAAAATATCACAAAATGCTCCATCTCAGAATTAATCTACTCCAACTGCCAGACTTCTATAGCGCCACCAGTATAACGGACAAGGCATCAATGAAACAATACCAGATAATAATAACAATAGTAGTCGTAGTAGTAGTAATAATTCAAACAGTAATAATATTAATATATGTATGAATGCATGCATGTGAAATGACACTTATTTTAGTAACCTTTTAAATACTTAATTTAGTACCTTTTAAGTACCTCTTTAAAGTGAAAGGTAATATAATAAATAAAAGGACGTGTTATAGCATGCTCACTCGATGACCGCTCTTGAGTTTTGGGGGAGGTAAATCCCTGATTCTTCTCATTGCCTGAAGCGGGGGTTCATTGAAAAACGGTGGTTCCCCGTCCACCATTTCGATTACCATGATTCCAAGAGACCAGATATCAATCTGTCACAAAGCAGAAATAACAGCACAAATGCTCCACAGAGTCAAACTTGTTGGCTAAAACTAGCTTCAGTAGGGTATGATTTCTGGTTGAAACAAGGTGGAGAAAAGACTCTTCTGAAAGAAGACACTTCTGAAATAAAAGACCCTTCTGAAATAGTAAAATGAATTGTAAAAAATAGGAAAGTCAGATGGAAAGTTCACCCTTTCCCAAATTGTTAATTTTTTGAAGCACTGTGGGGGAAAGACTTACCAGGGGTATGTGAAAAAGTTAAATGGATTGAGAACAAAGGGGAAAGTCTGAGGGAAAGTTTCCTACACCAGACTACAAATCAAATTCAGTCCCAAGTATTCATTTGCTAGAGCATTGTTCTATTTTTCTTTGGGAAAGACACAATTGGTCTGTCTGTCTCTCACCAGTATATATACTGTAATATATTTCATTACAGCCAATGAAACTTGGATTTAATTTAATCTGCAAGTTTTAGTGACTGGTAAGATAGTTTTCAACGATGCAGTTTTATGAATCAAGCATTACTACGAACTCAGTCGAAGCATTCTGAGTGTATCCATTAACAATTTCAAAATCAGTCATCCAACCGCGTATACGTTCTATTCTAATCTAGAAATTTCTGTATCACCTCATTACTGTAATGCACATAGCATCAATCATTAACTGCTTTTAAGTAAACACCTCATTCTAATTGTCTAGCTTACCAACCTTAAAAATCTGATATCAGCTGAATTTAGCAGCTAAGTCCTTGACAAATTTTCAGGCAAGAAACATCAACCCATGAAGTAAAAAGCTAAAACATAAAGCTGTGTCTTTGATTGAGTAGACAGCATTGGAGGAGTTAAAGGCTGCGAGGCATGCCTACCTCTGTTCCATAAGGCAACCGGGACAAGACCTCGGGTGCCATCCAGTACGGAGTTCCGACGAAAGACTTCCTCTTGGGAAGATCAGACGTCACCTGAGCGCAGAAACCGAAATCAGATAACTTCACCTGCAAACAAACCAGACAGAATATCAAACAACTAACTTCTCCTATGCATATCATCAGCATGCTAGTTGGGCAAAATGTCCCTTCTGTGGAAAAATCCTGTGTTCTCCTCTGTTAGTTATGCTTCCCTATCACTGTTTCTCCCTCCTTCTCTTTCTTCCTCTCTCCATCTGTCCCTCCTTCACTCTCTTCCTGCCTCCCTCTTTTGCAGTGAAATTAATTTTTCTCACGTCATTTGCGAGATGGTGCTGGCATCAACTTTTGCCTTACCTAAACATATTAAATCAATTCACCAGCTCAGCGCCATTATCGGACCACGCGTCTAAGAGAATTATTCTATAGGTGGCGCTCCAAAGCAGCCTCCATGAGAACAGTCCATATGAAATTAGAAACAAAGCTGCAATAAAAACGGCGCCTACCTTTCCATCGGCAGCTAGGAGGATGGAATCAGACTTGATGTCACGGTGGATGACTCCGCTGGAGTGGAGGAAGGCAAGTGCGCTGAGGCATGATTTACAGATAGTAGCAATCTGTTCTTCGTTCAACCTGAAAACCAGACCCATCACCAGCTTCATTACACACAAGTTCAAATGTCGTTTTCATGTACAGGAAACAATATTCGATTAATAAACTGCAGGTCTCTGAGATAGCAAGTCAGTAAGTTTGTTTACAGGAAGGAAGCCTTAAGCAGTGTCACAATGTGACTAAACTATAAAAACTGTCTTAGACTGCCCTGCGGAGGCCTTAGTTTTGTGGAGCCCAAGGCAGGGCCCCTTAGTTCAGTGTAACCTAGGCAGGGCCCTGTAGTCCAGTGAAACCCTAGGTGGGCCCTTTAGTCCTGCAGTACACAGGCGGAGTCCCTTACTCCGGTGGTAGCCTAGGCATGGCCAATTACTCCAGTGGAAGCCTAGGCATGGCCAATTACTCCGGTGGAAGCATAGGCATGGCCAATTACTCCGGTGGAAGCCTAGGCATGGCCAATTACTCCCATGGAAGCCTAGGCATGGCCAATTACTCCAGTGGAAGCCTAGGTATGGCCAATTACTCCAGTGGAAGCCTAGGCATGGCCAATTACTCCAGTGGAATCCTAGGAGGGAACTTATTCCAGTAGAAGCTTAAGCGGGTTCTTAAGTCCAGGGAGGCCGCTCAGCCTGGAGAGGCTCAAGGCAAGGCCCCTTAGCCCAGTGGAAGCACGGGAAAGGTCCCACAGTCCTGCAGAGCCATAATCAGCTGTCTACCCTGTTTTGGATAATCTGGCCCTGTGACAATGTCTCCAAAGAACTGAAGCCAATGAAATGAGTCCAACTCAATTTTTGCTCAACTCAATTATCCCAGCTGCTCCTGAGAAGTGGTGGTCTGTTTGTAAGCTCACCTCGTTTGAGTGACGATCTCATTGAGAGCTCCACCCTCCAGGTACTCCATGACAACCCACAGCTCATCACCCACGAGAAAACTATCATACATCGTTACAATGTTCGGATGACGGAAATCTCGCATTATCACAACCTACAAATGCGAGGATAAACAGCGTTCAACCATTTTGCCCATTTGTAGTTCTTAAAAGGTGCTATATAAATTGTTTACATACATAACAAGCACATACATACATACATATAATGAACTCAAATATCTTTTAGGCTAGTGAGAAGTTTCTTTGAGATGTTCCTCGAAGGCATCAGGAAACTTAGTTCTACACACCTGGTACATTCACACATTATCTCAAATTGCTTACCCACCATAGGCTGCCTGTCTTGGTGGATGTGACCTACTGGATACTGACCTGATTGTGGCTCGGCTTTGGTCCACCATCAGTTGATGTCTTAACCATTAGACATCAGTACAACAGAAATCACTAATTTAATTAATAATAATAATAATAATAACAATAACAACAACAATAACAGCAACAATAATAACAACACTAACAATAATAATAATAACGTTCTACACTTACGCAACCGCTGATTCAGGGTTGCTTCTTCACCACTGCGCTTAACGACAAGACCGATGCAGCGCAGAGAGAAGAAACCTACGAAGAAACTATTAAAGATTTGACCGATCGACTGAAGGATGCGGAGATGCGCGTTTCCCTGCTCCAGAAGGAGGTCGACAAACTGGAAGACGAACTGTTGGGCGAAAGAGACAAATACAAGACCACGAACAACGAACTGGATGTCACTTTTGCCGAACTCACTGGATTCTAGACTCCGCCGTTGCTTCTCAGGATAATAATAATAATAATAATAATAATAATAATAATAATAATAATAATCAACACAAGAACATGTAAATAGCAAACGCATCAGATACTTGGCTACTGGCAAAGGTAAGCAGGGAGAATGTTGTCATACTGACCTCATTGAAGAGCAATTCTCTGCGCTGTTGTTTGCAAATGTTCATCTTTTTCACAGCCACTTTGAGGCCATTGGATCGATCAACCGCTGTGCAGACAACTCCACTCGATCCTTCTCCGATCTTTACAAAGCTGTCGAGATTACGCTGTGGATCAGCGCTGCTAACAACCATCGCAAGAGCCTTCCGGAACTACAAACCCCAACAACAGTTAATCAACCAAAAAATGGTGAGGTGATGGACAACAGCGCCCTTTTCTTCGGCCTCGGCTGTGCTACGGCGCTATATAAATTGTCTTATTATTATAATTATTATCTCCTGTTATCGTTCCTTATTCTCAATGACACATGGTTCATGAACTTTAAACTTTCAACTGTCAAACCTGGATGGGAGCCCGTTGGTTGGGCTCCATATGGGGGACACTAGCGACTATACAGGGTGGTCAAGTTTTTGCTGACTGGAGAAAAATCTCTTTTTACCAATAAAAAACAAACCATCCTGGCAAAATAGTTATGCCAGTAAAAATAGTTTTTAAATTCAAGAAATATTCTTCTGAGTATTATTGCTTCTGTCTTAAGATTTAAACATGATTGGCCTGTAGATGCAACAATAAAGGGAAACAATAGCTCAAGTCAGACAATCACATTTGTTAATTAATAGGCCAAAATGAAAGCTGGAATGTTTTTACTCACATAGAGTCAAATGCACTGTAGTTTTGTTTAGTTTTGTTAGTTTTTACAAACTGCCAATAAAAAATGAACCAATCATAAACCCATAACCAGTAACTATTTAACAAACCAACCAGCAACCAATTAACAACCAGCAAGTTGGAATCACTGTTCAATCAAGGGTACAATCACTAAGGTAATCAATCATGAGCCAATCACCATTTTCTCATGTAATTTTCACAAGCCAGAGAGATTTGACACTGGTCACCTGTTCGTGGGAGATTTTCTGTTGTTCAGACAGCGGGGAGGACAATGTCCTCATACTGAAACTCTGCTCGGTCTCGGCATTTGACTGAAGCGTTGAAGAACCGTAGGAAGGACGAGGGTTTTGCTGGTGACCGTACCCTGACTGGCCATAACTACCATGCAGTCTGATTTCCTGCTACAACACAAAATATGACATAAGGTGCCAGTAAAGCAATTGCTATTTTACCTGAAAAATTTCTTCACAGAATAAAAAAGTTCTGGAACAGCTAGAACTTGTCAAGATCTGGCAGCCTAATTATTATTATTATTATTTTTACACATTTTAAATTTTCTACCATACTATTTATTATCATAGGTTGAGTTAAAAAAAGTGCCTGAGCACAAGATAAAAGCATTTTCTGGAGTGCAATATCAAGTGGGCTCAAGGCATGATGGCAAAGTCCAAGAAATCTTCTGGAACAGACAGCTGGTCTTTAGCAGATCATGGGTAATTATCGTTATTATCACCTGCTTTCCTGGAGAAACTTGTTGATTGATTTGCTGCCTTCTATATTCCGTTTGATCATTCTGAGCAGGCCGACCTTGCTGCCTTGCGCTATTCCCAGGTGCCATTGTTACATCTGTGCCATTCCTAGGTGTGTTGTGTGCAGGCGAGATCGAATTCGGCGATTCGTGGAACGACGGTACGAATCCGTTGGCGGATGGAGACCGTGCCGGAGATCCCAGCTTGTTGTCACGGTAACCGCTCTGCGAAACAGAATGGTTACTATGGCCACCGGGACGTGGTCCTTGCTGCCTGCCGTGGTAGTTACCATAAGCACTTAACCGGCCATCCAGTTCATGGTTGGGCAGTGAATGGTTTGATGCAGCGTAGCGATTGTGGCCCTCGTGTTGTGACTGATGAGACCGGGGAGGACTTCTTCCATCGTGGGAAGAGGGCTGGAAGCCAGCGTAGGAAGAGGAGGAAGAGTACGAGACAGGGCCATCCTCGTCGTCTTGTTCGTAAAGGGTGGCGGGTTGTAGAGGGTCATGACGCCGTCGCGATGGTGGACTGTCCTGGCGAAGCGAGTTCGAACGAGCGACGGACACCACTGGTTGAGTGTCTGTGTAACTGCTGCCACGAACGATTAACTAAGACAAAAAAACAGTACATTGCTTTCCGTCATTTTCTTCATCATTGTACAGTTTGTCATAGATAATAAAGCCGATAAATAATAATAGAAATAACAAATAACAATAAAACTCCAGTAGCAATTCCAGAACAATGCTCTTCAGTTGTTTTAACTGAAGAAGCAAATCTAACTCTGATAAAAAAAATGAAATAAAAATAAAAACAATAAAACAAACTCCAACCCACAATTAATTAATTAATTATTATTTCTACATTAATTAATTACCACTATCAAATGACTAAGCATCAATCGACGGCGCTGAACAATTGTGAGTGAAGGACTAGCTCAAGGTCCCTATACAGTAACCATCAAAGCAGTGGCTCGAACCCATACTCTCCGTGTTACAGGCCGAGTGCTCTATCCAATTGGCTGTCCTGACCTACTTACAGGCCAAGTGCTCTATCCAATCAGCTCTCCTGACCTACCTACAGGCCGAGTGTTCTATCCAATCGGCCACCGTGCCCACAATTAATTCAATACAATAAAATTTTCCCTTCCTTGTGTTCAAGACTCACCTTCATAGGGGTAATCGTGGAAGGGTCAACGAGAGGTCGCGGACGTGCCCTCTGTGTCGGTTCTACTATGCTCGCCCACTGCGTTGGCAACCCAACAAACGCTCCTTGGATGTTGTCATAACCAGTATGGACACGGTGTTCAAAGTTGCTTGGACCAGAAATCACAGGACGCTTTTTCTTTCGGCCAAACATCACGAACGAAACTTCTACCCTTGCTGAAAAGCGAAGCGTTTCAATTTTTGATAATAATAGTAGTAGTAGTAGTAGTAGTAGTAATAATAACAACAATAATCAATAATAACAATAATAATAACACCACTAATCACTGGCAATTTATTCATCATTAATTTCTGCCAAATAATGTAACTAATTTTGTGTGAATGCACCTGGTTAGTTATATAGCGCCTTTTAAGAACCTGTTAAAGGCAAACTGTTTATACTTCTAATCTTGTAATACATGGCTATAACTTACTGCAAGTGAAAATCAAAACAAGCTCGTCAACAGTCTCTTCAGTTTACAAATGATGGAAAAAACATCAGACAGTGGTGCGATTAACGAAAAATTATCTTTTTAATCCTGAAAATCGTTCACGCCAAAAAAACTAACAACAAATGCAATCGCCCATTTTGAAGAATCATCACTAAAAGCGAAAAACGCTACACTATGGACTAGACACCGTTTAAGATTACCGAAATCACCGCACGCTCACGCAAATAACTGGTGCGATCGTAAATACCACAGCGGTTCGTCAAAGCACACTGTTCTATTGTCTATGAATGCACCAAATACCTGTACGTCCACTATCGGTATGTGTATCCCCCAACGATCTGTTCGAATTTCACGATCGCTCAGAAATTCCTAATATATCAGTCGACTTAAAAGATTTACTCACGCTAATTCGTTGGTTTGGAATAGATTTCTTTTTAACGAAGAATTTGTTGCCAGTCAAAATATAATAAACGATGATTAATTTTGAAACTCCAAACACCGGGATTACTCATCTGTACACCTGAGTTAATTCGCCGTCGTTGCCGTTGCTGCGGTTTTAGCGTTACCATGGGCTTGTTACTTTTGCTCTACATGTAGATCTAAAAAAGTAAGTCTGATTTAAGACCGATCTACAAAATATAAATGTAAATGTAAATGCTTTTCTAGAGCGACCATGTGACCTCGACCATGCACATTTTTTCAATAAATTTATCGGGTGAGATCCTTCAGAGCCGCTGCCCGTTTGAATGGGCACCACGCCATTTATACCCGTGTAAATTTTCTATTGCCTCGATTGTGTACACCACTTATACTAATCTAATCTAATCCTGGAACTTCTATAGCGCTATTATAATAATGCTTTAGGTATCCACCAGTGGCACTCCAAAACACATTTGCAATCTGGCACTTCCAATGGTGAGTCCAATGAAACAGAGTGGCACTCTAAGGAGGATGAGCACGCCGAAACAAAAATACTAAATGATTATATAGTTTCTTCTCGGATAGCATAACCGCATTTATAGCAAGAAAATGACAACATCAGATCTTTTTTTTACTTGACATTTGATTGTAGCGTAACGTAAATTACTTAATGTAAATCTCCTACATTTCCCAGTGTCGCGCAAAACTGCATCAAACAGGTTAACTTTTTCGCCTGCGTTTAATCTAATCAAGCCTTCAGGACCAATAACACTGTTTGATCAGTTTTAATGCCAAGTCGAAATCCGAGGAGGCAAAACTAGTGCAGACAGCGTGGTACAATAGATTTTAATCTTGGGCTAGCACTGTCCGTACAAGGAGACCTTAAATGGCATGGCGCACATTCATTTCACCCGATAAATTCTTTGCAAAGGAGCAGGGTCGTAATCGTAATCCCGATATTTCTACAGAGGGGCCCAACGAAGGCCACGCCACGGGGACCAGCTTATGAATATGGTGGTTATGTACATGACATCGAAATTTTACTCATTCTTTCTATTGGACTTATTCAGAACCATGTGTTAACTCATCTTTTACTGGCCGCAGTTTTAAAAATAAATATTGTATTCCTTTAGCAATTAAAATAGAGTTGATAAAGTGACTCTAAAATGGCGGCTTTGCTGTAGCTATGAGATGTTACCTTTGTCTCTGTGACATTTTAAACTCATTTGTTACAAAAAAGCAACGAACAAAACTCGTTTTTTAAAGAGAAAATAATTGAAGGTATATTCTTATATAGTCGTAAAATAAGAACGAAGAAGTTGGAATTGTTCACTCTGTCCAAATGTGCAGTTTTCGAAGTCTTCATAATTAGGTGTATCTTCGTCATACTTCAAGCCACATGACCGTCTGTATTTTGCCTTTGTTTAACCACAACGAATTCCAGACTGGAAGACAGGATAATGTGGCTCAAAACAACCTTTCTTCAGAAGGCTTTAGATAATTTCAAATATGTTGCATGTATGAATGAATGTACTTGGACTCAAAGGCTTGGAAACATGGTTATCTGAGCGATCCAAAAAGATGCTACTTGAGATCAGCTGAGAGTGTTTGTTTTGCGGTTTGCGGCGAAACAGTTTGGATCTTCGGTGGAATATTGTTCCAGAACGATGGTCCAATGCATGCAATAGCATATGTCCGAGTTGCTCTACTAGATTAAAAGGTCCTCTTGGGCAGCAGAGTGCAGTGTTAATCAAATCTGTGGGCTTTAGACAGGAAGATAGTTTGCACAAGCTATTTTTAGAGTGAGAAATGTTTATGCTTATAAATTGGGCACATGTGTGTTCATTTATTTGCTCAGTATGACAGACATATTGGGTCAGGTTTTGATTTGGAGTCAGAGGACGAATAGATCAAATAGCACAGTTATATTATTGTTTGACTTTGGTTCCTTTGTTGAGAATATGATTTTGATACTGTAGTTCTGTTACGTATCGATGCTCAAGATCTTAACTTCATCTTTGTTCAACAACTTTAACAACAATGTCAGCTGATGATGAGTGCTTGAGTCGCCTGCAGAGTCTTTTGCTCAACAGCTCTGTCAACTTCAGTCCCTGTAAGTACAGAGTCATTCCTGATATTTGAGTCCTATTAAGTTGTGAGGGTCCAATAGGGCGCTACATAAATGCTAAAGTACATACCATAATGATAACCAAAAGAAATGGTTTTGTTTTCAGATTTTGATGCGACAGGAAAATTAGGTCCTTCGCTGGTTGAAGGCAATCGTATCTGGTTGGGAGACTTTGAAGCATGTCAGAAACTCAACGAATCTTTGTACTGCTTAACTGATCTGTCGGTCAACCTTTCTCCACCGCTTCAGACAAACTTTGTAAGAATAATGATGACAATAACACGGTTGTAACTTCCGGTAACACCTTCCTGCCTTGAGTTGCAAAAGGCAGAAATGAAAGGACGAAAGTCCCACTTAATGGAGCCACCTATTACATGATACAATGACAAGTCAACTAGTCAAACTGAACATAACGTTTAAAACATTTCAGAGCCAACGGAAAATGCAGCTGAAACATTAATCCAGAAAGAAACAAAACAAATTTAGATACAGCATTCAAATAGGTACTCAAGTGTCTTTTAAATAGGTGAAAATCACGACGATGACAGTGATAAGTGTTGGTGATGGTGATATGTAATTTGATTACAGAGTTCTGTTGCGCTGCGCTGGGGTCTGTGTGCCATTGAGCCATGCACCGAGTCGTTGCTCGAGAGCCATGCTGCTTCACTCATCCGAGGTGAGTCGCATTCTTAGCTCTGTCTCGTTCAGAAACCAACGCAGCGCATTTGCCACCAGTTGCAGAGAGATCAGCCGTGTATTTATTTTGTTGTTGCATGTATTATTTATTTATTATTATTAATCAGGTGCTTATATCATGCTAATTTATGAATTCACCTCAGATTATCTGATAAGGTCTAATAGCTGGAAAAGGTAAGTCTTCAACTGTTTGCAAAGTGAAATAAGAGAAAGTGAAGGTACGAAGGTCAGTAAATCTGAATCTTGGGTTCAAGAGAGTCGTGTGCAAACAGCTTATCCAGGGTTGTTAAACAGAGTCTCTTCATCATTCTTTGTTGATGGGCATTGGCATAGCTAGCCTTCCGAAGGCCCCTTGTGCAAACTGAACTTTGGCTATTTTGCTTTAAGTAATTGAGCAACTGAGTTTTGGCTCCATGGGGGCCCAGACAGCCCCAGGCCGCGTGGGCTCTTGTGCGTTGCACAACCTATTGCTATGCCCCTGGTGATGGCTTTAGGAGATGATTCCACCAATCTCAATATGTGACCAATCTTTTTTAAATTATTGTATGACTGTCTTGATTTTTTAACTCGTGTACAGCGCCCTTTTTTTGATGTGACAGGAAAGTTAGGTCCTTCGCTGGTTGAAGGCAATCGTATGCTTGTTTACAGGTGTCACCAATATACCTTGGATAGAGGTGGTCAATGCAACTGTCACCTGTGCTAGGCAACTACCCCTTAGTGCTGGATTCTATGCCACTCTGTGAGTACAGCTTTTCTAAAAATCGTGTGGTTTGCTGAAACTCCTAATTCTACGTAATAACTGTGTGATGCACAGCGTGTGCAGTAGTGTAGGGGTTAGCATGCTGGTTTGTAAACCCGAAGGTTGAAGCTTCATATCCCTACCACTAGGACAGAGATGTTTCAAGATTTCTGTTCTCCTGGAGCCCTCTAGCAAACTCAGCTATAAAATGGATACGTCGACCATACACTGTTGATGAGAAGATCCTGAATAGATCTGATTGACCTGATATCATTTGGTGTTGGGTGGTATTATGTGCTGGTGTTTGGGTAGGCTTGATCTTTTCTGGTCTGGTCTGGTCTGGTCTAATTGTTTTAGGTCTGGATTGGTCTGATCTGCTTTGGTCTCCTAAGTCCTGGTCCTATCTGGTCTGGATTATCTGATAAGGTCTGATATAATGAGGTCTTGTCTTGTAAGCGAATTTGTAAGAAAAGGATAAGAACAGTTCACAGGGACAATTGTTAATAATGATATAATTTGAATAATTTTAGTAATAATAATATTAATTAATTAATATGATTAACTAATAATTTAATATTAATTAGTTAATTAAATAATTAATTATCTGTTTGTAGGAGTCTGCTGCTGGTTCTGTTCGTCTTTGGTCTGCTAGGGACGACCTTTGACCTCTCATATCGTTACACCGCGCGCATGCGATGGAATTTAATCTACCGCATCAGCCGGAGCGGGCCGCACCTCGTTGCCCCTCCAGACGAATGGGGCGAGGGCATTCCCGGTCAGAGGGATGGGGTGTGCGAAGACGAGGGGGCGTCGACCACCACCCTGTCTTCCGATGATGTCTCAGCGTGCCAGCCAAACGGAGGCAGAATGATTGGAGATGGTGCCAATCTGAATGATCCACCAGATGGCGCTCTGCTGCAAAGGGCATACAGTTTCCGACCAGGTCCAGGATGTCATTGTTATGACTGGAGTTTGATTTATCATCGGGAGTAGTTAGGAGAGGGACTTACATATGGGGACACATCTTCCCTAAAAATACTTTCTGTTCCTCTACATACAGTGGTTGATTAACTGGTTGATTAACTGGTTGAGTGATCATGTCATTTTGATCAATGTGCTGATCAGACATTGGTAATTGGTTAATTGACCTAGTGATTAAGGGGCATGGTTGCCGATTGGATAGAGCGTTCGACTTGGTATGCGGAGAGTATGGGTTCGAGCCTCTTCCTCCTGATATGGTTACTATGTAGGGACCTTGAGCAAATCCTTCACTCACAATTGCTTTGTGCTTCAGATTCAGATGTACTGACCTTTTGTGCATAATTAGTGCAATGTAATAATAATAATAATAATAATAATGTCATTTTATTTTGTTTGATATACTTGTCAGTAGTTAGTGGGTGATTAGAATGATTATATTATTTTTATCAAGTGAAATTATTTATTAAGTGTGCATTTATTAGGCACCACTTTCTATTGACTAAACATTAATTCATGGCACCGAGCAATTGTGAGTGAAGGACTTGCTCAATGTTCCTACGCAGTAATGGTTTCGGAGGAGGCTCGAACCTGTACTCTCCGCGTTACAAGCCACGTTACGAATTGTTGAAGCATGAATTATCTTTTGTCTGTCCAGATTTCAAAGCGAAGGTTGGTCAGTGTTTTTCATTCTACACAAACATCCGATCATTATCCGAAAGACGTCCGGATGATATTGTCTGCTTGCATGCTATCCGTGTCTTCAGCGTGGCACTCGTCATACTTGGACAGACTTACTTTGCAGCTTACTCCTCTGGCCTAATCAGTAAGCCAGTGTGCTGGATTTTGTGATTATTATTAATAAGTCAGTGATGCTAAATACATATAACAGCAAGTCTTTTACAATATATATTATAGGATTCTTCATTTCAAATGTTGTAGACTTGCCTGGGGGACATTGTCACAGCTTTTAAAAGGAAACTATGGAGGATGGACTATTAAGCATTCCTGTTTAATTTGCAGTTCTGCTAGCACAGATTCTAAATCTTCTGAACCTTTTAAAACCCTTCTTTTGTTTTACACACACACACATACACACATACATACTCACACACATGCACACATACATACACACACACATACACACGCTTCTTCTGATTTCGGCATGCACAGCAGTTTTACTTGGCCGCAACCGTTGTGTGATGTCTGGTGCATTCTTACACTGCCGATATAAATTTTTAGTCTTTTGAGAACTTGTCAAAAGCAGTGAAAGGGTAATATTGTTGTTTTTGTTGTTGTTGTTTTTGTTGTTGTTGTTTTTGTTGTTGTTGTTTTTGTTGTTGTTGTTTTTGTTGTTGTTGTTGTCATTTCGATGTTGCTTATTTTGAAGGTAATAGCAGTGTGTTTGAGGCATTTGGAAGAAGGGTCAGCTGGCAGCTGGTTGGATGTTACTACTACGCTACTGACACTTTCCTACTCATAAGGTAAGACCATGAATGGTAAGGTAATCTTATGCTAGTCTCAAATGGTAAGACCTTCTGCTTGTAAGGTAGAACTCACACGACTTTGTACTTCGAGCAAGAGCAGTATTGTATTCCCAGGGTTTCTTATTTGCTACCTGTTTCTGTCTGCTCTGCAAGTTCTCAGACGTCGTTCGAGTCTGATAAAAAATCTCATCTCTTTCATTGCTTGTCTTCCATAGCCTCTCTTATCTGGTGTCAAGGATCCACAGGTCTTGACTGGTTTTGTCAAAAGATTGTGGTTTTAGATTGCTTAGAAGGATCTGTTGATTTATGCCCTATGTATTATGATAACTGCTCTGTGGAAGTTTGCAGGTAAGATTAGTGAGCGTCTTATGCTAGTCTCAAATGGTTAGGGCTTTTGCTGAAAAGAGAAGACCATTTCAAATGGTTAGACCATCTCGTTTAGACTTTCATAATTGGACGATTAGTTATTGAGGTTTTCCTTTTGGTTGTCTTTGTCGCCTGTAAGAACAACAGTCTCTTGCTTGTTGTTATCTTGTTATTTTTACTTGAAATGGTCTTCAGTTGTTGCTTGTTCTAGTCTCTGGTAAGAACAACAGGCTGTTTGTTGCTTGTCACTATCTGTTGTTGCTGTTGTTGCTTAAGATGGTCTGCTGTTGTTCCTGTTGCTTGTAGCGGTCTCCTGTTGGCCTATTGTGGCCTGAAGCAACTCCAGAGGAACAACGGAAGATTTCTTCTGGTACCCTACTTTCTTCGCCGTTTTATCAGGTACTGATGTTGTTGGTTTCAAAAGAAGGTTAGCTAGAAAACAGTTTGGATTTTGTGTGATGGATTTCAAAACACTGGTTGTTCAGTGAAAAAGGAATCAGCCAACAAATGGGTTGATTGGACAAATGAATGGATTGAGTGATGAATGGATTAAATAATGAATGGATCGAGTGATGAATGAATCAGACTGAATGGTTCGACTGATAAATGGATCAGACTGAATGGATCAAATGCTGAATGGATCACATGATGAATGGATCAGATAATGAATGGATCCAGTGATGAATGGATCCAGTGATGAATGGATCAAGTGATGAATATATTTGAATGAGGAATGGATTGGCTGATGAGCCAGTGGGTGGGCTATTCAATCAACCAATCGAGCTGTCTCTGTCAACAGACCGATTGATTGACTGATGGATTGGTTGATTGATAGGCTGGTACCATCTGTGGGTGTTCTGCTGTTGGTCTGGATCCATATGGTGCCATATTTTGCCACTGGTCCTGTCTGGAACCTGACTGAAGAGGAAGGAGAACGCTGTCGAAGATTCTGGTGGACAAATCTTCTTTTCATACAGAATTTCTACCCTACGTCGTCAGCCAATGAGGTATTTACATTCTGTTCAATTATTGGTTAAACAGGTTGTTAAATTAGTTAAATCTGGTTGTTAATTAATTCAGTTAGTAGTTAAAGTAATTGGTTGAGTTGTTTGTATGGTCAGTTGGTCATATCGTTTATATAGCTCCTGAACATTTATATAGCTGCTTTTAGAAGCCTCACAATTGCTATTCATGTCCCAGTTACTTTCTCTGCTGTCTGTCTGTTTCTGCCTCTGTCTCTGCCTGTCTCACTTTGTGTCTGTTTGGATGCCTGCCTGGCTCTCTGTGCACTTGTCGTCTCTTTGTCTGTCTGTCTCTCTGTCTGTCCACATGTCTGTCCACATGTATCTCTCTTTGTCTGTCTGTTTGTCTGTCTGTCTGTCTGTCCACATGTATTTCTGTCTGTCTGTCCATATGTCTCTCTCTTTGTCTGCCTGTCTGTCTGTCTTCCTCTTCTTAGACTATGTTTGTTAGTGCACCTTGATTGTAATTTTTTGTTTGTTGTCATTTTTGCATTGTTCCTGTTCTTTGATTGTCATGTTGTTTTGATTGTTCTGTGTTGTCAGTGTGTTGGTTGGCTCTGGTACTTGGCCGTCGACTGGCAACTCTTCTGCCTGTCAGCTGTCCTTGTCTATGTGCTGTACAGGTGAGACAGTTTTACCTGTCACTTTTATCATCATTGTCGTCATCATCATCATCATCTTCATCTTCATCATCATCGCTATCATCATCATCATCCCTGTCATTATCATCGCTGTCATTTATCATCGCTGTCATTATCATCACGTCATAATTATTGTCGTCATTATTGCAATCATCATATTTCACCTGATCAGGTCTTGAAAAATGAGCCAATTTCAAGACCATTTGAAACCGGGGAACTATGATGAGACAGTGCTATCATCCAAGCTCTTCTACAAATCTATAATCCCCTGAAGAATCTTTTGTGTTATAATTGCAATCAGTCTTTATGATCTACGCCATTGTTAAAACTGTCATATTTATGTTACATCAACATCTTGATCATTTGTTTTAATTGGATCTAATCTATCTGGTTTCAGAGGCAGAGCAGCTCTTCCTCTCCTCGTCCTAATCATCTCGTCTGTGGTTGTCACGGCAACCCTCATCAGTGTCTATAAGGTCAACATCAGCCCAGCTGCAGCACTTCTCCATCATTCGTACAATCCAGGGTAAGCATACTTCAGCGATGAATATGAATGATGATGGTAGCAGTTATGATCATGTTCACGATGATGATGATCATCGGTGTCTATAAGGTCAACATAATCATAATCATCATCATCATTGTGGTGATAACCATCATCGTCTTCCCTTTGTCGTCTTCATCATCATCATCGTCATCATTGTGACCATCATCATCATCGATGATGACGATGACGACAAAGGGGAAGACGATGATGGTTATCACCACAATGATGATGATGATTATGATTATGGTGACTTTGAAGATGGTGGTGTTGATGGTTTTGATCATTATTTTGGCCATAACAACAATCATGATGATGAAGAAGTTGATGATAATGATGAAAAGGATGATGGTGCAAATGGACCCTGTGGTGCAAATACCGATGCTGAACATCCCGTTTTTGTGTTGTATCTCTGTTCTGTTTTGTATATGTTGTCTAGGATGTTCTGGGGATATGTCGATGTGGTTCTGATGAAGCCCTACTGTCGCGCAGTACCCTATCTTGTGGGGCTCTGGCTCGGACAGAGGCTGCACTTGCAAAGAGGTGCCATGGTTCGACTCAGAAGAGTAAGTGTACATACATACATAGGTATGCGCATGTACATACATACATACATACATAAATTGTATGTATGTATGTATGTATGTATGTAGGAACTTGGTATAGCGCCTTTTAAGTGCCTCACAAAGGCGCTTCCTGCGCTAACTTAAATGATGTTAAGTGTCATTAAGAACAAAAATTTCGTCATTTAGCAAGCAGTGTTCAGATAACTAGAAATTCCTACTTATATACACAAATACATACTTGCATTCTGTTGAGTTTATTCTCCAAGAGGCACTTTATAAATCTTAAATTACAATTACAATTCATACTTATATACATAAGTACACAAATACGTCCATACATACATATTTATATACATAAATACATACATATATGCATACATACGTTCATGAATATATGCATACTTTGTGCCTGTTATATGTGGATTTAAGTGTACTTGTATATGCAGTGGTTGCTAGCTGACTGACTTACCAGTTCACTTACTTACCAAAATACTTACTTTGACTGGCTGACTTACTGAACGAATTACTGATTGACATACTTACTTACTACCTGACTTAATGACTGGTACTACAGAAGTTCATTGAAGGGACCAGTGATGTTGACTAATTTCTGGATGTGTTTTTGTAGCACTACGTTTTGGTGGGGTGGGTTTTGTGTGTCATTCTGAGCGTTCTGTGTGTCTACTCCTTGTATCCTGCGGTCCTTGGCTACAATTATGGCCCAGCTGTCAGCGCCATCTGTGGATCGCTGGTTCCACTGGCATGGTCTATGTCGACAGCCTGGTGCATCTACACCTGTCGTCATCTCTATGCAGGTTGGAAAGAATCGCTTCAGATGAACATTGGTTGATTCGATTTATTACATGAACAGTTTTGAACCCTTACTCTTTGGAGTACAGACTGTACTAACATATATACCACCATGTCACATGCTGTTTTTTGAGTCAGTCTGTTTGAGTCGTCGAAACTAAAGTGTAATTTGAGTAAGCTGTATGTTTGAGTCATTTGAGTATGAATTGCCACTATGCATTCTGCCTCTGTGGAGCCGGTGTACGACTGAACGAATGAATGAATGTCAACTTGCAGTTCAGGATTTGAACCCATTGGCTGGACTCTGCATGTGTACAGGACCTATGTCATTTCATTCTCGACTTAAGACTTACCTTTTTCAGTTGGCTTTTCCGCCGTAGGCTGCCTCTCTGTCTTAGTGGACTGATCTTCTGGATATTGACCAGAATGTGGCTTATATAATAATAATAATAATAATAATAAGACAATTTATATAGCGCCGTAACACGGCCGAGGTCGAAGAAAAGGGTGCTGTACATAAGTTCAGGCGACAATAGAAAATTAACTACAGTCATACGATAATTTAAATAAATATATATGATGCGCCATCAGTTGATGGGCTGTGCATTAGACATGGCGCTGTAGAAGTTTCTAATTTATTTATTATTACCACTGGTGACTTTTCTACTCATCCAAGCGCACTGCTTGCTAACTAATGAACTTTCTGTTCTTAGTGACACTTAAGTTTTAAGATCGTCTACGCTAGCTCGGAGAGCGCCTCTGATTAGTTTCTGTTAATGCGACGCTGTATGAATATCTGATTACAGTAACGGTTACAAAAACTGATTGCTTGATGATTGGTAGTTGGTGGATTGACTGACTGATTGATTGTTCTCTGATACTGATTGATTTTTATGTCGTGCGATAGGTCCGCTGAATTTCCTCTTCTCTTGGAGTGGTTGGCTGCCTCTGAGTCGTCTGTCGTTTGGCGCCTTCCTCTTCCATGGTGTCGTCCTCCGTATCCTCTTCCACAGCCTCCACCAGTCTATCCATCTGTCTGATATTACAATGGTAGTCTGACATATTCTGATCTCTAATCATTGGATTAAATTGGATTAATAGATTAAATTTGATTGGTTTAAAAAAATTAGATTTGATTGTAAAAGATTAGATTGCATTAGATTAGAGTTGATTGGTTTAAAAAAAGATTAGATCTGATTGTAAGAGATTATATTGCATTAGATTAGATTTGATTGGTTTTTAAAAAAGATTAGATCTGATTGTAAGAGATTATATTGCATTAGATTAGATTTGATTGTTTTTTTAAGATTAGATTTGATTGTAAGAGTTTAGATTGCATTAGATTGGTTTCAAAAGGATTAGATTTGATTGTAAGAGATTAGATTGCATTAGATTAAATTTGATTGGTTTTAAAAAAGATTAGATTGTATGAGATTAGAATTGATTTGATTGGATCAAAAAAGATCGGAGTAGAAGAGATTAAACTGGATTAGCAGACTGGATTAGTTAAGAATATATTATTTTGTTGGTTATGAATGCATTTGAATGTATTTAGATGAAAATTCATGTGTACTTGAGGGATGGTATATATATATATATATATATATATATATATATATATATATATATATATATATATATATATATATATATATATATATATATATATATATATATATATATATATATATATATATATATATATATATATATATATATATATGCCCTGAATGAACAAATGAATGAATGATTAGGTTAGGTTTGAATACATTTGATTCTATTATACAAACATGTTTGATTGGATTAGATTATTAGACTAGGTTCGATTAGATAAGAAAGTATTTGATTGTGTTGGATAAGCATATACTTGACTAGATTTTATTAAATTTGGATTTAGATGTACTGTTGTGTTGTAGGTTGGTTTTTATCTGATGACCTTGACCTTCTCCTTCCTGTCGTCTCTTCTGCTTTCGCTTCTTGTCGAGTCGCCCATCGCTCGTCTCTCGATGCTGTGTCGCGGTTGAGAAGAAGCAGACAATGCTTTGAGTTTCGGAAGCTGAGAAGAAGGCGTCTCCATGGAAACATCCAGGAGTCGGAGACAGTGTGCATGGAATGGAATGGATGAATGGGTGGATGGATGGATGGGTGGGTGGGTTTGGGTGGGTGGGTGGGTGGATGGATGGATGGATGGATGGATAAACTGAACATTAGATAGACTGAATGATTGATCTATATCTGGAGTATTACATAGATTTTTCAGGGCTTCCAATTAATGATGTGATGCGTAGATGAATAGTGAGGTGTGTAACGAACTCAAAATATTTGCAGTGTTTATCGTTAATGTATCTTAAAGCAGTGTTCCAGGTATCGAAGAAATTTCATCTGTACAGGTAGTCCATCTGTTGAACTTTCTTGTTCTGTAATGACTACTACATTGGCCAGTTTCCTTTTATTCAGATCTGTCTCTACCCTGCAGCAGACTGTTTCAGTGCTGCAGAAAATGGTGCTATATAAATGCTTTGTTGTCTGATTTTGTAATGTACGGTACTTGTTTTTTTCATTACATGCTAGTCGTCAGAGGTGTTGTCCTGTGTGTTGGATATTTTGGCTGAAATGCAAAGCAACCATGACAACAGCTATCCAGCAACCAGATGAACTTACATTATGGGTTGCATGGCTTGACAACATGTTGTCAGTTTTGCAGGGCACTGGAATTTGAGTTTTAGACACAGAGATGAAAGCATGGCCTGTAACCTGATGATTGTGGGTTTGAGCCTGCTGGGTGGACTCTGTGTAACGACCCTGTGTCACCAGGCAGGACAGTTTTGTGTTGGCATAAGCTGGGCAAGAAATGGCAAGTCCTGCGATTCATTGGCCCAGCATCCAGGACCTTGGCATTCATTCATTGTAAGCTTAAGAGCTTAAGATTGGGGAATGAATGCCTTCTTTGTGTTTTAGGGACGTGGGAAATTTACCTTCTGCTTTATCTTGCCTCCCAAGAGCTGTTTTCATTGAATTTATGAGCAATTACTGGTTTTCTTGTATTGTATGTTTCTGTATGTTACGTTACTCCATGCTTATATAGCACTAATGTAGTAGCACATGAAAGCTGCATATTTTCAGTAGTGCATTGTTCACTTGTGTTTTATAAGAAGTTCTGTTGATCTGTCTCTTTCTTTGGTTTTTTATTAATCTTTGGTTTATTTGGCTATTTTTATGTGTTAGGTCAGAAATTTTGCATTCTTCCGGCTAACGTGATTATGTTTAGTCAGATGAGTTTTTATATGATGGTATTCAGTCTGTTACAAGTTGTAAACTGATTTTAGTCATTTTTTATTAAATATGTTAAACAAGTTGTTGTTTCATGTTAGCATTCATACTTAAGAGCGAATTTTCAATTGTTCTGTTTGGATTTTTGTGATTACGAAAAGGCGCTGTGTGAAATCTTCGTATTTCGGTGTAATCCAACCTGGATCTCTTCGCTCTATAGCGCAGGGTGATCTGGTTGTTCCTCCTTCCTGTACTTTCACATTGTTGCTTTGCTGTGGTTGGTCCCTCGTTCTGGAACAGGCTGACATGCAACCTGTAATTGTAATTAGTGACTTCTGTGGCGCCGTTGTCTAATGCAAAAGGCGTTAATTGATGGCACACCAAAGCCAAGCCATAATCAGGCCAATATCGAGAAGCTCAGTCCATTAGGATTGAGAGACAAGCTGAGGTGGGTAAGCAATTTGAAAAATGTAAGTCTTGAGTACGAAATGATACAAGCGACTGAGCAAAACGAACAGACACAGGGAGGGAGTTCCAA
This sequence comes from Norana najaformis, assembly GCA_964023275.1. Lineage (NCBI taxonomy): Eukaryota > Metazoa > Annelida > Clitellata > Crassiclitellata > Hormogastridae > Norana > Norana najaformis. The sequence continues at coordinate 12,720,139 of OZ029929.1, forward strand.
AATCTTGCTCGAGCAACCAAGTCGAAAAAACAAAGAAACAATGTAGAAAAAGCATGTTCACCAAGAAGAGTTCTAGTCCTTGAACACCTGCAGCTTAAGCCTCTTGTCCTTTTTCTGCCGCTATTGCCAGTGACTGCAGATCATTCTATGTTATCGTGTTCTTGTGTTGTGAGATCAGGAGCACCTCTGAAGAGTTTTCTTAAATAGGCGCTATATAAATGTGCTCTTACGAGTACAGTCTAGATACATTCATGCATAATTGAAATTCTGTGTTTTGTTGATTCGAAGCCAGTTTAAGTTCGTTTGTCTGCTTTGTTAGATCTGTCATTGTCTTCCAGTCATGCATATTGCTTTTGTTTGTCATGCTGGTCTCTTTCTTTGGTGCCTCCTTCTTGACATTCTGTGCTGGTGTTTGCTCTTGTGGCATTATCTCCTTAACCTGTTCTTATGGAATTCCCTCATGGCTTATTCTCACCTCTTTAAAGCTATCTTGAACAACCCAAACCATGTCTTACATCTGCTTCTCCTGTCAGTTAAAACCCTCAGTTATTCCATATGGCCCCACACCCATGACCGTATTATTCCTCCCGCTGATAATTTAACGCGTAAATGTTTTATTAGTTGGATGTTGTATGCATACTAAGTTTTTCTTGTGTTCTTGAATACAGTACTTGTAAACTGATGTATGATTAGTTATTGGTTAATAAAGAATATACTTACTTACTTACGTTCTGTCAGGGCTTTTGCTACCATCTGCAGTGCTGGTCTCTTCCTTTGGTATTTCCATTGCTTGACATTCTCTGCTGGCATTTGCTGCTTTGGCATTATCTTCTTAAATCTGTTCTTCTGGCTTATTCTCGTTTGATATTCTCTCATGGCTTATTCTGTTTTATCGTTCTTTATCTTTCGGCCAATTGTTAATTTTTTTATTTACTAGTCTGCTGCATTTTTGGCAAATCTCTCAATAATGTCTCTTTTATTTCCGTTATCAATTTTCACAGAATTATGGCTCTGCATAAACGGATATTATTAGAATGATCTGTTTACCATGTGTACTGGGCACTTCTAGGAAGCGGGTGGTTTACGAATTTTTGTGTTTAACTTTTGCTGTTTTGCATATGTGATTTCTAATGTGCTTTTCATAAGTTTCATTCTTGAACAACAGTCTTTCTCAGAGTAATATTTTTTGTGTTTCTGCCACAATAGTTGTGTGTATGAAGTGTGAATACAGGCTGCAGTTCCTATTACAGTGACATGGCAACCAGTTGGTTGAATGCTTGCCTTGTAAAATGGAGTTTGAGAGTTCGAGCTTCCCTGAGACAGTTACTGTATAGGGACCTTGAGCAAGTTCTTAACGTACTATTGTTCGTTGCTGTCGACTGATGCCTTGTTATTAGATAGCGGAGTAAAAATAATTCAGAAATAATAATAATCGTAATAATAAGAATAATGTTAGCAACAGCAATAACATGTAAGGACATTGAACAAGGCTCCAGGTGGTAGCATTGTGGAGAAGTTTGTGCGCATAATGTTCAACACTGGACTTGCTGTACACAAGACTCTTCATGTCATTCAGCCAGTCTTGCTGTTTTCACTCGGTACTCGCTGCTAAGACTTGTCTCTACTCGACCAGGTCTTCTGACTGTCGTAATCTGACTATTTCATGAACAAGGACAGCTCTTGGCAGGCGTACCTTTTCTGTCGCTGGCCCCAGACTCTGGAACTCTTCCGGCAAATGTTCGCTCTGCAAAGTGTGTTTTGGCTTTCAAATCTCAACCAAAAACTCAGCTTCCTGGACTCATTTCCTCTATTGGCTGTTGCCATGTCTTCTCGGTTTCCTGCCTCGGCTTTCAACTGGACATGCCTTGGAATTTGGCTTTCACAACGATTTTGCTTAGTAGCGACCATCGACTGATGTCTTGAACATTATTACTGTGGCGCTATAGTTTACAGCTTCGTTTAAATTCCTCATGCAGTGATCGAAGGCTGGACCTAGGCCACATTGTTTGAAAGGATCCAGCACTACATGGCCCGCTGTACGTTTCTCCTGTATAATTGCTGGACGCTAGCATAAGGCCTGAGGCCTATCGTAACTTAGCGAAACATTAGGCCAAATATGTTGTGTAGCTAGCACATACATGTTTGGGGCCCCACACAGGGCCAATATGGCCGTAGCGCTTGCCTCTCCTGGAATTCGCACACGTAGCGGCCCGATGTGGACCAAAAGAGACCCGTATAACATGCCCAGTTTTAAGGTTATGCCTACCTCCTTAACACGCGTAACTCCGCCACTGCCTTGTTTGGGGGTAGTGCCAGTCCCAAGCCTGGAGAAAGGAGGAGGGCGACGGCAACGGCCTTTGATGCCATAAGCTGTAGTTAAATTGAGGAACCACTACTACTACTTAACACGCGTTTTAATGGCTCAGAAGTAATTTCACTTGCGATACGACTACAGCAATTTACTCATCAATGACCATTCTTCCTAACTACCCCTTAATAGCTGTGATAGCATCCACTGTTTCGCCTTGGAAAGTAAACTTAGTCGGCCAGATGAATTTACCATGTTTAATACTTGCGTTACATAAATCTTGAATTAGTACTCGCCATTTTGAAATGTTTTAACAGACAACGAGAGCGGCGTTTTTCCTCGTTTCTGAGAGAAAAGTTCAAATTAATTTGACGAATTTAATTGATAATTATTAGTTAAGTCATGTCTGATGAACAAGAGACTAAGGAAAACTCACGCAATAAGTTGATATTTGTCAACTGCGTCGATAGCTTTGTTGGACACAATTTGGCCAAAGTAAGTAAGATCATCGGCTTGCGCATCTGGAAAGTTAAAGTGGTGGGAACATCCAGAATACTTTATCATGTTACTAAATTTCTGGTATGAATTTCTAGTTGTGGGATTCCGTGGCAAGGTTCCAACTTTTGTTGTGCCTCGCACCGGGACAGCGTTGGGCGCGGGGGGAATTCTCGGTGGAAGATTTGGAATTTACTAACCAATTCTGTGATTTCAGATCCTAATATCATTCAGACCTATACAAAAGACTCCTCTGTTTCAGCTTGCTTACGAACTGTAGCCTGACTTCTGCTTTCCAGGACCTACCAGGTTTTGACTGGGCTTCTGTAATTGATTGCGATGTTGACTTCGATTTCATTTGAAGCGACCATCGATTGATGCCTTGTGCATTATGATAGCAGAGTTATAGATGTCATTAGATTATAATTCGATTCTATGTAGAAAATCATAATCAGTTACAGTATGATCGATGAATTTCTTACATAACCTTTTAGCCAATTCCCTCAAGACCTCAAAAATGCGAAGACAATTGATAGGCGGTTATGATTTAAAGAATTGCAGTTAAAAGATGTAACAATATCTTTGTCACAGTATCTGTCTCGTTGTGTCGTCGGAGCATCAACGGTAGAGGTGGAAGAAGAGGAGGAAGAGGAGGAGGAAGACAAGGAACCAGTGGAACCTCCAGCCGATCAAGTTTATCATGTTATCGGCAGTCTGAAGGATAAGAACAAAGCAAAGCCAGGCTTTGTCCAGGATGTTGTGCTGGTCAGCACGCTGTGGTGGTGGTGGTGGTGGTGGTGGGGGGGTGGTGGTGGGTGGGGTGGTGGGGGGTGGTGGTGGGTGGGGTGGTGGGGGTGGTGGTAGGTGGGGTGGTGGTCGTGGGTGGTGGTGGTCGTGGGGGTGGTGGTGGGGTGGTGGTGGTGGTGGTAGAGGTATGTCCCTAGATGTTTGTGATTTTGTATGATAACGATGATGATGAATGATATGATGTTGTCTGTTCTAAGCCCATTATTATGCAGATTGGCGTGCATCAGTTATTTTATTCTAAAGCGACACCAACGTTGGTCCATGGATTCATTTGCCTGATTTGTTATATAGATTTTCTGGCAGAAGGAAATAGAGAAAATATGTTAATGTTGACATGTAAAAAGTCAGTAACTTACTATACGCTTGTTATTGGTTTAGTTTGATAATAAAGAGATGCTGTACACACATCTGTTTACCTGTGACGTCATCATCTATGACATTTCGGAAAATCCCGACCAGGCAGAAGAAGCTGCATGGGTTGCCTCGCGTAAGCAGAAATGTTTCAACTTATGGTACTATTATAGTAATTGCAGTCGTAAATCACTTTTATAAAGCTCTTCTGTAAAAAAGCTCTTCAGCATGGCTCCAAACCTGACATAAAAATGACCATGTAAAATGTAAACCTCTGAAATTTCGCAGTTCCACGCGAAAGCTGTGTCAGGGAGACCAGCTTATTCACTGGTTCTATATCAAATCGAGTAGGGGAGCCTACACAAGAACCAGGTTGTTTGGTCAGTTTTGGTACCGGGTTAGAATCCGGGGCGGTCAGTTGGGCAGACAACATATGGTGCTCCGGTGGAAATCGTTGGTGATGGTGGTTATGGGATGGTGCGGGAACAGAAGCAAGATACCTCATAAAGTTTGATTTTCAGTCTTAAAAGAAAATTTACAACAGTTGTCTGGTCTTCAAGTGCTGTTCATATTTGTATGTATGTATGTATGTATATTAATATCGTTTTTGAATGTTGTTGATGGTATTTCGTGGTTGTAGAGATTGCTTCTGACATTGATAAAATTGACAAGATTAGACCGAAAACGTTCATACTGATCTCCTCGGTTCTGACTTGGGCTCGGACAAAGCCACCTGAGGTTGTAAGAATTTTAATAACAAACCTTAGCAAGTCTGTCTGTCTGTCTGTCTTTCTGTCTGTCTGTCTTTCTGTCTGTCTGTCTGTCTGTCTGCCTGCCTGCCTGTCTTTCTGCCTGTCTGTCTGTCTTTCTGTCTGTCTGTCTGTCTGTATGTCTTTCTGCCTGTCTGTCTGTCTTTCTGTCTGTCTGTCTGTCTTTCTGTCTGTCTGTCTGTCTGTCTTTCTGTCTGTCTGTCTGTCTGCCTGCCTGCCTGTCTGTCTGTCTTTCTGTCTGTCTGTCTGTCTTTCTGTCTGTCTGTCTGTCTGTCTGTCTGTCTGTCTGTCTGCCTGCCTGCCTGCCTGCCTGCCTGCCTGTCTGTCTGTCTGTCTGTCTGTCTGTATTTAAGAGGAGCCAGCTTCTCACGTTCTCCAGAGACTGACAAATTTTTTTCTTCCCAAAAATCGGCCTCTTTTCACCTTTTCTCCACTTCAGACGTATTTTTGCAATGCATTTCCCTATGAAACTACTTTATGAGTTACCAAACACGTGAAGCACATGAGGTCCAACTGGAAAACTGTTTGACCATGGCAATCCATTGGTCTGTTTGCTTGAATGTTACTGCTACTTCACTTGCACCTTCTCAGCACTTTCCACTGATGCTTAGTAATTAAGTAATGGTGCTTAGATAAATACAGAAATAATAATAATGATGATGATGATGATGATGATATTTTTAGGAAGATACTGATACTCCACTGACTGAAGACGATTTTCGAAGGCGTAAGGGACATCCGACCTATAAGGAGCAGTTCAACGCCGAGAAGGCGGTCCTTAAGCTGGGAAAATTGGTCAGTTCTTATTGGTCAGTTATTTGCATAAGAAGTAAATGATTATTTTTCAATGAGTCATTTGTTCAAAAACCCACTTACCCGGTAGTTAGCCGGCCGGCCAGGCAACCTGTTAGCCAGCCAACCAGCCTTAATTCTTGAATATTGTAAATTGTTCTTTAAACTAGACAAAATTTTCATAAACAAGAAACTGATGAGTGTGGGTAATATAATGTAATGTATCTTAACTTGATGTTAAGAAACTGGTGAGTGCGAGTAATGTAATGTATCTTAACTTGATGTTTCATTTTAGTGTCCCAGTTTATTCACAAAACCTGTTTAACCTATAGGTTTATTAGGCTACCAGGTGTGGTGGCCATTTATAGATGTGCCCCTCCAAATCAAATGAGGGCTTGGTCGGATACCCCGTAGATCCATATTTTGCTGGAGGTAGTGATTTCCAGACATGAACAGTTTGTGATACTCATAAAAACTTCAAGTCTTCCTATCGTAGGATCAATCAGCCTGCAATTGATTTTTGTAATTTGTAATCATACAATTATAATTGTAATTATATAGCACCTTTTAACAGGTACTGTTCGGAGAAGCTGTCTGCACTTAATGACGTTGAAGTTCATTAAGAACAAAAAGTTCATCAGTCACCACTGGTTGGCCCACTCGCACATGTAGAGCACAAGCAAGTGATATACAGTTTATTTATAGTAATGTAATGTATTTTGTCTTTCATTACATTCTTGTCTTTGTTTGTGGTTTGCTTCTGTTGGTGACAGAGTCGGTCAAAGTTGGTGATGTATGTCGTAGCAACTGGTCTGACTTACGGAGCGGAAGAGGGAGTATTCCACTATCTCTTTAAGGTACAATGGTGTAAATGTAATTGTAATCATAAATTTATGTAGCACCACTTCAGAAGAAACTAATCATATGCATTCTATATGCTAACAATTTGTCATCATCTTAATTTTGTATTCTCATGTGCTAGACTATGAAGTGCTTTGGACAGCAACTTTAACTGGGCCCTAGCTGGAAAAGGTAACAGATAGGGTGGAAAGGGAGAGGAGATGAAGGCAAACAAAATGGCGACAGAGGGAAGGTTGGAGGGAGGGAAAGAGAGAGGAAATGAAGACAGATAAAAGGGAAAAGAGAGAGAAAGGGAGGTAAGGAAGGAAGGAGGAGGGAAGGAAAGAGGAGGGAGGGAAGGAAAGAGAAAGGAGATGGAGACAGATAAAAGGGAAGAGAGAGGAAAGGAAGGAAGGAGGAGGGAAGGAAAGAGTAGGGAGGACGGAAAGAGAAAGGAAATGAAAGCAGATAATAAAAGGGAAAAGAGAGAGGGATGTAAGGAAGGAAGGAGGGAGGGAAGGAAAGAGGAGGGAGGGAAGGAAAGAGGAGGGAGAAAGGAAAGAGAAAGGAGATGGAGGTAGATAGAAAAAAGTACTACTAGTTTGTCTTCTTCTTTTCCAGGCTGGTTGGCACAATGCCCCGGACCTGCCATGTCTTGGAGATGGCAAGAACATTCTGCCTACCATCCACATCCGTGATTTGGCAGCGTAGGTATTTCCAGTTTTACCATGGCATTTTCCTGGTTTTTCTTATTTAAAACTACATTTCTTGGGATCTTCTGTTTCCAGAAGTTGTTAAATTACACCAGAGACTCCTTATAATGTGCTGCCTTATGACACAAATTCTGGTATAACACGGTTTAGTACATCCCTTACAGCCACGTTCATTGGGCCCATAGCTAACCACCAGATGCCATCAATGGCACAGTGCAGGCCAGCTATACTCACAAGGAATGTGGCTGTCCAGGATGGATCACAAATTTACTCTAACTAGAAAATAACCTCGTTGTAACCCAACTTTGTTATAAGGTGGTTCGTATGATGGCTGCCAAATAGAGCGTTATGACTAGTTTCTTCAGCTGTAGTGTTGATCTTGTCCCTTTTCCCTTCTCTTCTGTTTTACCTTTGGTTCCGTTTGGGATCCTCTTTTCATCTTCTGTCTCCTTTGTGCCATTTCTACCTGCTCCTTTTCTTGTTTCATCCAAGTTTTCTTTTGTACTCTTTCTCTTGTTTCCTTCTCCTCCTCCTCATTCCTCTTTTAATTATCATCAGTTAGTTGTCTTTCTTCTCTTCTGCCACTTGTCTTCATTTGTTCTTTCCATCTGTTACAGGTGAGTATTCCTTTTCTTCCTCTGCTTTTACCCATCATCAGTTTGCCTCTTCCTCTTCAAACTATCAGCACTCATCTGTCCTTTTCTTCTGCAGCACTCATCCTCAACCTTTCCAATTGCAAGGAGTGCTCGACAGTCTAAGGTTGTCATGCCAAACTGTCAGCTCAAAGAACGGGTTTCCAACACCTACCAGGGCAAAAAGATGATTCTGAATTTCTGCTAACCTTATGCCCCCAGCGAACTCGGGCATAAATGAGTACACTGACCACACACTGTTGGTGGGAAGATCAAGCGGCAGAGGAGATGACTGGCCACCAACCATTACACACCAAGACTAAAAAATGAAGTCGCTGACAAAATGAAGTCGCTAACAAAAATGAAGTCGCTAACATGTTGTACCCACCGCGACTTCTTGTGGTTAGCTTAAGGGTCTGCTCTTCATCACTTCTTCTTCCTGTTGCAGAGTCATTCAGAACTTGGCTGACAGTCGACCGAGGAGCAGATACATTGTTGCAGTTGATGACTCGAAAAACACTCTTCGGGAAATAACAAAGGTGTGTCATCATCAAGCGACGTCACGTTAAATTCAGAAACAACAAGAGATTAAAACAGTTATGTCCTCTGATTAGGATACCTCATAAAGTTTGATTTTCAGTCGTAAAAGAAAAACTGACTACAGGTGAGGTTCTCTTGAAGCGGCGCTATAGAAATTTCTTATTACAATTACTCCAATATTTTTGCATTTTCTTGTAGCGTCATTGCTTCCCTTCATTGATGAGTAGTTAATTGTTTTTCCACTGAAAATGGTGAAAGGTTGAACCCATTGAAATGTTTGAGAGCGAAGGTGAGAAAGGGAAGGATGAGTCCCCATCATAGTGGGGGACAAATCAGTGCCATTGGTGCGACAGTGTAAAACAGTCTAGGAAACACTGCTGTAGGAAGTTCTACCCAAATCTATCGAGTTATATAGTGCTGCTGTAATAATGCATAAAGCGTCAGTCGATGGTTACTTCATATGAAACTTGAAGCCTTCAAGTAAAAAAATCGCAATTGGACGGAGACGCCTGATTGAAATCTAATATGTCAGAGAAATTATTGACGTTAACAGGCGAACCTATTTAAGCGGGACCTTGGTCCATTCTGGGTTCGCCTTTTGTATCCTGGCAAACTGTAGCCTATGGTTTATGTGTACCTGATATGTTGAATTTGAGATCAGTCAATCAAAAAACCAGAAGTCTGGGTATAAGGAATAAGTAAGTTGAAACAGATTTGGCACCGGGTGATGATTGTTCCATTTGCCAGGGTTCAGAGTTCACTTCTGTTGTGTGATTTCTTTGTTTGCAGGTCATCAGTAAGTCTCTGACCACTGGGAAAATCCGCACTGTACGAGAGGAAGAGGCGCTGCTCGACCGCGACAGAAAGGTTGGTTTTTTGGTTGCTGTTCACGTTTTGAGGTTTTACTAGGTTGAAGTCAAAGCCATTCCCTTTTTCAATAGCGATGTTTACTTCTTGTGATGACCAGCACCTGCGTTACAATGGGGGCAGACATGCAGATTAATACAGTGATGGTGAAGGATCTCATCCATGCAGATTAATACAGTGATGGTGAAGGATCTTATCCATGCAGATTAATACAGTGGTGGTGAAGGATCTCGCTCGATCATTTCATTGAAAAATGAGCAGGGTCAAGGCCATACGGTTGCTATAGTAAACTGTGTACATTTACATTTACAGTAGGGTTAACAATGGACTGTGAGTGCTACAACCAGCTGTTGATTGACCAAACCCTACAACAGCTGCTTCAATCAATTTTTCCCAGTGCTCCTGGGCCACACAAGGATCTTTGACCTCAGCCAAAGCTAATAGTAATTCTGCCGCTTGGCTGCAGAGGCAGTTGTGCATGAACAACTTCCTCAAGATCGTTATGCAGAGTCCACTGAGCAGGCTTGAACTCACAATCATTAGATCTCAAGGCAAGCATGCTACTGATTGGGCTACCACATCGCAACAAGAGAGCTGATTGGCTAGTGGTTGAATGGTAATTAGATCAAAAGCTCTGATTGGCTGTTGGTGATTATAGTTAGGTCAAGAGATTTGATTGGCCACTGAGTGAATCATAATTTGGTCACAAGATGTGATTGGCTGTTGATTGACTATTAAATAGGTCAAGAAATGTGGTTTTGGTTTTGTTTTTCTTGTAGCAAAGTGACTTTGACCAATTGACCCTTAACCTTCGCCTTGACCCTGTTTCCATTAAGGAGATGAACATTCGTTGGACTGCAGAGGCTGGCCTTGTAGAAAACATCGACCGTGTCATACGCGAGTATAAAGAGTCGCGACAACTTGTCGTTAGTAAAGGCAGAACTTTTGTTAGACACAGTTTCACTGACAAATTCTAACAAATTCTTGTTCCACAAGGCACATACTGTGACTGACTGACTGACTGACTGACCAGTCATGACTGAAGTGGTCTGATTTTTTACGACTTGTCATTGTTTGTAATGCATCCTTGTTCTAACTTTCGCTTATGGCTCCGTATAAGTTGTCTAAACAATAATAATAATAGTTATAATAATAATAATACAGCAGAAGCTCCTTTTTACATGCTCCGCTATAACTTGAATTCTGATATAATCCTGTCAGGGTCATGAACCCAAGTTTAATTCAACTTTAGAAAATGACCTCATTATCACAGCATCTCAATATAAGGCAGTTCTTGATATGATTTAAAGATTATTTTGAACAATAAATTTAAACTAGTATCAAGTTTCCTGTTAATTGTTTTGTAATGTAATGTAATATATAATTTATGTGAAGCCCTTTCAGGATATGCTTAAAGGCAGTGGCAGAGTGACAGATGCCCCTAATGCAGATGAAGGAAATGGTGAGAAGATGACGTTTTATCAGTCATAATTTTTGCATTGTAATTAGAGGAATTGGGTTCCTAATGTGTACTAATGAAGCATGATGTCAGGGTATCTCCCTCTCTGCTCCAATCCCAAACATCACCCACCTTAGTTGCCATGCTGTCTCTCTTCCTCACTTTTGGATCTTGACCTGGAACTGTACCCTTTTTGCCTATCGATTTTGTTTTGACTGAGCGCCTGTGAATAAGCTGGTCCCCGCGGCGTGGCTTTCATTGGGCGCTGTAGAAATCTCGGAATTACAATTATGACGACTGTGTAATAATTACGTTCTAGTTGCCTGTTAGAAGCTTTTGGTGTACTCGTTCCTTGTCATTTATTTGCAGCCAATTAAAGTTCTGGTGCTTGGTCCTCCAGCGGCAGGTAAGTCGACCGTGGCTCTGCAGTTGTGTCAGTTCTACAAACTGCATCACGTTCGCATCAAAGACGTCATTGATGAAAACATCAGCAAAATGGTCAGTCTCTGCTAATCAAAATAGTCAGTCTCTGCTAATCAAAATGATCAGTCTCTGCTAATCGAAATGGTTAGTCTCTGCTAATCAAAATGGTCAGTCTGTGCTAATCAAAATGGTCAGTCTCTGCTAATCAAAATTGTCAGTCTCTTATTGTTGATTGGTGATGGTGATGGATCATAGATTGTGATTGATGGTGTTAATGATTGTTTTGAAGCTGGCCCAAATAACAAACAGTAGTTCTGCTGTTGAAAGGTTAAAGGTTAAACATGATCTTAATTCGACTGTGACAATTAAATAGGTCTGAATGTTAAAACCAAGTGATGTCCACGACCTAATGCTAACTCTGACTGTAACACGGAACTGTAACACAAGCTGAATTGTAAACCAAACACTTGCTTACAAGGCAGTTCCTTAAGCAACTTACAACTACATCAATTGAGGGCACAACCATTAACTCCAGTTAGAAAGTCAAAGTTTCTATAGTGTCTGCAGAACAATGATGATGATGATGATGATGATGATGATGACGATGATGATGATGATGATGATGACATTGCTATTGGTGACGATGATGGATGATGACTAATGATGTTATTAGTGATGATGATGATGACATTGTTATTGTTGATAATGATGGTGATGATGATGAACATGATGATGATGACGATGATGATGATGATGACGACGACATTGCTATTGGTGACGATGATGGATGATGACTAATGATGTTATTAGTGATGATGATGATGACATTGTTATTGTTGATGATGATGGTGATGATGTTGACGACGACGACAATGTTGATGATGATGATGTTGGTGTTAATGATGACGATTAACATGCTGGTGACAGTAAGGATAATGATGAATCATTTTTATGGTGCTGCTGTTACTAGTGATGATTAAATGGCGTTCATCTCTTCCTAGCAAAGAGCAGTTAGCGCACGTTCTGAACGAAAAGAAGAAGATGCAGAGGAAGCCGAGGATGAGGAAGAGGCAGAAGAGGAAGAAGATGAGGATGGAGATCGACCGGGTGATTACGAGTCGCTGCTTGAAGCGATCAATGAAAGCAGGGAGCAGAACAACGGAAAGATTGAGGACAATTATGTGATTCCGATGTTTCGGGATAAGCTCAAATCGAAGCCATGTCAGAACCAAGGATTCATTCTGGATGGATATCCAAAGACAATCGAACAGGCTAAGGAACTTTTTCTAGCCGGTAATAATTAACTGCTGTCAATGAGGCAATGATGATGATGAGTTCTCTGCCAAAATCAGGTCCATTGGCTTTATGTCACCCTGGGATGAGATGAGTGAGGTGGTTTCCCGTTGCCTTCCTCACAGACAGTTATGGGGGAGCAACTTGCCCAATGTCGCTACGCAGTGGCTTGAGGCAGATTCGAACCTGCGACCCTCCGGTTACGAGGCACCGACCATATCGTTACACCAACGAGTCCCAAAATAAGGCAATGTGTTTCATTAAAAGCACCTGATAGATTAAGATTGATACAATTATAACTTTTGCCAGTGAGGCAGTAAATTTAGTTTGCAGACTTGATTTCCTGCAGTGCCTTTATCAGCTGTGGAGTTGGCCATTTATTCGTGGTTTTGCTAAGATGTGAACAGGATACCTTTGTGGTGCCTCAGGGGGACCCTCTGGTTTCTCTACTTGGACCATCTCAGCCATCTGAAGACCATGTGGTTGACCTAGGACTACTTGGACTAGAGTCGTGGAGATACAGCATGGAGGAAGGCCCCAGAGAGAGAGAGGAAGAGAGAGAGAAAGAGGGAGAGCTAGACAGAGAAAGAGAGAGGGGAGGGAGGGAGGGAGGGAGAGGATAAAGAGAGAGAGAAAAAAACAGAGAAAAACAGAGAGAGAAAAACAGAGAGAGACAGAGACAGAGAGCTATTATGTGGAAATAATATATCTTCAGACTATTTCAGATAATTGTTGAATACTTTTGGCTGATTTTCTTCAAGGACAATGATGATCGTGGTGGGAGTAGTTATATTTCATGCCCATTGTGAAATTGAGTTCAAATGTAAAAGGCCTTCAAGTGCATTACCGAGCAGACTTGTATTATAACTACTTTGTATGTATGTTTTTATGAAGATACTTAATACTTAATAGCACCTTTTCAATACCTCATACTAGTGCTGCACAATGTGGTTGACCTAGGACTACTTGGACTAGAGTTGTGGAGATACAGCATGGAGGAAGGCTCCAGAGAGAGAGAGAGAGAGAGGAAGAGAGAGAGAAAGAGGGAGAGCTAGACAGAGGACCCTGTCTAGTTGATTAAAACAAATGCTTTTTAAGATAGTTTAAAATCGGTGATGGTATTTTGGCTGATTTCTTGGCTGCTTTACAGAAGACGCTGATAGTGAAGCAGGAGGAGGACGAGGGGCCTACGACCCCCTCATTTTGCCAGACCTCGTTGTATCTTTCGATGCAACGGACGAGTTTCTGCGCCAGCGAGTTCTCAACCTTCCTGAAAACGTGGTCCTTGGTACGCACTATACTGAGCACGGAATGACCCGGTGCCTTGGGGAATACCGCGTCCTAAATGCAGAGGGCGAAGAAACTGTTGTCAGCTTTTTTGAAGAGCTCGAAGTACCTATTGAAATTATTGGTGAGTCATTCAGCAGCTGATTTTATTTAATGATTTATATGGCGCCGTTATCATAATGCACTGATGGTAACTGCCAGTGAAAGTTGTAATTCACTGGAGGTCCCCAGTTGAGATAGGATGTCATGACAACCAGAAGTCAGGTTAAAAGAGTTAGTTGGCACTCAGCTGCATCAATAAATAATGTTTGTAATTATTAAATAATAATAATACTATTTTAAGGTAATTTATACTCTTATCAACTGATGGTTATGATCTAAATAATAATAATAATAAGTCTCCGATTATAGTCGTACACTTCTAAATATCGAAGTCATCCGATTCGTGGCAGACTCCAAAGTCAAAGTCGAGCAAAGTCAGGTCAGTCTGTGACGACATGACTCTATGCCTTGCCAAAAGTCAGTCCTGTTATTATTATTATTATTTTATTACTGTTATTACTATTATTATTATTATTATTATTAATTGAAAATAGAAATATGTTAAATTTTTGAAGATATGTTATCAGTGAATGTGTGTATGATTGCAGCTTGAGAATGAGGTCAGGTGTTGTGATTCTTCATTGAAATTTAGGTCAGTTCATACAGTTGTGCTGAAGTGTTTTCTGGTTTCGTAGACATAACCAAAGACTCTTCAGTGAAGATGAAGGATACAGTCGAAAAGATCAAGAAACTGATGGGCATCGCTCGAAACTATGGTACAAATCTTATCTAATCTAATCTAATGACTTTTATGCTTAAAATCGTTATAAAAATCATAATAAACTGAATAAGTGGAGTCAAAATCCAGTAGGTAAGGGAAACCAGAAATTAGGCTGTACTGGGTAAGAGTCAAGAGATGAGTTAAGTTTAAACAACGAATGACATTAAAAAATTGGCAGAACACACAGAACTTGGCAGCCAGTTCAAAAGCTCTTAATGAGATTAACAAGAGCCCAATGCTGTCTTGGCACGAGGCACAAGAGTCGCAAAGCGTCTGTTGATCAAGTACTAATTCAGCAGATCTTAGAAAATTAGACGGTACTGCTTCATTATTTCCACTATGTGGAACCGTCTCTCTCTCTATCTGTGACTCGAACTCCTCTCTCTTCCCCTCTCAGGGTTTCGCAGGCGCCTGGAGACTATACTGTTTAATTGTGATTTTACTTGTTCTGGTCGGGAGTGCCCTGTTGAGTTTATTCTCTAAGAGGCGCTTTATAAATCTTAAATTACAGTTACAATGTGCTGTTATAATTTTATGATTTTGTGATTTACTGGGACTTCATTGTGCAACCTGTGACACAAGCTGCTCGTCCTTTTGCTGTCTCTATTTTACTAGTGTTTGAAAACCGTTCTGTTTGTGTGTGGTCTTGTATTGTGAGGCTGGGAGTTGTCATTGAATTATGACTGTTGTTATTTCTGGAACTTCCACATTAATAACTGTCAGTGTGTGGAACTGATGATGATGAGTTTTCTGCCCGAAGGCAGGTCCATTGGCTTTATGCCACCCGGGGATGAGATGAGTGAGGTGGTTTCCCGTTGCCTTCCTCACAGACTATTGCGGGTGAGCAACTTGTCCAAGGTCGCTACGCAGTGGCTTAAGGCAGATTCGAACCCGCGACCTTCCGGTTACGAGGCAACGACCATACCATTACACCATCGCGTCCCTAACTAAAACAATTATCAGTAAAAGAGCGCTGTAGAACAACCCAGTCCAAGCAAGGCCACGGTGCATGGTTTAAATTCAACAAGTTTACTGGGCCGATTGATTGTGGCCTCATCTGTTCTGTTGATCATCAGGTTTAAGTTGTCAGTCATTGCCGCAATGTAACTGTTGTTAGTTTTCTCAGGAACTGTATATTAAGATTGATTTTAAAACAATTCTATGATACTGCGTTATTTTTTAGTGACATTGTGCTTTCTTTGTTTACTGTTTTGCATGCATTGTTGTTTATATGTTATGGGCGTTTTTCTAACACTAATAAAGATTACTTACGTACTTAAATTCCTGTTTGACGTAGGGATGACATCGGAAGAGGAGGAGGAGACGAGATCAGCTGAGACTGAAGCCAGGATCAAGAAGGAAATGGAGGAGAAGGGGGAAAGAGAGCGACAGGAGGCAGAAGACTCCGTCAATCGCAAGCGCAGGCAGGATGAATGGGTATAGATGATCAGCCTGTCAAGTTTAAGCTAAGCAGAGTACACTGTTTCTAATCTAATGACTTCTATGGCGCCGTTAGTTATTCTAATGCACAAGGCACCAATTGATGGTTGTTTCAAGTAAAGCTATAGTTAAATTCATGATCTGTTGGAGAAGCCCTGGTCAAAATCAGAAAGGTCAGAGAAACCAATGTGCAGTTGGCAAGCACATTCAAACAGATCAGTCTGTGTCTGGACTTTGGAGGCATTTCCACCTCGTTTTTCATTTCGGTTTTGTCTGATTTGAGAATAGATATCTTCTGAATTCAAAAGTTTGTGCCCAAAAACGGCCAAGAGTTTAAGTGGAAATTTGTTGGTGGTACACGGACGTTAGCAAAACACCCAAAGTTTAACTGATTCCTAAACAAGACCATAATCTTTGGAGACAACTGCAGGCTTACATAATAATTCATAAAGCATTAATTATCATAACAGTATTAATAAGAAAATCACTGCTGTTGTATTCCGGGGAATGTTTGCAGGTCTCAGTAGGAATGACGATTTAGTTCCACATATCTCCCTTTCTTGTTCTCGAGGGGTTAAAAAAACAATCTAATATTTATTCCCTGATTTTCCAGATACCCATTTACAGCTCCAAGCGTAATTTTTGTTCCTCAGGGGTTACTTTGGTCAAATGTAAAGTAATAATACAGTAATAATATTAATCCTTGGAGGCGATTAATTCACTTCTCTGTGAAAAGATAAATAATTGGAGGCAGACTGATGAACAGTTCGTTTACATTATTTGGTACTACTGTAAATGAGGATGTAGTAATCACAGAGCAGTTTAGCAGATGATGGTGCTGTTGGGCTCAGGCAAAGCGTCTGGAAGAAGTGAAGTTGGAGGAGCAGGAGCTGCTGGAGGCCAAGGCCACTCCTCTGCGCAACTACCTCATGAAGCACGTGATGCCAACTCTAACCCAGGCTCTCATCGACTGCGTCAAAGTGCGACCGGAAGATGCCATCGACTTTGTTGTACGTATGCTCAAAACACAACAAGTGTATTGAATTTAATGTAACAGTGTAATGTAACAAACATTTATATAGCGCCTTCCAAGCACCTCCCAAAAGCACTGGCCACACGGCTATCCAACCGATCTAAACAAGTGCGTCTTAAAGTTAACAGAAAATGAATGTGGAGTTAACCTAAAAGGTAAACAACGAATGTTTAAAGGGATCCTGTTCCAGTAGGAGGGTCCGAAGCACGAGAAGGCCCATGATAGCTCGTAGCAACGTGTGGTAATGTAAAGTAAGATAAAGTAAGATCAATGATACTTCTTAATCCCACCAGGACAAACTTAAGGTCAGTTTCCTCGGGCCAGCTGTTTGTCCTATCCTGCCAAAGAAAGGCTTGTGGTTTCTGTGCCTTTTCACACACTGGTCCTCGTCTGTGGAATTCACTACCACAGACTTTGTGAGGCCTTTTTCTTTCTGTTATTTCAAAAAAATTGAAGATTCTTTTTCTAGCTACTCACATTTTTAGGCGAATTCACAAGTTAGCACAACATAAATACCTGATTAAAACTTTTTTATGTGCTTAATTATAACACGAACTCTGTTATTGCAAAGTCATGGATCCCAAATTTAGTTCAGCTACAGAAAATGTCCCTTATGACGTCATTATTAGGTGATTATTGACATGGAGTTCTTTTGTAACATGAATTTGCTTAAAGTGACCAATGATTGATGCCTGGTGTATTATGATAACAGCGCTAAAGAAGTGTCCAGATCAGGTCAAAGTGCAAGTACTTCTCACATATGGCTGTATAACTTAAATAAAGTGCATCTTAAGGTAGGTTGAAAACGTTTGCTGAGAAGCATTATGTGAAAGGTTATACCCCTCCAGTGGTAGATTGTCCCAAAGGAAAAGGCCCAACACAGGACACGTCAGTTAAGATATTGGCAGTGTTTTATTTATTTATTTAAAGCACTTATAACGCACTCTGTGTCAGTACACCTGAATCCGAGGCAAGGATTATATGTTCACACCTAATCTGTGTGGAAGTCTGTAGATTAGATACATGCTGTAACTAGACGCTGTTCCAAGTGCCAGCTATTTAACAAGTCTTTTGTACTTATCCAGGCAGAATATATGTTCACACATAATCCACAGGTGGATTAGTCAGAGGGCAAAGCTCAAACGACAAAGAAACAGACTCTTCTGCAGCCAGACTACGTTTAATACTTTAGTAAATGTCAAAGGCAAACATGAACTCCTGATTTAATTCTTAAAATCTCATAGAATTTCTTTAGAAAAACTTTAGAAGTTAGAAAAACTACTATATTTATCAGACGTCAACTGATTTTGTGAAATTGTATGTCTGAACACTAGCATGCATAATACATCTTAATAAAATGTTTGTGAACTGATAGAAAGCATTTTAAAATATATATTAAAAAATCTCTTCAACAGAAACTCGTTTCATCAGCCGATTATTTACATGAAGGCAGAGCAGGGCAAACATACTGCCAATACAGAAACATAATCTGCAATTTATTTATTATATCTAAGTAGTGCCAAGATCACATGATAAGCAAAGACTATGTCAGTAGTGCTAAGCTATTGCCCAGTCTTTAAATCCTCTTTCACGGCCGTGCAGAAGTGCTTTCTTTTTCAACGACTTTCATCATCTGCCTATTCCTTTCGTTATGATTAAAATTTAGCTTTCCACAGCTATTCTTCACTCAAATTTCTCTTCCACACCCCCAAGCACCACTCATTGATCCATTGTGCAACTGTCACATTTTGTCAATATCTCTCTACAAATACATTTCAGCGGAAAACTATTGGCTCAGATTCATTTTGCTGGTGCTGATGCTTGTAACCGACTGGGCATGGGCCACATGTGCTTTAAGAAGCACTTTACCTCCTTCCTTCTGCTGTCTTTTTTGTATAGTCAAGTGCTGTTTATAGCTAAGTAAAATGTCCAGTCCAATGCCATTTCTTCCGATGAGTCGTGGAAAAACAGACCAGTGAGACCACAGCTTTGTCCAAAAGCAGTCATTTCGTTAGAAATAGGTGGTTTAATGATAAACAAGTAAACACATTAGATTACAGAAACAAACAAACATTTTGGATTACAAGTCTCCCAGATTAAATTCATTTCGAAGACTTGTCCTGAATTTCAGTTGTGAAATGTTTCACGCTTCCTTCTTGATAGTATTCGAAAAGAATTTGGCTTCATGCGTGTTGCAAGCTGACAGCGCAATACCCAGCTGTGCTACGAAATATGTAAACATGTTCCAAAATGGCGCATGATAGAACGAGCCTTTCCATTTGTCAACTGCAAGAATTAGATCCGAGACGACAAACAGCACAGCACCAATGCACCCACAAAAGTTCTCAACCGTCATTTCTCGTGCAAACTGTGCAGTCGCTCTCCAAGCCATGGTTGAAATTAGGGCAGTGTAGACAAGCAGCAGGACTTTCAATTCAATGCCGTCTTTAAGGTCTGTTACGACGTAAACATACAGTGCTGTTCCAATTACGCCGAACGATGCAGCCATCGGACCGCTTCCTACTGGACGGAGTCCAAAAGCCAAAATGTACAGGGCCTGAGCCACTGTGAATAGGATGGTACCCAGACGAAAGTACTCCCAGAGAATGCTGCTGCCAGCAACCGAAAAAGCCAGACCTAGCATTATGAATTTTCGGTACACTGGAGACTTTGTGTGGATCTCTTCTTCCGCGGATGTTGAAATAACAATAAGGATGAGATGGACTACAGGCAAGACTTTGAAGATACTGGACTTCAAGGACGACGGTGGCCATTTGTCATACGGTTGCAAGACGTTGAAGTAGAGAACGACGTAAAGGATGAAGCCCAACGACTTCCAGATCGGAAGCATTTTCGACTGAAATACAAACCCAAATCAGAAAAACTCTTAAAGTCACAATTTTGCACACTCCATAATCTGTAATGTTTGTGGGTTGAAGGATCTTTGACTGAAAAGCAACCAACACAACAGCAATCCAAAATGTCACTGGAGGCAGAATGTTCAACATTTTACTTTATATAACACGGTACTCCTCTATAAAAATAAGTAAACAAGGATGTAATGATCAGACATGTCTTGAATATGGCTGGTTTACAGTAGTTGGTTTCAGGCAGCTTTGAAATATGTTAGCATGGTTTTCAAATTATCCACTGCACACTAGAAATCAAACCCTGGACTCCACAGTGAAAAGCCAATGCATTAACAATTAGCTATCATACACATTAAGTTGCATAGTGGGTTACCGCCATACGGTGACTTGACAAGTGGCACAATGAGGGCTTTCTGGGTCAGGAGGCGTTATCAGCCATTGGCTTGACAACTGAATTTCGACGTGTTACTGAAACTGACCCAGCAGAACACCTTTTTGCACATTTGATTTGACAAAGCGCTGGTAAATACACTGGTCTCCGCAGCTTTTGTGAGCGCTGATAAATTTAATTACGTTACATCGCAGTTTCGTTCGGGGATGCGACTAACGTCACGTATACTGCAGCGGAGCGACTTGCTTGCAATTTTCATCTCGCTTTTTTCTTCGTCACTACTGCAGATTAGAGAAGAGTTAAACAGTAAAAATTATTAAATTAGAAGCCCATTGGAGATTACCTGGTTATTTACGCTAGACAAGACTTTTATGCTTATTTAAACATTGCATTACAACGCTATGAAAATTCAGCGACGCCAAAAACTGGGACCATCTTTTTGTAGCGCATTTAAAATGTCCGCACAACTCGTTTACTATTTAATACAGTAAAATTACTTCAAGATCTTAAAAACTAGGTCTTAGAGTAGATCTTTGGTCGAAGGGTTGCAAGAAAACGACCAAACTCAAGCCAAATACGAAGATAAGCCAATTTTTAACCAGTTTAATAAATGACCAGCGTACAAATTCCGTTTTAATATTTAGAGAATAACTTCAAATCAAAATTCTATAAATGATTTATATCACTACTACTACTGCTGCTGCTGCTACTACTACTACTACTACTACGATGATGATGATGATGATGACAACAACTGTCTGCCTGCTTGACTCCTGGATCTTGATCTGGAACCGAACCCTTCTTGCCTATCGATTTTGTTTTTGACTGAGCGCCTGTGATAAGCTGGTTCCCGCGCTTAGCTTTCGTTCAGCGCTGTAGAAATCTCGAGATTACGATTACATTATTAATTATGCGCTAGATAAATGATGTCCCAGCAGTTCAGATTTTGGGGCGAAATTGAAAACGTGACTAGGGACGTCGTTTGTGTAAACAGACTGAAGATTTAAGCTAGGCCGGTTCGAACTTTAGGGTTCAACGATCGGAAGATCCGAAATTGGGCGTAAAAATTCTAAAAGCTGCAGTACTTTGCGGACAAACACCGTAAATATCCGCAAAAGTCTGGGCGTTTGTGGCAGGCGGCATTTCGTTTGAGGTTGTTATGTGTTGGAGGTAGAAGTTCAACGGAGACTACAAAGGTTAAATTCCGCGTGCTATAATTCTATCTTAACTGATCCTAACCCATTGCCGTGCTTATATATAGGTTCTGATTAAAACTCTCTACGACAGTATTTAGTAGGAATACTCTCGGTATTGCCATTTCGAGCCTGTTGAACCCTAATCCTAGGCATCTCTACTTTTACAACAGCTTCATTCCATTCTATTTAATAGCAGTTTAGAATTTTCATTCCATTCTACAACCTTTTCTTTATGTCCTAATGCATTTTATGCGTGCATTAATTACATGCGACCACACACGCAAGTACGCAGGCGCACACACCACACACACACACCACACACACACACACACACTAACTTATGCTACGAATTAGCTAACACTGCGCCTCTTGCAATTTCTTACATTCAAAACTGAAAACACTCCTCGTCAACAAATCCCATCCAGATTCCTCCTTTGTCCCACCTCCCTCTCACTGCTCCAATTCCAAGCAGTAACCATCTCATGTATGTCTGTCTCTGTGTATGTATGTATCAAAGCATTTATATAGCACCTTTTAGGAAATTCGAAAGCAACAAGAACCTTTCAAATGTGCTGAATATATATTGAACTGCTGCATTCAGTAACCATTTGATCTTCCTTTGTTTACTGGCAAGAGTTGGCATTTCTCCTGCTACAGTAAGGTTACATATTATGTATATTTTAAACCATTTAACATTTGTTTAATTAAATTAATCATTTGAATTTCAGTTGTAAATGTTACCGATCTGGAAGTTGCTGGGCTTTGCCCTCTACGCCAGTCTCTACTTCTTCGTCTTGGAACCTTACGAGAGATGGCCAACACCTTGTATGAAATCCTGTTGCTTCAAAATCCTGCCAATAATACACATCATCCTTACTATTATTTCATTGTCCGTGGAAGAGGAGAACCACACAAAGCCGCATTCCTACAGAAAATTCATTATTGTGGGTCTGGTGTTTTCACTTGCCGGTGACATTGCCCTGATATACATTGATACTATGTTCGAGCTTGGCGTTCTCTTGTTTAGTGTGGCCCAAGCTCTGTACATCACGGCCTTTGGATTTCATCCATTTGGAAGCGGACCAATGGCCGCATCATTTGGCGTTGTTGGAACAGCGCTGTACGTTTATGTCATTACTGACCTCAACGAGGGCACTGGAATTAAAGTGCTGTTGTTTAGCTATACTCTCCTCATTTTAACAATGGCTTGGAGAGCTACTGTGCAGTTTGCACGGAACATGACCATCGAAAACTTCTGTGCTTGCATAGGAGCATTTCTCTTCATCACATCCGACTTCATTCTTGCGACTGACAAGTGGAAAGGATCGTTCCATATGGCACCATTTTGGAACATGATCACGTATTACCTGGCACAGCTGGCTATCGGTCTGTCAGCCTGCAACACGTACGAAGCTAGATTCTCTTCGCCCAGCGTCAAGAAGAACGAATGAAACAGAGCAAAGAAACTACTTTGACAGAAGAATTAGAAATATTGTTTATAAGCTGATTGAAATGTCAGTTTTAAATATTGATTTAAACATTGTTTACACGTTGATTTAAATGTCAACGAATAACCTTAGTCACGTATTTTAGTATAGTCATATCCTTGCAGTTACATGTATGCTGTGTACTTTGTGTTTTCCATATCTGTGCAAAAGTTAGGCTTAATCAGTTTTGTTGCATTTACCAGTAGTGATTGTATTTTTGTAAAACCAAAGCATTTGATTGTGTGTTTACAGATAAAGCTGTAGGTTTCTTGTTATCCATCAGTCTCGAATATGATCACTGGTACAGTCAACAAGTCTTTGCAGATTCCCTCAAACTTATAATATATTCAGAAAACGGAACATTTAGCCAAATTTAACTTAAGAAAAAAATTACAAAATGAAATTTAAATTGAACTGAAAGGTGTCTTTTCTTACTTATATTTACTAGTAATAATTTTATAGTTTATGAACAATCTGTTTAAAACCGACATCATGTGATTATGTAATTATTTCCACTAACTCCAACTGTTGGGCAGAGGATTATGCACTTGCTTTTTGTGCATGTATCTGGGCCAAAGGAGAATTTTTCAGACAAACTATGAATGCAATTAATTATTTTTGACTTATCTACTGGAGATGTTTCAAATGTATTAGAAACTTAAAAAATATCCTTCACTTAGTGTAATTTTTCTTGCAGTTCCTTTTTCTGAACACTGAGACGGTTGTTGCCTAGAACAATCCACGCAGTTCAGTACTGCTTATGATTAATGGTGTATTTTTTATTGACAGTTAACTTATATGATTACGATATGTGACTCCCTTAAAGTCGGTCCTCTAAGGCAACTCTTGCAAAATATATACAAATAATCTAGGAAACATAACAAATTCTCAATATTCGTAAGGCCTAACATAACAATAGGACCACTGAGATAAAAATATTAACAGCAGATTTAACAGAAACATGCTGTAAAACTGTAACCATAACAGTATTGTAATGCATGTAGTAGTCAATAATTTGTACAAAACAAACGATCACGATAATCTCAGTTTTTGGACTGTGTATCCTCTGTAGCTTGTCGTCCAATTTTTGGGATCTTGTGGATCTTGATTAGTTGTGCCCAGCAGATAGCAATTTCGGATTGTGGCTTTGCTCAGAAGAAGTGCAGTCCCTTAAGTGAGTCTGAGAGGCAGCCATGGATATGAGGGGTGTTAGTGACTTCGTTTTCTTAGCCTTGGCATATGAGGGCGGGTGTCCGGTAAGCATGCTAACCAGTAGACTTGTGCAACCCCCTTAGTTACAAAGATCCTTTTCTAGAAGGAACCACCAATTGGGTGCATTACGATAACGGCGCTATAGAATTTTTTGGGTTACAGCGAGGTAACTGCTTGTTTACCTCATGCGCAGATTTTCAGAGGTGAGATGATTGTAGAGTTGACAGAGAGATTTAAGCTGAAGTGTAAACACAACTGCTATCTAACAACTGGACAGCGTTCCCGTGCTGTTCCAGTACTTGACAGTTAGTTATCACTTTCACATGATGGAAGACAGATTTGAACCCATGACCCAGAGGCAAAAGTTAAAGCATGCTGTTAGCAGTAGTTACCATGCAATAAAACTATAAAACTGTGCCCAGAAATATCGAAAATTAATAATAATAATAATAAATTAGCATGCCAAACATCAAACTCGAATCATAGGCAAAGCTTATAACAGACATTGGGATTTCATGATAATGATAATAACAGAAATATCTATATATATCTATGACAAAAACCTTGTAGATATTTTGATGACCTTGTAGATATTTTGGTAACAAAGATCCTTAAGATGTGTGGGTGATAACAGATACCCAGATATACTGGTAACAAATATCTTGTAGATACAATGGTAATGATAATAACAGATAAATATAAATACATATATTGATAATATTGTTTAGATGTATTATTAATGATAATAAATCCTGATATGATTATGATTAGAACAGATCCAGATAAATTGATAACAGATAATCCAAAATATCAATAAAGAAATAATAGATTCCCGAATGTACTGATAATCAATATCTGGACCGATAATGATAACGATAACACCATACATCATGTACGTATCATTTACAATGCACTTAGGTGCCTGTTTAACCCACAAGAACCAAGAAGCATTATTAAGCATTACATTACATACATTACATTACATTAAGCATAGGCATGAGTGGAACACATAGTTGAAACAACGCACAAGGTAGAAAATATCACAAGGAAAAAGATTTTGAGCAGCCAGCTAATCCCACATGAGCTGCTGTAGCTCTGAGATGCGCCCAAGTGATTCATACAACAATATCGTCGCCATCACCTTCGCTGACATTGTCATAGTCGTAGTCATGACTGTTCGGTTTTCTCGTTCCGTGGATGGGACTTTTTGGGTTTTGACTTGAAACGTAGTTCCTCGTATTTGTTCGAAACCTGTCGTCATCTTCAGCATCCTCGTCTTCATCATCGTCATTGGTCAACTTTGACCTTTGCTTTAAACTTGACTCCTCTGCAGCTTGAACAACGCAAAAATTCAATTAATGTTAACATTTGTTAAAAATGCAAGTTGAACGATGCAAATTGAAAGTAATGTTAATGATTTTGTTTCAGTTATTGGAACTTTTCTACTTAGTAGTAAAATGTGTTGAATGCTTATTTTGTGTTTTTCTTGAATGCTTAGTTTGTAACATTTTTAAACAAAAGCATTATTAAACAAAAGCATTATTAAGCAAAAGCATTATTAAACAAAAGCATTATTAAGCAAAAGCATTATTAAACAAAAGCATTATTAAACAAAAGCATTATTAAACAAAAGCATTATTAAACAAAAGCATTATTAAACAAAAACATTGTGAGTCCTTCCTGTGCAAGGTGCTTTAGAATTTCAATTTAACCAGGATGTATTTAATAACAGTAATAAGTAAGTAAGTAAGTAATGCATTTGTTAACACATCATATATCCATAATAAGTAAGTAATGCATTTGTTAACACATCATATATCCATCAGCTGAACAAGGAATCATAGCCATGGGTGGGTCACAGAAGTCAGACAACAAAAGCCATAGTAATAATAATAAAAATAGTAACAGTAAATAGTGGTAATAGTAACAGTTTAGTAAATAGTAATACTAAACAGTAGTAATAGTAAAACAAAGTAATTTGTAATGACTAAATTTATTAATTTTCAGCTTTTTTGCATTATATTTATTGTTTATTTTTGTTTTCCAATTAGCGTTTTGTGTCATTTAAATTTTATTTCATCGTGTAGTTTCTTATATTCATAACGTTTCAAGGTCGATTTCTTTACTCAGTGACTTGCAGTCTGTTCCATTTACCTTTTGCTTGGATTAGTCGCTCCAGCAGCGGGGTTCTGGAACTCCTGTCTTGAGCTCTCACTGGATGAGCGGAAGAAGAATGGAAGGGATCGCCAGGACCAACGAAGAATGAGGCAGAGGTGCTGTTCTTCCAGCTGGAATGAGGTTCAGAAGGACCAATGGCTGGAGCAGTCTGGTTGAATCTGGCCTTCTTCTTTTTCTTCTTGTCTGTAACAAACGAAAAATCAATAAATGTTGATGTTCTGCTGACAGTGTGAACTGGAAGAAGGGAACTGGAATTCCAGAGGAGCAAAGTCTCACTTAGAATGAAAAAATATGATTGCCAGAATGGCAAAGTCTCACTTAGAATGAAAAAATGTGATTGCTAGAATGGCAAGTTCTCACTTAGAATGAAAAATGTGATTGCTAGAATGGCAAGTTCTCACTTAGAATGAAAAATGTGATTGCCAGAATGGCAAATTCTCACTTAGAATGAAAAAATGTGATTGCTAGAATGGCAAATTCTCATTTAGAATGAAAAATGTGATTGCCAGAATGGCAAATTCTCACTTAGAATGAAAAAATGTGATTGCTAGAATGGCAAATTCTCACTTAGAATGAAAAATGTGATTGCCAGAATGGCAAATTCTCATTTAGAATGAAAAATGTGATTGCCAGAATGGCAAATTCTCACTCAGAATGAGAGCATGGAATTGCATCAAGGCATATTCTTGCTCAGAAAGAAGAAACTCGATTGCCAGAAGGGGATGTTCTTTCAGACTGAGAGGACTGGAATTCTTAACAGGCCATTTCTCATTCAGAATCACAGTAGACACCATCAGATGATGCCTCATCACTAACTACTTTCTTTATTATTATTTATTATTAATGATTATTATTATTATTATCACTATCACTATTATATTATTATTATCAATATCACTATCACTATCATATTATTATCATCATCATCATCATACATCATTAACTACTTTCACTACTTAAATAAAATAATAATACCATTATTTAACACCACGTCTCCAGCTGTACTGCGTCCATTCCATTGTCGATGGTCATCTGCGTCCAAAGCCCTGCGAAGAGGCACAGGTGGCGTCAGGATTCTTGTGTACGATTTCCTCGATGGAACGACTGAACCAGATCCTCCCTCATCGTCATCAGTAACATTGTCATCGCTGCCATTTTTGAGCCTTGTTATCCTTGTCGGAGAAATTGGTTTCAACGGCTGATTCCAGTTTCTTAGCTTACGTATCCCTGGTGCTTCCTCATCAGTGTCAGTCCGGTGGCTGGAGCTTGGTTTAGGTCTTGGGCCACTGTTCTCTTTGTCTAATCTATGCTTTGATCTTGTGGAAAATCTTTCCTCCTCAAAGTCGGATCTGGACCTGGATCGAGCTGTGGATCTTTGAATCACGTCATCTTCGAGGTTCAGCCTATGGTTGGACCTCATTGAAGGTCTTTCTGTGCTGTGGTTGGACCTCATTGAAGGTCTTTCTGCACTGTGGTTGGACCTCTTTGAAGGTCTTTCTTTGAGCTCCTCTTCAGAGTCTGACTTGTGGTTGCGCCTTGCTGAAGTTCTATGAATGGTGTCCTCGTCATTGTCTGAGCTACGTTTTGACTTCATTGAATGTTTCTGTAAGGCTTTATCCGAACTGTTTGAACCAGGATGTGACTTTGACGATGATTTTCTACCCGCATCACATTCACGTGTCTTTCCCTCTCGCCTTTTCTTTATTTCGTTCTTCTACAGACAACATTTGAAACGACAAACTGAGTAGGGAAGAAAGGGAAAAGATGGCGCCACCTACCATAACAATCTTTCCCTGTACATACTATAGGGCTAACATGTAGAAGTCCCACATATCAAACTAATGACTTCTGTCATGGCTGACTGATTGGACTGGTTCCCTGCCACAGCACTGAACTGAAGTTTCAGCCTCAAGTAACTATATTTCAGCAGGCATTAAGTTTTTGGAATCCCAGGGGATCATTGCTAACTTGGGTAAACACAAGAAAATAAATAAAAATATAATGGGTAAACACAAAAAAATAAATAAAAATATAATGGGTAAACACAAGAAAATAAATAAAAATATAATGGGTAAACACAAGAAAATAAATAAAAATATAATGGGTAAACACAAGAAAATAAATAAAAATATAATGGGTAAACACAAGAAAATAAATAAAAATATAATGGGTAAACACAAGAAAATAAATAAAAATATAATGGGTAAACACAAGAAAATAAATAAAAATATAATGGGTAAACACAAGAAAATAAATAAAAATATAATGGGTAAACACAAGAAAATAAATAAAAATATAATGGGTAAACACAAGAAAATAAATAAAAATATAATGGGTAAACACAAGAAAATAAATAAAAATAAATATCATACACAATTTATTACGTACCTCACAAAGTTTGCGTTGTAATTGTAAGCACAGATTTATATAGCACCTCTTCAAGAGAAACTCTTCAGAGGCACTCCCAACCAGACAACACAAATCCATTCCTGAAATAATCCTCTTCCACAGATCTTATCCTGATTCCTCTTCTTTACCTTTTCTGTCTTGCGGATCCAATTCCAAACACCACCCAAACTCCAACAGGTCAGACAAATAAGAATTATAAATATGAATCGTAATCGTAATCCTGAGATTTCCACAGCGCCCAATGAAAGCCAAGTCGTGGGAACCAGCTTATTCACAGGCGCTCAGTCAAAACAAAATCGATAGGCAAAAGGGTTCGGTTCCAGGTCAAGATCCAGGAGTCAGGCAGTCAGACAGTCGGACGGCTAGAGTGAATGGTGTTTGAAATCGAAGCAAGAAGAGAGGTAAACGGAAGAGGAAGAATCAGGATAAAATTTTTAGAAAAGAAATGTTTTCAGTCTTGAGTGAAAGACCAGCACAGAAACTGAAAAAGGTGAAGCGTTGGTGAGTTCGTATGATGGATAAGATTGGTAACAGAAATAATACAGCATCTTCTCTCCATTTACAAAGCCCTTGGGGGCATAACGCCTCAGGGCAAAAATAAATAAATAGGCAAATAACTAAACAAGAAGAATTTACAAAGCCCTTGGGTGCAAAACGCCGCAGGGCAAAAATAAATAAATAGGCAAATAACTAAACAAGAAGAAGAAGATTGAGACAGACATCAGAACCAGTAGCGTTAAATAATTTGCCCATACAGGACATAGTTGAGCTGACTGACTGTAGGACTGTATTCAGAGGTACCTGTGCTCTCTCCAGTTGATGCTTGATTGGCATAAACGGATTTCCAGCATCTACATCGTCCTCCCCATCCTCATTTGCTTCATCTTTCAGATGACGATTTTCCTTCTGTTCCAGTTCTCTGCAAACAGCAAATTAAAAATAACTTACAGGTCATTAATCATAAAAGTTCCTGACTGATTAGGACAATGTAGGCATGCAGCAGGGCACTTACAGAGGCACCTAAAGGGTGCTATATGAAGTGTTTTGATGCATACATACATACACACATACATACATACAAACATACACATACATACATACACATACATACATACATACACACATGCATGCATACCTACATACATACATACATACATTCATACATACATGCATGCATACACATACATATATACATACACACATACATACATTCATACATACATTAATACATTCATTCATACATACATACATGCATACACATACATACATACATAGACACACATACATACAAACACACACATACAAACATATACACATACACGCATGCATGCAAACACACATACATACATACATTCATACATACCTACATACATACATACTAACCTACATACATACACACATACAGGTACGTGCATTTTAGAAACAGTAAAAAACACATACGATGCATTTACAAGACAACCAATCAAGGATTGAACAACAAAAATCAAAGGGAAAATACCATTAATAATGTACACATGTACACAGATATTTATATAGCACCTTTTAAAAATCTCTCAAAGTGGGCTGAAGCATGGCAACCTATTCGATCTAAAGATGCAGTGCGACTTAACTGCAAATGAATAATGAACAGACCCTTAAGCTAAAAGCAGCCATGGGTATGAAGCGTTAGCGACTTCATTTTCTTTGCCTCAGCATACATGGGTTGGTGGCCAGTCCTCTCCCTTGCTGCCTGATTTTCCCACCGACAGTGTACAGCCAGTGTACTCATTATAGCCAAATTCGCCAGGGGTGCAAGCACAGCTTAAATCTCAAAATCAAAATCTCAAAATAGCCTTCTGCTCTGGCAGGTATTGGTTGACAGTCCAACATGCTAACCATTAGACTATTGTGCACTCAACAATAAACGGTTGTGGGTTCAACTCTGTGTAACGGCCCTGGGCAAACTGTTTGCACACACTGTGCCTCTGTCTCCAAGCAGTATAATTTGGTAATGGCACAAGCCGGCAAGTCCTGCAATGCACTGGCCCCGTGTCCAAAACCTTTGGATTTCTCTACTGCCAGCTCAAGGGCCTAAGAAAAGGAAATGAGTGCCTCCCTAGATCTCACTTGTGGGATATGGGATACTTTACTAATCAAATCCATCCTTTCAGAGGTTCAAAGAGGAGCTATATAAAGGACCAGATCCTAAAGGGGTTTGTGTGATGACCCTAACCTGAGTTCCCTGCTTCTGCGAACTCTTTCGGCGCGTTCCGCTTTTTCTTGGCGTTCCTTTGCCTCCTTTCTCGCAAAGTCTCTCTTGACTCTTTCATCGAGTTCGTTCCACTTCTCTTCCACCAATTCCAGTAGCCAACAGAAACCATCATGGATTGATTTATCCATCTTCTGATTCTTCCTCACAACTGCTGAACATGACTCCTGCCATAAGTACAACAATGTAAAGTAACTGCTCATTCACCTTATAAATTTATAAAATTGGCAGAAATTAAGTGAAACAATGTGTACCTATGTATGCATATGCAGTAGTAGCAGTAGTAGTAGAGGTAGAATTAACAGTAGTGGTAGTGGTAGTAGTGGTAGAATTAGTAGTAGCAGTAGCAGCAGTAGTAGTAGTAGAATTAGTAGTAGTAGTAGCAGTAGTAGTAGTATTTAGAAACCTAATATAGCACCATTTAAGCATCGTAACTGTAATTCCGAGATTTCTACAGCGTCCAACAAAAGCCACGTCACAGGGACCAGATTATTAATTACAGGTGCTCAGTCAAAAAATACAAAATAGGCAAAAGTTTGGTTCCAGGTCAAGATCCAAAAGTCAGGCAGAGAGACAGCATGGCGGCTACAGTGGGTGGTGTTTGGGATTGGAGCAGATAGAGAGATAAGAGGAAGAAGGGGCGTCAGGATGGCATCTCACATAAGCGCTGTATCCATGTGATGGGAAACATATTTCTTCACAGACGTGTAAACAAGCGTTACCTTTACCTTTCCTTTGATAGGATACAAGTAAACTACATGTTAGGATACACACCATACGACAAGGAGTCTTGTGTGCATTGACTAAGTCTTCCAACTGCATTCGATCGCAAATATCCATCTCGTCCATTGCTCCAGTGATGTCTTGCTTGTTGGCCAGGCTACACCAACAGAAGGGGAAAAATCGGTGACAACAGTTGACAAAACAATGAGATGGTGATAATGAGTGTTAAAAGAATAACCCAATAACAGGTAATGATCACAGTGCCAGGTTTGAGTGTACTGTCAGTGTTAAGTTTTCCAAAATATGGAAAGAAAGGTGTGCAAGGGTGGATTGTGAGAACAGCCACAACAGCTATGCCTCCCGCCCACTAAACTCACATCTATGTGAGTATAGAAGGATCATCCAACGGCTGCATTCACATTACTCAGTATCCATAGCAACGGAGTCTGAAGTCAAGGTAATACTACATACAACAGAAACTGGATCCAGCAGTAATTGTATTTTAATCTAATCTAATCTAATGACTTCTATAGCACCGTTATCATAATGCCCAAGGCATCAGTCGATGGTTGCTTCTAGTCAAAATCGCAGTCAAAAATCCTAACCCAGGTCGAATTCCAATAGGTCAGAGAAACCAGAAGCCAGGCTACGGTAAGTAAGCAAGTTGGAAGAGATGCATAAAGTTACTCAGTATCCATAGCAACAGAATTTGTATTCATACAGCAAGAGGGGTTTTCCCTGAATCATTTCGTCTTTGAGGAGGCCAGCCAGTGCCATCTTGCATTCGTCCAAGCGTGACGGGGCGCTGGCGTCAACGATGAATATCATTCCGTGAATCTCAGCGAAATAGTTCTTCCAGATTCCACGAATATTCCTTCCACCTCCAAGGTCGAACATCGTGATGTTGTGCCTTCCATGCCGAAAGTCAACACTCGAGAAACCAATGGTAGGGGTCGGCGTCTCAACCTCCTCTGCCACACAGAAAGGTCAGGTCAAAGGTTACATTTCTAGAAGTAATAAGTATATGAGGTAGTGTAATGTATTGTATGACCTGATGGTTGTTTTTTCAAAAGTGTGTGGGTTTGACTCCTGCAACAAGTCGCCAAGATGGTTACTCTTTTGGCATCAGAAGCAAATCTAATCTAATCTAATCTAATCTAATCTAATCTAGTCTGAAGACTAATCATAATAAACTAAGCAATAGGTCTTCAGATCAAGAACGAGCGTAATCTAATACAACCTAAACTAATCTAATCTAATCTGGACTTGTCATAATGCATAAAGCATTAGGTTTTGGTATTATAAACAAGTTCAATCTTATAAAATCTAATCTAAAGACATATCAAAATACAATTGACTGGTTTCGATAACCATCCCCCAGAGAAGCAAAGGAAATTCAAACACGAATGCCCAGGGTGTTTGTACAGCGACTCCTAGAGTTTCTACAACCTAGGTTCCCACAGGAGTTTGGAGTAGCAGATGCTCTCAGAGGCAGTGACCTAAACCGATGTCAAACGCCAACCAATCTAATCTAATCTAATCTAATGACTTCTATAGTGCCATTACCATAATGCCCATGGCATCAATCGATGGTTGATTCATTTGAACTTGCAATACAAAAACCAAGAATGCTCACCACCCAGAAATCCTTTCGCTGTTACTGTTTTGCCGGCATTGTCCAATCCAAACAAAGCCAACGTGACATTCCTGTTTAACAAATAAAACAGATGAATCAGGAAAGAATTCCTTCCTTTTGAAAATGTATGCACATATTTATACATAGCACTTAAGAGAGGTTCTTAATAGGCGCTATATAAACGTTTCATACGTATATACAAATAAATACGCATCCGTGTTCCCCTTAAAGTAAAAGATTCAGTGAATGATTTCTGAACTTACTGCATGGAAAGAATTTTTTTGATAAATTTATATTTGTATGACTATTTTTGCAATGTGCCAGAGCCAAAAACTACTGCATGGTTGTTCAGTTTATTGGGCACATTAGTAAGTATGTATATTCTGTATTGTAACCATAATTGTAATTGTAATTTATAAAGCGCCACTTCAAGAATAAACTCATCAGTGGCGCTCCCAACCCAGACCAGTGAAACCACTGTCAAATAAGACAGACTTCAGTTGCCTGTGAAACTGCGGAAGGGGTAAACTGAGGAGCTCGAGCCGCAATTCACAAGAAAGGCTATTTCAGCTGGTAGGTCCAACATAGGCAAAGCTTCTTCGCTGAGCCGTAGAGGTAGGCACACGTGGGACAGCGAGGCACCCATGGACAGCCGACCGGAAAAAGCCACGGAGAAAGCATATAGCACTACATGCATACATGAACCAATATGTATTTACCAGAATTTATATATGTATTTCCTGGAATGTATATATACATGCATGTATATATGTAAGCAAGAAAGTACCGGTATGTACGTATGCATGCATCCGTTCATGTATATATGTCTGTCTGTATGCTTGTGTGTATGTATATATGTACACATGTATGTACCGGAATGTATGTACGGATGTATATGTATGTGCGTGTAATTATGTACCAGCAGAACTTCCCTACGCATGAATGTTTGTAAGTGTGGTGCATGAAAATCAGCTTAGCGCTTTAAGGCCCTCTCTTCCTCATTTCATCAACATCCAACAGCCAATCGGAAGCGACTGAATTAACTGCGACCTTCTTCAACCGAAGCGAAGATGATGTTTGAAGCCTAAAACCGGCGTCCGTAGTCCACACACCTTTCACCGCCCTTTTTGCAACGAACATCGCTGGCATCCGACTTGCAGTTACCCATCTTAAGAGACCTAAATTCCTAATAATAACAGCTAATGATTCGTAAACATTATTTTGTCAAAGCATTTTCAGAATGATAATATAAACTCGATTAAACTCGGTCAGTTCCATTAATCATGGACGTCTAACAGTTTTTGTTTACGATTGACGCCACGACAACCACGAGTATGGGTCGCCGGTGGCTTATTAATGCTGGCAGTTCCGAAAATACTCGTTGGGTCTCGTATAAGAAGAAGAGCAGAAGAGCAGTCTGTCGAGCTACCCTAAGTGGCTGCCATGGGTATGAAGTGTTAACGACTTCATTTTCTTAGCCTCGGCATTGTGAGCGAGGGTTAGCAGTCCTCTCTCTCTCACCACCTGATCTTTCCACGGACTACGATCAGTAGGCACAAATGGAGCAGAAAATTCGCCACGTTTGTGTCATGGGGGATTTTAATCCCCAACTTGTGAATTGACAGACCAACACACTAACCACTGAACTATCGCGCACCAAAAAGCGGTCCAACTACCATTTTTGTAAGTAGGCCTAATACCGTTCATCTTTCCTCTTTCGCAGATCCTGGCCTGACTCCTCTTCTTCCTCTTATCCCTCTTTCCGTTCTAATTCCAAACACCACTCATTATAGCTGCCATGCTGTTGTTTGGCGCTGTAGAAAACTGGGGATCACGATTACCGTTAGTAAAATACATCGGCATTTACTGAGTTCCATTACCTAATAACTAAGCATCAATCGATGGCGCTGAGCAACTGTGAGTGAAAGACTAACTCAAGGTCTATACACAGTCCATACACAGAGGAGGCTCGAACTCTTAGTCTTCGGCTCTTCGTCAAATAAGTCCAATGAATTGAGATTTCAGAATGCATTACTGATTTTAACTTAATCTATCTAAAAGGCCGTTTCGTAATGCAGAAACCGCCAATCAACGATCTAATCAGCAACATTCTGAAATCTCAATTCATTGGACTTACTTGACGAAGAGCCGAAGACTAAGAGTTCGAGCCTCCTCTGTGTATGGACTGTGTATAGACCTTGAGTTAGTCTTTCACTCACAGTTGTTCAGCGACATAGGTTGATGCTTAGTTATTAGGTAATGTGACTTAATAAATGCAGAAATAATAATAATGACTTTCGTGTGGTGCTGAGAAATTTCCGCGACGGTTTTCATGTGTGTTTACAATTTGTGTGTGTTTGTGTGTGTGTGTGTGAGAGAGAGAGAGAGAGAGACAGACAGACAGACAGACAGACAGACAGACAAACAGAGAGAGACAGAGACAGACAGACAGACAGAAGGCGAGAGATACATGTAAAG
Organism: Norana najaformis; assembly: GCA_964023275.1. Lineage (NCBI taxonomy): Eukaryota > Metazoa > Annelida > Clitellata > Crassiclitellata > Hormogastridae > Norana > Norana najaformis. The sequence continues at coordinate 12,755,840 of OZ029929.1, forward strand.
TGAAAGAAAGTGAGGGCGAGAGATAAAGTGAGAGAAAGTGAGACTGAGACAGAGAGTGAGAGCTGTAAAATTTAATCTCCAAACCCAAACGCAGGAGTCCAGCGCTTTGGTGAATCGAGCGACTGAATGCTGCTCTAGTATTTGCATCGATAGACCGAACTCAACGTTCACTCCACAAAGACCAGTTCAGTCCGAAGCATTCAGCTTCAGCCGCTCGAGTATCTATCCCATGCCCCAGAATACCTCTTCTAAGCTATTTCTGTCAATCGCTTGCATTCCCTTCCTCTCTCTTCTCACAGTTCTCACCACTCCCTCAATCTTCACCGCATGACAACCCAACGAGGAGGGCGTTCGGATCTACCCAACAGATCTAGCAAACAGATCAATGTATATATGCACGTCAATAATTGCGCACAAAAGACAAATACATCATGTGAGATATGCATTGTAATATACACATGTATTAGTCTATGTATAGTTATTTATTTACAGACTTATATACATATATTTATACAGTAAGCCCAGGAAATTCCTATATAATAATATATGCATTTTCATAGCGTCATATGTAGTATTTGACTTGTCCCGCGTACGAGAACAGTGATGAGTTCTAGAGCGTTCTCGGTTGCTGGTCCACGGCTTTGGAATTCGCTGCCAAGTTCGATTCTTTCTGTCATTTCTGTGATGTCATTCAGGTCTAAACTTAAGACTCATCCGTTTCAACTTGCTTACCCACCGTAGCCTAACTTCTGGTTTCTCTGGCCAATCGGAATTCAACCCGGCTTCTCCAACGGATTATGATTTTGATTACGATTTACCTTGAAGAGATCATCGATTGATGCCTTGAGCATTACGACAACGGCGCTATAGAAGTCATTAGATTAGATTAAATATGCATAAATTTATGGGCTTATCACTCCACACACACACGCACATACGCGCACACATATATATCTATATGAGTGTATCAGGTATCAGAGTTTGTGCGAATATTTGACTATGTTACGTTCATGTTTCTTTTTATATTTGTTAGCGTATGTTAGTCTGCATGATTGTGTCTGTGTACGTTTACTTGTCTTCATGTGCATGCGTGTCTGTTCTTATGGTTGTCAGTGTGTTTCTGTAAGCGTTCGTGTGGTTATATCTTTTTCTGCATGTGTGGCGTCTGCGTGTATGTCTCTGTGCGTGTGCACGTATGCTTCGGCGTCTGCGATCGTGTTTTGCAAATTATTTCTGAGCCGAGTTATAATGAGTCGAATGGCGGAAAATCGTAAACGTTCGGAATGCAATTATCTGATTGAGTTTATGTTGGTTCAGACTACCATCCCTCCCTCCATCCCTCCTTGGCTCCCTCTCCAAACCCTCCCTTCCCATCGCTCTCTTCCCTCCTTTTTCCTCTCATTACTCCGTCCCTCTGTGGACGAATCCTGGAAGCGAGATAGAGGGATGGACATAGGAATTGACAGACGGACGGACGGATGAAAGGATGGAAGGAAGAACGGATGAAAGGAGAGAAGGAAGAACGGATGAAAGGAGGGACGGAAGAACGGATGAAAGGAGGGAAGGAAGAACGGATGAAAAGAGGGAAGGAAGGATGGATGGACAAAGGGAAGGAAGGATGGATGGAAGGATGGAAGGATGGATGGAAGGATGGAAGGAAGGACGGATGGATGGAAGGAGGGAAGGAAAGACGGATGAAAGAAGGAAAGGAAGGATGGCTGGAGGGAGGGAGGGAAGGACGAAGGAACAGACTGAAAGTGAGACGGGACAGCAAAAGCGAAGTATTAATATCATCACTGTTAGCGTTATTATTTTTGTGGTCGCCATTAGTTTGTTATTGCAGAAAATGACGTATTGCATATGGCCACCGCTAGGGCTGACGGGACGTGGACTGCACAGGCCGATCCAGGGATGATTCGGCCATGCGGGGATTTGCAGGGGGTAAATACGAGGACCAGAGGGTTGAAAAGGGTTAAAAAGGGTTGTAGTAATATATGTATATCGTGATCCAGCTGAGTTGGAGGGGCAAGCCACTGAGTAAGGTTAGGTTAGCTTAGGTTGAGGGTTGCCAGATGAATTTGTAAGAACTTGGAAATTAAAAAAGGTCACGAAAAGCCGTGAAATTAAAAGGGGGACTATCAAAAGGCATAAAATATCTGGAACACTTGCACCAAGTTCATTAAAAAATCTTTTAAGCTATAAAAGATCATAAATACTCTGGAAAATTACAACAGGTGCAACAGCAATCGATGAATCTATTCGATGTCATCGGAATCAGTAACAAATTGGGGGACATAGAAAGAGTTAAGAAATCGTGGAATTCATAGAGTAAAAACTTTGGAGAACCTATAGATAAGTAAAAATTGTAGAACCTAAGAAAGTAAAAAATTGGGGAACCAAAACATTAAAAAATCTGAAAATCGATAGATAAGTTTTAAAAAATTGATAACCTAAATGGTAAATAATTGGGGAACATAAGAAAGTAAAAATGCACGGGGAACCTAAAACAATTTAAAAATCAGGGAAACTGAAAGAGATCCTGAAGAAAACGGTCTTGCCCCAATTACCCCTCCCCTTTGTAAATTTCTGGGTCCGCCAATGTGCCGCTGGGTGTCCTACTAAGGACGTCCACAAAAGGTGCCCCGCGCCAGAGGATCCATGCAACAGGCTAACGGGACTGTGTGCCAGCACCGAGTTGCCGCCGCTCACCAACAGATTCCGTCATCGCCAGCAGAAGACGGCAACTGAATGACGATAAAGGACGGCTGCTGCAGCAGACATTACCGCAGCATCCCTATGTGAGGTGATAGACGAAAAGGAGATAGCACGACAATCAATATCATCGTTATCATTATTATCATCATCATCAGCAGCAGCAGTAAATAAAGATGTGTACTAAAACGAAAGCCAAGGTTCTACTCATCACTTTCAACTTCTTGTTCTGGGTGAGTGAGCAGTACTGATAAACGCATGAATAATAATTTTTAGTATTACTATTATTAATTATTATTAGTACAATAATAATAATAATAATAATAATAATAATAATAATAATAATAATAATAGTAGTAGTAGTAGTAGTGGTACTGGTAGTAGTGGTAGTGGTAGGAGTAGTAGTACCTCGAGGAAAAAATAATAATACCTGAAAACCGCAGAAAATAAGTGTCAACTACCCGATTATCATCATCATCATCATCATCATCATCATCATCATCATCATCATCATCATCATCATTTTTTGATCCCTTGGGTTTTAAAAATTTATTGGAGAAGAGCTAAAGCACTTGGAGCGGCCGCTACTCGTCGTTATTATTATTATTATTACTATTATTATTATTATTTTTTTTTTACCAAGGTAAGTATAATCCCTTGGTTGTTCAAAAATTTCCGGAGAAAAAGAGAGAGAGGGACTCTGGAACGGCTAATCCTCGTCTGGATTCGGCACCACAAATGTACCGTGGAAGGCGACTGCATTGAAACGCTGTAATGTTATAGATAAGCGTTGAAAAAGGTAACCTGTTTCTCTACCATCTCCGGATATGAGGGACAATATACGCCCCAAGTCTGTGAGAAAGGTCATACCCAAACCATTGATAGGGCCTAAAGTCTCAAAGGCCAGAGGGACAAAGTGGTATGCATTAGTGAGATGATCATATTTCAAAGTTTTTCTATCGGCCGCCAGTTCAGCTGCGCCTCCTGCTGTAACAGAGGTTGCCTGTAAGTAAGAATGTGCCAGCGTGTCAATCACGGTGACATCCCATAGGAGGCTGCGCCCCGATTGCCAAGGAATCAGGGTAAGGCCATCCGGTCTCTTGCCGTCTGTTCTAGAAAGACCCGTAGGTTCTTTCACTGATGGGAAGCCCGCTCGCGTCAGACTTCTGTGAATAAGGTCATTGAGACAAGCGTGACGTGCCATTCTGCCGGGTCCCAAACGGCAAGAGAGACCATGCGACCCCTCAGCAGTCCTGGTGACTGCTGAGAGCTCCACATGTGCAATTATGTGGTTGACATAGGATAGCTCCGAGACGGAGACCTAGGGCTATACGTACGGCTTCGTCATCCAGGCGAAGACCGATTGAGTTAATGGGGAGGGCAAATAGCCAATCCCCGGCATGAGGCGATGACACCGCCTTTAGACGTGCCTGGTGGTACGCGTCGTTATTATTGGTAATAAGTGTAGTTTTCGATATTTCGTATAGAGGTTTATCCCACTGGGATTGTCTCTGCCAGGGAATACTAGGTTGTGGAGTCATGGTGAGTGCACACCAATGTTCCACCATAGTGTTGAGATGAAAATCTGGTGATATTTGGCCTTTGTGAAGAATGGCAGTTTGCAACGTTTGGGTGCCTGCAGCGGATGCCAAGAAGGCGGGTAGCGCAAGCGAAGACACCCAGCGTAGGCCTAAACCTCCAGCTTTAATGGGGAGGGAGGCCTGAAGCCACTGATGGTCTGTGAGGGCCAAATTAAAAATAGAGACAAAACCTTCACGAAGCAGCAGATCATATCTCTCCAGTAACGGGTGACCCACACACGGGCAACATCTCAAAGTGTGCAATAGCTTGGGTGAACTAAATGTGGTCCTGAGGAGCACTAAGGCATCGTGTTTAGCTATGGTCATCAATCTGGAAATTGCTAGCGAGAGTTCAGCACAACGAGACTCTAAGCAGGCCGAAAGAGCCTCTGCGGTACATAGTGGCGCTCCTAACAGGACAGCGCTCTCCGGTTTGGTTTGAGTGAAGCTACTCAGAGAAGCATGGCTATTCGCAAACGGTGAATGTGAAATAATTTCGCATTTTGTATGATTAAGCCGGAGGCCTAAAGAATCACACGCCTGTTCTATGAAACTTACGTCAGCTGCCACTGTGGGTGCATCGCCCCCCAGGGATAAGTCGTCCAAGTATCCTATCACCAGGTCCGAAGATAACTGTTCCAAGATCTGTTGTAATGGGAGACAAAACAAGAGTGGGCCCAAAGGGTCCCCCTGCTGTGGACCTACTTAAGAAGAAATGGAGAAATGGCTGAATTTTAGTTCCGTGGCAGAACCGTAGGCTAGATTGACAAACGGTAGTAACTCCGGAAGGATGTCTGCTAATGAGTTCAGCATGTGATCTCTGTACAAGCTATTAAATGCGTTAGCAAAGTCAAGTTTAACCAGTATCGAGCCATCCGGCATGTCCTCTAAAAAGCGCCTAACCGAGTGCACTGCAGCCTCCCCACCTCCGGGGGTTCCCACTCCTACCTGTTTACTACCAAAGAATGCTGAAGTCCGAGATAGGGCAAACTTGTTTGCGCACTTGGAGGCCAGCCTACGCCAATAGTAGCCAATTACAATTCGTTATTATTATTATTATTATTATTATTATTATTATTATTATTATTATTATTATTATTATTATTATTATTAATAATATTATTATTATTATTATTATTGTGCCTTCAGTTTAGATTTTTGATTATTATTATTATTATTATTATTATTATTATTATTATTATTATTATTATTATTATTATTGTTATTATTATTATTATTAATATTATTATTATTATTATTATTGCCTTCATTAGGTTGATGGATAGATTTATAGATGGATGAATGGATGGATAGGTGGGTGGATGGATTGATGGATGAATGGACCGACAGATGAACGGATAGATGGATAAATGGATAGATGAATGAATGGAGAGAAGTAGAGAGGGACGAAGCGAGGTATAAATGAATCCCTTCTTCTCTCCACCCATCCATCTATCTATCCATCCCTCCATTCCTCCAACCTTTCATCCATCCGTCCACTGACGCATCCCACTATTCATCCATCCCTTCATCCCATCATTCATCCATTCATTCATGAATCCATTAATCCATCCGTCCATTCATCCAGTCCTCAATCCATCCATCTACATTGTGATGTGATATGACTGGACGGAAGGACGGACGGACGGATGAATATAGTCTGGTGGTTGATCGTATGTTATAGGGGGCTGGCCTAGCGATGCTTGGCTTTGGGATCTGGATGAAGGTGGATCCGGAGTCTGTCACGAAATACCTGGCCTTTCTGACTGAAACAGATCCTCTCGTCTCCTACGTTGCCATCCTCTTCATCGCCATCGGGGCCTTCACCGTCTTCGTCGGTTTCGTCGGATTATGCGGTGCTTTCAACGAAAAGAAGCCGATGCTCATTCTGGTTAGAACAGCACACGTAGCTATTGCTTAGTGTGACTTAATCTATCCTACCAACGATTTATCAATCTATCCATCCATCCATCAATCAATCCATCCATCAATCCATCCATCCATCAACCCATCCATAAATCCATCCATAAATCCATCCATCCATGTATCCATCCATCAGTCCATCCATCAATCCATCCATCCATCCATCCATCCATCAATCTACCCATCCATCCATCCATCCATCCATCAATCCATCCATCCATCCATCAATCTACCCATCCATCCATCCATCAATCCATCCATCCATCCATCAATCCATCCATCCATCCATCGATCCACCCACCCACCCATCCATCCATCCATCCATCAATCCATCCATCAATCCCTCCTTGCTCTGAGCCTATGGACAATTATATGTATACGTGGCTTACATTGTGCGACTGCTTGGTCATCCCTAGTATTCCTGCATCCTCATTATCTTCATGGTCGCTGAATTGTCTGCAGTCGTTACTCTCATCGTCTACAGAAATAAGGTATGTACACTACAGGGACAGACAGATAGACAGACAGACAGACAGACAGACAGACAGACAGACCAGAGCAGACACATGTACGTACATATCTTAAATGTTAACATGTGTCTTAAGAGAGGCATAAGTAGGCAGAATACAAACTCAGGTCTTGGAACAGTTGTAGGTAGGCTGAACATTAACCCGGGTCTTTTCACAGTTGCCTCTGATTAGTTTCAAGAGGAGCTAATCAGGGCGGCATCTACGCTAGCCTAAAAGATATTAAATGTTATTACGAACAGAAAGTTCGGTTTGCAATTGTAATTGTAATTTGAGGTTTGTAAAGCGCCTCGTAGAGGATAAACTCAACAGCGATGCTTCCGACCCGAATAAAGTAAAATCACTGTTAAACAGTACAAGCGGCGTCCCGATGACTAGGGAGTCAACAGTCAGTTGGCTACCGCAGGCATGCAGAGCCAAACCAACAGATTCCCACACAGAGTTGAAAGATGATTACACTATGTTGAGTTTGCATCGAGTATGAGGGGCAACGTCAGGCACGCGGGCGTCTTTCCTTTTCCCACGCTTGTAGGTGGATGTCAGTGTTAAACGTGAGAGTTAGGAATAGGGTTTAGCGGCGTATTTCCCATTCCTACTGTATCTATCCTAAGACTAACCCTAACACTAACCCTAACCATTGACATCCTTATACTGGACATCCTCGTACTAGAGTGGGCATCGGAAAAACGCGGCCCGCGGGTCACAGTGCCTCGCCGTCCAGCAGTCTCTCGCAGCTTCAGAAAGACTCAGAGTCCATACGTCTCTCCAGCCGGCCGGTCTGTGCAGAACAGGCATTCGATTGGTCGTAGAACCTCTCCGTGGTTGACGGTCGATGCCACGTTAGAGACCATCCTCGCCCTTCAATTGTTATTAATTAACCTGGACCTGGGATACTTGTAGGTTGATGAGACTCTGCGAGAGGAGCACTTGAAGAAAATGCTCGGCAACGATCAACTCTTTAAAGACGCCACTGAATCCATCTGGAATCACGTCCAGTCCACGGTAATACATTACATTACATCAAACTGCATCAAACTACGTTCCCTCCATCCCCACGCTTCTCTCCTTTCCCTTCCCCTCCACTTCCTTCCTCTCCCTTCCGTCTCTTCCTTCCCTCCTTCAACACAACAGATCATAATATAACATTTAATTGAATTTAACAATTAAAACGTCACAGTAAAAGTCACACTGAGCGACTTCACTATTTAACACCGGATCTGTATTCTTTCAGCTGGACTGCTGTGGAATATTCGGTTTCTCTGACTATCGGAACTCAACATGGTGGAACTCAGTCAAGGTTCGATTAAACACATTTTAGGAAGAGCGGCAGTACAGTGACTAACGGTTGGCCGACAGAACAGCATGTAACAAAATAGCATGTGACATAAATAGCATATGACATAAATAGCATGTGACAAATATATTCATGACATTAATAGCCTAGGACATAAATAGCATGCGACATAAATAGCATACGACATAAATAGCATACGATATAAATAGCGATATAAATAGCGTGTGACATAGCATACGACATAGAAAGCATGTGACATGAATAGCATGTGACATGAATAGCATATGACATAAATAGCATGTGATAAATATAACGCATGACATTAATAGACTAGGACATAAATAGCTTGCGACATAAATAGCATACGACATAAATAGCATACGATATAAATAGCATGTGACATAGCATGTGACATGAATAGCATGTGACATGAATAGCATGTGATATGAATAGCATGTGACATGAATAGCATGTGACATGAATAGCATGTGATATGAATAGCATGTGACATGAATAGCATGTGACATGAATAGCATGCGGACAAACTAGCATGTGACAAAAGTCGTTTTGCCGGTTTTGATACAGTCAAAATCGCTGCGCTTTTTCTGAACATGGAGATCTGCTGGTCCCTCTTTCTCGTTCCTCAACACGAGCAGACCATGCAGTCTCGAGCTTTTGTCCATCTTCCTGGAACACTTTCTTCGTACAGACGTACTGCTGGCATTGGCTCAACTCGTTATTTTTTCTTCCTAATTTACTTACCTTAATTTACATTACCTGACCTGAAGTTGCATAAACTCATGTCACCTTGTCTTATCCAAACCTTACACTACCTTATCACCTTACCGTTATCGAATGTCCTCTAGATCGCTGTTTGCCTGTACTCGGAATTGAGCAGTTAGGTAGTGTCTAGCTATTTCGAATCAGTCTTTGTTGCCAGTTGTTCGGAGCCAGAAAGAAATACTGCGTGCATTGTAAATGTGACATTTATAAAGCGCCGCTTACCGACATTCGTGATAATCAACTGCTGTTCAGAGTCATGTCCGTTGTCTTTGTTGCCAGTTGTTCGGAGCAATAGCAGTCTGTTGTCTCTGCCTGTTGCTAAGCCGAGAGTCATCGACCAAGGAAGACCATTAAACGATTGTCGATTACTACCTTGCTTACCTCTACAGAATTACCTTTCTTATGCAAACCGTGTTAATCATATTTTTGTCTCACTAACCAGCGATACCTTCTTGTCACCGAGCTAAGAAAACAGGGCCTACATATCTCGAAGCTGGACACCAGCTTTCAAACGATCATTCAAGATTCGTGTATGCACGAACCACGTTTGCTGGATTTCTTACTTCTCCTGATGCTGCCTTATAAGGCTGCTGTTAAAAAGGCCCCAGATTGCAAACATGCGAGAGAAGCTACATACCACTGCAAGAGAGTTGACTGCTCGAGCGGACAGGAAGCTTTCCCAGAAATCGCATTTTCCCGGGCACTGCCATATTGTTCATCAGCTCTTGCCACCTCTTCGTGGGGACAACTACTCGTTTCGCAAAGCAGGACACTCTTTCATGTTACCTAGTGTTAAATTTAAACTGCTTTAAAGTAGTTTTATGAATTCATGTAACTTTAGTTATATTTAGTTGTGTATGTCCGTGTATTATACCTACCCGTGTTGTAAATTAGTTTACATGTGTGTATACGTTCTATACAATGTAACGCATGTGCGCTTGTCTGATGTAAGTAAAGGCACTTACTTACCTTAATATACCTCACCTCACTTTAACCTACTTACCTTAACATAATTTAATCCCATCTCGACTCACTTCACCTCACATCACCTTACTCTGTCCACCTTTGGCTTACTCATTGTAGCTTACTTTACCTAATAATAATTTACCTCATCTCTATTCACCACACCTTACCTGACCCTATCCTACTTTACCTTACCTTACCTCACCTTACCTTACCTTACCGTATCCTGCCTTACCTTACCTTACTGTCTTTGTGTGGTCAGATTGAACGGAACCTGTCGGTGGGTGAGACCGCGGTGCCTAATTCCTGCTGCGTTTTAGCAGAAGAGGGAAGAGGCTCCTCCTCCTTTTCTGAGCTGAAGAATGGCGCTGAGTGCCGGAAGGATGCCATGAATGAAGTCAAGACCAGCGAATACCTTCACGTCGATGTGAGAAATGCCCGTTATACTCTCCATATTATTATTATTATTATTTTAAAATTTTTACTACTACTACGACTACTACTACTACTACTACTACTACTACTGTTATTATTATTATTATTATTTTATATATATATATATATTGTTGTTGTTGTTTTCACGATCATGATATTTTCCCGAGGGACATATCATCCCTGATGAACAGAAACTTATCACAGAGCTCGAAATACACCTGGAGCTAACATCTTATTATTATTATTATTGTTATTATTATTATTATTATTATTATTATTATTATTATTATTATTATTATTATTATTATTATAACGATGATGATGACGTCGTTGATTGTAAATTTAAAATTTAATTGCAATTATAAAACGTTAATAGCGCATAGTAGGTAGAGAGTTCCTTCTGCGGTGCTCTACAGTTTCAATTGTCAGTGCCAGTGTCAACAGATTCACGCCATAAATACGATTTAATGTATTCTTAAGAAATGCTAATATTTGCCTCAACCAATGAAGATGCCGACGACGATGATGATACTATCGCTGTTATTGATGATGATGACGATGATTACGTTGCTATTGCTGTTGTTGATTATGTAATTGTAATGATTTTAATCAGAAAGTAGTAGAGCGCAGCTACAAGAGAAACTGACCAGAGTGTTAGTCTGTGCTAGTCTAAATGATGTTGAAGTTCATCAACAAGAAAGTCCATCAGTGAGCATACAATGCTCAGATAACTGGAAATGACATCAGTGGAGAGCTCCCACACACACGTAAAACCCAACCAACGGATTCCAATCCAAGAAGACATGTTCAGAGTTCAATGACCGCCTGGAATCACGGATGAAGAACGACCACAGACGATGATGTTGTTGTTGATTTATTGTTGATGTTGTTGTTGTTGATGATGATGATGATGATGATGATGATGATGATGATGATGACGTGTTCTCGTTGTTGCTAGGGATGCCTGAAGGCTGTTCTAGGTTGGATAAAGGTTCATACGCTGGCAATGGTCATTCTCGCTGTCGGTATCTTTGCTTTTGAGGTGAGCTTCTGTGGCTTACACTGGCTTCCATGCGATCCAAGGTGATAAGTGACACAGGGAACGACCAGGGACAAGAAAATAAAATTGAAAAACGAAATATGAGAAACGTTTGGCACTAAATTAAGTGCCTTGATACACGCATACAAGAAATGTAACAACAAAGTAAGATAAGGCAAGATGAAGTAAGGTTAGGAAAGGTAAGGTAAGGTAACGTTCTATGAGAAAATCTCAAGGGCCCATAGCGCTACTTAAAGCATCCACGAGCTGTTACATAGTTTCTCACAGAACGTTTTAGAATGAAGGCCAGAACTTGAACGGCATGTAGAAAATTAGTAACAATGGCCCAAAGAAAATAACGGGAGAGTTCGATTGCGTATGACAGAATGGAGCGTTTGTAACAGTTACAGTATATCGTATCTTGATACGTGCATTCATACATACTTACTTTCACACTTATAGGCAGACAGACAGATAGTGGACAGACGGACAAGCACAGACAGATATATACAGACAGACGGACAGATAGACAGACAGACGGATAGAGCCAGAAAGAAACAGTGCGTGCAATGAAAATGCGAAATTTATAAAGCGCCGCTCACCGACGTCCAGTGATAATCAATTGCTCTTCAGTCATTTTCGTTGTCTTTGTTGCCAGTTGTTCGGAGCAATAGCAGCCTGTTTTCTCTGCCTGTTGCTAAACCGAGAGTCATCGACCAAGGAAGACCATTAAACGATTGTCGATTACTTCCTTACTTGCTTCTATCATGTATCGATCTGTGTCAATCAATTGATTGATCGATGGTCTTTCTTCTGATCGGTGTTGCGCCAAGAGACTGTGTTCAATTTTAAGAGATTGTTTTTTCTACACTATGAAACTGTCTTATGTGTGCTTGAAGTTGTAACGGATTTCTAAACTGAATGTCACTGAAAACCTCTGTCGATATGCATGCGTGTAGGTATAGAACCAAAGCAGCAGGTATGGTCAGAGGTAGAGTCAAGGAGATATAGATAGAGAGCGATAAACTGGTAGTTAGGCAGAGATACAGATAAAAGAAAGAAAACAAAGAAAACACAGGCAGGCAGGCAGGCAGGCAGAGAGAGAGAGAGAGGAGACATTCGGACGGAAGGAGAGACAAACAGAGCGTGAAATAAACATAACGAAAGATACAGTCAAACACACATACATAGAGAGAGAGAGAGAGAAAGAGAGAGAGAGAGAGAAGCAAAGTGGAAAGTGGGGCACAGTAGCCGAAAGGTTAGAGCGCTGGGCTTGTAACGTGTGTATATCTAAATATAATTATGTAGGTATTTATGTTTATATGTATATATGTATGTATATATGTATATATATGTGTATATGTCTATATATATGTATACATCTATATATATATGTATGTATGCATGTATGGACATATATATGTATTATGTATGCGTATATATATGAATGTATGCACGTATGTATGACAACATTTTATATAGCGCTTTATGTGGTTAGTACCTCTCTATAATATAAAGACACGTGAAAACCCGACAAGTATAATGCTATTAGGAAATGCAATGTTGATGAATTGATTTTATTTTCAACTTAAAGGAAATGTTGTTCAAGAGAACAGGCCTCTCAGAGTAGCACTTTAAAACAGTGTTTAATTATAACTACATGCTCTGACATGTATATATATATTATGTATGTATGTTTATTTATGTATGTGTATATGTATTCTGAAGTTCGATCTCCAATGTGGTAATTGTTAACTTAAGAGAGGGAGGGAGAGAGGGAGAGAGAAGCAAAGTGGGAAACTGTAGCCGAAAGGTTTTAAAAATTTAAGTTAACAATTACATACATTATTTATTATTTTTCATTACTTATTAGGCCTTAGGTCAAAACGAGATATTTTATTGTAATACATGGAGTCAAAAACAATGTTTATTTTTAGTTTTGTTAGTTTTTAAAGAATTTGCCGTGTTTCCAACAACTGCCGCCTTTGAGTTTTCGCCGCAGTTTTTGTCGGTCATTACTTGTTTTTACCGGTTTTTCCCACAATCCGGCAAAACTGCATTTGCCGTGGCAGTTTGCCGACTCTGTTTCAATATCGTTCATAGATCGATGCAGAGTATTCTCATAGTCATAAGTAAAAGTCAAAAGTAAATAAGTAAATATATAGCGCCAGAGTAGTTCTGCAAATGATCGTTTCGAGGGGTGCTTGTCGTCAAGAGGACGTCGTTTACCGTTGACATGACGACGCCGTCTTTTGTTGTCATGGTGACGTCCGGTGAAGTCACTGGACAATGAGGAAAGGAGCCTCTGAGAAGAGGCAGCGCTGTTGGCAAGGAAGGGCCATCTCGATACGCATCTCGTCCAGCCGGGCCCCTTGGGCGGCCCTAAGACACGCGGTGACGTCTGCCGTGTAAATCTTGGGCTGGGCGCCTGGGTCCAGATGTTCGACGGCCGACATCTCGCCGACGACGAAACTTCCGGGCCCGTGGCAGACGACCGGAAATGGCGGTCGTGTAACCGGATATAGGTCGACGAGGGCCAGCATGGCGCTGAGCGAGCTCGGCAGGCCACGGATCGGGAAAGTCGTCATCGTTCGAGACGGATGAACTTCAACGGCGGCTGTTTTCAAAAAGACACTGTATGCTAACCATGTATTTATGTATACATTCTGTGTAAATACTTACATACATATATACATGCATGTACATGCATACATACATACATCAGCAGCAGCATCATCATCAGCATCTGTCGAGGTCTTTCATCATCGTCACCATCATCGCTATCATCGTCACCATCATTGCAATTATCATCATCATAGTCATCGTCATCGTAAGCGTCATCATTTTCATCGCCAGTACTATCATCGTCATCATAATTATCACCGTATGTTGTCACCATAATCGAAGCGTGAACTGTGAATCTGGACCTGATCGTAGCTTAACTGGTTCCATCTGTCGAGGTCTTTCGACGTCCAGTGAACTGACTCTCATGTCGTCGTCTGCGTTCGCCAACGAGCGTCCCCTACTGATGGGTACTAAAATACAGAAAGCAGCAGACCCAACCTCTATCTAATTACTTTAGCTCAGTGTTAATCATGGGCTTTGGACATCCTTGAAAGGTGCTACATAGATGTTCAAATCAATGACGGACTAGCTGTAGGCGTGGGGGGTGGCTCACCCCCAGCGCCCATCTTCGTTATATGCCGGCGCCCCTCAGACCAGACCCCTGCATGGTGTGGCGTGCTCTTGCCCCTCCACGCTAGCAATCCGGGAGCCGCCACTGGTTCAAGTGCTTTCATGCGCAGTCATCTTCTCTATCAAAGGGCTACATGTTAAAATCTATATTTAGCGTGTTGAAAGAATTGGGGAAAAACAAGATAATGATATTATAGTCCGTAATTTAACATTAACATTTGTAAATGTTTCATCTGCAAATTTTCACACAAACTTTATTTATTTAAAGTTGTTGTTATGCGCGCAAAGTCAGTAGGTCTGAATCTAAAACGCGGATGAATGTTCGCTAGGGGCCAAGACGAAGTCGTACAAAGCCTAGAGGAAAACAGGGGGTTTAAACGAGTGACTGAAATGATGATAGCGAGTTGGCAAATCTGTGGTAGAGATTCCAAATAAGAGAGGCGCAGAAACTACAATCTATATTTCGCAAATTGCGCAGGGTCGAGGCCATACGGTCTCTATGTAAATCTATTTACATTTTCGTTGACTTCCTTCCGAATCAATTTAAAAAAACTGATACTATCGTTATCATAAGCTCGAGATTTCTACAGGCTAAGTCGCGGGAACCAGCCTATTCACAGAGGTTCTAGTTGACGCCAGCATGTGAAGACGTCCAAACCATGAAGTTTATACCACATTTGTCACTTCACTGAGTACTCCAGCGGAGTAGAATAGGCGACTTACCTCTTTGAGAAAGTAGTTCGGCCATTCTTCGTCTCCTGGAGGTCAGCGGACCTATAAAAATTTAAGAGTTTAGACGTGTTCGAAAAGTAATCCTAAAATTTCTCTAGTTTCAGTAGTTGTTTGAGTTTCTCGATTTCCTGCTATTAGCCAAATAGGACTTCAGGGTAAATTAATGTCAGCTGGAATTTGGGCATATGGTCTCTCTGCCTAACATTCCTCTTTCACAGATCTTATCCTGACACTCCTTCTTCCTCTTATCTCTCTCTCTCTCTCTCTCTCTCTCTCTCTCTCTCTCTCTCTCTCTCTCTCTCTGCCCCAATCCCTAAACACCACCCACCGTAGCTGTCATGCTCCCTCCGCCTGACTTTTGGATCTTGACCTACAGCCGAACCCAGTTGCCTATCGATTTTGTTTTGACTGAGAACCTGTGAATAAGCAGGTCCTCGTGATGTGGCTTTCGTTAGGCGCTTTAAGAAATCTCGGAATTACGATTACGATATCTGCCTCTGCTATCTGCCTGGCAGCAGAGAGAATGTGTGTCGGCTTTCTTTAAAGAGTACTACTAGCCCAGCAAATGAACAGCTATGTAACAGCAGCAGCGTAGGCCCTATGCCTGTCTGTATAACCACCGTAGCCCTAAGAAAGACGGTGAACCTATCCCTCCTTTACCTACGCTTTGAACAGGCACTCCTTCGGCTATCCACAACGACCACCCTTTTACTTTAATTAAAGTACTCACATGATGTTAGGAAGCCGACATACAAGTAACAAAAAAGCATTTTAAGCTCTGCTGTTTAGTTTTAGAATTCTGTTGCAGAAATCACTTACATGTACCTGCAAAATTTGCGATTAAAAATGGCACGGACCAAAAAATTAGTCTTTCAAGATGAGTGGAGAGAGTAGTTCCTCAGTTTAACGACAGCTTATGGCATCAAAGGCCGTTGCCGTCGCCCTCCTACTTTATCCAGGCTTGGGACTGGCACTACCCCCAAACAAGGCTGTGGCGGAGTTGAGTGGAGAAAAATACAATGTAGGCCTATATATTGTCTGTACAGGTTGCACTCTCAAAGGCCCGGTAAATTGCATTACACAAAAAGTGGTACCCATTGCAAAGTTGGTTGCCCACCTCTGGTCTAAAGTTTTGAGCGAAAGTTGCTCAGACAAGACGATTTTTCCAACTCACTCGTTGGTATGATCTTGGAAATGCTGGCTTCAGGTCCTCCATTCGGAAAATCGACGAGCCTGTCGTTCCCAGCTCGAAGAATGAATTCTCTGAACCCAAACGAGTCCACGTCTGGCCGTTCAGTGGATGAGCCAGATGGCAGGACATTACGCTGGCCTGGCTGAGCGGACTGAACCATGAAGTCTTGCCCGACGATCAGCAGAACCGCCAAGAAGGCACCGGACCATCTACGAGCCATCGTTGAAGACGAATTCGCAACTGTAGGAAAATTCTAGAAGGTTCTACAGCAGCTGCAGTTTGTACGTTTAGTGCCAAAACAGCGTTGGTATTTATAGGAAAAGAAAAGTCCAGATATTACTGTTACGAAGGCAAATTTAAATTAACTTTACAGGTGGAGACGCAAGCGGCTTCATCGTCTGAAGAGGAAATTTAGACGTTTTTAATATCCTGTATGCAACTTAATAAAACAAAAACAAATTATGAATTGGTCGCGATTTCTGTCGAAGACGTTTCGAATACAGAAAATCACATCAAGACTTATTGCAATCTGAATTGTTAGTTCTGTTTTGGTTCCGGCGCTATTTGCTTTTTTAAAGAAAACAAGCCGCACAGTTACAAGAAAATGCAAAGCACTTCACAAAATAAAGTTCCGATAATGAAGACAAAACTAGACTACATATTGGTTCCTCTTTATCCATAACAATACTGTGTAAGTCTAAACGCAAATGTAAATAGACTTGTTATACACAACCACACATACTGTCCACAAAGCTTCGTCCTCTTTATCCAAAATCATGCAGCATTAATCCAAATGAATCGGTGGAATAGTCATAGTTATTTGTTTTATATCGTATAGTATTGCAGTTGAAGCCGCTGGTGTTAATTAAACAATTTGTACATCTGTGTGGGTTTGTCGTTTATATAAATAGAATTGATTACGTAGGTATGTTAAAGCCTAAACGTAAAACTGCTTTAGTTTTGATTTATAGCGACGCGTAGTTGATTTCCATTCTACTGGACTTGACTCCAACTTCTTCAACGGATAACGAGTTCTAAGAATTGGAACTTTTCATTCTCTACTGCTCTTGTTGCTTTACGCCTTTAAAAATATTGATACAAATTTACATACATAAAAGCATATACATATACATGCATACATGCATGTATGCATGCATACATACATACATACATACATGCATACATACATGCATGCATACATATATATATGCAAAAGCTCCAACCACGACCGTTGCGGCTAGCGACACGTTTTGGTCATTATTTTCTCCAATGGAACTTAGCTATGTGTAAAAAGTCCGAGCTGATGAAATTCGTTCCAGCCATAGACGCATATTTTCTTGAATCTCAAATAAGTCTGCGTAAGAGACAAGTAATTTGTTATAAGAAAGGAAATTAACTCTCTTCTAAACTATTACTCGAAATTAAATTAAGTTTCTCCAATTCCATCTCAATTATATAATCCTGGCCAGCTTAGTTTTTCGGACAAGAAACCAGTGAAATTAATATCCAATTGCAATACGTTGAAGGTGAACCGCAAAATTAAGAGGGCGGTATTCTTAAGAGCCCTCCTAATAAGCAACATTCATCGCCATAGCATGTATTGTATCGTTGTATGGTAATATAACGGTTAATTTATGAGTCGCCTGTCTAGTATCGATTCGGCGCTTAGACTCTTAGAAGTATCGCTTCTATTCTTTCGCTTTAAATACCCTCGCGTAATTTTTGCTAATACTTAAGTCAGGTTCAGTTAAAGATGATATCAACTATATATGGTTCGCTCACTGACTTCAGTTGCTGACGCTGAGGCATCAGTTTGATTTGGTTTTTCCTCCACTGAACAAGGCATCCATTACCACTGCCACTAATTGAAGCCCATTTCAATGATTGGGCTAGAATAGTAAGACGAACGTGTCGATCTTTCAAAACTCTAGCAGCACCGCTTAGACTACTGTATACGCTTCGCAAGTGCTTAAACGTGCTACAGATAGCAAGTGGTGACTTTTTCTAGTTTCTTAACATTGTTTGATTAGAGAAGATCTTCTTGTTGTTAATGACCTTAACACTAGGCCTTGTTCTTAATGACTTTAACATTGTTTTGTTCCGCACAGGCAGCTCTTTTACGATACTCTTTTAAAGCCATATGACAATTTAGGCTAGATAATTAACTAATTGACTGACTAACATGATGTTATCATTGCTGCCTGGAAGCGTTGTCATGGTCGGCCTACTCAATCCGAAATAAGTTGCCTAATGAACATGCACTTGCGCTTCTTGACATGTTTTTCCAACCATTGTTAATCGTGAATTTGCAGTGTCCGATCATAACCGCATCTGAGTTGTTTAATGCACTGTGAGCATCAATGCTTACGGCAATGATTCTTGTAGTCGGAAATCAATGTATAAGTTACAAGGTCAATTCGCCTACTAGGTAACGATCAATAGCCGCGATACGGCGGGTGCAGTATCATGCCATTTCATATACTGAGTTTTAAGCAATACAACATTCAAACGTTTCTTCTTGCAAGGGGGAACCAGATACCATCGTACTCGAGAGATAACCGGTTTGCTAGATGAGGAAATACTTTCAAAATCATATCTAATTGAATCTGAGAACTTTTGTGTCGTCACAGTTATTGCTGAAAGCATCAGTGGATGGTCACTGCCAAGCAAAATCAGAGTACATGCCAAATTTCAGGGTTAGTGTGGTCTAAAGCCTAGACAGAAATCCAAACATACACGGAAACAGCTTACGGGAGTCCAGGAAGAGATGAGTTTCAAGGCGAGGTATGAAAGCCAACACAGCCTCGGCTGAACCATAGCACAATCACTAAGTAATCTGTAACATATGCATCAAAATGTTGTCATGTAGTGACCTGTAGTTCAAAAGGACAAGCTTTGGCACTGTGCTCTGGAGAAACCTTTAACTTGAACAATTAACTCTTTCTGTTGCAATTTCTAACTTCTATAACAGACTGTTGTCATTTAGTAACTGGTATTCTAAAATAATTTTTCCGCGGGTACCTGTTTCTTAAGTAAAAAACATTGTTCTATAGAAATTTGTACTTAAATAAAAATAATTGTTATAGTAGTCACTTGAATAGTAATCTGTTGTCCAGTGGTAACTTATATAATGAACTGTTGTTCCGTAATTAATAAACAATGGTTTTGGAGTAACTTTTAACTTAATTAATAAACTATTGTCTACAGTAAATTGTAGTAATTCATTAATAATAAACTTTTTGTTCTGTAGTAACTTGCTACTTAAATATAAAACTATGGATCTTTGATGCGTGCATATGGGTCTTCTTTGCACTAGGACCCAACATCCTGGTAGTCGGAAGAGTCGGAGTTTTCAGCATCATCCTGAGCAAAGGAGACGGGTCGTGAAAGACTTCTTGGTCTTGCTGCACCACTTCCGTCCCCCAAAGAAGCGACTGATGTGGCTTGATAGACCATCAGAGTCCCATCCTGGAAACCGACATACAGATGACCACTGGTTTCGTTCAAGTGCGCTCGGGTTGGCGCGTGTATTCCTTGTTCAAAGGCAACCACGACGCGGCGACTGTCCAGTGTAGGCTTCGCAACGATAATCCGATGGCGACCTCTTTCGACGACCAACACCTGTTTGCGGGAGTCGATGCACAGGCGGATGGGATTCAGCAGATGGATTGACTTCGTACCGGGGCATTTGCCGCCGCTGTATATATCGACGATGCTGACTCCTTCGCTCGCCTGATCGGCGTCCCACTTCCCGTGGCAGACAAGTAAACGACCAAAATCCATTTGAATGGCGTGTCGTGGTCCCTCTGCCTCACAGCCAAAGCTGATGTCGTGTATCAACTCTCCCTCTGCGGAGTACTTGCATATCTTGCCTTCGCTCGTGCAGCACACGATCAAGTCTCCGTCTTCAGTGACCGACAACCCTGATGGCTCTCCTGCCTCCACCTGCCAAGACAGACTCACGGTCCTGGAGTCTAAACTGATGCGGAGGATCTTGCATTCGCTCCATTCGCTCACAAAGAGGCAGCTGTTTTTGGCGCACGACGCAATATCTAGCAATCCATTCGGCTTTTCACCGTATGCCACAGACTTGACCCTCAGATTTCTCAGAGGGTTAAACTTCGATTTCCTGTCGCTGGTTTGAATTGATTTGCCTCGTTTGAAAAGAGATACGCTGAACGTCTCAATGTGAGTAGAACTTTCGCGAGAAAGAAAGATTTCGTCCTTGTAGACCGCGATTCCTGTCACTTGTTGTTTTCCTTTGATGATGTTTATCGCTTTCGGACGACGCATGTAACCCATGATATCTACAACGATATACACTTACACACATTCGCAAACACACATGCATGCATGCACATGTATGCATAGGCCTACATGCATGCTGTGACACACCTGCATACATACGAACATGTATGCACCCATAGATGCATACGTGCATGCATACGTACGTAAATACATACATCCAGCTATTTTTTTTCTTCCTTGTCGCCTTTATGATAAGTTGGTGCTGTATTCGAGATGTAGCTCGCTTTGTTCTGCTTCTTCTAGTTATAGATTTGATGTCTTCAAAATTTCATTAGTGACCTTTTTCAGCTAGGATGCAGATCAAAGTTGCAGTCCTTGTACGCATGGCATGGTGGTACGGTGGTCTATGAGTAATGCGTTTGGTCAGTGATCATGCGGTTGCGAGTTCGACTCTGTGTAACGACCTTGGGCAAGTTGTTTGCGCACACGTGCCTCTGACACCAAGCATTATTATTTTGTACGGCATAAGATGGGAAGAAGAAAGTGTGTCCTGCACTGCACTGGCCCGGTATCCAGTACCTTGGGATTCGTCCATTGCCGACTCAATGGCTTAAAGATAAGAGATGTGGGATATGGGATACTTTACTTACTTTTACTTATACAATGCTCTTAATATTCTAGCGCGGAGCTACCTTGCTGATTTGTGCATTCTACTCACAAGTAATCCCACCAAGACGAACTTATGATCGGCTTTCTCTGACCAGCTGTTTGTACCAACTTACCAAAAAAACTTGTTTTCTCTGCGCCGTTTCTCACACTGATCCTCATCTATGGAATCACTACTACTAGCTTTGGTGGACCCTTCTGTTTCTCTTGTCTCATTTAGCCAACAACTGAACATTTATCTCAACCCAGCTATCTGCGCTTTTGAGGTGAAGTCATAATTTTGATCGATATAAATATATGATTAATGTTAATAATTAATAATTCATTATATCTGTAATCAATTGAAGGCAGAATAGTACTCGATACTCGACAGCATGTTCTTACTTTTAGCACTTCGTTTTATAAAGTACTCTCGAAAGAATCTCTCCAAGTACTCGAAGTTGGGTCTTCTGAACGGGTCCTTGGTCCAGCAACCCTGCATGATGGTCATCAGTTTCTTGTCTGGGTGTTGAAAGTTACGTCCGGCCGGACAAGGCACATCGTATGAATCAAGAATGCAGGTCATCAGCTCACTATCACACATACCTACAAAAGTCACTTCTTTAATATCATTCAAGTATAAACTTTAGGCTTACTTCTGGTTACCCGATATCAACCGAGTTTCTCAAAGGAGAAACGATTTCTGACTAAGGTTTCACTTGAAGCGACATTTGAATATGTTTATTACGAAAATTGTTAGCGCACTGAGTTAATTAATTAATTAATATTATTCATTATTAACTCCTATAGCGCCGGTGTCTAACGCACAAGGCATCAAGCGATGGCGCACCAAAGCCAAAAGGTCGATCCACAAGACAGAGAGACAGCTCATGGCGGGAAAGCAATTTGATAAAGATAAGTCTTAAGCTGAAAAATATATGACATTGCGACTGTACAGAATGAATTGATACAGAAAGGTATTTTAAAAATCTAAAAAAAAACCAAAAAAAAACCTGTTCACTAAGAACAGTTCTAGTATAAGTATGACCAGTAAAAGGCAATCAGACGATCTGGTTGAATAATTATTAGTTTGACGAATGAGGATAGATTTTAAGTATTGTCTTTGCCTAAAGTTTAATGTTTTTTAAACTGCAGGATCCAGTTTGAAAGAAATCCTTTGCTGAACGGGAATTCAATGTAACACCGCTCTAATTGACTTCTGCAACGCCTACATTCATATATAACAGAGGTAAACCAAGGCTTTTAAGAGCAAGTATAAGCAGATTGCTCACAAAGAAAAGACCACAGCTTTATTTTGAAGGGCACATATGTTTAGTTGACCAATATCCAGATTCTGAAGTCTGAGTCTAACTGGTCTAGGATTTGTTTCGATATTGCCAGCCAAAAGAAGCAAGAGAAGCAGATATAAAGACAACACATGACGTGTATCCAAAGATGTTTGGAATGAATTTACATTCAAACCAAGACGGAAAATATGTTACTGGTATCATATAGCAGCAGAAAATATGACTAAATAAAAAAAATCAGCACTGGAACTCAAGATGAATTGTCTTGAGCCAATGGTCTAGACCATAATGATTCATGTGTAAATCCAGCAACAGACCTGTCTCTGTCAGATTTGGGCAGGAGCAGTAACAAGAACAAAATACAGGAAAAAGCGAGCAGCGTAATGAAGTAGACGATCAGTGACACAGAAACTGAAAACACAAGGAAATCAGGCACAGCAGAAAAAGACGTGTCCTAACTAGAACAGAACAGTTCTTCAGTTGATGTGCAATTCATTAACGCAGATAAATAAGACTGCCAGCCAGTATTAGGATGGACCTAAAACAGCAAAATTAAGAGATTATGGTTGAGATTCTGCTGTGCCAGACGGAACATGTAACACAGAAAGCAGCCGACGTCCGTGCACAACGACACGAAGAAAGAATTGATTAAAACTTAAATGGCAGCGAAAAACGACACAAAATAGTCAGAAAATAAAATCTTAAGACCAGAATCGGTAATTTAACAGTTTAAAACGACAAAATTTATATTAAAAAATGCGACAAGATATTTAAGAGCAGTACATCCGATAGACTGCATCCTTGTGTCCCTAAAATCACACATAAATATGAAACAGTTGCGCACCTACTTAGTTTCGCATTCTGGTTGACTTTGCATGAGTTAAAAACTTGGTGCCTTGTGTATTATGATAACGTCGCTAAATAAGTCAATTGATCAGATTAATGATTTTGACTATGGTTTCACTTTTATGCATTAGATAACCGCGTTAGAAGCTGCTAACAATATTTATAATCATGATGGTATAGTAGTCTAGAGTTTGTGCCTTGATACGGTTCCCCGCCGTAGGTGTCCATTTGGAAGATGAGAATTCCAAAGGACCAGACATCACTTTTGACGGACCATCTCTGTGATTCGATCACCTCCGGCGCCCTCGTCTTAACTGGACTTTCGAGCAATTCGTCTGAAATGTTCAACATAAGAAATAAAGCGAATGAAAAACAACTCAAAACTCTGCTTCGTAAGATCGCACCTGAAAAAGTAGATTAGGGCAACACAACCTCAATTTTTTTAAAGAATTGGTATCAACGATGTACATACACAGATAATAAATACTTGTATACATGTATGTACGTATGTGTGTACGCCCTACGCCTAATTATGTATGTAGGTATATATATATATATATATATATATATATATATATATATATATATATATATATATATATATATATATATATATATATATATATATATATATATATATATATATATATATATATATATATATATATATATATATATATATATATATATATATATATATATATGTATGCATGCATGTAGGTGTAATGACGTGAGTAGGTCATCCAACTGAGAACCAGTATGATTGAGAGCGAAATAAAATTAGTGAAACAAAAGATATACAGGAAATGACAAACACACAAAACTTAAGAAATGAAACTCAGTAGTCAGTCAGCGTTGGGCAGATGCTTCTCATAGTCTTGTAACGGCCGGGCACCTGATGAGTTCTTTTCTCACTAAGGCGAAGATTTTGGCCGAGTAAAGTATGTACAGTAAATGCATGTGGCAATTTTAGACTTTGTGTAAGTGCAGTGCGTAACGATGGCCTGTTCGTTAAGAACGCTTGGTCTGAAGTCAAAAGGTTGAGGGTTCGCGCCTGTTGTTGAATGCATTCCGTGAAGCGACCATGGGCAAGTTTTTTGCACACACGTGCCTCTGTCACCAAGAAGTATAATTTGGTACTAGCGTAAGCTGGGAAGTAAATGGCAAGTCTTGTGATGTACTGGCCCCGTGTATGGGACCTTGGTATTCGTCCACTGCCAGTTCAAGTGCCGAATAGCGGGAAATATACTCCACCTTTATCTTCCGCTTCGGATATGGGAGCTTTAAAGTTTAACTGTATCAGTGAGTCAGTGTTATGTCAACGGTCAGCTCACAAGCAAGCAGTGCAGTGCTGGACGTCAAATGAACATCACCATCATCATCATCATCATCATCATCATCATCATCATCATCATCATCATCATCATCACCATCATCATCAAATTGTTCCCTCTTCATACATACCGATCTACCATCCGTTCTTCCGCTATGTCAGTATGTATACATAAATGTAATATCCACACTACGCCGCAGTGGGATTACAGCTTTAGCACCATGAACAGTCTAAAGCAAAAGCTTACAGACGTCTGTGAAAGTCGTCGCCTGCTGTTGATTTTTTCCACCGAGCATTCGAGCCATCTCAAAGTTGGTCAACTTGACTGCGTTGTTATCTCCGACAAGAATCGATTTGATCGCCAAATATCGATGAATGCAATGGAGCGTCTCCAGATAATGCATTGCGCCGGCTACCTAAAAAAAACCGGAGAGGCAGAATCTCAATTACTAAAGATGCATATTAATATATGAATATAAAACCTTAAGATAAATTTCCTCTACCAGCTGTTTGACCCATCCCACCAATGAACGACTTATGGTTTCCGTGCCTTCTCACATGATGGTCCACATCTAACGAATTCACTATCATTGGCTCTACGGAACCCATCTTTTTCTCTTTTCTCAGTTGTCAATCAAATGAAGACTTTTTCAGCTAATCGCGCTTTTGAGATGAATTCTTTAGCGCAATATAAGCACTTGATGAAATAATTGTAATAATAATGTTTTCTGATGAAGGAGTTAAATAAATGATAAATCACATTAACCAGGTATTTACTGTCGACCAACTCGCAACAACGATTGATCATTGATGACTAAAGGTAAACTCAAATGAAGCCCATTTCCGAGACAGAGTAAATAATTAATTCATAAGTCAGCCTATGTTTTATGTCGCTACAATACCGAGATATTTCTCTTAAAGTAAACTGCTACGGATGCAAGTAGTTTGATCAATGAAAAAATTATTTTGATCAATAAAAAAGATGGTGTTTTTGTTGATTATTTGTTATAAAATCTTGACCTAATTCGAGTTTTCTTTAAGCGATATTAATAAATTAAGCGGAATTCTAGTCCTTTCTGAGTCTACTTTTTGTGTCAAGGTCAGTTATTCGCGTTTCTAAAGTGCGAAATATCGAATTTGGGATCAATAAATGTTGTTTCTGTTCTTCTTGTTGTTGTTTTTGACGATGACGATGATTCAGAAGAGAGTAGTCATTGACGGATACCTGTGATAACATATTGATGATGTCCTTAAACTTGACCGTTTGCCCTTTGTCCTCTTTGAGGTAGTGGTCAAGGTAACCTTTAGATGTTGTTTCCGTAATTACATATGAGGGTTCGCTTATAGAACAGACCCCGATGAGCCTGGTTATATTCTTGTGGTGAAGTTGACGTAAAATATCCGCTTCATGGAAGAAGTCACAACATTTGACTATCCACGTTTCTTTCCTGGCCTCTTCAGTGAATGTCTTGATTAAAACTTCGAGAGATTCGTTAAGTCTTCCTACAAAAATGCAAAAATGCATATCCGAAGTCAATGCTCAAGATGCCGATGGGAAGTATGAACAAAATACATGTGATTTAGTAATTAACATTTTTTGTCTCACCTTTACTCCGGACTCAAATTCTTATCTACCAGCTGGCTTTTCCACTATAGCCGGCCACATTGTTTTGCTGATCTTCTAGATCCTGTCGAATAGGTCTTGTACAGAGAACCTGAAAGTAACTATTGGCTGATAAGTCGTGATACTCGTGCAATAGAGCAATACCAGTTAGATTAGATTAGACTGTCAGGTGAAGTGAGATTAGAAGAGATTAAATTAGGTTCAGCTAGATTAGACTAAATCACGCTAGACTGGATTAGATTAGATCAAGTTAGATGACATCACATTGCAACACATTACATTACAGCATATCATGAGCCATTCTATTGTATTAGTACTCACCAAGCCAAATTTCGGTAAACTTTCCGCGTTGTAATCTGCGCACGAGACAGACATTCGATGGTCGTATCTCTTCGCTGGCTAAGCTTCCTGAAGCCAGCAAAACGATTATTGACACATGAACAACTGCACAAGCAAAATGACCAAAGTGCTATTTTAAACCGTTTTTATGAAGCCTTAAACCCCAGGTATTTGGAGGACGAAGTAAAAGTGCTGATTCTGCTGTCAACAAGTCGTGATTTTAGTAAACTGATACGCTTTAACCCTATCTGATGTTGCAAGGGTGATCCTACTAAACTGGATCTGCCCTATTCATCCCATAAATATTTAGTGTACTGCGCATCTTCATGCTGTCGTTGGGGACAATGAATGACATCAATAAATCAATTAATCAATTAAATCAATCAATCAATCAGCCAGTCAGTCAGTTGATCAATAACTCAATAACTCAATCAATCAATCAACAAAATCAATCAATCAGTTAAGATTCTGAGCAGAGTACGAGTTATACCAGCTTCAGCGTTCAATAATCCACGATCACAGTATACTCTTGGCGGTAATGGTGGACCTTCACTCAACGTTGATTCTGTTTCTTCGTTTTCCACACCCGCGTTCAAAACAGCGTAATCGGAAGTCTCCTGAGCGACGGAAATGCAAGCGGATGCAAAGTCAACGAAACATCAATTACAAATAATGATTTGTTGGAAGAACTGTATGATCAGCTAATGTTGCTATCTTAACTACAGCTTTTGGCAGTGCGTAACTAGCCGGTAGGAGGTCAAAGGTCAGAACCTCACCTGAAGCCAACACCATTATTCTTAAGATAAGTGTAGATCCGATTAAATGTTTCAGCTGTACTCCGATTATACTAAACCCCTTAAAATGAGTTGACTTCGTGGGATCCGCTTCAGACCCAGTTGGAGAATATATGTTGCGCACCAGAGCCGTAAGGAGTTTAGCGCTTTCTGCACTCGCTGCTCCAAACCAACCACTCAATTTTTTATCCAAGTACCGGAACACCCTGAAAAGTTGCCTTTCCGCTGGATTCTGAGATGTTCTTAGAAAGTGCTTTTTGAAATAAATATTCAGTTACACAAAAATGCAATTCAGTATGGGAGCACTGTGTTAATCAGTTTGCTCATTGATAATTTTTTGCTGTTAATAAACTTAGACATCATTTGAATAACGTAGAAAGCACCGGTGATTGATTTCTCTTGAAACGCCACTATGTATATTTCTGATTACAATTACAATTACAGAGGTATATAGCTGGATAGGAGGCCTTGTAATGTAAGTTGGATGCAACATCGCACTTTAACGAAAGTGACACTTATAAAAGTACTATATAAGATTAAATCAGTCATATTAGCATGAATTTTTCGCAATAAGAATGCATAATCTGGTTGAACTCAACATGAGATAAAGAGTTTTGGATAAAGTTCTCATTTTGACATTTCAGTATAAATTAACTTTTATCCCGCCGGTGCACAAGGAATCAACCAATGGCACACCAAAGCCAAGCTGCTCTCAGGTTAATATTCAGGTCGGTCAACGCAACAGAGAGGCAATCTATAGTGGATAAGTAATCTGAAAAAGAGTCTTAAGTTGACAACGATATAACACAAGCTCCTAATCAGAATGAACAGACATAGGGAGGGAGTTACAAAACCTAGTTCCTGCAACTGAAAAGGCCGTTCACCAAAAGCACTTTTTGTGATTTTAGATATGACCAGAGAAGGATAATTAATCATTTCGGTCGCTGGCCCTACCTGTGCTATCCGCTCTGCTGGTTTGCGGTGCTGTTTAGCGCAAGGCTGAAGTCCTCTACTGTCGCGTAGCCCTTATTCCGTCCCCAGGAGCCTCAGAGATCTCGACTGGTTCTGCCTCATGGATTATGCTTCTGGAATACGGTTTGCTTCGAAGCGAGCATCGATTATGTCTTGAGCATTATTTTGAAGACGCTATAAAAGTCACCAGAATAGGTTACTTAATATTACCAGATGCATGGATGTTTCACAATTTCCCTCCTTACCAGAGGATTCGTAACCTCTTACTGAAAACATTCTACGTCAACTGCGCCATGACAAGTATTTCTTACCGCCGACTCAGGTCTGCCTGTAGAAGGACTTCCGGGGATGTAAATGCAATCCGTGTACGAGTCGCTGAACTCTTTGGGGAAGGAGTAATAATCATCTTCGATATGTGAGTCGCTGTAGTTGACTATCAGAAAAAAGAAGAAAACAGAAACACTACATTAAGTGAAGGTGCTATTTTAAGTGACTACGTACTGACAGCCATATTATAATACACACATACTTACTTACAAACATAAGTGCATGCAAACACACATACATATATACACATACATACATAGGTGCATACAAACACACATGCATCCGTATATGTACACATACCATACATATATATACACCGTATTTAGTCAGCCCAATTTGATTACATAGATAAGAAGAACAGTGTTCAAATTTCCATTTATATGTGTTGAAGAGTAACATTGGCGTAACGTAATAACTAAACAAACAGAAATGGTTCATATTGAAATCCAAAATCAGCGTTTAGGCTAGGTTCATGAGCATGAACGCGAAATTTTAAACTACAGAGCCAAACATATCGATCTGTGCTGACCTTTGATTTTTCCGACAATGTTACCCATGTTGTACGTCAGAAGTTCATCGATATCCACAGGCACTAATTCTGTGTATGGCCAATTTCCCTTATTTCTTATTTTTGTGCTCAGATTTGTGTGAGTTGTTTGTAATTCTTGGGCTCTGGCTAGAAGACTTGGTCCAACAAACGTTATGTCTGAGATGGAACCCTGCTCTTTCAGTTCCGGTATCAGCTTTAGGAAGCTACGCAGTTCACCCAAGTGATTCTCCAAATCTTCTACTTCCATTCCAAATTCCTCATAAATTTTCTTTTTCGTGATTTCGAGGTATTCATAGAGTCTGGTTTTGTGTTGCTCCACAATTTTCTTCACCTGCTCGCTTCTTAAACTGATATCAGATTCAGTCTCGGATATACGATTCATGAACGAATTTCGCGGATTTTCATTCAGTGCCTTTTCCACATCATCGACAAGACTTGTAAGTCCGTCTACAACGTCATCCAAATCTTTCTGCATCTGTTTCGCCACTTGCCTGACATCTTCGGAGTTATGACCCTTGTGACTCTCGTCGAAACAGATCTGACAAAGTGTCGTCTGACAGTTGAGGCAATACTTGACCATAGGCTTCTTCGGATGTTTGTCGCACGAGCTTGATGTGATTTTTGCACGCTCAGCTTCCTCTAGACCTTCCAGGCTGATGATTTCATGCGATTTGCTAAGCTTCTGCCTCAAATGATGAAAAGCACAATTTTCGCACATATTTTGCTGGCATTCGATGCAGTGTTTCACTGCAGTGTGGATAACCGAGCCATCACCATCGCTATTATCTTGACATACATCACACAGAGTTTCTTTCGGGATGCTGTTGGGGCTGTTTCCGAGTTCCACCAACTTCTCCACAAAAGTATTTCTCGGAAAAGCTCCAACACCATCGACAGGAATCTTCCAGTTTCGCCTGCACACCGGGCAAGCAATTCTTTCTCCAGGTGACTTATCTGCGGCATAGCGTACGAGACATTTCAGGCAAAACGTGTGAAGGCAGGGCAACGATTTCGGATTACTGTAGATCTGGGTACAAATGCAACAGTTAGTATATCCAACCAGACTTTCCAGCTCAACTGATCCTAATGAATTCATGCTTTTCTTCGAGTCTGTGATGGCGCCTCGACTAGTGCTCATGGTTACTTCTAAAACATAAGAATCGTTTTCACACAATATTATGCGGTTTTGAAAATAGTATTGTTTGTGATTTCGAATGGACTTATCTGGCGGTTTAAAAACGATTTTCAGACACCGCTTTCAATATTTCACTGTTCGTAAGTAATTCATGATGGTAAGTCATTTGTTAGTAATTTAATGTTTGTCAGCGGCTATGACCCAGTTTAAACATATATTCTTTCTAAGTTTATGTGTGTTGTAAACATATTTGATCTTTTATCCTCATTAGCTTTCAAACTGCTTGCCTTAACTGTCATTACTCACTACCTTTGTCATTATAATTTTGACGGACTGAAAGTCATTCGATCAGGTGGATGTGGCAGCAATATTTTGGGCCATAACTTCCTAAAACGCAAACTAACTTAACCAAACTTTTTAAAAGCTCAGTGGGGCATAAAAGGGAGAAAACTCATGGGGTACACGAGAGGCAGAAGGCGTCTTCAGGCGGATAAAGTTCCATGTGTTTATGGGAATGCTTCTTGGTCTCGGGCACTTTCTCATACAGCAATTTGCGCATGTCTAAGCAAATCGATCTTCAGAACCATGGCTTGATATATGTACACTGTACGGTAAAGCCCACATCTAGTAAGCCAAGATACGATCTATACATTACACTGTGTATCGAAAGTTGAATCATCTAGCTATTTAATTACTTGTATCAATTGCATTGTTTTCCTGCGAAATTGATTTTTTTGAATTTATTTTAGCTCTTTTGTTGTCTGTTTTATTTTATGTTGGCTAGTATCATTTATATTTGTTGGTGTATTGTCTCGATGACCATTGTTTTATTGTTATGGTGTCAATTTGTCAGCATTGGCTGCATTAAAATGAGGGTGAGAGCTTGCAATCCGATAACGGAGCTATAAAAGTTTCCAGATTAGATTAGATTACAACACAGATAAAAACCATCTGGGATTTATATGGCGTAAATAATACAGTGAAACATCTTGAAAAGATGCAGACAATGCATTAATACCATGTAACACTCAGCTGGTTCACCGATATGTATTTCATATGGGCTGTCAGGCCCATCTAGGAATTCAAACCATGCGTGACCCCAGTGTGATGACCATATAGCATCTTCTTATGTTATTTGGGATTGTAGACGGCGTTTTTACTTTGAAGCGAGATATTCAATACAGTGACTTTATGTGTTCTTCTCAAAAAGGTTACACATGTGGCTATAAGCGCTATACACGTAGTGTCTGATAATCTAAAAGTCGCATCTTATTAAAACAACCATGGATGACCCCTGGCTTGTTAAAATCTTGTAAAAAAATCTAAACTTTATTTAAAATCGTTAAAAAACCTTCCGCAACCAATAAAAACAAATACTCTAAATATATAACAAATTTAAGCAACTCAGAAATAAAGCCGACAAACTGTATTATGTAAAAAAATTCACGGATTGTAAACATGATATTAAGAAAACTTTGTGCATTCTACGAGGTTTAATACGAAGTAGTACCCTTAGTAATTTTATTAATTCCATTAATGCTGATGGGACAGTGATCAGCGATGCATACACCATAGCGAATAAGTTTAATGATTATTTGTCAGGATAGGTCAATCATTGGCTGCATCAATTCCACCAACTACCTATACTTTTGTACCTTATTTAATGCACCCACCCCTAACTCGTTGATTTCATTGCTTACATGCTTTACTTGCTCATTTCCAATTCTATTAAAACAAAGCATAGCTCGGGATGAGATGGCATTTGTCCTAAATTAGCTAATCGAACGATCAAGAATATCGCCCCAATATTAACTTATATTAATTCAAATCAGGTGATAACTCCAATATTTGTAATTACAGACCTACGTCTTTATTATCTTACTTTTCCAGACTTTTTGAAAAAATCATGTATGAACGACTGTATCATTTTATAGATAAAATGAATATATTACACCCTAACCAATTTGGTTTTCGAGGTGGCCACTCGACTTCTATGGCTCTTTGGATCTTCATAATAAAATCTCCCAATCCATTGATGGTAACCAGTTCTCAACTGGAATTTTTTGGACTTGACCAAGGCTTTCGATTTGGTAAATCATAGGATTTTATTAAAGAAACTTGAATTCTACGGAATACCAGGTCTACCACTTATGTGGTTTTCAAGTTACTTGGATAACAGGCGGCAATAGGTGCTGGGTAAAGGTGCCATATTTAAAAGTAAACTAATCCGCTGTGGAGTCCCCAGGGTTCAATTCTTGACCCTTTATTGTGTTTGATATACATAAACGATCTTCCGCATTCATCTAAGTTATTTCATTTCTTACCTTTTGCGGATGATACCAATGTATTTTTCTGACATAAATCACTTGACACTGAAACTTTTAACAATGAGCTTATTTTAATCACTGAGTGGTTTTGTTCTAATAGGCTGTCGTTAAATTTAAAGAAAACCAACTTCATTCTATTTTTCTCACATAGGAAATCTGTATCTGATTCGGACCTGGGTGTTAGTATTGACGGATATCGGTTTTCTCAGGTCACATCATGTAAGTTCTCAGCGTATATATTGATAACCATCTCACATGGAAAGACCACATGTATCATATATCTTGTAAAATAGCTAAAAGCATTGGAATATTTTTTTCATTTTCGCTACATTTTGCCAAGTCACATTTTGTTAAGCTTATATTATTCATTAATTTATTCTTCTATAACATATTGTAATCTTGTTTGAGCATCTAATTACCACTCCAGAGTATTAAGTCTATCTAATTCACGACGAAGTCCGGTTAGAATAATCGCCGGGAGGTTGAATGGAATGACTACCGAACAATATCATGAAGTTTGAACACATAAATAAGTATCAAATATCCTTGTTCATGTTTAGATATTGCCATAGTGCATTGCAAACTGTATTCTGTAATTATTTTGTGTGTTGCTGATTGTCATACGTATCCCACGAGATCTCAATGTAACTACTATAAAATTTTTGTCAGAACTAATATGGCAGTTTCCTTTGAAATATGCAGGCCCATTATTATGGAACTCGATTCCCAAGGATTTACGTTCTTTACCTAATTTAAATTTATTTAAGAAGCAGATTATTCGGTATTTTAGTGTTTCTTGCGACTGAACATTGTATAGTTTATTTGAATTTTAGTTTTGCCACAGTAGTAGGCTATTTCTTTTCTTTGCCAGCAGGTGATGTTCTAACCTTAGTAAAGAATTGATTATCTGCTTTTATATAAGGCATTACCCATCTACATATCATTGTGTTATAGGCTGCCCTAAATTAGCGGGACCCGGGCCCCTTTTGGGTAGACCTTTACATCCAAATAAGTGTTTTTGTTATTTGCATATGCAATGTTTTATTCTGTTTTTGGAGCAGTAAGGAAACAAACTCATCTAACTTATCTAACCAAGGAAGTTTTAAGGAACTTGAAAATCTATGCTGGACCGAGTGAAATGCAACTGAACGTACATACATATTGCCACACTGCATTAACTTAGCCATTAAAATGTTTTCAGAGTCGAGTGACCAAAATCGGCATACCTTCTGTGAAAAACGCCTTGCAATTCTTGAATTCCGCTTCCGACTTATGGATAGTTACAGTAACCATATCCTTCACTGACAGTAGTTCACTGAAGACCTTCTCAACGGTTGTCTTCACGTCGCCACTCGACAACAGATTTTGTAAGTGCAGTAGACCTTGTAAAGTAATGCAGTGGAAGTACAGAGAAATGCTTCCGCTCCTCCGGACGGAAATCAGGCAGACGTCTTCGTTTCCCAATTCCAGAAGGTCAATAATCTTCTGCCGTTCTTCGAGGGTCTTGTCCTTCAGTAGACGTCTCATCGATTCTACGATCTCCGTTTCAGACTTATTAACTTTTGACTCCTCGCCATTCATAGTTGCATGCACTTCGACAACGACTACAACATATGTAGTTTACATGCAAACACGATTTTGAATTTACTCGGAACTCGACGATGCGTGCACACTTGCCTTCTTGTGTATGGAACCGGCCTTCTGGAACAACCTTCCTCTGAACATACGTACTTTTCCAAAGAAACAGCTCAAGAAACATTTTCAACTCATAGTAAATCGTATCTTTTCATAACGGTTGCATAGCCATGTTTGTGAATTTCTTAAAAGTCGCTATATTACTGGCCAGATATATATATATATATATACATACAATCACTTTACAAGCGGGCAGCCTTTCAAACCAGGCTAATTTTGTGTTATAATAATAATAATAATAATAATAATAATAATAATAATAATAATCCCTCAGGTGGTGAAAAAGTTAGTCCGGAGACAGTAATGAGCTTCTGGAACGGCTACGTCTCATCCGGCTCTGGCAGAGAGAAGGTACTGCGAAAGGCGACGGCGTTGAAACGCTGAATTATGATTGAGAGCCGTTGTGAAAGATAACTAGATTCTCTCGCGTCTCCGGAAATGCGAGATAGACCACGGCCCAAATCAGAGATGAAGGATAAGCCGAAGCTATTTATGGGGCCAAGGGTTTCAAAGGCCAAAGGGATAAAATCATGTGAATCGAGGAGGGAATTGTATTTCAAGTTCTTCCTGGCAGCTGCCATCCCGCCGCTGCGCCAGCTGTTACTGCAGTAGCTGATAGATAGGAGGCGGCTAGGGTGTCAATAACCGTGGCGTCCCATATCAGGCTACGTCCAGCGCGCCAAGAGATCAGTGTGAGGCCATCGGGTTTCTTGCCGTCAGTTTGAGAAAGGCCCGGTGGTTCCTTGATGGCTGGGAAACCGGCCTTAGAAAGACAGCGGCATATGAGATCGTTGAGGACATCGTGCCTGGCAATTCTACCGGGTCCCAGGGCGCAAGAGAGCCCGTGGGAGCCTTGTGTGGTAACCAAAGTACCGCAGGCACAGGTGTGGTTCGCATATTGCTATTCCGAGGCGCAGGCCGACGGCTATTCTAATGACCTCATCGTCGAGCCTCAGGCCGCATGCGGTTTTGGGAAGTGCATATAGCCAGTCGCTAGCATGCGGGGCGGAGACAGCTTTTATGCGTGCTTGATCGTACGCGTCTTTAAGTGAAACACCAAGATTTAGAGCAGCCTTTTCGAGCAATGGCTCGAATTATTATTATTATTATTATTATTATTATCATCATCATCATCATCATCATCATCATCACTACCACCATTATTATTTTTAGCCGCAGCAGCGGCAGCAGCAGCAGCAGTAGTAGTAGCAGAAGTATTATAATGATAGTAGTACTTTAGTGGGTTTGATCATCATTCAATAACAAACCTCCTCCTTTTCGCAGAATATCTGCAACTTGTCTCTGTTCGGAACGTTCGAGACAATCGATGATCTTACGATAGTTGCTACGACTTGTTCTCCGCCAAATTTCGATCAGCATTTCGCTCTGCTCCAGCTCACTGGCTTTCTCTTTAAGGACTCTGTGTTGTCCCTTATTCAGGACTTTGCTTGAGAAAAGGTAGCCAGTCAACTCCAACGGTTCGATCAAATCGACAAGTTTTCCTTGATTGACGTCTAGAAGTCTGGTCTCTTCTTCAGACAATGGCCAATCACCTTCAAACTCTTCCCGGAAAGCTACAAAGAAATTCTACGAATATTGGTTTTCTAAGACGGACATCTTTCCGTCAGTTATTTTTTCCTTCTGTCCATTCTGTCCATCCGTCCCTCCGTACGTCCGTCCGTTCCTCCGTCCTTCTGCCAGTCCTTCCGTCCATCTGTTCTCCCATCTTTCCGCCTGCGGCCCACATGTCCTTATAGTCCTCTTGCTCATCCATCTTTCAATCCATCCGCCCTTCAGTTCGCCCATCTTTCCATCCGTCCGTCTTCTATCCTTCCATCCTTCCGTCTTTTCATCCTTCAATCCTTTCATCATTTCCGTCTTTCTATCCTTAATTCCTTCCATTCTACCATTCCACTATCTTTTCGTTTTTCCTTCATTCCGTCCGTCCTTCTGTGGCTGCAAAATATTGGAAATCTTTTATCTAGACCTTACCTGAGGAGTTGGATGGACCAACGAAAAGTCATCAATTTCACGTAAATCCAACTCGTACGCAGAAGTGAAAAGCAGACGCTTTAGCCTTCTACCACCGTGTTTAAGAACAACTAGAGATGCTGGATGAAAAGGAGCGATAGACACAGATATCCTTTGGCCAACATTTCGACCCAACTTACCAAAAAGGGCGTGCATTCCGTACATTTTCACATAGAATTCACTACCATCAGCTTTAATGGACCTTTTTCTTTATCTTATTTAATTTCGCAAACAATTTTTAAAAAAATCTTTTTGAGCTATTAGCGCTTTTGATTTAATTCATAAATTAGCGCGGTATAAGTATCCGATTAATAATAATTGTTATAATTATAATGCTGCTGCCTCTGATGATAATAATAATAATAACAATAATAATAATAATAATAATAATAATAATAATAATAATAATAATAATAATAATAATAGTAATAGTAGTAGTAGTAGTAGTAGTAGTAGTAATAATAATAATAATAATAATAATGTGTTTAACATAATTCTAACAAAAAGCGATTATTATAACTAAGAAAACGCACGAACATAAATAAATAATAAAGTAAATAATAAACAAATAAAAATATATACTGGACGCAAAAATGCTTTCGTGAACTTTGAACTTGTTAATGCAGGTAGTGTAATATCTTGTGTAATCTAGGATCTGTGCTATGATCCAGAAAACGCATACACATACTCGCCTACGATTCCTCGCTCAGTCGATGGACATATGGCGTGTTAACAAATGCATTACTTACTTACTTACTTACACATACAGTAAATATAATTAATAATAAAATAAAAGCAATAATAAATAAACATAAACACAGAACATTAGCTGCAATAATAAATAAGCATAAACACAGAACATTAGCTGTTTTTGTGAATTTGTTAATTTGTTTGAAATTTCTTCAGCCTGCAAACGTCATAGCCTATGGAACGCCCTTTATCTGCTCTGCAGGCTGACAAGGGCAAACACATCCGACACCTGCGTCATTTCCGTTCTGAAGATGACCCACGTGACCATTACTGACATGATTCGAGTCATAATCCAGCCTGCGGATGAGGTTAGTTGCAAAAACCGCCGATAGATGGCTTCAAATTTGTCCTCTATAGCGCAACCGGTAAAACGATCAAGGCTCCAATCAATGGTTCCTGCAAAGCAAAACTGATGGAAGCCAAATTCCAGGGTAAGTCCGGTTGAAAGCCAAAAAAGGAATCCGAGATGACACAGAAACAGCTAAACGGGTAATCAATATAGGCGTGAAATATGGTTACTGTATCCAAACTCATGTCTCCACGTGATAATAATAACACCTGATGGGATTATACAATATAAGACTCTATATAAATGTAGACGTTACATTACATTCCATCAAACAAGACAACACTACGTGGCCATTCCTTACTTTGCCTTTCATTACTTTACATCACTGCATTGCATTGAATCGCATTCCATCATATAATAATTAGTGATAATAATTAGTAAACTTACTAATGGTGTCTAATGGGAGCCTAGGGAGGAGAAAAGTCCAGAAAGAGACGAGTTTTTAGTCGAGGTCTGATGGTCAACACAAACTTTGCAGAGCGAACATATTGCTGGGAAATACATTTCGAGAGTTTTGTCTTTCTGATGATACAGTTGTTGCAATGTAAATGATCTAGTGGAAATGGAAACTTACAATTCAGTTACAAACTACGATATAATAGTAGAGCAGCAGATGGTAGTGTAAATATGGAAATGGAAATTTACAATGCAATAGGTGCTATAGTCACATTACAAAAAACATTGCAATGCATAGCTGCAAATGCAAATCTATTTCATAATGTAAATGTTCTGATATAAATTATCATCTACATTTTAAACTACTAACACTTACATTTACATATACATTAGAATACAATGCATTTACATTACAAAATGTAATTATCCGAAAATGCTGGATTGTCTTCCAGGAATCACTCTGCTCAAAGGATGAGGATAAAAGAGATTGCACCGGACCATGTCAAAAGGCGGGTCAATCAGTCCTTTTAATTATTAATTCTGCATTTATTAAGCGCCACTACCTAATGACTAAGCATCAATCGATGGCGCTGAGCAATTGTGAGTGAAGGACTTGCTCAAGGTCCCTATACAGCGATCGTCCGAGAGGAGGCTCGAACCTGTACACTCCGCAGTACAAAGCCGAGCTCTCTAACCAGCGGCTACCGTGACCTACTTACAGCGCTCTGTCCAATCGACTACCGTGACCTACCTACAAACCGAGCGCTCTAACCAATCGGCTATCGTGACCCTTTTCCATTCTCAGGTACGCTATCCCTTTCGACCAGCGTTGCAATGGTATGAAAGTTCCGAAAGCTAAATAGCGCTGGAATAGGGAGTCAGCAAGGGATTATCACATGGGGTGAACAATGGGTGAGGTAAATAGTTATGTTCTCGGCTGCATGCAGCATGGATGCCAAAGTGTTATTTATCTATTGCCCAAAACTGCCTGAGATCGAATGTTACAGTGTTAACTGGATCTTATAAGATGTGGACGGGCTGAGGGAAAGGGGGTAGAGTTCACTTTAGTCCTGCAAGACTAGCATTTCGAGTTCCGCTTTACACCTTTCTTGCTGGATCTTACTGCATTTGGTGTCGTTTATGGGTTTTGTTATGGATCCGAAAACACCCGGAAGAGTAACTGTGTGCAGATCCGGAAAATTATTTTGTACGGAAAGGGGATGATTGGATAAGATGCTGGCAAAATAGGTAGCCTACATAGGAGAGGAAGAAGACTGTAAAACAGAGGATCTGAGAGAATGGATTGATCTGTAGGAAAATTGAAAGACCAATCGAGTAGACGGAGGAAATGGCAGAACAGAAGAAGAGCAGTCTCTTAAGTTTCCCTTGCGTACTCCATACCCATGGATACCAAGAGGTAGCCAAGGGCAACAACTGTTAGCGACTTTACATTCTTAACTTCCCAAGATCACTGAAATCGTTTTTCGACGTCCAGGCGAATTTGTCCCTCCGAAAGACAGAGAGAAGGAGGGAAGCATGAGAGAAGAAAAGAGAGGAGAAAAGAGAGGAGAGGCGGGGAGGGATGGTGGACAAGGTCCACTAAATAACCGACGCTGGTCTCGACGTGTGGCCTTAACTCAACTGGACGCCTGTCCAGCCAGGGCCTGACCATAATCAGACAATTTGTGTAGAAACTGCTTGAGTGACGGAACGTCAGACAACGCCACAAATTCTCGCATAAAAGCCCGACTCATGCTTCCTCCTCCGTTCATCAGCATCTCGAATTCCGCGCCAAGTCGATCTCCGCCACCAGTAACAGTAGAACCAACGCCGTCCTCCATCCCTCTCTCTACGCCTCTCTGCATCTCCCTCACTTCTTCTCCCCTCACCCCGTATCTATCCCTCTCAGCACGTATCTCTCCGTCAATGCATCACTAGCCTCACTGGTTCTATGTTCGTCTGCGTCTCTCTATCTGTCTCTGTCTCTCTCTTTCTTTCTCTCTCCCCTCACTCCTTTTGCCTTGCGCTGTGCGGCCGGTGGAAGCAAGCGGTGATCTATACTGATGACGGGCAGACACAGTTACAGGAGCGTAAAGCAAGCAGGGTTAACTGCGCGCGGATGTCGGTGACGACGGAGCAAAGGAAATCCCTTAGAGAGTGCAATAATAATATAATTAATAATAACAATAATAAAATAATATTAATAATGATATTTGTGTCGGTCGAGGTCTGAACGTAACTTCGCTTGACGAGGATGATTTCAGCCGAGTTCTATGCCCGGAGCTATCCACATTACTGCCCCTTCATCTTTCGACGAAAAATATCATTTATGTCCACAGTGTCCATATTCTCCAAGGAAGGTTCAGGATTGGCCTCTTCTTTAAGGAAGTCGATACTTTAAAGCTCTGTTTCGAGATCCGACTTTGCCTCTTCCGCGGTAGTCGGATGTGCAACGTTCTGCGGATGGCCTTTCCTCAGAACAGGGTTCGTTCCTTTACCGGATATAGTCAGTCCCTTTTCAGATGGCTTCCTAACTACAGGCTTTTTCTTCATCACCATTCTGCATCTCGTAGCTCTGGAACTACCGCCATTTATGTGAGACACCAGGCGTTCTCTTAGTTCTAGGGACAGGAGACGATCGTGACACGTCTTTCCGCTTTTCACCATCATCACACGTCTCTTACTCCACTTCCGTGTTTAGGACTTCCAGTCACATAGAGAGAGGGATGGAGGGCGTCATTTGTGGTTCATGACACGTATACTGCCATGCACCACAACTGACGAACTCAGTGGCGGCTCTGCAGGGGGGTAGGGGGCCAGTGCCCCCAACTGAGTGCCTGGCCTACCAGTGGCCCCCTAAATTTAAACCCGATCAGTTATAAAATCAGATATCTAATATTTATATTTTCACAGGCGCGATATATACTTACTTGCGTAGGCGCTTACTAGCCTCTTATAATGATATAATATCTATGCTCTTAATACTATAATGGACGTATGACAACTTCAGCTCAGCCTTGTCCGATCAGAAAGCTGACCATATAAAGGCGATTATCCCCTGTGGAAATGCTGGTGTACAAGTTTAGTGAATTTGCTGCAAAATGAGCGATATTCAGCAAATGTTTAATAATCCGAAAAAGGACAAGATTTGCAGGTGTATCTGTAGCTGAGTCCAACTTCGCAAATGAGCTTTCTGTGCCGATTTTACATGTATCGGTGACTTCAGAGAACACAAAATACGCAGTCACGCCGATGGACGATCTTCCTGAAGACGTCATAGAATTCGAAATGACTGCAGAAAATACTGATGAGTCGGAGGTTAGTAATCGAAAGTTTATTATTACCGTTTATCGACATCACACACAACTAACAGCTATAGGCCCTAGAGCAAACAATGTAGTAGAAGGGCTGCTTTCTTTTGGGAGTGGCTTTCCCCTGTTATTGCCCTGCCTACTGTGATTGGTTGTAGTTGCCGCTAAGATGAATCTCTTCGACTTAAACACTATTTGCAACGATTAGTTATGTCGAAAGTTGCTGGAAAAGGGCTAAATCGATGTTCAAGAGAATGAATGGCACGCACAAGAATTGATTCTAAGCTACCTAGACGAATTCATGAGGCGTCAACGTTTTGGAAAAGCATTTTAATTAGGCATATCTAAGTTTATTGCGTCATATTTACGAGATCCCCAGGTAACGACAGTATCATGGGGAGAGTGATATGACTGTTGCATATTTCACAATCATAATGTACATAGAAACATTTCATTCTGTTTGCTGAGACATGGATGGATTTCATTCTGTTTGCTGAGTTGCTGCATTAAAATTATGTGAATTGCAAGATGAAAATTTCCAGAAGCTTTTCCAGTTCTGCTGTTGATGAAACTGTGGGGCGTCGTTCAGAAGTGGGCACACAAACTGCATTTAGACAACATATCTACTATCCGGTTATTGATTGTATCATTTCTGAATTAGAGAGACGATTCTCTAACCATTCACTTATTGTTATGATTGGTATACAAGCATTAACACCAAAACATACATCTTTTTTGAATTATGATAACATTGAAGCTTTTGCACATCTGTATCGCAGTAACATTGAAGACCTTGGCCATGAAATTCCCCAAGTGAGGCGTTTGTTACAGCGGGCAGGTTCAAGTGCAACCAATGTGGCTACAGTATTAGACCTTACTTGTTTTCTAGAACCATATAAGCTTGCTTTCCATGAATTGTACAGACTGTTAACTATATCCATTGTTTTACCTGTAACATCAGCAGCCTGTGAGCGAAGCTTTTCTGCTCTAGAAATAGTTAAAACATATCTACGAAGCACTATGTCCGGCATCCGTTTAAGCAGAATAGCAATGCTCTCGGTTGAATCTGTTCGTGCATATTTGATTAATATGGATGCTTTTGTAGATGAGTTTGACTCTAGCCTTGACAATCGCAAACTTGCACTTCATTAAAGTCTATGCCCTGCTTATATTTTGTATGTTTTAAATAAAGTGATTCTGGTATCTCCAATTCAAAGATCTTGTCTAAGAGCATCGAAATTTACTGTACACATGTTAGCATCCAACTGGCCCCCTTCAGGTCCTGTGGCCCCCTACACCCCCCCGTTGGGAACACCTAGAGCCGCCACTGACACTGCTCATCTCGAACGCAAGAAAGGTTTCTAAATCACGTCAACAGAAGGCGCATGCATCGCTTTACCGACAGATTGCCCACTACGACGCCACGATAACGTCATCTTAAGCCAACCACCGCTGAATCTGGTCAAAGCCAATCTCGGGCGGACATCCAGTCAACTAAAGTACAGGCGGACACGTACTTACACACAAATCTGAAACATACGTAAGCACACTTACAGCCGTCGGTCGGTCGGCCACCTCGTACTAACACACCCTCAAAGGCCGTGTATATAATTTTTATTAATCACCGTAAATATTTCTGCGATCAGCTTATATTAAATGTTGTAAATAACGCCGGGGACTTTACTAACGGCGTCGCCGATGCCTGGGCCGTCGCGCACCCACCCACCTTCCACTTCATTCCTCCCCGCCGGTCGCCCACTTCAGTTTATGTACCGAGGGTCGTTATATGGCTCGAGTTTACGTGTTTACCTCGGCGACGGCTGGGTCGCATCAAAGCGCAGGTGATATACGGCGCCACCATGAGGCCCCGTTCGAGTGGCCGAGTGTAAAAACGTCACGCGACTCGAGCGCCACCCGTTCAGAACCGACTGTTTCGATTTACTGGGGCTTTAGCCCCCTGGCCCCTAGCCCTCGCCGCTG
The DNA here is from genome assembly GCA_964023275.1 of Norana najaformis. Taxonomy (NCBI): domain Eukaryota; kingdom Metazoa; phylum Annelida; class Clitellata; order Crassiclitellata; family Hormogastridae; genus Norana; species Norana najaformis. The sequence goes on from OZ029929.1 coordinate 12,799,174, forward strand.
CCGAAACGCTAAGTCAGCTGCATACCGCGCCTCCAACGACGGACGAGAAAATTAATCGAAGGGCGCCTCGCCTTCACAGTAGGCCGCTGCGGTATGGTGACGGAACATCGGATGGCAACAAATGACGGAAGAGGAGGAGAAGGAAGAGCAGGAGGAGAAGAGCAGGAGGAGGAGAAGGATGGAGAAGATGAAGATGCGCAGGATGCAAAAAGGAGGAGGAAGCGAAGGATGGAAGAGGATAAGGAAGAGAAAGAGGAGAAAGGACGGGCAGAAAGAGGGGGAGAAAGAGGAAGTGAAGGATTAATTGGAAAATGAAAAATGAGATCTATAAGACCCATTTGAAACTCATAGTTTAATTAGAGTGAAGCAGTTGAAATGGAAAGGAGGAGGAGAAGGAGGAGGAGGAGGAGGAAGAGAATTTATCATCCATTGGTTTCCCTATCTTAAGAAGTTTTTAGTTCTTCTTTTGCCAGGTGAGATCAGAGTAGTAAATTCTACGAGAAATCTTATAATGACAACCATGTGAAGTCCAACGTGCGTCCACCTTTTTTGCTCGTGAAGTCTTTAAATGTCCACCCGCCGTCAGATCCAAGCAAGTTTTTCACTGGTCCAGAAAGTTATTTTCTCGGTGTCGTTCGACTGTTTTTTTTTTGCTTTTTGTCAACGAGGTATCATTGACCGATGACGCATTGAGTTTGGCTTAAATGTAAATGTAAATGTACACGGTTTTCTATAGCGACCGGCTTAGTTACGGTATCATATTCCGCGATAAGGAATTTCTTGAACTGAATTAGATCATAACACCCCCATTTCTCCTCCTCCTGCTCTTCTCCTCCTGCTCTTCCTTCTCCTCCTCTTCCGTCATTTGTTGCCATTTCTGGCGACACGGCTACGCCACATGTTTAATATAGTTCTAAGTTTCTAACGGACTCACTTATAATCTTAGTAAATGTTTTATAGCGCTACTATTCGCTGTCTATTCTCCGTCGCACCGCCGAAACTAAAACTTATAATCCTAGTAAATGTTTTTATAGCGCTACTATTTATTCTCCGATGCACCGCCGAAACTAAAAGGCAATTAAGGACGTCATAAACACCCGACGTACGGGTGCAAAGTATTTAGCCGATGGTGGTCGATGAATTTAAATGTGGATTTTATTAGGACTTCAATCATAAGGAAGTAATGTCTGAAAACAGGAGATATTAATGCAGTCAAAACTCTCATCCAGACATCAACTTATTTGGCATACTTACAGACATTCATCATAATCGATAACCAGACATTATCATGGTCTTTTTTGGCAATTAGTCAAAGTTGTCTGAATTAATCTGCATTAAACCCAGACAGTTTATGTCTTGGAGTGTCCTAACCACATAATGTCCACTGTTTTCAGATATTAGTTTTGATACACGCATGCGCAAAAAGAGACAAAGAGTGGCTGATCAAAAGACTGGTCATTTAGATAAGCAGGTCACTTTGATATTCAGTATATAGGCTGCTGTAAATTTTCTCTTCCCATAAATCGCTATTAGCCCAAAATTCGTCTTTTAGTCAGTTTTGATTATACGTTACTTTATAATATTTGTATAAACTTGTTAGGCCTGGGCCTAATTGTTTTCAAAAGTCCAAGGACGAATTCACGGATTGGTGGGAGCACCAAAAGACCCTAAAAGGATTTTCCCATCGCGGGATTGGACTGAAATATTGGTGGCAAGGGAATTCCAATCGCAGGTAGAAACGTCTTCACGACTGAGAAACTGTATGCGTGCACATTCCAAGTTTGTCAGTGTATACCCCAAAGTTTGGCTTAAATGCAAATGTAAATGTACACGGTTTTCTATAGCGACTGGCTTAGCTACGGTATCACTTAATAAATCGATTGTATTGTATTGTAGCTTTAATCTACAATGTCCCGTACAGAAGAAACTAGATTATTCAGAAGCGATTATTACAGTTTGGTTTTGATGCGCTAACCATTGATGCCCTATGCAATAGACACCGAAGTGACAGAAGAAACCAACTGATGATGATGATGATAATGATGATGATGATGATAATATAATAATAATAATAATAATAATAATAATAATAATAATAATAATAATAATAATAATAATAGTAACCTCTGTAGCCTGTTTTTCGTTCCTCATGGGCCTCACCGATCTGTATTGGTTCCGTCCAATAGATTTTGTACTGGATTGCGACTTTGCTTATAAGCGACCATCGACTGATGCCTTGTGCATAGTGATGCCTTGTGCATTACGATAACGGCGCTTTAGTTGTTAATAAACTAGATTTAAAGTTACCTCCATCGCTTTTTATGAACTTTTCCACGTGTTCCTGATTTGTCTCCAACAGTGCAGTCTTTAGCTGATCCAGCGCATCTTTCTTTTGAACGTAGTCGAGCAGCTTGCCGTTTCTTTCGTATACAGTAGGCTTCGACTTGATCTCCTGGAACTCCCTTCTCGTTAAAGTTCCAGAGCGAAGGAGTGAGTCCAGGAGTCCGAAATCCGGATCTATGATATCTTCCAGCTTTGATTTAATGTTGCTCAGCATTTTCTAAACTGTTTCATAAACATTGATCTAGTGAGATCATGAAATGTAAGATAGGATAAGGTAAGGTAATGTAAGGCAAGATTTCATTCCAGATCGAAAACCGAAATTTTCAAACTGTCCAATCCTGCACTCAATCTTGGATCATACTAAGACCACCGTTGCAATCATGATCGCTTTCCACCTTAGCAACATCCTCACATACATAATTACGTATATACATATGTATTTCTATATTTAATTTCTGCATTTATTCAGCGCCAATACCAAAATGGTTAGAGAAATCGATGGCGCTGAGCAATTGTGAGTGAAGAACCTACTTGAGGTTCTCACACAGTAGCCGTCTAAGAGGAGAAGGCTTGAACCCGTATTCGTACATACATATATGCATGCATGAATACATACGTGAACATACGCATACATTCGTACATACATATATGCATGCATTACCTGCATTCATGAATACATATATACCTACATACTTAAATACATACACACATACGTACATACATACATACATACATACATACATTATTCAATTAGGTGTTTTAGATTTCGGAAGTTGCCATCTGAGAAGCAGAAGTACGAGTTCAGTTGTTCCTCTTGTTACCAGTGTAAAGGCTGTTGTAAGCAGCATCCGTTTGTTCGCTTATCAATGCTAAATGCCTAAGTAGATGCACAGGAACACCACCGTATGTTTTGAGATAAATACAAGCATCATATCACCAGCATCAATGTACTAAATATAGAATGCCATCAGGCACTAACGTGAATACTGGACGATGTCCAAATAAATCTGAACTGTTTTTATCAGCAGACTCAATACGCAGGACAACGTAACCATGCATTTATATACAGCCGCTAAAATTCTCTTTAAAAAACTGAATTGTTATTTTTATGGGTCAGTTTTACTCATGCCAGCGCTTAATTGCAACCAGTGGCACAGCCCAATATCAAGCGTCTAGTTACAGAGGTCCACAGAGTAATGGTCTTCAAGACGTGGTTTTGAAGCTCAAGGACCTTTCAGCTTGCTAAATATAACATCAACCCAATAGCACATAACCGTCGTTAGCGATCTCGAACCCACAACATGACTGGCGCAGTGAAGCAGCGCAATGTTACTGCCCGATTTCATCAGACTTACGTTACGCATAACAAATCTAATTTTAAAAACTGTGTTAATGCGATAATCTTTTTTTCATAATACGTGCATAACAAACTTTATTGCTGTTCCAACTTCATGCTGGGTCCCATATCATCTCAATCTTATCTTAAGCTTAAATACCGCGCTATATAAATTCAGCGTATCGATCGCCCAACGCGCCTTTCAGCTTCCTCCATGCTCTAAGGCTGCATTTCATAATTTTATGACCACACTAACAAGGCTGGCAATCTGTTAGGTTTTCTTGTGCTAGTGAGTCGCCCACTAGCTGAAGTCCTTACTCTCTCGTCAATACACCCCATCTTTGTTTAAAACTCACTGTGGTGTTTTCGCTTTATTTAGTGTTTCTGGTCAACTATGGCCTCATTGGCAATCTCCCCGAGATCTGTGCTATACCCTATGTCATTGACTATCTCGTCTGCCGGTTATGCATTGTGTTTGTACCTCCTGTTAGTCACCTACCGGTCTTTTGTCATTCTCACCAACTTTTCAAAGATCCTAATGATGCTTTTTCTTTCTATTTTGTTCCCTCTTCGCGACTTTTGTTCACTGCCAAACTGATTCTCTTCCAAGTCTTGCATGGCAAAAAGTTGCGCTTATCATCGAAAAAACGCAGTGGTATACAAGTGCACATCCTTATTCTTCTACTTCTTGCTGGTGATACTTAGTTGAACCCTGGCCCATAGCTCCTAAAAACCTTAAACTTTTGCCATCTGAACATTGCTTCTATCCGTTCTAAAGCCCCTTCTTTGACAAATTTTCTCATTGAGCAATAAATTCATATTATGGCATTTATTGAAACTTGGCTTCGTCCTGATGACACTCAGTCCTTCCTTTCAGACATAACTCCCCCTTCATTTTCACTGCTACAAGAACCACGACCAAGTAGAAGTGGTGGTGGATTAGCTTTTCTTTATAAATCCTTCTTGCCTCTGTCCAGATCTGTCCTCCCTATACCTTATCCAACGTCTTTTGAAGCTCTAACTGTAACTCTAAACTCTGGCAACAAGCACGTCACGTTTGAATATATACCGACCTCCATCACTTTCTTTAGCGGATTTCTTTAACGAATTTCAAGCTCTTTTGTAGGCTTTAATCTCATCTCCTACTGAACTAGTCATAACGGGTGACTTTAACACTCATGTCGATTCCGATAATCCTATTTCTACTACCTTTCATGAGCTTTTGACTTCTTTTGATCTTAAGCAGCACATAACCTTGCCAACACACGCTAAAGGTCACACCCTTGATCTCCTAGTGACAAGATCTGATTGTAACTTAATTCAAAATATCTTAACTAAGGAAACTTATCTTTCTGATCATCTTACCGTTGCTGCTTTCATCTTTTTTCCAACCAAACCACTACCAAATTACGCTGTTATCACTTTCAGTCCCTGGCATCAGTTAGATATCCAGACTTTCAAAAATGAAATCTGCTCCTCACTTCCTCCTTCTGACTCAGACTTATCTGCAGATGCCCTCTCTCATCAACTCCAGTCTGTTCTAAACGGACTTCTTGAAACGCACATTCCTCTTAAATCCAAGAAGGTTGTCGTTCGTGACCCGAAGTTTAATTCTGAAAATGCTAAGCCCGACGTCTGCGTAGCCAACTTGAACGCACTTGAACGCACTTGAACGTACTTGAACGCACTTAAACGCTCACAACTTACCTTTTATCGTGTGCGTTTCAAAGAACAATGTAAAATAGTTCGCAACCTAGTTTACCAGGGCCAAATCCTCCTATCTAACAAACTTAATTTCAGAAAATTCATCTTGCCCTAGGTCGCTTTGGCAGGCCCTGAATAAGTTACTCTACAGGAAAACACCATGCACCCTACACAGTTGCCAAAAGGTTTAATGAAAGCGCCATCCGCGCTGGCTGACGCTTTCATTAAATCCTTTGGCAACAAAATATCCAACATCAGGTTAAAATTTTCTGGTATTGCATTATCAAATGGATTTTATCTCCTGATCACACCCTCCGCCTACTTTTGATTCTCTTACTCTAGCAACCTTGGGTAAAATCCGGTCGCTGATCTTCTTATCTCCTGACAAACAGTGCCTTCTAGATGCAATTCCTACCCACCTTCTCAAAAGCTGCTTTGATGTGCTTGGTACTACAATCTGTACATTAATCAATCGGTCGCTTGCTGACGGCTCCTTCCCATCATGTTTCTCTGATGCAATTGTCCACCTTTTGCTGAGGAAACCAACTTTGGATGCTGAGACTGTGTCAAACTACCGACCAATCTCAAACTTGAATTTTATTTCTAAACTTCTTGAACGCGTTGTTAAATGTCGTCTGGAGGCGCATCTCTCTTCAAACTCCTTACACCTCCCTTTCCAGTCAGCATATCGCAAATTTCTTTACAATGAGACAGCTCTTATCTCTGTCCACGATGACATTATCTGCTCCAAAATACATTGGCAAGAGCTATAAGTAAAACTTCAAAATATGATCATATATCACCAATCCTAAAATCGTTATATTGGTTGCCCGTAGAAAAGCGCATAATGTTCAAGACTGGGCTAATTATATACAAGACTCTACATATCGGCAACCTCACTATCCTCACTCTGTACTGATTTCCAAGACTTATCTCTACTCGACCAGGTCTTCTAGCGGTCTAAATCTGACTATTCCGTGGACATGAACAGCTCTTGGCAGGCGTTCCTTTTCTGTCGCTGACCCTAGACTCTGGAACTCTCTTCCGGCAAATGTTCGCTCGGCAAAGCCCGTTTCGGCTTTCAGACCTCGTCTAAAACTCACCTCATCCTGAACTCATTTTCTCCGTGGGCTATCTCTGTGTCTTCCGGACTTCTACTTGGCTTTTCGACCCGGACTCACCATTCAATTTGGCTTGGACAACGATTTTGTTTAGCAGCGACCATCGACTGATGCCTTCATTATTAATATCGTGGCGCTGTAGAAGTCTTTAGAATAATTAGATTAGATTAGACCCTCACAACAAGCGAACAACTCAAACGAACGCCACGTAGTCACTGCTTTCGATCACTGATTATGTCATGCATATGCATAAGATCTATTTTTGGAGAATAGAGGACTGAAATGTGTATAGCGCGTAAACTGAGGTGAGTAAGAACTTTGTCGTTATAACAACTGCGTCATTTACTAATGCTATGAAACCTGAAAACTTCTAGATCTGGAGCCAAATAGACTTTCAAGAGTAATTTGGTTTCAGTTTCAATAACGTTTAAATTTGTTTAATCTGACTACAGTGTCCTCTATAGACAGCCAGCATCGTTACATCGATAATTTATCGTATCTGCCGGTCAAAGATTATTGGACCGCATATCAATCGTGACTCTATTTAGAGAATAATATTCGAAAAAGAGTGATTCGTAAGGGTGCACTGGAATTAAAATGGCGTCCACTCAAACAGGCAGTAACTGTGAAGGACCTGCTTACTTGGCATTTGCACTCGGAACAGAACCCGGTCTAACCTGTCGACTTTGTTAAGATGAGCGACTCTCAATGAGCAGTTTCCCGCGACTCAGCATTTTGATACCCAAAGACATTTCGAGTTTACGATTATTATCTTTGGCTAAAAGTCACTGATAGTACTTTTTAGTCTTACCTTACCATACCTTACCACACCACACCTTACCTTTCCAATACAATGCCTTACTACACTTTATCTTACTTGCCATACCTTACCTTACCTTATTTCACCTTAGCACACCTTACCATACCTTACCTTAAATTACCTTACCCTAAATTACCTTACCTTAAATTACTTTACCTTGCTTTGCCTTGCCTTACCTTGTCTTGTCTTATCTCGCCTCATCTCACCTCCTAAACTATGTGCGAGCGCCTCTGTTCAGTTATCCTCTAAGAGGCGCTTTTAAATCTAAAATTACAAGTACAATTACAATTAGTGAATTCCTTCAAGTGCTATGATTGCAATTAACTGCCATAGGTCTGAAGACCTTAGCTGTTATCCTGGCCAAGTGTATCCTAAACGCGCGAATAACTGCAATGGATGTTCAAGCAGCGCCATCTGCGAATCGATGGCTACAAACTACACAAACTAACGTACACTTGAACGCTCTAAAAATTATGAGGCCTGCATTCCAAGATAATGCTGAACTATGATGTTTTGTAAATGACGACGATGAAGGTGACGACTACTGTGATGGTGATGACAATGAAAATGATGATGTTGACGACAACGCTGATGACGATGATGATGATTATGTACTAACTGAGGTAAATGTCATATGCATATATATCTACGTATGTATATATATATATATGTATACAGATTATTTGAGTGGTGGTCATTGATGTATCTAGGCTGTGCAACTTGGCTAAGGAAAATGATGTTCTCAGCACGAATCCAAGTGTGTGTGTGTTTGTGTGTACCTAGTTATTCATATAGAGCCATTTAAGAACATCACATGGTCAAACCAAAGGAAGTAGTGACGTCATGCTTAGTCATTTACTGTTTACTGTTTATTTATTTATTCATTCATTCATTCATTTCTTGCCACTAACTTCTGACAAGGCATCAGTCTATGGTACTAACCCACTGTGAGTTAAGTAGGCCCAATAGCTCGGGTCTGTCTCAAGATTCGGGACGCTGCAGTTCAGTGCTCAGCGCTCAATCAATCAGCCACTGTCATTTCATTGACTGAAAGCGAGTACAATCCTGGACGACTTCTATGGCGCCGACCTGTCTTTGGCTGTACGTCGTCTTTTAGTAGAACCCAGTTAGGGTCCGGTCTGTAGGGAAAGAGCGGAAATACCCCATTGGGTTCCTCCAATTAAAGTGTTGAAGACTTTCCCTTTTTCGCTCCTGTCATACGTCTTCTCAGCTGGAATAAGATTGTCTCCAATTGAAGACAGAGTTTCCTGATACGCTGCGTAAGGGTCTTCTACCCCACTGGTTCAGTCAACCCCTCGCACTGATGATACAGATGCCGCACCTTCCCCTCGCCCGCTTCCGCCAACTAAATATGGAATCCTGCAGCCAGACTTCTATAGCGCCGAGTTATTTTTGACGAAGTGTCTCCATTCAGAGGCATCCAGCTATGGTGAGCTTCGCCGAGATAGGTAGTGGAATCCCCACTCGTATCCAGTCCACCAATCATATCCAAACTTCTTTGGCGATATAGGTGGGAAATCCCAACACATATATCATCCACCAAACACATCCAAGCTTTGTCGGGATAGCTAGGGGAATCCCCACTCGTACCTACACAATCCACCGACTGCATCCAAACTACTATAACGCGGTTCATCGTCGTCGATACGCTTCCAGAAGTTCCAGGTGTCCGACGAAGCAACTGTGATAACAGTAGATGAACGGACTGACGCAGCTGTTGGCGGCGCCAAGCCACTGGGCCAACGGGGACAGGTACTTCCGGACAAGCGCCCTCTCTGGTCCAATCACCGTCGGTCCGAACAGGTTCCTCAGCACTATTGCGTAGAGCGGAAGCCAGGACATCGCGAACAGAACTAGAACCATGACGAGCATCTTCAGGATCTTGGTCTTGGTCCTGAGGATGTTGCGTTTGGTCCGCGGACCGAGGAAACCGCGCACCCTGCGGCGCCAGACACGGACGCCGATCAGGATGCAGAAGACGGCGATGAACGTCGGAGGGATGAAGTAGCAGGGGAGGAAGACGACGGCGACCGTGAAAGCCTTGGCCGTCGAGGGGTCGTTCCAGTCGGCGTGGTAGGGGACGTAGTAGTCGTGACTGGTGACGCGGAACGTCTTCTGGCTGTAGATTAGGATCCAGGGAATGAAGGCGATCGATGGAACCAACCAGGTGAAGAGGATGATGAGCAAGGCGCAGTGAGACGTCATCTTGGACGAATTGTTCTTAATGACTTTAACATTGTTTAGTTCCGCCTAGGCAACGCTTTCACGAGACACTTTTTAAAGCCATATGACAAGAGGCTAGAGGCTAGAGGCTAACTGACTGACTAACATGAAGTTATCATTGCTACCTAGAAGCGTTGTCGTGGTCAGCCTACTCAGTCCGGAATAGGTTGCTTAATTAACATGCACTTGTTTTTCTTGACATGTTTTTTCCAGCCTTTGTTGATCATGAATTTGCAGTGTCCCATCATAACCACATCTTAGAACACTGTGAGTATGAGCTCTTACGACAATGATTCTTGTGGTCGGAAATCAATGTATAAGTTAAACGTTTAATGCGCCTATTAGGTATCGATCAATAGTCACGATAAGGGTGCAGTATCATGCCATTTCATATACTGAGTTGTAAGCAACACAACATTCAAAACGTTTTTTCTTGCAAGGAAGAACCAGACACTTTTGTACTCGAGAGGTAACCGGTTTGCTAGATCAGGAAATCCTTTCAAAATCACATCTAATCGAATCTGAGAACTTCTGTATCGTCACAGTTATAATGTTCAAAGCATCAATCGATGGTCGTTTCCACGCAAAATTGGAATGCATGCCAAATTTCAGGGTTAGTGCGATCTAAAGCCAAGACAGAAATCCAAACATTCACGGAAACAGCTAAGGGAGAAAAGAGTCCATGGAGAGATGAGTTTTAAATCGAGGTCTGAAAGCCAACACAGTCTCGGCTGAACCATAGCACAACCAGTAAGTAATCTGTAACATATGCACCAAAATCTTGTCATGTAGTGACCTGTAGCTCAAAAGGACAAGCTTTTCCACTGTGCTCTGGAGAAACTTTTAACTTGAACAATTAACTCTTTTTGTTGTAATTTCTAACTTATATAACAAACTGTTGTCATTTAGTAACTGGTATTCTAAAATAAAAAATTGTTCTGCGGGTACCTATTTCTTAAGTAAAAAACATTGTTCTATAGAAATTTGTACTTAAATAAAAATAATTGTTATAGCAGTCACTTGAATAGTAATTTGTTGTCCAATGGCAACTTATATAATGAACTGTTGTTCTGTAATTATTAAACAATGGTTCTGGAGTAACTTTTAACTTAATTAATAAACTATTGTCTATAGTAAATTGCAATAATTCATTAATAATAAACTTTTGTTCTGTAGCAACTTGCTACTTAAAATGGATCTGGGATGCATTCATAAAGGTCTTCGTCGTTCTGCCTGCACTCTGGATCGTCGAAGCTTTCAGCATTATCCAGAGCAAAGGAGGAGGCTCGTGAGAAAGAAACTACTGAAATAGCTTGATAGACCATCAGAGTCCCGTCCTGGAATCCGACATACAGATGGCCAGTGGTTTCGTTCAAATGCGCTCGGGTTGGCGCGTGTATTCCCTGCTCAAAGGCAACCAGGACGCGATGACTTTCCAGAGTAGGCTTCGCCACGACAACCCGATTGCGACCTCTTTCGACGACCAACACCTGCTTGCGGGAGTCGACGCACAGGTGGGTGGGATTCAGCAGATGGATTGACTTCGTACCGGGGCATTTGCCTCCGCTGTACATATCAACGATGCTGACTCCTTCGCTCGCCTGACCGGCGTCCAACTTCCCGTGGCAGACGAGTAAACGTCCGGGATCCATTTGGATGGCGTGTCGTGGTCCCTCTGCCTCACAGCCAAAGCTGATGTCGTGTATCAACTCTCCCTCTGCGGAGTACTTGCATATCTTGCATTCGCTCGTGCAGCACACGATCAAGAATCCGTCTTCAGTTATCGACAACCCTGAAGGCTCTCCTGCCTCCACCTGCCAAGACAGACACACGGTCCTGGAGTCTAAACTGATGCGGAGGATTTTGCATTCGCTCCACTCGCTCACAAAGAGGCAGCTGTTTTTGGCACACGACGTAATGTCTTGGAATCCATTCGGCTTTTCACCGTGTACCCCAGGTTTGATCATCAAATTTCTCAGAGGGTTAAACTTAGATTTCTTGTCGCTGGTTTGAATTGATTTGCCTCGTTTGAAACTAGATCCGCTGAACGTTTCTATCTGAGTAGAATTATAGCGAGAAAGAAAGATTTCGTCCTTGTAGACAGCGATTCCTGTCACCGCTTGTTTTCCTTTGATGACGGTTATCGCTTTCGGACGACGCATGTAACCCATGATATCTACAACGATATACACTTACACACATTCGCAAACACACATGCATGCATGCACATGTATGCATAAAGCCTACATGCTGTGACACACCTGCATACACACGAACATGTATGCATCCATAGATGCATACATACATGCATATACGTGAATGCACACGTTCGTACATGCAGCAATTACATTTTCTTACCCGTCGCCTTTATGATTCCTTAAAGTTGGTGCTGAATGCGAGATGCTGTTCGCATTGTTCTGCTTTTTCTAGTTACAGACTCGATGTCTTCAAATTTTCATTGGTTACCTTTTCCAGCTAGGCTCCAGATCAAAGTTGCTGTCCTTGTACACAAGGCATGGCGACACAGTAACGCGTTTGGTCAATGATCATGCGGTCGCGGGTTCGACTCTGTGTAACGACCTTGGGAAGTTGTTGGGCACATGTGACTCTGTCACCAGGCATTATTATTTGGTATCGGTGTAAGCTGGGAAGAAAAAAGTAAGTCCTGTGCTGCACTTTTTCCGTGTCCAGGACCTTGGGATTCGTCCATTGCCGGCTCACGGGTTTAAAGATAAGAGATGCGGGAGATGTGATACTTTACTTACTTTTACTTATACAAGGCGCTTCCTTGCTGACTTGTGCATTCTACTCATAAGTAATCCCACCAAGGCAAATTTATGATCAGCTTTCTTTGTTTGTACCAACTTCCCAAAAAGACTTGTAGTTTCTGCGCTATTTCTCACACTGGTCCTCATCTATGGAATAACTACCACTAGCTTTACTAGATCCTTCTCTTTCTCTTTTCTCATTTCGCAAACAAATGAACATTTCTGTCATCACATATAACCGCCCTTTTGAGGTGAATTCATAAATTAGCTTGATATAAATATATAATTAATGTAACTGAATTAATAATTCATTACATCTGTAGTCAAGAGAAGGCAGACTAGTATTCGACACTCGATAGTATGTTCTCACTTTTAGCACTTCCTCTTGTGAAGTACTCTCGAAAGAATCTCTCCAAGTACTCGAAGTTGGGTCTTCTGAACGGGTCCTTGGTCCAGCAACCCTGCATGATGGTCATCAGCTTCTTGTCTGGGTGTTGAAAATTACGTCCGGCCGGACAAGGCACATCGTATGAATCAAGAATGGAGGTCATCAGCTCACTATCACACATTCCTACAAAAGTGAGTTCTTCAAAAACACCCAGGTGTAAACTTCATAGTTAACTGTTTCGACTTGCTTACCCAACGTAGGCTGGCTTCTGGTTACCCTATTTCGACCGAGCTTCTCAAAGGAGCTACGATTTCTGACAACTAAGGTTTCATTTAAAGCGACATTATCGATTGATATGTTTATTACGAAAATTTTTAATGCGCGCATTTAATTAATTATTAATATGAATTATTAACTTCTATAGCGCCGGTTTCTAATGCACAAGGCATCAACCGATGGCGCACCAACACCAAGCTGCCAGAAGGTCGATCTACAAAACAGAGAGACAGCCCATAGAGGACAGGGAATTTCATTAAGCTGAGAACGATAGGATCAGTTAAAGACAATCAGACGATCTGGTTGAATAATTATAAGTTTGGCGAATGAGGATAGATTTTAAGTATTGTGGTTGTCCAAAGTTTAATGTTTTATAAACTGCAGGTCCCAGTTTGAAATAAATCTTTTGCTGAACGGGAAGCCAATACACCACCGCTATAGAAACTGCTAGCAATATTTATAACTATGATTGTATGATAGTCTAGAGAGCTTGTGCCTGGATACGGTTCCCCGCAGTAGGTGTCCATTTGGAAGATGAGAATTCCAAAGGACCAGACGTCACTTTTGACGGACCATCGCTGCGATTCGATCACCTCCGGCGCTCTCGTCTTAACTGGACTTTCGAGCAATTCGTCTTAAATGTTCAACATAAAAAGTCAAACGAATGAGGAACAAATCAAAACTACGTCATAAGATCGCACCTGGCAAAGTAGAATAGGCCAACATGACCCGTTTTTTTTGTTTAGAATTGGTATCAGCGATGACAGTTATGTATGAATGTTGTATGTACATATGCACATATGTGTGTAGGCCCGATGCATGTACATGTACGTAGGCTTATGTATGTATGTATATATAATTATACGCATATATGTATGTATATATATGTATCCATGCATGTATGTGTAATGACGTGAGAAAGTCATACAACTGAGAACCAGTATGATTGAGAGCGAAATAAAATGAGTGAAACAGACACATACTGAGACAGAATCCAGGAAATGACGAAAGTACAGAACTTAAGAAATGGAAATCAATAGTCATTCTGCGTTGTGCAGATGCTTCTCATAGTCTAGCAACAGCTGGGGACTTGACGAGTTCTTTGTACTAAGGGAATCTTTTGGCCGAGTAAATTATATGCAGTAAATACATGTGAGAATTTTAGACTTTCTATAAGTGGAGTGCGTCACGGTAAGAGAGCTTGGTCTGAAATCATAAGGTTGAGGGTTCGCGCTGAATTCCGTGAAGCGACCATGGGAAATTGTTTGCACACAACGTGCCTCAGTCACCAAGAAGTATAATTTGGTACCAGCGTAAGCTAGGAAGTAAATGGCAAGTCTTGTGACTGGCCCTGTGTTCAGGACCTTTTAATTCGTCAATTGTCGGTTCAAGGACCGAAGAACGGGAAATGCACGCCTCCTGTATGTACGGACATGAAAGCTTCACAGTTTAACTGTATCAGTGAATCAGTGGTATGTCAAAGGTCAGCTCACAAGCGAACAATGCAATGCTGGACGTTAAATGATCATCATCATCATCATCATCATCATCATCATCATCATCATCATCATCATCATCATCATCAAGTTGTTCCGTCATCATACATATCGATCTACCATCCATCCTTCCGCTATGTTAGTTTGTACACATGGACATTTATACTGCGCTATGTAAATGTAATATCCACACGATGCCGCAGTGGGATTAAAGCTCCAGTGCCTATGAATAGTCTAAAACGAAATCTTACAGACGTCTGTGAACGTCGTAGCTTGCTGTTGACTTCTTCTACCGAGCATTCGAGCCATCTCGAAGTTAGTCAACTTGACTGCGTTGTTGTCTCCGACAAGAATCGATTTGAGCGCCAAATATCGATGAATGCACTGTAGAGTCTCCAGATAATGCATTGCGCCGGCTACCTAACAACCGGACAGGCAGAATATCAGTTACTAAATATGTATATTAATATATGAATATAAAACCTTAAGATGATTTTCCTCTACCAGCTGTTAAACCCATTACACCGTGCCTTCTCACATGATGGTCCACATCTAAGGAATTCACTATCATTGGTTTTGCGGAACCCACCTCTTTTTCTTATCTTAATCTGCAAACAAATGAAGACATTTTCCCAGCTAATCGCGCTTTTGAGATGAATTCATTAGTGCGATATAAGCACCTGAAGAAATAATTGTTTTCTGATGAAGGCGTTATATAAATGAGAAATCATATTAATCAGGTATTTACTGTCGAACATCAGTTTTCTTGTGCAACACATTCGCAACAATGAATGATCGTTGGTGACTAAATGTAGATCCAAATGAAGTCCATTACCAGGACATGCTCAAATAATTAATTCATAAATCAGCGTACTTCTCTTAAATTAAATTGCAAGGATAGTTTGTTTAATAGAAAAATAATTTTGATCAATAAAAAAGTTGCTGTTTTTGTTGATGATACTGTTATAAAATCTTGACGTAATTTAGTTTACTTTAAGCGATATTGATAGGCAACTCTAATTAAGTGGAATTCTAGTCCTTTCTGAGTCTATCTTTTGTGTCAAGATCAGTTGTACGCATTTCTAAAACGCGAAATATAGAATTTGGGATAAAAAATAGTTGTTGTTGTTGTTGATGATGATGATTATGGTGATGATGATGAGGATGATGATGATGATTAAGAAGAGCGCAGTCAATGACAGAATACCTGTGACAACATGTTGATGATGTCCTTAAACTTGACCGTTTGCCCTTTGTCCTCTATGAGATAGTGGTCAAGGTAACCTTTAGATGTCATTTCTGTAATTACGTATGACGGTTCGCTCATAGAACAGACCCCGATGAGCCGAACTATATTCTTGTGGTGAAGTTGACGCAGAATATCTGCTTCCTGGAAGAAGTCACATGATTTGACTATCCACGTTTCCTTCCTGGCCTCTTCAGTGAATGTCTTGATTAAAACTTCGAGAGACTGGTAAACTCTTCCTGCAAAAATGCATTATCCGAAGTCAATGCTCAAGATGCCGATGGGAGGTTTGAACAAAATACATGTGATTTAGTAATTAACATTTTTGTCTCGCTTTGACTCTAACATTTCGGATTTGAGTCCGATACTCCGAACTCAAACTCTTATTTATCAGCGGGCTTCTCCACTATAGCTGGCCACGTTGTTTTGCTGATCTTCTAGATCCTGTCGAAGAGGTCATGTACAGATAATCCGAAGTAACTACTGACTGATAAGTCGTGACACTCGTATAAAAAAGCAATACCAGTAAAATTAGATTATAATAGATTGGAATATGTCAAGAGAAGTGAGATTAGAAGAGATTAAATTAGGTTCAGCTAGATTAGACCAAATCAGACTAGATTGGATTAGATTAGATTAGATTAGATCAAGTTAGATAACATCACATTGCAACTCATCACATCACAGCATATCATGAGCCATTCTAGTATTTAGTACTCACCAAGCCAAATTTCGGTAAACTTTCCGCGTCGTAATCTGCGCACGAGACAGACATTCGATGGTCGTATCTCTTCGCTGGCTAAGCTTCCTGAAGCCAGCAAAACGATTATTGACACATGAAAAACTGCACTAGCAAAATGATCAAGGTGCTACTTTAAACCGTTTTTATGAAGCCTTAAATCACAGGTATTTGGAGGACGAAGCTAAAGAGCTGATTGTGCTGTCGGCAAGTCGTGATTTTAATTAATTGATACGTTTTAACCCGATTTTATGTTGCAGGGGCGATTCTACTAGGCAGAATTATTTTGTGTAGTGAGCCATATGATACTGTCTTTGGAAACAATGAATGACATGAATTAATCGATGAATCAATTAAATCAATAAATCAATCAGCAAGTCAGTCAATTGATCAATTACTCAATCAATTAATTAATCAATTAATCAATTAATTAATATATCTATATATCTGTCTGTCTGTCTATCTATCTATCTATCTATTTATCTATCTATCAGATTGCATATGAGTGAGTGAGTAAGTGATTGTGCGAGTGATTGAGTGAGTGAGTGAGTGAGTGAGTGAGTGAGTGAGAGAGTCTGTCAGTCAGTCAGTCAGTCAGTCAGTCAGTCAATCAATCAACAAAATCAATCAGTCAGTTAAGATTCTGAGTAGATTACGAGTTATACCCGCTTCAGCTTTCAATAATCCACGAGCACATTTAACTCTTGGCGGTAATGGTGGAGCTCCAGTCAACGTTGATTCTGTTTCTTCGCTTTCCACATCCGCGTTCAATGATATGTAAACGTGGGCCTCCTGAGCGACGGAAATGCAAGCGGATGGAAAGCCAACGAAACAACAATTACAAATAATAATTTGTACGAAGTACTGTGTGATCAGTTAATGTTGCTGTCTTAACTACAGCTTTTGGCAGTGCGTAACTAGCCGGTAGTAGGTCATGGGTCAGAACCTCACCTGAAGCCAACACCATTTTTTAAATTGTGAAACGTGTAGATCCAACTAGATGTTTTAGCTGTATCCCCGATTATACTAAACACCTTAAAATGAGTTGACTTTGTGAGATCCGCTTCAAACCCCGTGTGAGAACATACGTTGCTCACCAGATCCCTAGCCATAAGGAGTTTCCAGCTTTCTTCACTCGCTGTTCCAAACGGACCACTCAGTTTTTGTCCAAGTACTGGAACACCCTGAAAAGTTGCCTTGCTGCTGGATTCTGAGATGTTCTTAGAAAGTGTTTTTACAAAATTTCAGTTACACAAAAGACGCAATTCAGTATGAGAGCAATGTGTTAAGCAGTTTGCTCATTGAAAATTTTTTGGCTGTTAATAAAGTTTAACATAATTTGATTAACTTAGAAAGCGCGGTGATTGATTTCTCTTGAAACGCCACTATGTAAATTTCTGATTACAATTACAATCACAGAGGTAAATATATGTGGATAGGAGGCCCAGTAATGTAAGTTGAATGCAACATGGCACTTTAACGAAAGAGGCAGTTATGAAAGTTCTACATAAGATTAAATCAAGTCATATTAACATGCATTTATTGCAATAAGAATGCATAATCTGGCTGAACTCAACATGGGATAAAAAGTTTGGATAAAAGTTCTCATTTTGACATTTTACTATAAATTAATAACTTTTATCGCGCCGATGTCTAATGCGCAAGGCTTCAACCGATGGTACGCCAAAGCCAAAATGCTGTCAGGTCATTACTCAGGAGGTCAGTCCACGAAACAGAGAGGCAACCTATAGTGGATAAGGAATCTGAAAAAGAAAGTCTTAAGTTGATAACGAAATGACACAAGCTCCTAATCAGAATGAACAGACATAGGGAGGGAGTTACAAAATCTAGTTCCTGCAACTGAAAAGCCCGTTCACCAAAACACTTTTTGTGATTTTAGATATGACCAGTGAAGGGTAATCAGATGACCTGGCTGAATAACAATAAGGTTGGGAAATAAGGACGGATTTTATGTATTGTGGTTGGTCAGAGTTCATTGTTTTCTAACTATTAGACCTAATTTGAAACAATTCCTTAGATGAGCATCAAGCCAGTGCAGAGTTTAAAGTGCACGATTAAACTAATATTTTGTCGTGTTGGTTATAACTCTTGCCATGGAGTTCTTAACTCTGGAAATTCTGCATGTTTGTGATCACGGTAAGAAGCGAGTTACAGTAATCAAGGAGAGTAGAGGCCAATGAGTTTGCCAGAGACATCCTTGAAGACATTGTAATTGCAAATGTAGTTGTAATTAGAAACTTCTACAGCGCCGGTATCTAATGCACAAGACCAATTATCAAGTGAGCCACCCAATATTAAAGATTTAAGCCATTCAAAAGTCTGAAGTTACTGTGAAGTGCCCATTAATAGAAATCCGTTTTCGACGAGTTAGGGAACAGTTGGTTTATTTATCCTCTCTCAGTCTGCTCACATTGAGGAATTTATTATTTTATTAATAAAATTCTTTACTTGCCGATTTCAACAATCCAAACAGGCTGTAGGTAAATATGGCAGTGAAGTAAACGAATTTTCAGCAAAATATCGAGTCTGTCCATGGTTAGCATTCGCACAGCCTATTGTTTGTTATCAGTTAATGGGGTTTATAAATTATTGGTTAGGCTTTGGCTGCTATCTGTCAACTCATTGTTCTAAGCCGAGGTGCCCAAAACGGAAAGTGAGTTTCCTATTTGAAGGGCAACAGATAGACTCTGGAACAGATGGCTCGTCTCGCGCGGGTCATCTGTCACTGCTGATATCTTGCTCCCCAGTTCTTGTATGAATTCCAGTGACTCGATGTGCCAGCTTCCTGCAGTTTATTATTATTTATTATTATTTTCCTTCTTCCTCCTCTCTTCTTCTTCTTCTTCTTCTTCTTCTTCTTATTATTATTATTATTATTATTATTATTATTATTATTTATTAAACAGACATTTGTAACGCGCGCAATTAACAACAGTCTCAAAGGCGCGTGCAACGACCCTAAAAAAGTCCTACCGAGTAATTACGAGTAATATCATGGTTCATAGATCGATAAGAGGCACAGAAATCTAGGTAGACCTATTTAAAAAAGCTTCTTTTTAAAATTTGTTATTGGAAGAGTGTAATCTTTGATGCTAGTCGGTAAGGCATTCCACACTGTGGGGCAAGAGAAACAAAATCCACGAGAGCCAAATGCAGTGTAAATCTTTGGAACTATGAGATTTCAGGTGGTCGTAGAAAGTAAGCAGGATCGACCAGGAACTGTCGCAACCGAAATGCAGAACCTGGATAGATAGGATGGAACCAGTCCATCTGTAGGCAATGATAGCTATATCAATCATAGGCAGTCATTTACCTCAGCACCGGCTGTTTTGGTCTGTGGCCTACCACGGTTCTCTATTTAATACTCACTCTCCATTTCATTCTTTATTCTGCGCTGTTTAGTGGTGCACTGAATGACCACTGAGCTACCATCTATATGCTGATAATACTCAGCTTCTGATATATTTTGACAGTTCCACGTTTACCTAGTATCTTCAAACATTTTCGTCTGTTTTTGAAACTTACATAGCATCCAATAAGCTTTTTTTGAAACTTCTAGAGCGCCGGTATCTAATGCATCATATTTCTAAAACCATATTTATTCTTTTCAACTAAAAGCCAAGACTTTCATAGATTCGACTAGCTTACTTCTATTCACTTGGGTAGTAATTTGACTCCATTGCATCCTTCTCAGACCATAATCAAGCGAATTGAAAATCTGTTCATTTTCATACACGAGATATCCGGTGAAAAAAACTTTAAGGGTCTCAAAATATCTTAGTTTCACAGCTTCCGCCTTGGTTTCTAGTCGTCTTGATCACTGTAACTCATTTTAAACAGGCATCACAAAGACATATTTGGACAAATTGCAATTGCTTCAAGACTCCTGAGCCAGGGCTATCACTAAAACTTTCAAAATTCAGCATAATGCCCCATGCTGTCCTTTTGCGCATGTCCGCGGTCACAGCGGCCGTTGGCTGTCTTTTATGTCATTTGACGGATTATATTGTCCAAACGTAAAATCTGCTTGATAATTCTGGCAGTTGAACTTTTATTGTTACCGAGTCTGCGTGTCGGAATTAGTTTTCGTTTCCAATAGGAGTTTTACTGCGTTTCGTACGGTTTTGTTGCATGTTATCGTGACTTTCTATGTCTGAAATGGTCCACCAACAGAAGGGCATCGGATTCCAGTTCGACAGTCAAGCCTCTGGCGAAAAGACCTAAATACGCCATCTACCCCGGGAAATCTTAAATTCGGTGGAGGAAGGGCGAAGAGAGTCTTAGGAGCGACATCGACCGTCAACCACGGAATGGCTCAACTAACTACCCGCCGGCGGGAGGCGAATTACTGCCCTGCGCAAATCCGGCAGTTCGAGGAATATCCGGGCATCGCGTCGTTTCCCATTTACGAAGGACTGCTAGCATGTGAGATAACCTGAATCATCGGTGGGCGAATTATACTGCCTATCATTTTCCCTCATTCTTGATGCTACGTACCGCCTGACCACGTACATTCTTTCTTTATTTGCGTGTACGTGTACACTCACGTACACGCAACTCATCTTTCAATTGTATTTGGAAATCTGTTGCCAGGGCTCTCAGTGCGCGTGCGTTCTTGCTACTGGTGACTCTTAGTTTCCTGAGCAATGCTTACTAACGGATGAGTGTTCTGTTCTTGATGATATTTTACATCATTGAGTGTGGCGCAGTGAGCGCCCCTGATTAGTTTCTCACGAAGAGGCGCTATAAGAATTTCAGATAACAGTAACCGCAATCATTGCATTGGCTTCCTATTGAACAAGAATTCAGTTTAAAATATGTCTAATACCTTACTAAGCCCTACAAAGTAACTGACAATGGCCAACCAACTTATCTTTCGTTTTTACCTATCATTTTTACTTACCACTCAAACTCAGATATTGCATCCGCTTAAAGTTTTAAGTCTTGTGCTCCGAGCCAGAAAGATATTGAGTTTCCCGGTCATTAAGTTTCGGTTGCCGGCCAAAGATTGGAAATTACTAGGACCTGCCTGTGCCATCCGCTCTGCTGGTTTGTGATGCTGCTTAGGGCAGGGTTGAAGTCCTCTATTGCCGTGTAGTAAACCTCATGAGCCTCAGAGATTTCGAATGGTTTCGCCCATGGATTATGCTTCTGGAATGCGGTTTGCTTCGAAGCGAACATCGATTGGTGTCTTGAGAATATTTTTAAAGACGCTATAACAGTTCCCAAATTAGATTACTTCATATTACTTCATATATGGATGTTTCACTATTTACCGCCTGACCATAGGCTTCGTAACCTTCGTCCTGAAGATATTCTACGTCAACTTCGCCATCATCAGTATTTTTTTCCGTCGACTCAGGTCTGACTGTAGAAGGACTTCTGGGAATGTAAATGCAATCCGTGTACGAGTCGCTGAACTCCTCGGAGAAGCGGTAATATTCATCTTCGCCCTGTGAGTCGCTGTAGTTGACTATCAGAAAAAAGAGGTACACAGAAAACACTATATTAAGTGAAGATGCTGTTATAAGTGACTTTGTACAGACAGCCATATAACCATACATACACAATACTTACTTACGTACTTACAAACATAATCGCATACAAACACACATACATACATGCACACAGCATACATGCACAATGCACACACATACATACACACATACATGCTTACCGACGTACATACACACACGTACACACATGCCAAACATGCATGCATACATACCTACATACATGCTTACTTAGATACATAAGTACATACATACACACATGCATACATATATGTGCGCCATATTTAGTCAGTTCAATTTAAATACATAGATAAGAAGAACAGTGTTCAAATTTCCAGTGAACAGCGAAGAGTAACGTTGGCGTAACGTAATAACTAAACAAACAGAAATAATTCATATTGAAATCCAAAATCAGCGTTTAGGCTATGTTCAGGAACATAAACGCGGAACTTTAAAATTCAGAGCCAAACATATCGATCTGTGCTGACCTTTGATTTTTCCGACAATGTTACCCATGTTGTACGTCAGAAGTTCATCGATATCCACCGGCACTAATTCTGTGTATGGCCAATTTGCCTGATTCCTTAGTTTCGTGCTCAGATTTGTGTGAGTGGTTTGTAGTTCTTGGGCTCTGGCTAGAAGACTTGGTCCGACAAACGTTATGTCTGAATTGGAACCCTGGTCTTTCAGTTCTTGTATTAGCTTTAGGAAGCTCCGCAGTTCACCCAAGTGATTCTCCAAATCTTCTACTTCCATTCCAAATTCCTCATAAATTTTCTTTTTCGCGATTTCGAGATATTCGTAGAGTCTGATTTTGTGGTGATCCACAATTTTCTTCACCTGCTCGCTTCTTGTGCTGATATCAGATTCCGTCTTGGAAATATGATTCAAGAATGAATTTCGCGGATTTTCTTTCAGTGCCATTTCCACATCCTCAACAATAGTTGCAAGTCCGTCAGCAACGTCATCCAAATCTTTCTGCATCCTTTCTGCCACTTGCCTGACATCTTCGGAGTTATGACCCTTGTGACTCTCGTCGAAACAGATCTGACAAATTGTCATCTCACAGTTGAGGCAATACTTGACCATAGGCTTCTTCGGATGTTTGTCGCACGAGCTCGATGCGATTTTTGCACGCTGAGCTTCCTCTAGACCTTCCAGGCTGATGATTTCATGCGATTTGCTAAGCTTCTGCCTCAAATGATGAAAAGCACAAGTTTCGCACATATTTTGCTGGCATTCGATGCAGTGTTTCACTGCAGTGCGGATAACGGAGCCATCACCATCGCTATTATCTTGACATACATCACACAGAGTTTCTTTCGGGATGCTGCTGGAGCTGTTTCCGAGTTCCACCAACTTCTCCACAAAAGTATTTCTCGGAAAAGCTCCAACACCATCGACAGGAATCTTCCAGTTTCGCCTGCACACCGGGCAAGCAATTCTTTCTCCAGGTAACTTATGTTCTGCATATCGTTCGAGACATTTCAGGCAAAACGTGTGAAGACAGGGCAACGATTTCGGATTACTGTAGGTCTGGGTACAAATGCAACAGTTAGTATATCCAACGAGACTTTCCAGCTCAACTGAATGTATGCTTTCCTTCCTGTCTGTAGCGATGCTTCGACTAGTACTCAGGGTTAATTCTAAAACACAGGAATCGTCCTTTTTCACACAATATTACGCGGATTTGACTATGGTATTGTTTATGATTTCAACTAGACTTATCTGGCGGTTTAATAACGATTTTCAGACAACGCTTTCAATATTTTAATGCTTAAAAGTCATTAATGTTTGTAAGCCATTTATAAGCAAATCAATGTTTGTCAGTGGTTCTGACTCAGTTGAAACATATATTCTTTTCTAAGCATTGGGTGCATTAAAATGCCGGTGAGAGTTTGCAATCCGATAACGGCGCTATAAAAGTTTCCAGATTGGATTAGATTACAACATAGATAGGAACCATCTGGGATCTATGTGGCTTACATATTACATGTATAGCGAAGTAACTTAATAAGATGTAGACAATACATGAAAACCACGTAAAACTCAGCTGGTTCACTGATATGTATTTCATATGGGCTGTTGAGATCCATTTAAAAATTCAAACCGTATGTGGCTCGAATGCGATGACCATATAGCATCTCTTGCTATTTGGGATTGTAGATGGCGCTTTAACTTTGAAGAAATGCATTCAATTCAGTGCCTTTATGTGCATCTCTCAAAAGCGCTACACACCTGACTATCGAACTTATCTAAACAAGTGAGTTTTAAGAAACTTGAAAATGTGTGTTGGACCTAGACAAATGCAACAGAACGTATTACATATATATTGCTACGCCGAGTTAACTTAGCTAAAATTGTATCAGAGTCGAGTGAACCAAAATCGGCATACCTGCTGTGAAAAACGCCTTGCAATTCTTGAATTCCTCTTTCGACGTATGGATCGTAAGAGTTATCGTATCCTTCACAGACAGCAGTTCACTGAAGACCTTCTCAACGGTTGCCTTCATGTCGCCATTCGATAACAGATTTTGTAAGTGCAGTAGACCTTGTAAAGTAGTGCAGTGGAAGTACAGAGCAATGCTTCCGCTCTTTCGGATGCAAATCAGGCAGATGTCTTCGTTTTCCAATTCCAGAAGGTCAATAATCTTCTGCCGTTCTTCGAGCGTCTTGTCCTTCAGGAGAAGTCTCATCGATTCTACGATCTCCGCTTCAGACTTATCAACTTTTGACTCCTCGCCATTCAGAGTTGCGTGCACTTCGACAACGACTACAACATATGTAGATTATATGCATGCATCATCTTGAACTTACAGGCATACTCGTCTATTGAACCGGCCTTCTGGAACAATCTTCCACTGAACATAACGTACTTTTCCCAAGAAACAGCTCCAGAAACATTACCACCTCATCCATCTATTCATAACTGTTAGATAGCGATGTTTGTGAATTTCTTAAAAGTCGCTATATTAACGGCCAGATACAAAGATACATACGATCACTTTAACAAGCGGCAGCCTTTCAAACCAGGCTAATTGTGCGTTATAATAATAATAATAATAAATAATAATAATAATAATAACAAAATATTATTATTACTATTATAATCATCATCATCATTTTTTTAGCAGCAGCAGCAGTAGTAACAGTAGTAGTAGCAGAATTAGTAGTAATAATAATTGTAGTACCGAAGTGGTTTTGATTCCACATTCATTAACAAACCTCCTCCTTTTCGCAGAATATCTGCAACGTGTCTCTGTTCGGAACGTTCGAGACAATCGATGATCTTGCGATAGTTGCTACGACTTGTTCTTCGCCAAATTTCGATCAGCATTTCGCTCTGCTCCAGCTCACTGGCTTTCTCTTTAAGGACTCTGTGTTGTCGCGAATTCAAGACCTTGCTTGAGAAAAGATAGTCAATCAACTCCGACGGATCGATCAAATCGACAAGTTTTCCTTGATTGACGTCTAGTAGTTTAGTCTCTACCTCAGTCAATGGCCAATCACTTCCAAATTCTTCCCGGTAAACTACAAAGACATTCTACGAATATTGGTCCTCTAAAATATCTCTCCATCTTTCCGTCAGTTATTTCTTCCTTCAGTCCATCCATCCGTCGGTTCGTCCGTTCTTCCGTCCTTCTGTCCATCTGTTCGTGCATCTTACCACCCGCGGCTCCCATGACCTCACATTCCTCCTGTTCTTCCATCCTTCAACCCATCTGTTCTACTCGTCCATGTTTCCATCCGTCCGTCTTCAATCCTTCCATCCTTCTATCCTTTCATCCTTCAGTCTTTTCATCGTTTCCGTCTCTCTATCCTTAATTCCTTCCATTCTACCATTCTACTATCTGTTCGTTTTTCCTTCATTCTATCCGTCCTTCAGAGGCTGCATTATACTGTAAATCTTTTATTTAGACCTTACCTGAGGAGTTGGAGGCACCAATGATAAATCCTCAATTTCACGCAATTCCAACTCGGACGCAGAAGTGAAAAGCAGACATCTTAGATTTCTTCCACCTTGTTCAAGAACAACTGGAGATGCTGCACCAAAAGGAGCAATAGACACAGATATCTTCTGGCCAACCATTTGTCCCAACTTACCAAAAAGGGCGTGCAATCCGTGCCTTTCCACATAGAATTCACTACCATCTGCTTTGAGGAACTCTTTGTCTTTTTTCGTTTCGGAAACAATTGAAAACATCTTTTTCAGCTATTAGCACTTTTGAAATGAATTTATAAATTAGCGCGGTATAAGTATCTGATTAATAATGATAATTAAAATTATAATGATGATGATGATAAAATAATAATAATAATAATAATAATAATAACAACAATAATAATAGTAATAATAACCTCTGTAGCCTGTTTTTCGTTCTTCATGGGCCTCACCAATCTGTATCGGTTCCGTTCAATGGACTGTGGTGTTGGATTGCAATTTTGCTTAGAAGCGACCATCGATTGATACCACGTGCATAATGAGGCCTTATGCATTACGATAACGGCGCTTCAGTTGTGAAGAAACTAGAATTAAAGATACCTCCATCGCTTTTTATAAAATTTTCCACGTGTTCCTGATTTGTCTCCAACAGTGCAGTCTTTAGCTGATCCAGTGCATCTTTCCTTTCAACGTAGTCGAGCAGCTTGCCGTTTCTTTCGTATACAGTAGACTTAGACTTTGTCTCCTGGAACTCTCTTCTCGTTAAAGTTCTCGAACTAAGGAGTGAGTCCAGGAGTCCGAAATCCGGATCTATGATATCTTCCAGCTTTGATGTGATATAGCTCAGCATTTTCTAAACTGGTTCATAAAAATTGATATAGTGAGATCATGAAATGTAAGATAGGATAAGGTAATGTAAGGTAAGATTTCACTCGAGATTTAAAACCGAACTTTTCAAACTGTCCTCTCCCGCACTCAATCTGGAACCATGCTACAACCATAATCGCTTTCCACCTTAGCAACATACTCACCTAAATAATTATGTATATACATATTTATTTCTATATTTAATTTCTGCATTTATTCTACCACAATATCTAATAGTTAGCATCGATCGATGGCGATGGGCAATTGTGAGTGAAGAACTTACTCAAGGTTCTTACACAGTAGCCGTCTAAGAGAAGGAGGCTCGAACCCATATGCAAACATACATACTTACATATATCATGCGTATAGTATATAGATACATGCATACATACATGTGCATATACATACATTCATACATACGTAAGTACATACATATATATATACATACATACATACATACACACATACATACATAGATAGATACATAGATACATACTTACATGCGTGCATACATACATACATACATGTATTCAAACATAGAAAGACAGATAGATAGATAGATAGATAGATAGATAGATAGATAGATAGATAGATAGATACACACATACATACATACATACATAAATAAATACATACATACATGTATTCAAACATAGATAGATAGATAGATAGATAGATAGATAGATAGATAGATAGATAGATAGATAGATACATACATACATACATACATGTATTCAAACATTTTATTGATAGATAGATAGATAGATAGACAGACACATACATACATACATACATGCATACATACATGCATACATACATGCATACATACATACATACATACATACATACATACTTACATACATACTTACATACATACATTCCTTATTCAATGAAATGTCTTAGATTTCCTAAGGGGCCATCTCAGAAGCAGAAGAACGAGCATGTTACCAGTGTAAAGGCTGTCGTATATAGCATCCGGTTTGTCCTCTTGTCAATGCCATCGGAACAACATTGGATGTTTTATGATAAATATAAATGAAGCCTGTATAACAATATTCCGATATAAGCTTCGTATGTCTTATATATGACGTCGATGTTGACGTTAAAGCGAGCATGTCTCAGTTTTTTGTGTCCAAAATTAGGACTATCAGTCCTAATATCTGCAGTTGCATAAATTGTCGTGAATTCTGAGTAATTCCAATAGGCATACTCGGACATATTTATATTATATGTGAGAATAACGAGTGAAGATATATATTGTTATAGCTTATATTGTTATATAGGCTTCATTTGTTTCACACAGGACATTGCTACTGGTGATACGATGCTTGCAATCGTAATTGTAATTCCGACAGTTCAACAGCGCCAAACGAAAGCCACGTCACGGGGACCAGCTTATTCACAGGCACTCAGTCAAAACAAAATCGATATGCAAAAGGGTTCGGTTCCAGGTCAAGATCCAAAATCCAGGCCGAGAGACAGCGTGGCAGCTACGGCGGGTGGTGTTTGGAATTGGACCTGAACGAGAGATAAAAGGAAGAAGGGGAATAAGCACTTCTCGTGGCAACCCTAAAAGGAAGAGAGGAAAAATGCTTTGTAATAACTTACGTGTATCCGCTTTGCCTGACGTTCCAATTAAAATGCTAAGTAACGGAAGAGTCAAGAGAAGGGATGTGACGTAGGCCTAGCCGGACCTAGCATCAGCTCATTAAAAGTTATTATTATATCCGTAATTAGGAAGACTGAACAGCCTGAATAAACATATACAGGCAGACAGACAGACAGACAGACAGACAGATAGACAGACAGACAAAGATAGATACATTGTAGATGTCTACAGATAATGATAGAATCATAGACAGAGATACAACAGCCACAGAGAAGGAATCTTATACAAAGTCAGAGACAGAGGCGGATACAGAAATCCTGAGACACAGACATATGCAGCAGCAGAGTCAGAAACAATTAAAGTCGAAAACTGAGTGATAGATATTTATGAGGGCGGCAACGCATTTGCGGTGTAATTGGTTATATATTAACTTGCGCTCGTCTTCTTCTTCTCCTTCTCCTTCTTCGCCTTCTTCTTCTTCGCCTACTTCTACTATTACTACTTCTTCCTCCTCCTCCTCTTCTTCTTCGCCTACTTCTACTACTACTACTTCTTCCTCCTCCTCCTCTTCTTCTTCGCCTACTTCTCAATACGTGTTAAATGATTCAGAAGACATTTAACCTGTGTTAGAACTACTGCTTTAAATGCATGGAATTTCCGTCGATTTGTAATTGCTCATGTTGTAGTCTATTTTTAATTCGTGTGTAATCGTTCTGTATAACGCAATGGATTTGCGCTTGTCAGTGGCAAAAATGGCTACTTGGTTACTTAAACTTGATGCCCATCGAAGATTTCTTGGTAGCCAGACCGCCTTTGACAGGGAGGCCGTCTGTTCGTTGGTCGCCTTTTGAAATTCTACTATAAATTTAGTTATTTTCAGGTTGAATCAATTAACTAATAACGTCTTCAAGTTTGCTAAAATTGTTGGGTTTTCGATCAGTATCACTTTCACATTTTGCTGTTTTCGATTTTGGTAAAGCTGCCATTGAATCTGTACAGCATATTATCACCGGCTGCTCTTGTTAGATCTGTAAAAATTTCATTTCGCCACACCAGGGCAGCTCAAGAAATAATAAAATACAAAAAGAAGAAATAATTTAACTAAATGCAAAGAAAATGCTTTGCATAAATTTTTGTACGAAAGTTACTAATGCTACAATTTTGCAGTAAGCTTATATTACAGGGCTATCGTCGAAAAGCGCCGTTTGATTCGATAACGTTTAGTTAACGACACTCTCATGTCTAGATGATTGGCGTGAAGTGGCCCTTGCGATTGCCCTACTTATAAACGACATGGCCACCGCAGATTGAGAGAAAAACTGGAGCGCTGCAATCTACCGGAAGAACTCAAAATAAATAAGTAAGTGAGTACATGTATTTTTCAAACTGGACTCGGAACCCAAAATAAAGCAACACTAGAAAGACAAATTGGAAAGTGCAGCTCGGGTGATGTATAGAATCGGTTGCTAATATTTCTAGGCGGCTACCTCAGCAAATCCGTAATGGTATTCATGTGGAATGGCCTCCCTCTTAATCTGCGTGTCCTGGCGAGGGATGATAGGCATGCCTTTCACCAACAGTTGAAACTGTTCTTTTTCGCTGGGACAGGGCTGGGAGCGCTTCTAGGTATACAACTCGAAGGGGTGCTATGTAAATGCTCTGAATAAATAAATGAATTAATGAACTTCATACGATTCGATCACTGAATCTTATTATTATTACTGCTACTACTACTACTACTACTACTACTACTACTACTACTACTACTACTACTAGTAGTAGTAGTAGTAGTAGTAGTAGTACTACTACTACTACGACTACTATTGTTATTATTATTATTGTTGTTATTATTATTATTATTATTATTATTATTATATTTGCACCGAAGCAGATAGGATCCATCCGGATGATTGCTACTGCTGCCGCTGCTGTAACTACAGCTGCTAGTACTACTACTATTACTAATGTATTTAATGAAAATTAACAGCAGCCTCCACTGTTTATCAAAATTAACAAAAAGTATGGCATCAAAATCTATACAAGTGCATCATCCATTTACATGCATTTTTCAAATCGCACCCAAGTCCGAAGTGACACCAACAATAAAGACAAATTTGGAAGTGCAGCTCACGTGAATCGGTTGCTATATTTCTAGGCGGCTACCACAGTAAAATATTGTCTATGACCTGGACATTCGTGTGAATGTCTTCAAAGACATTTAAGGGGCTAATCCGGTCCAGCCCCATTTGATTATTTTTGGGGCACATCAATGACTTGTCCCCAAATTGATTTGGGGTAGGGTTTCCTACTACTTCTGCAAAGTCGATTCTGGAAGATTAAACTAGAAGATTAAAATAATTGCTCATCAGCTAAAAGGCCATAAACATTAAAATATGAATACGAGAAAAGGCAAAATCTCTGACAGCTTAAATTCATCAAGATGTGTCGGGAAGTTAGGCCTAGGTCCCGCAATGCTTACTTGCCCTGCACCTTTGTTATCTGACCCTGGCCCTAGCCCTGACCCTAGCCCTAACCCTAACCCACCACTTACCACACCCACCACCCACCTACCCACCCCACCTACCCACTGACCTACCCACCATCCACCTACCCACCTACCACTGAACATTAAATGCAATCCAGGTTATCTCCCCACCCTCCACTATAGTTAATATCTTAATGCTTACGTCGTCGTTTGTTCTTTCTACTTAGTGACAGCTGACAGAAGGTGTAGCAAATATAAGCATTGGAAATGTTAATCGTAAAGTCGCAAAACAGCACAAAACATGCGACCGCTGCAGAAGCGAGCTTCAAATATTCTGTGTATGTACACCGGATTATGCTTCCTGAAAATGCTCTGTCATTTAGTGTTATGCACGTTAACTTTAGAATCTGACATTGTTGAACACTGTTCTAGTTGATTGATAGTTCAAGGCAGTGGCTACTGTTCACGTGAATGTGTCACTTTTGATGCAGACGACTGCATCTCGAGATCGTTGTCGTCGCCAAGTGTT
Source organism: Norana najaformis (assembly GCA_964023275.1). Classification (NCBI taxonomy): domain Eukaryota; kingdom Metazoa; phylum Annelida; class Clitellata; order Crassiclitellata; family Hormogastridae; genus Norana; species Norana najaformis. The sequence goes on from OZ029929.1 coordinate 12,830,622, forward strand.
TGCACAAATCCGGTTGTTTTCCCGTTGGCTGACACTTCGTATTGTTCTTCTGATGGTATAAGCCAGGATTGGTCGTCGTCGAAGATTTCGTCCTCGTTTGGTCGGTTCCAGATGGGAATACGAAGAATTATACCTACGAAAGGATAGGCTTTAAATTTAGCCATACTATTGAGACTGGTTTGAAGATACTAGGTCTATCCGAGAAATGGTTAATGAGCAAATGGTTTCGGAATAATACTCACAGTGCTTCAAATACACAATCAGAATGACTTCGAAAATACTTTGAATGACTTAGAGTGGTTCCGGTATAATACTCAGGTTAGCTGAAGATAATTATTATCTCATAATTGTTCCAAAGTAATAGTCCTAATAATTCCAAAAATAATACTAAGAATGGCTTTCAGAATGGAGCCATGATATACTCGAAATAGTTTCCAGACCATTCTCAGATTGATTCCAAGAAATTACTCAGACTGGTATCAGTATAATACTCAGAATAGTTCCATAATACCACTTAGAATGGGCATAAGGCATAATTCGGAGCAGTTCTCAGTTCCATGACGACAAACTTGTGAGTGGGCACATGTCAAAGGTCACCCGCTGATCAAAGGTCACAGCGAGTAAGCTACATTCCCCCGACTTACCAATGGACAGTGCACGATGATTGCAGTTAAAGCCCATGCTAACCGCATAAGAATTGAGTCAAAAGAATAGAAGGGAGTGCTAATCGTATCATCCTGAGCCCCTATGAGGAGTAGTAGTAGGCTAGTTCCAGTGTTTAAAGACATCTTATGGCATCAAAGGCCGCTGACGTCGCCCTCCTCCTTTATCCAGACTTGGGACTGGCACCACCTGAACGCGGCAGTGGCAGAGTTCCTATGAGGAGTTTCTCTGAACTCGCGTTACATACGCACCACCCAACCTCCACCCGACACATACACCTATATATATGCATATGTATGTATGTATGTATGTATGAATGTATGTATGTATGTATGAATGTATGTATGTATGTATGAATGTATGTATGTATGTATATATGAATGTATGTATGTATGTATGAATGTATGTATGTATGAATGTATGTATGTATGTATGAATGTATGTATGTATGTATATATGAATGTATGTATGTATGTATGAATGTATGTATGTATGTATGTATGTATGTATGTATGTATGTATGTATGTATGTATATAAGCGATTATAGTAACAATAATTGAGAGAAGTGTTTCGTACCAGTGATGGCTCCGCAGACCAATCCCATGAAGAGGCTGACGAAGCAGGCAGCCGCTTGGTAGCCAGCCAATTGTCCCTTCGTTCGAGGGGGTTCGGCCGTAAATATCTTGTTTAACCTGTGGGACAGACGGAAATTGATCTTTAAACATCTTATCAATCAGTACATGCTATTTGCAACATGGACGTGTGCTAACTGTAACCTACACCTTTGCACCTACAAAAATCTAAACATCTCCGCACCTACCTATACTTACAAAAAACACTTAAAACATCTCCTCACCTACCTATACTTACCTATACTTACAAACACCTAAACATCTTTGCCTCTACCTATACTTACAAAAATCTAAGCACCTCCGCACTTACCTATACTTACAAAAACACCTAAGCATCTTTGCATCTACCTACACTTACAAAAACCTAAAGCACCCTTGAGAAGTTCTTAAAGGCGCTATGTAAATGCTCAGGTAGGTACTTTGTATTGCAATGATCTTAGAGTACACCAAGATATGACACTTCCTATCTTCACTGTGTAACAAGCGTCGGTGGTGTTTTCATATATAAATACAAACAGCCACGCCACCTAGCGGACGGTGTAACAGTGATCAAGATCAGCTGATACAGGGTCATTTTACCCTTTTAAATAATAAAAACTCCCTGATTGGGCCCACAACTTCGTCGACTGCAGTGCCATCAGGCGGTTGGCATTTTACAAGAAAAATCTAATCAGCCACCCCACCTAGCGGTAGGTGTGATGAAGGTCAGGATCGGGAGACGTATTGAGCGTCCTATCTCAGTGTACTGTAAACTTACGATCTTTGGATATATCATATGTGGATGTAACTGTAACATAATTGTACTTGGCTTAAGATCTATCGATTGATTGATTGATTGATTGATTGATTGATTGATTGTACTAACCCATCTCCGTATAGTTCTGGGGTGGCAAGGCCGGCAGCCAATATCGATCCAATTCCGGAGATGAGACCAGGCATCCCATGCAAGTTGTGGACTCCGCACGTGTCATGGAGTTTCAGGCGTTTGCTCATGAACGGCTGGAATAACAAAAGACTGTTAAGCGCCTATTAGCTGGCCTAACGTCTCCCATGTTCCATATCTCGTTATTTATTCATTCATTCATTCACTCACTCATTCATTCAATAATTCATTCATTCATCCGTTCTTTCAAGTATTCATTCATTCATTGATTCATTGATTCATTCAAGTATTCATTCATTCATTTATTCAGGACATTTATACAGCACCTGTACAGTTAACCATTCGGAAACGCTTCCAGCCCAAACACAGCCAAAAAAAGAGACAGAGGAGCTGTTACGGTGGGTGATGTTGAGGTTGAGAGAAATGGGAAGGCGGCAAAACTGGTGGATCAGGGTAAGATTTCTTACATTGCTGGAAATGGGACTCATCTATAAGCGGAAAGCTGGATGAGTGATAGACAGAAACTCAGAAACACCGGATGAAGGCCAATATCCGGTTGCCATGAACCCAGTGACAGACAAACAGACAGACAGAGATTGAGAGAGACAATGAGAGAGAAAGATAAAGATAGATAGAAAGATGGAAAGATGGAAAGATGAAAGGATGGAAGGATGGAAGGATGGATGGATAGAAAGACGAGACGAGAGACGAGAGAGGTAAAGATGAGCTGTTATGGTTGGTTGTGTTTCGGTCGAGACAAAATACAAGGTGGTGGATTGAATGTATCAAGATTAGATTTCAGATACTTGCCGTTAGGTACCTGTAGCCGAGAACGGAGACGACCCCTGCCACAGAACCGACAAGAATGGCCCCCCATGGCTGAATAATAAGATCCGCCAACGTTCCTACGGCAACGCCTCCGGCCAGAGTCGAATTCTGTACGTGAACCTAATTACAACAACATCAAGAGACGCCATATTATATATGCATACATACATAAATGTAAATATTAATGTATAGGTTTTATATAGCGACCGCATGGCCTCGACCCTTGGCTCATTTTGCAATGAATTTATTGGGTGAGATCCTTCACCACCGCTGCCCGTTTGAATGGGCGCCACGGCATTAAGGTCCCCGTGCATGGTCTGTGCCCTGAGATTTAAATCTCTGAAATAAAGCCCCGATCTGGACGCTAACCGGGGATCCTCACGCATAGAGGCTTCTTGACGTACGCATTTACCTGTGTAGGCCATATATATGCACTTATAATCGTATTATCGTAATCCCGAGATTTCTACAGCGCCCAACGAAAGCCACATCACGGGGACCAGCTGATTCACAAGCGCTCAGTCAAACCAAGTCGATAGGCATAAAGGGTTCGGTTCCAGGTCAAGATCCAAAGTTAGGCAGAGAGACAGCGTGGCAGCTACGGTGGGTGATGTTTGGGATTGGAGCGGAGAGATAAGAGGAAGAAGAGGTGTCAGGTTAGGATCTGTGAAAGAAGAACGTTTTCAGTTTTGAGTGAAAGGCCAATGCAGAAATTGCAAGCGGTGGAGTCAGTCATACCACATATGCATACCAAAAACACAGTTAAGTCGGCGTTTGGATGTCACCTGCCTAAAGATATTGCACGAATTCCAAGGAATTCTCGCTCTTCCTTGTAACTCTGTCGCATGACTGAAATCCAAACAGACTGGAATGTGGAGAGACAGAATAGTCAACTTGGAATCTGCGCCCTTCATGAAGAACACCGCCAAGGTTATGTCCCGTAGTCTCTTTCTTCTTTCCTTCCTTCCTTCATTCCTTCCTTGCTTGCTTGCTTGCTTCCTTCCTTCCTTCCTTCCTTCATTCATTCTTTCATTCTTTCCGTTCTTTCTTTCCTTTCTTTCTTGTTAAGATGTTAATATGTCGACAGCGGGTATTTACCATGTTGAACTTGTCCTTAGTGACGAGAGCCGAGATGGCGAATGTAACGACGGTGCTTGCCGTCAGAGAGTAATAGGTGTTGATGATGGCACGTAGTCTACCTTCATCTACAGCCGTTGCACAGTTGAAGCTCGGCCAAAACAACCAGAGAAAAATCGTACCTAAGCATCCAGGCACAAAACAAGAGAACCAGTAAGAAAAACTGCTAAAGCAGTGAACAACGACAGAGGGAATATTGATGTACTTACGCCAGGAATTTCTTAGTCTCTCTCTACCTCTTTTCCGCAAGCGCTTGAAGACCTTCCTATTTCCCAGTGCTCCTCTGGGTTGTCGGGCCGGGAGCGCCACTGAGGAGTTTATCTTGAAATGGGGCTTTATAAATTTTCGATTACATTACATTATATGTATTGCGAACCGAAAACTTAAGACTCGTCTGCTTCAACTGGTTCTTTATGTTTAGAACCACAGCCTGACTTACCACTTTCCTGATCTGTCCGATTTCCCTTGGTCTTCTCCAACAGATCATGATGCCTGACTACGGTTTCGCTTTTAAACTGACTATCTATTGACGCCTTGGGCATTTTGTAAAAGGCACTGTGGAAGTGATTAGATTAGGTTAGAATAACAACATACTTTCAAAAATTATTAAGGCACCAAATATAATATAAAATATTCAACTGCTGATAAACGTCGTATTAGTAGTACATGCAGTGAAGACTGATTGGGCTAAACTCCTACAAGACAACAAAGCTCCCTTTTGTGTCCATCTCGCGTGGTTTGACCCCCAATCCCAATATTTTCACCAACTAACAGGAAAAACAAAGTTACTGGGCAGCTTTACTGATCCCGCAAACCAATTACTCTGTGCATGTAGTCGGAAGGGAAAAGTGGACAAAGCGGAAAGTAATTGTTATTGTAATTGTAACTGTCTTTCTAACTGTGATTGTACTTGTAAGTGTATATGTAATTGTAACCATAACTGTAATTGTAACTGGAACTGCAGTTTTAACTTACTTTGGAACTGGAACTGTAAATGTAACTGTCGTTACAATTGCCAATGTGAATGTAAGTTCCTCTCACTAATTTATCTATAAGTGGAATAGTCCACCATTTCGATGCCCACCTATCATGGAGAAGAGGTCCGAATGGTAAACGGATCCTTCCTTCTCTTCCGCCTCTTTCACTTCCTTTCGATAATTAATCCAAGCGACGGCCAGTCCGAAGTAGGCTCCGAAAATGTGTACGACCATCGAATCACCGACGTCCGTTGCCTACAGACGGAAGCATATACTTTCAGTCAAGAATTTAAAGGAACTTCAGGCGATAGATAAGTAAGTAAGCAAGCAGGTCAGCGTGGTTGTAAGCAAGATATAGGTACAATTTTCTGACTTATTTACTGACTGGCTGACTGACTGACTCATTTGCTGTCTCCCTCGTTTGCTGGCTCGCTCATTAACTCGCTAACTCACTCACTCATAAACCTGACTCATAGGCTTATTGACTGACTGATTTGATTCACTCATTGACTCACTCACTGTATCACTCATTTACTCACTGGCTGACCGATTACCTGACTAAATGGCTTACTGACGGATTGCCTGGCTGGCTGGTTGAATGCCTGATTGGTTGCTTGACTGACTTAATGACAGGATGACTGGCTGGCTGGTTGATTAACTGACTGGTTGACTGACTGGCTCGCTAACTTGCGCAGTTGTTAATTTGTCTTACATTCTGCGCAGTTGTGTTGTTGCCTCTGCTGCCCTTTACCTGCCCTCTGAACTTTGGTCTCCTCGTTGCCGGGCCGTAGCACCCTTCGCTCGGCCATTCAAGATCTCCTGTTTGTCCCTCGCATGCGAACCGCTGCGGCCCAGACCAGAAGCTTTGCCTAAGTTGGTCCCACTTGCTGGACTCGTCTCCCTCGAGAATTACGACTTGAGCTCCTTTCTCTCCCCCTCTCAATGTTCCGTATACGCGCCTGAAGACTGTACTGTTTAACAGTGATTTTACTCTTTCGGGTCGGGAGCGCCTATGTCGAGTTTATTCTCTAGTAGGCGCTTTATAAATCTCAAATTACAATTTGTTGCCAGTTTTTAAAGATAGGACAATCAGGAGTAAACGAATACTTACTACAAGGAATTTGAAGACGAATAGTTCGTTGGCCTGATAGGCAACGACCTCAATTAGGGCCATAATGATCAGCTGAAGACTTGAGACCTTGCCAAGGACTGCCCCAAATGATATGAGGACCGCTGCTGCCGCGAAGTCAGCATTGATCAAACTGCGAAGAAGAACAGGCACTTACAGATAGAGATTCCTTACCTTAACCTACCCTACCTTATCTTACAGATAAAGATATACGTGGTGATTCAAATGAAGATATGAACACTGAATACATCGGCTACTTTTACTATGAGCACTTTGAATTAATATCCTAGAATAACTAATTAAGTATATAAGTATAATATTAACTAAACAAATAATCAAATTAGCAATTAAGTAAATTAGTAGCCTTGCAATTAGTAAATACACACTACAAAAGTGAGTACTGATTACTACAACGCAACAATAAGTACTCATTTGTAATGAGTACTTATTTGCATTGGGTAATTAAATTATTGATAAGTTTGATAAGTACCCATTTGTGCTATGTACTTATATCTGTAATTGTAATTTGAGATTTATAAAGCGCCTCTTAGAGGATAAGCTCAACAGAGGTTCTTCCGATCCGATAGAGTAAAATCACTGTTAAACAGTACAGTCTTCAGGCGCTTGCGGAACACTGAGAGGGGAGAAAAAGGAGCTGAAGTCGCAATTCTCGAGGGAAACGATTCCAGCAAGTGGGACCAACGTAGGCGAAGCTTCTGGACTGGGCATTAACGGTGCGCAAACGAGTACTTACGTTACCATGTCGACGTGGATGGTGTAGGTTTTGTAGTCGAATTCTAAAATCCATCCGGCTGTGAGGGTGGCCCACTGAAGTACAAAGGCGGCTACGAGGAAGTTGAACCCGACGCTCGAGAATCCGTATTTCTTGAGAAAGGTCATTAGGAAGCCAAAACCGATGAACATCATCACGTGGATGTCCTGGAACTCTGAATACAAAGCAAGACAACGGTATACTGTCTTCTCTACGGCTCCAAGGACTGTTGTTGAAAAAAGAGACTTGTAGGAATAATTTTACCTTACTTTACCATGTTTACCATTTGCTTAAGTTCTGTACCATGTTTACTATTTGCTTAATTTACCTTACCTTACTTTAACTTGCTTCGTCTTATCTTACCTCACCTAACTTACCTTGCAGTGCATTACCTTATGCCTCACTTTAGCTTACCTTACCCTAATTTTCCTTACCTTAACTTACCCTACATTATTTTACAATACCTTACCTTAACTTACCCTACCTTATTTTACAATACCTTACCTTAACCTGCAATACTTTAATTCACCTCAAGCTGACTCACCTCAAGAATTAAAGTTACATTACCTTTCCTGACGTTTCCTTACCTTATCTTATCCGTTCTTACCTTACCTAATCTCATCATACCATACCACACCATACCTTACCTTACCTTGCCGTACTTTACCTTACTTTACCTCTACCGAGTAGACTGGTGCCTTGCAGCTAGTTTTTACAGCAGCAAAATCTGCAAAACGGCCTAATACAACAACGATTAGTGGCTTAGGAAACCTCGTACTACTAGTGCTTACCAGGATAGTAATGGGTCACATGACTGTTTTTTTCCTCTACGGTGAGCTCCTGCTCGACCTCTTCGGCTATCTGTAGTTCCTCCGTGGGCGCAGGGTTTGAGTTGGGATTGACTTGTGGCTGAGCAGTGGCGGGAATGTTCGTCCTGGGACCAAGTGGCATTGTGGTAGTCGTAGAGTTTCCTGTTACTGCCGCAGCGCTGAAGTTTCCACTCGGCGAAGGACTGGTTGGTGAAGGAGGACTGGGTGTTACGGATAGGATGATGTTGGGATTGGTGACGCTAGTGTTGTGGAGCATGTCCACCGTACCGGGTGAGGTGAGGTTAGGGGCTTTGCTGGTAGAGGGATGAGAGGGCATTCCCAGCTCGCCGTCGTAGCGAACGAAGAATCCGAATAGGATCAGGATGGCGATCTCAAGGATGATGAATACGACGCTCGTTACCCGAAATCTCGCGCAGTTCGTTCTCAGCTCGCTGCCGTCCATCTGCAAAGACACGGCGAACATAAGCGATATGGTGTTGTGTTATGTTTTGTGAAGCGAAGCTATGTTATGCGATTGAGGTAATGTGATTTAATTTCGTGTGATATGATTAGTAATATAATATGACGTCATGCAATGATTTATATGGCGCCATAAGAAAAGGTTGGCATTGAAGCAACTGCTCCAAGGTCATTACTAGGAATCATAAGACAACGATTCTTAGCGCAGCAGTTTATGAAACAAGGCACAAGGCAACTGCATCTCTTAAGACTACCAGATTAATAGAAATTATTGGATATCGGTCAATAATTACTGTTCGATGTTAAATAACGCCTGCTGGTGCCAACAAAATCATGCCTAACTCTTTCGCTAGGTGGCCCCACAGAGCCGGTTGCTTCATTGTAACTGCTCCGCATCGACTATCGCTGGCGTCATCTGGCGAATAAAACGCGTGACTGCACACAGCAAGTACGGTAGGAATTTCCGTTACTACATTTTGTGTACGGATTGAAATAAAGTCGTCAGAGCGAAACATCGTGACTTAGGTTTTTGCTATGAATTCTACTTCAGTCTCAATCAGTTAGAATTGTTCTATCCTGCGTCCAAATGGAATCTGAGGGGCCTTTGAATACAAGGCTTTCTAAGCTATATATATATATATAATACATATATATAATATATATATATATACTAAATAATTTTGCAATAGAATAGCATAGAATAGACAACTAACATCACCTTTACTTACCTTACCTTACCACTTTTGCCTTGCCTTACCTTACCTTTTACCTGTAGGCCACCTTACTTTGCCTTACCTCACTATTTTACCTCACCTTACCTTACGTTTACATGTACCTTATTTTAGCTTACCGTGCCTTACCTTTAACTTTACCTTACCTTAGCCGTAAACTTTCTTTCTGTTTACCTTACCTTTGCCATTACCTTCACATTTATCTCAATTTTATCTTACCTTACCTTTACTCTATAATGCATTAGATTGCCTTACCTTACCCTTACCCTTACCTTTATCCCGATGAAAAGCGAAGGCTAACCTGGCCAGAGCCGCAGACATGTGGGAGGGATGACTCGGGCGTCAGAGCAGTTATGCGCGACGCCCATCACATATAAAAGCTCTCCACCCCTCTGTGTTACGGGATTAACAGAGACTGTCAGGCGTCCGTTGTTTGGGTCTGTGAGATATACGTTGGCACCCTTTCACCCTTTAGCCCCCCCTTGTTCACCGGCTTCACAGTCAGCAGAACTATGATCGTCTAGGCCGATACGCGCAGCAATGTAGTATGTATGTATGTATGTATTTACGTATGTATGTTTGTATGCGTATATTTATGTATGCATGTACATATGTAAGTAAGTAAGTATGTATGTATGTATGTATGTATGTCTGTATGTCTGTATGTCTGTATGTCTGTATGTCTGTATGTCTGTCTGTATGTATGTCTGTCTGTATGTCTGTCTGTCTGTCTGTATGTATGTATGTATGTCTGTTTGTGTGTCTGTCTGTATGTCTATATGTATGTCTGTCTGTCTGTATGTATGTATGTATGTATGTCTGTCTTTATGTCTGCCTGTCTGTCTGTCTGTATGTATGTATGTCTGTCTGTATGTATGTATATATGTATGTATGTATGTCTGTCTGTCTGTCTGTATGTATGTATGTCTGTCTGTATGTATGTCTGTCTGTGTGTGTATGTATGTATGTATGTATGTTTGTCTGTCTGTATGTATGTATGTATGTCTGTCTGTCTGTATGTATGTATGTATGTCTGTCTGTCTGTATGTATGTATGTATGTCTGTCTGTCTGTCTGTATGTATGTATGTATGTCTGTCTGTCTGTCTGTATGTATGTATTTATGTATGTATGTCTGTCTGTCTGTATGTATGTATTTATGTATGTATGTCTGTCTGTCTGTATGTATGTATTTATGTATGTATGTCTGTCTGTCTGTATGTATGTATTTATGTATGTATGTCTGTCTGTCTGTATGTATGTATGTATTTATGTATGTATGTCTGTCTGTCTGTATGTATGTATTTATGTATGTATGTCTGTCTGTCTGTCTGTATGTATGTATTTATGTATGTATGTCTGTCTGTCTGTATGTATGTATTTATGTATGCATGTATGCTGCCAAGTTGTCAAAAAGCAAATGAATCCAGTGATTCTCGAATAATGGTAGTAAGAATATTAGAGTAGTAGCAGTAACAGTAGCAGTAGTAATAGTAATAATAATAATAATAATAATAATAATAACCGGACCAAGTGAAGCTGCAAACCGGGCAGTCTCAGCCAAACGGCTAAAATACGCCACTATAGCCCAAACCCACTCTTTTGTGGCGGTCGCACTGGAGACCAGCGGCGCATGGAGTACGGAAGGATTGGATTTTGTTTGGGAGTTAGGACGAAGGCTGACAATGGCAACCCACGATCCACTGGAGACCAGCTACCTGCTTCAAAGACTCTCAGTAGCTGTCCACCGTGGGAACGCCATCTGCTTCTCCGGAACTCTACTATGAACGTATAGGATGATTATGATGATGATGATGATGATGATGATGATGATGATGATGATGATGATGATGATGATGATGATGATGATGATGATGATGATATTCAGAAAAATAATAATAATAATAATAATAATAATAATAATAATAATAATAATAATAATAATAATGTAGCCGTTACAGATGATTTATCATTTTCTCTGGATGGACATTTCTTAAATACTGAAAGATCATAATAATAATAATATTATTAGTAATAATAATAATAATAATAATAATAATAATAAAAGTAATAATAATAACAATAACAATAATTACAATAACAAGAATAATAATAAATAAATAAATTATTATTATTATTATTATATTAATATTGATTAATATTATTATTTTTAATATTATTATTTTAAAAAATTAATCATGAACACGCGAATAGGCCTTAGAGTCCCTTTCATGTAGATGAGAAAACCTACAGAATCTATGTCGACAGATTTTTAAAATGGAAAAACATTCAATTAATTCACTGTTTTATTAATATTCATCCAGCGGTTCTTGTTTGTTTCACTTCAAACTAAACATGCCTGGGTAATAAAACGACAATAACAAATTCGCAATAATAATAATAATAATAATAATAATTTCAGCTCCCTGAGGGATCATAAATACCTCGGGGCAAAAAAATAATAATATAAGATTCAATTATTACAAAATCGCAATAAAAAGCAGTATTACTCGAAGTAGAATTAGATTCCATATCGCCCAAATTTGTACAGCCGTCTACCCGAGTTGGTTTAAGATCTATCACGTATCCGTGTTTCAGGGCTTTGAGAAGTTCGAAAAGACGCAATGTAAATATTCCGATACATAGTTGCATGAGTTCACGCTAGTTGGACGCTCGAAAATGTGAAACATCTCGTTGGATTAACTTATTCCATCTTACCTTATCTCAAAATCTATCATCTTATCTCGTCATCTATTTCCTCTTCATCTTGAACAGCAAAATAAGAAGCGAATAAGCAACGAAGAAGTAATGAAAGCAACTAGGAAACAAGTATGAAAGCAAGAAATTAAAGCAGAGGAGAAACAAATAAAGAAATGAAGGAACGAAGAAATGCAGATATGAAAATCGGAGATAAACGAAGATACCCATAGGCTAAACGAAAAAATGCAGAAATGAGAAAGATTACTCCCTAACCTACGAAATCCTTAGCATCAATAATTTCAATGAGGAATATGTTCTAACTTCACTTCCAATCAGCATAGAACTGAAATTCGAACTGTAGTTAGAATCGACAGTACATTTCAAACGTAAGCCTACTATGGAAATCTACTCCTCTTCCGAAGATCCTATCCTGATTCCTCTTCTTGCCCTACTCAAACACCACCCACCGTAGCCGTCTGATTTTCTTCCAGCCTGACTCTTGGTTCTTGATCTGGAACCGAACCCTTCTTGCCTATCGATTTTGTTTTAGCTGTGCGCCTGTGAATAAGCTGGTTTCCGCGACTTAGCTTTTGTTGCGAGCTGCAGAAATCCCGAATTTACGATTACGATTACTCACGTTGCTAGAAAAGCTCGCAAAAGTCTTCTTTCTTCAGCGCAAAAGTCACCCAAAGGAAGTCAGAAGCGGTTCCTTCTGCTCTGCTCTGCTTAGAATTATTCTCTCTAGATAGACAGTCAAGTGTAACTGCGCTTAGGCGAATCCCATTCTTGTTATATAGGGAGGTCACGCTTCGCTGAGTCTAGTATACAACTCGATGTGATGGACGTCAGACTCGCCATTGCATCAGTGCTATTGCTTGGTCTCTCTTTTACTTTCGTGGCCTCTAAATCTTCTCGCTCTTACTTGTAACTCTGTCGCATGACTGAAATCCAAACAGACTGGAATGTGGAGAGACAGAATAGTCAACTTGGAATCTGCGCCCTTCATGAAGAACACCGCCAAGGTTATGTCCCGTAGTCTCTTTCTTCTTTCCTTCCTTCCTTCCTTCCTTCCTTCCTTCCTTCCTTCCTTCCTTCCTTCCTTCCTTCCTTCCTTCCTTCCTTCCTTCCTTCCTTCCTTCCTTCCTTCCTTCCTTCCTTCCTTCCTTCCTTCCTTCCTTCCTTCCTTCCTTCCTTCCTTCCTTCCTTCCTTCCTTCCTTCCTTCCTTCCTTCCTTCCTTCCTTCCTTCCTTCCTTCCTTCCTTCCTTCCTTCCTTCCTTCCTTCCTTCCTTCCTTCCTTCCTTCCTTCCTTCCTTCCTTTCTTCCTTTCTTCTTCCTTTCTTCCTTTCTTCCCTCCTTCCTTCCTTTCTTCCTTTCTTCCTTTATTCCTTCCTTTCTTCCTTGCATGCTTCCTTCCTTCCTTGCATGCTTCCTTCCTTCCTTTCTTCCTTTCTTCCTTTATTCCTTCCTTTCTTCCTTGCATGCTTCCTTCCTTCCTTGCATGCTTCCTTCCTTCCTTCATTTCTGCTTTCCCTCCTTCCTTCCTACCTTCATTCATTCTTTCATTCTTTCCGTTCTTTCTTTCCTTTCTTTCTTGTTTCCTTCCTTTATTTCTTCCTTCATTTTTCCTTCACTTCATCCTTCATTCCTGCCTTTCTTCCTTCCTTCTTTCCTTCTTTCATTCCTGCATTCCTGCCGTTGTTCTTTTCTTCATTCATTCCTACCAGCCTGTCTGTCTGTCTGTGCATCTGCATTTCAATCAGTCTGCATTTGTCTGTGTCTGTCTGTTTGCCTGTCTGTCTGTCCCTCTGTTCGTGTTTCTGTCAGTCCGTCCGTTTGTCTGTCTCAGTCTGAGACTTCTGATACCAGGGGTGAAAAGTGAAGGGGTTAATTTAACCATTCAGGTAGCACTAATGGATTTCGAGGAGCTACACATAACGAAGGTGATGATGCCCTCCGAAGCTACGCACAGGTCGACAATGACATCAATATCGTCCCATTCAGGGTATGACTTGGAGGAAGAGGTAATATAGCCTCCCTGCATCCCTCCCTGCATTCCTCCTTCCCTCCCTCTCTGCCTGCCTTCTTTCCTGCCTTCCTGCCTGCCTTCTTCTCAGCCTCCCTCTCAGCCTGCCTTCTTCGCAGCCTTCCTGCCTGCCTTCTTCTCTGCCTCCCTCTCTGCCTGCCTTCTTCCCTGCCTTCCTTCTTCTCAGCCTCCCTCTCTGCCTGCCTTCTTCCCTGCCTTCCTGCCTGCCTTCTTCTCTGCCTCCCTCTCTGCCTGCCCCTTCCCTGCCTTCCTGCCTGCCTTCTTCTCTGCCTCCCTCTCTGCCTGCCTTCTTCCCTGCCTTCCTGCCTGCCTTCTTCTCTGCCTCCCTCTCTGCCTGCCTTCTTTCCTGCCTGCCTATCTGCCTGCCTGCTTCTCTTCCTTCTTCCCTCTCTTCTTTCCTCCCATTGCTCTACCTTTGTCTCTTTCACTGCCTGTATCTCTATCTGCATCTTTGTCTCTAACGCAGTTTGTGTCTACGTCTCTGTCTCTTTCATTGTCTGTACCTGTCCTTGTCACTGCCTGTGTCTCTGTCTCCATGCCAGTCCCTGTCTCTGCGTGCAAATCTGCCCCTGCGTCTATCTCTGCCTATATCTCAGCAACTATGTCTGTATCTGTGTCTGTATCTGTATCTGTCCCTATGCCTATCTTTGCGTCTATGGCTGTTTCGACCTCTGTCTGTATGTCAGGCCCTCAACTCTGGAAATAAGCCGTGGTTGTTTACTGGAGAGCAGAGAGGGACAGGGGAGGGTTAGGGTTAAGGGGCGTTGTTTACGCGGTGTCTATTTGACTGCAGGTAGATAAGGCCCAGTTACTCGATCGAAACCGTTTGCTAAGCAGAACCTATCCTGGGCTAAGGTTTCACCATTCGCAACCCTGTTGTGTCGCCGACTCAACACATGTTATGGTGAACCAACAACACTGGTCTGGCAAGTTCAGGGTCTAAATAATTAGCCCATTTGCTGAAAATATGTGAGTCAAGAGCTAATGAGCAGACAGAGGCTACGACTCTATCACCCACTGACTGACTGACTGACTGACTGATTGACTGACTGACTGACTGACTCACTCACTCACTCACACCCACTCACTCGCTTATGATCTCATTAATTCATTTGCTCATTCAGTCATAAATTCATTTGCTCATTCATTCACACTTTCATTCATTCAGTCATTTGCTCATTCACTTACTTGTTTACTCGCTCACTTGCTCGCCCTTATAGACCGCAAGGCCCATTTTTCTCAGAACTTGTACACTGGTCCCTTGCCGTCTTTTCTAATCATGTAGTTTGTCTTCGTCTTTGTAACCAGCCACAGTACAATGTTATTATTGAACAACAGACTGTCACAGTTTGAACAAACAGTCGAACACTTCATGCACAGTTGCATCAATACACAACAATTTGGAAGCCTACGACATTGTTATTCTAGTCCTCTTCACACCTTTTGGTCTTCTAACAAGTACTGCAGTTGAAGATACTAAAGGTCGGGTTATTGGCCTAGGGCTTCATGCTCTCTCTGTTCCATTGTCCTTTTAAGTCCTCCTCCGTCCATCTCTCCATCTCGGTACCTCCCCCTCTCATGCTCTCTCTCCCTCTTTCTCGCTAGCCAGTAATCTTCCAACACCAGTATCTTCTCTTGTTTGTCCTTCGCATGCGAACTGCTACCCCCCAGTCCAGAAGCTTTGCGTATGTCGGTCCCACCTGCTGGAACCGTCTCTCTCGAGATCTGCGACTTGAGCTCCTCTTTCTTCCCCTCTCAGGGTTTCGAAGGCGCCTGAAGACTGTACTGTTTAACAGTGATTTTACTTGTTCGGGTCGGGAGCGCCTATGTTGAGTTTATTCTCTAAGAGGCGCTTTATAAATCTTAAATTACCATTACAATTACAATCATCGTTGTCGTTACTAATTCGAATTCGGGGGTCTGTTACTTCTGACCCTGCTTGAGATCTTTGCCGGTCTCCTTTTTTCCCTAAACCTCCCTCTTCCCTCTCTCCCTATCCTTCCCTTCCTCCGCTCTCCCTTTCTGTCTGTCTGTGTATGTCTGTCCGTCCGTCCATATGTCTGTCTGTCTATCTTCCTTTCAAGCCTTCACTCCCTCTGTTTCCCTTCCTCCCTCTCTGTCTTTCTCGTTTAAACATTGTATCTGTGTCTCTGTCTGTCTGTTCGTCCGTCCGTCCGTCTGTCTGTCTGTCTGTCTGTCTCTCTTTCTCTATCTCTAACCACAGAGGTCCATTGTTATCTCCGCTAGACATAAATGAATGGTGTTGACAATAGGCTTGGGACCTGGATTAACCGAGAGTTCAAGCACACGATTATAAGACCTAAGTTTTCAACCATAGTCCAATTTATAGAGGAAGGGAGAATTCCATTAAACTCATTTTAATCATGTTACCTCACCGTAACTTACCTTGCATTACCTAACCTCGCCCTATCATATCTCTTATTCGCTTACTCTATCATCCCTAAATTACCTAACCAAATATTTTCTTACTTTACATTACCTAACCTCATCTTAACTTAATCTAGCCTACTTTAAGTTACCTTAACTAAATATTTTCTTACCTTATCCTACATTACCTTCATTGCTGTAACTTACCTTATCTTACCGTATGTTACCGTACCATATTTTACATTAACTTCCCTACCTATTTAAATTACCTTACCATATATTATGCCTACATGATCTCCTTTCCCTTTAACTGGCCTTGTCTTGTCGTGTCTTGTCTCACCCCATCTAACCCCATTTAACCCCATCTAACCCCATTTAACCTACTCTTCGTAGTTATGCCAGATAGAGAGACAGGGCCTACGTGAATATCAGCATGCCATGGCAAATTCTCCAGGATGGGTCACATGTGGACGTGCTATTTAGTAAACCCCACCCTTGGCTGGTATTTGGACAAAACTATGGCTTTGCTGCTCTATATCATTCGTCCACGTACACATGACCTTTAACCCTTGCTCTAGTTTGCCCCTTTGTGACCTATTTCCCCCTAAACCACCTGCACCGAACAATCTACTGCAACTTCAGACACGGACCGGTATTCAGCATGCATTTATTATTTACACATTGTATGCATGCATATTATTATTAATATTTGCCTGATGCAAATTTTTTATGCATCTATTACACGAGCTAGTTCAGTAAATCTGAATCTGAGGCACGAAGCAGTTGTGAGTGAAGGACTTGCTCGTAATCGTAATCGTAATCGTAAGATCGAGATTTCTACAGCGGCCAAAGATAGCTAAGTCGTTCGCTAAGGCGGTCAGTCAAAACAAAATCGATATGCAAGAAGGGTTCGGTTCCAGGTCAAGATCCAGGAGTCAGGCAGGCAGACAGTCAGACAGCTATGGTGAATGGTGTTTGGAATTGAACTGGAAAGTGAGGTAAGGGGAAGAGAAAGAATCCCAATATAGGAACCGTATCAGGGAGGAGGCTCGAACCCGCACTGTCCGCGTTACAAGCCAAGCACTCTAATCATTCGGCTTTGTGCTTGTGTATGTATTAGGCATGCATTTATGTATGCACATATGGACATACATTTAATCCTCACCTACGTACGTATGTGCAAATATACATAGGCCCACATGCATTCATAAGTACATGCACAGGCTCTGAGAGGCATTGTGCCTTATTATTATACGTTGATACATACATGCGTTGATATATAGGCCTACATACATACATAAATACATACATACATACATACATACATACAATGCATGGAGCCCTTGGAGATAGACAGACAGACAGGCAGGTAGACAGAGATACAGAAACAGAGACACAGCCACAGACACAGAGCGATGCCTGCGGTAAATAGAAGAGGAGGAGGAGGAGGAGGAGGAGGAGGAGAAAGAAGAGAAGGAGGAGAAGGAGGAGGAAGAAAGTATAATACACAATATGTTGCGGAGCATTGCATAATGAAATTTGAGGAGTCGTGCGTTTACTGTACCCGTGAGTCCTCTCCCAACCCAGAAGCCCTTGCGGTGACGGCCCGGACCGGTTCTTATCGCCTCGTTTAAGCAATTGTTAGGTATACATGCGAATAATTGGCATTGAACAAATACCTTGCGTCGATAGGCGGGCGACAGAGACATGGCCGATAAGAGCAGAACCTTTTGAATGTTTCCTTTGACTCGTCACGATAATTAGACCATATCACTATCAGTGACCATGCTTAGGCGTGAGTAAGTAAGTGAGTTAGTAAAGCAGTCATCTAGACATTAATATAGCGCCCTTTTACGTGCCTCACAAAAGCCCTGATCAAGATCATCAAGCTCCTGGCTATCTCCAGCTCTATCTCTATTTCCGTCTCAGTCTGTCTGTCTTATCTTGTATGTCTGGCTGGCTGTCTGTCTTATCTAGTCTGTCTGTCTGTCTTATCTTGTATGTCTGGCTGTCTGGCTGTCTTATCTTGTATGTCTGGTTGTCTGTCTGTCTTATCTTGTCTGTCTGGCTGTCTGTCTGTCTTATCTTGTCTGTCTGGCTGTCTGTTTTATCTTGTTTGTCTGTCTGTCTTATCTTGTCTGTCTGGCTGTCTGTTTTATCTTGTCTGTCTTATCTTATTTTGTATGTCTGTCTTATCTTATCTTGTATGTCTGGCTGTCTGTCTTATCTTGTCTGTCTGGCTGTCTGTTATATCTTGTCTGTCTGTCTCTCTTATCTTATCTTGTCTGTCTGTGTCTCTCTCTTGTTACACTGTTGGGGCTATCTTTCACAACCTGACCTGACTATGGTTTGGTTATGGTACGCCATCCGTTGATGTTTTATGCATCAGACACTGGCGCTACAAAAGTTGCTAATCAATAATAATAAACCTCTCCGACCCAGTCTCTGTCTTTCCATGTGCATTTCTCTGCGTCTGTTTCTGTATCACTCCCGTGGGTTACCTGTAAGAGGTTCTCGATTGATGCTATATATTAGAGGCCGACCAAAAGTGAATTTCTGGTTTCGGCCGAAACCGAAACCAGACCGAAAAGTTAAAAATTACTTTAGGCCGAAACCGAAACCGAAAGTTTAACAAAACTTTCGGCCGAAACCGAAAGCTATAAACTTACATAGTTCGTGTGTGTCCGTGTAGACCAGATCGTGACCTTTCTAAGCATGTATAACATTGATGTTTCTCACTGAGGCGACTCTAAATGACACCCTTTGAAAAACGGTCAAAGTTGTTTGGATTTCCGCATCTTTTTGACTGAGTCCTAATCAAAACTCTCAATTTTATCGATAAACAAATAATTTTAAGTTTCGTTTTGTTATTTTGTTGTAAAGATATAATATAGCCTAAATTTGATGAAAACGGATTTTGCATGATATAGTCAAAATTAGCCGTTTTCTGCTTATTGCTCGTAAATTAACGTTGCCGACAAGCGCCTAGTTTTGGGATGGCGGGTCACATATAACAAATCTTCCACCCACCCCTATATAACGCATAAAAAACGGAACCCACCTCTACCCCAGAGCTTTAAATAACATGTGAACGGCCCATACTTCGTTTAAATTACTACATGTCAATATAAATATTATCCGATTCTCCGCATCAACACGTGGAAACGTCGTGTATAGATTGATCATTGAAGCGAACGCTCAGAACATACACAGGCCGCTACTACCGCTAGTTACAAATATTAGCTACAGCAGCAGACGAACCACCTGTGAGCGTAACAATAGACTTTCGGTTGGCGACCGAAAGCCAAGATCACTTTCGGACGAAACCGAAAGTTAGCTTTTCTCTTTCGGCCGAAACCGAAACTATGCCGAAAGTCGCCATATGGACACTTTCGGCGCCGAAACCAAAACCGAATTTCGGTCGGCCTCTACTATATATAGCATATATATATAGAACAATATATATATATATATATATATTTCCGATATCGTTACACTTTGGGAAAACCGAAATATCGCAAGTTTGCATGCACTTATTGAAGCAGTGTAGGGTCGACGTCAATGGCCCTGGCATCCAGAAGATGTCAGTAACCTATGTTTAATGCAACTATCCTCTTCAGACACTTCTAAAACGCTTTCAACGGATGTTCTATAGGCACTGAACAATGCAATGTTCCATATAGGCACTCTTAAAACTCTCTCGACCGGCGCTATACATTCATCGACTGCTTTGAAACGCCAGTGGAACTCCGCCACTGCGTTGTTTGGGGCCAGTCCCAGTCCCAAGCCTGGATAAAGTAGGAGGGCGACGGCAACGGCCTTTGATGCCATAAGCTGTTGTTAAACTGAGGAACTACTATTAAACGCCAGTGTAGGTGGTATGAGCCGAAAAACTACAGTGAAAACTGTAGACAGTTTTTTCCAATCGACGTCAGCGGCCTATATATCATAAGATGGCGTTACACATTGGAAATTAACTAACTAAAAAACGGTGCAACTCCGCCTCTGCCTTTGTTTTGGTGGTGCCAGTCCGAAGCCTGGATGAAGAGGAGGGCGTCACTAATCATCTTCGTTACGCATACAAAAAGAAACACAAGACAGGCAGACAGACAAGATAAGACAGACAGACAGACAAGATAAGACAGACAGACAAGATAAGACAGACAGACAGACAAGATATACAGTTTACCTGTAAAGCTCACCTATTTCCTCGAAGCTCCCATGCTTGGAGTGCCCATTAATATTTTGTTCTGTGACAGGCGATATATAAATTAGCAAATAAAATACAATTTGCTTTGCCTATGTTGGACCTAATAGCTGGAATCGCCTTTCCCGAGAGCTGCGGCTTGAGTTCCTCAGTTTGTCCCTTACGCAGTTTCGCAAGCGCCTGAAGTCTGTATTATTTGACAGTGGTCTCACTGGTTCGGGTCGTGAGCGCCTCTGATGAGTCTATTCTTGAAGTGGCGCTTTATAAATGTCAGATTACAATTACAATTACAGTTAGTTGATATACAGCGTTCTTTCATTCGACTCCTTCGGCCAAAGGCACCGTAGCCCTGCTATCTTCATTTGCTGTTAATATTGCAAGGGTCTTTTAGAGATTCAGAGAAGCCCTGGAAACTGTCAAAACGATGCCCAATCTCGACCCATGCACGTCATACGCCTACTAGATCGCAGCTGTGAATTATAATGCAAAACGAGAAGTAAATGTTAATAACTAATAACGAAATAATTTAAAAGAATTCGAACAATTTATTGCTAGCTGCCGAATCAGAAATAGAAAATCTTTGGTTCGAATAAGAACATTTTTATTTTAAAGTAGACGAAGTCAGTATGTTGAGATGAAGCCCCTTACCATGTGAGGCCCGGGCCAAATGGCCCTACTGCCCCTTTCTTGTAGGCCCTGAATATTGCCGCTATAGACATACCATACTGTCTTTGTCTTCTAAAAAAGTAATATTTCTGCCAAAGAGGTAATCAAAATGTCATCATTATTATCTCGACCTCGCTATGGTATACGGACATCTACTTAAAGAGAGATGCGTTGACACTTGTGTAGCTTTGAATGTGAGCAAAAGGCGCAACATAACTAAGGACTGTTGTGTTTTCATACATCTAGCGTCAACGTCTATGCCAATCCATAAAGAAGACCTATTCAACTCGAGAAACGAACATGTACAGTTCTTTGGAGGTGGGTTAGAAGAGGTAAAAAAATTAAAAATTGTAAATTGTACACGTTTTTCTATAGCGGCCATATGGCCTCCACCCGCGCACGGGTGAGATCCTTCACCACCGCTACACGCCATTTAAGGTCCCCGCGCACGGACCGTACTAGCCCGAGATTCAAATCTCTGAAATAAGCCACGATCGGGACGCGAACCTGGGATCCTCACGCACCGAGGCTTCCTTGGCGTACGCGCTTACTGATGTAGCTAACTAGGCCACCATTCAAACGGGCAGCGGTGGCGAAGGGTCTCACCCAAGCAGGGACAAGGCCATACGAACGCTATAGAAAACCGTGAAAATTTACATTTACATTTTATCGGCAGCGAGTTATGAAGGAATAAAGGGATGTCGCGGCCCGATGTGAATTGTTCCTTCACATAAACGCAAGCATCGAACCGTCCCGAATAATAAAATCGGTCTCGTAATGCTTGTAACCATAGATTTAAATGACTGTGCATTTCTGGGCCTCTTAAATTTGCAGTCAAAATAAGGGCCACTTGTGCAAGCTAGTGTAGGTTATGTGGAAAAACACGTCCAGACGAGATATCAACCTACTCTTGTCGGCTCTGACTCATTCTTCTCAGGTGCACTTGTTTGGGTTGCCCTGGCTGCCCTGGTCTGCAAAACTAGAAGTAAGTAAGTAATGCACATTTGTTAACATGCCATTTGTCCATTGACTGAGCGAGGAATCTATTGGTGATAAATAAAAGTTCGAGAGAAATTTTACTCAAATCAAATTTAAACTATCATCCAGTCCAACCCAGCACAATCCAATCTAATCCAACCCAATCCAGTCATTCCAATCCATTCCCTCCAATCCAATCATATGTATATGCTGAAAACGATATCGCACTATATGAGACTGAACAAATGATTACTTACTCACTTAGGGTCTCAGTAGTAAATAGCTGTCCAACTGCGACTTAAAAGAGCAGTCCACAATAAAAACGAAGACAATACAGTGAGTATTCTATCGTAATCGTAATCGTAAACTCGAGACTTCTACAGCCCCAACGAAGGCTAAGTCGCTTGAACGAGCTTATTCACAGACGCTCAGTCAAAACACAATCGTTAGGCAGAAGGGCTAGACACGGTTCCAGATCAAGATCCAAAAGGCAGGCAGGCAGTCAGATGGCTGGTGTTTGGAATTGGAACGACAAGACAGATCAGGGGAAGAACAGGAATCAGGATATGATCTGTGGAAGAGGAGTGCTTATAGTCGTGAGTGAAAGACCTGCGCAGAGATTACAAGGGGTGAAATGTTGGTGAGTTCGTATGATGGGTCAAGTAATTGTTGTAATTCTGGCTGGACTATGTAACATTGCGGCCAAGAGATTGTTATCTGCCAGACAAGACATAACGGTCAATAAATTATGCACCCTTTATTAATAAGTTTACCAAAAAACGGTGAACATGCGACAATATTATTCCGATGCAGAAGCTCTTCAGTCAGCAACTAAAGCGTAACACGAAAATAACAGTAGTTCAAAGTCCGGGCTACTTTTCCTCGCTGCACTCTTAAGTACTCTTAAGTACTCTTAAGTACTCTTAAGTACTCCTAAGTGCTCTTAAGTGCCCTAAAGCACTCTTAAGTACTAGTAAGAATTCTGGATTAGTCTGACAAACCCAGGTGCTAAAGCGGATGCCAAATTCTTTGAATTTCTTTCTGGAAACTAAGGGCAGTCAATCATATCGTTCCTCTTCCTCGAGGATACGAGGTCCCGGAATTCTGAATATGGTATCAACTGGATTGACTCTTGGAACTAGAGGAATTGCGAATCTGCTTTGGAGTGCCACCGATTGATGCCTGGTGCATTATTATAATGATCAATTTTCTTAGTTTCTTTTTAGTTAAGTTTTAGTAAAGACTTTCTTTTTAGCTCAGTTGTACCTAATATTTGTTAAACATTTTTGTTGCCACATGCATCGTTTTGTAACAGGCGGCCCTAATTTAGCGGGACTTAGGTCCCTTTTGGGTCTACCACTTGTATCCCCACCATTTGTAACCCGATGGCGGTACAAAAGTTCTAAGATTAAATTAGATAATCACTCCACATGGGAATCCGTTTGTTAAGCTCTACGTTTATAGGAGGTGAGTTTTCCAGTTATCGGAACGCTGTTTGCTTGATAATGAAGTTCTTGTTGCTAAGTAATATTAAAATCATGTAGAGAAGCGAAGGGAGTGCCTCTGTTCTGTTTCTCGTGAAGAGGCCCTACACAGATTTCTGATTACACTTTACAATCATAACCGCAAACCGAAATTCTGTTCCTACTGTCCCTGGTCGCCGACTGTTGCGATCGGCTGTTCAGGGAGACCTGGTGGTCCCTATGGTCCGCATTACCACCGTACAGCGGCGCAGCTTTACCGTTGTTTGCCCTGCTTCATGGAACGACCTGTCTGGCGACCTTCGGCGGGAATTCCTATCTCTCTCCCTCTCTTTTCCGCAAGCGTTTGAGGACCGTGTTATTCCCCACTACAACTGGGACAACGGGCCGGGAGCGCCTCTGATGAGTTTTATCTTGAAGTGGCGCTTTATAGGTTTTCGACTACAATTACATATACAGTCTATGTGGGCATTTTAGTCTCCACGTAGTGAAGTTGCAGTCCATGGAAAAATACACTGTATACAGTCCAGGTCAGGGTACAAGAGGTCAGGGTACAAGAGGTCAGGGTACAAGAGGTCAGTGACCAGACTGAGGGGCTGTGGTTGACAACGCTCTTCAAATCTTGACTTTAGCGAAAACGAAGTCACCAGACCGAAGAGAGATCGTCATCGTAGCCATTAATTCGAGAATTTTTAAAGCACTTCATAAAAGCTAAGCTTATTCACAAGCCATGCGTCAAGTCAGTGGTTTGTCCACAGTCACCGTAAGTGGACCAAGAGACTAATCGTAATCGTAATCGTATCGTAATCATAATTCCGAGATTTCTACAGCGCCCAACGAAAGCCACGTTACGGGGACCAGCTTATTCACAGGCACTCATTCAAAACAAAGTCGATAGGCAAAAGGGTCCGGTTCCAGGTCAAGATCCAAAAGTCAGACGGAGAGACAGCGTGGCAGCTACGGGTGGTGGTGTTTGGGGTTGGAGAGGAGAGAGAGATAAGAGGAAGAAGGGGTGTCAGGATAGGATCTGTGAAAGAGGAATGTTTTGAGTTTTGAGTGAAAGGCCGAAGCAGAAACTGCAAGTGGTGGAGCATCGATGAGTTTGTGTGATGGGGCAGAAAACTAACGCAGTTCTGGGGGGAGTTTATTCCAGAGTGGAGTTTATTCCAGAGACCAGAGAGAGACGGACACAGGAGTTGTTACAGCGGGTTGTGGTTAGACTGAGGGATACACGGGAAGGCGGTGGATTGGATTGATGAAGGTAATGTATATATTACAATGGAGGGCCTTTAGTTTGAATGGAAATTATTAAGAGTTATGGACAGAGGGATACCGTATGAAGCTCAGTAACTAGGTTGCCGGGAGACGAGAGAGAGAAGGAGAGAGAGAGAGAGAGAAGGAGAGAGAGAAAGAGAGAAAGAGAGAAAAAAGAGAGAAAGAAAGAGAGATTGAGACAGAGAGATAGATAGATAGATAGATAGATAGATAGATAGATAGATAGACAGATAGATGATAGATAGATAGATAGATAGATAGATAGATAGATAGATAGATAGACAGATAGATAGACAGATAGATAGACAGATAGATAGACAGATAGATAGATAGATAGATAGATAGATAGATAGATAGATAGATAGATAGATAGATAGATAGATAGATAGATAGATAGATAGATAGATAGATAGATAGATAGATAGATAGATAGATAGATAGATAGATAGATAGATAGATAGATAGATAGATAGATAGATAGATAGATAGATAGATAGATAGATAGATAGATAGATAGATAGACAGACAGACAGACAGACAGACAGATAGATAGATAGAGAAAGAGAGAGAGAGAGAGAGAGAGAGAGAGAGAGAGGAGAGAGAGAGAGAGAGAGAGAGAGAGAGAGAGACGAGAGAGAAGTGGACCGTGGAGCTGTTACGATCGATTATGTTTAGGTTGTGAAAAACGGGAAGGCGGTGTATCCAGTGTATGAAGAACAAGATCCGGGTGCCTGAAGACCAGGTAAGCAAGTAAGTAATCCATTTGTTAACCCACTCCATATGTCCATCGACTGAGCAAGGAATCGCAGGCAAGACAGGAAAGGAGACACCGGACCTGCTACTGTTGGCAGCGATTTCAAACTGCAGGAAATACCAACCGCACAGCTGTCAACGACCCTGTGATTTTTTATAGTGGTATTACTTAGCTTTTCCAACCAACAACTCTAACACTGACCCAAATACAACAGCCCAACTGTTTTCACGTTTAACACGTGACTTTAACGATGTCTTGTCCTACTGCTTTTGTCTTCTTTATTCCCCACACTTGACAAATTCAACCCACCGTAAGTTGCACCTTCTCGGATCTGTAAGGTAGCTGTGTCTTTGCGCCTTAGTCAGGTTCTATTAAGGCGCTATATAAATTGCCAGTTAGGCATACAAACATACATCGATACAGACATACATACAGACAGACAGACATACATACATACGTACATACCCATGTACGTACATACATGCTTAGATACCTACATATATCGTCTTTAATTTAAAATGAAACGATGAGTGAACTTGGTTGAGACGAGGCTCAGACTTAACCGCAAATGTAAATGTAAATGTTAATGTACACGATTTATGCGTGGTCTCGATCCTACTCATTTTTCAGTTAACTGTTCGGGTGATATTCTTCACCACCGACGTCCGTTTGAATGGGCGTTTTGAATGAAGTCTTTCGGTGAAGCACCATTTCCAATTAAACTTATTTTTCAACCTCATGCCTCTTGGATGACTCACAGTGAAAACACACTTTACATACGACGGCCAAAATTTTTAAAAGTGTTGTTTGAATAATGAGAGCTGGCAGCTATGTATGTGGCGTAAACTCCTCTTGAAACTCTGTTTAAATATACAGGACAAAGGCTGTTAGAGTCTGTCGCGACGTCACATCTCGTTTTGTATAGAACCTGTCGCAATGGCAAATATGGCCGCCCGCAAAACTGACATCTCTTAACCGACTGACGTTATTCGTCATACAAAACGACATTTTTATTAGGGCGCACAGGGCATCGAGGCGCCGTGGAGTAAGAGCTGTAGCTCCTGCAATAATGCACACAACATGTTTACCTTTAATACACCCCTCTAATATGTCCAAGCAAATGTAGACGTTGAAAAGATATAACGTTTATGTGGTGACGTTATGTTCTGTTTATTGCATTAATCATATTTGGTAAGGTTAGGTAAGGGTAGGCATGGGAAGGTAAGGTAAGATAAAGTAAGGGCGGTAAGGCAAGGTAAGGCATTGCAAAGGAAGGTACGGTAAAGTAAGGTAAGGTAAGCTAAAGTAACGCAGGGGAAGTAAGGCAAATTAAGGAAGTGTAGTGTAAGTAATGGATATACAAAATGCAAAGTAAAATAAGGTTAAGTAAGCTAAAGTAAAGCAAAGCAAAAGCAAGGTAACGTAAGGTAAGAAATGTGCTACTTCTATAGCAGTGAAATACACTGTAAATCAGCGTAATGTAAAGCCTCAACAGTTTTAACAGATCTACGCAACATAAAAGCGGCTCGAGTTGACTCGAGTGATTTTCGGTAGGAGTCGGCAGAAACTTAGTCTGCGAAGAGTGTTTAAAGGTTTGTTGGTCGCAACACTGATCATAAATACTCGTTCGTTAATTCAAATGACTGAATAATCAGTAATAAACGTTTGTGTTTATTACACGTCGTTTATTCAACAGTTGAATTAACGAACGAATCTTTGTTACACTTAAATCTTAACAGCTTTGCTTACGACTCCGGCCTACAGAAGTGCATCCGAATTTACAACACTTCTGAAATCGACGGACAAACAGTCTTCAGATGATTTATTCCGCAGTGCTAAGCAAATACACAAGTTGTTCATGCACATGTCTCTGCCACCAACCAGTATAATTTGGTTCTGGCGTAAGCTGGGAAGTAAACGGCGTCCTGCGATTAATTGGACCCTTGTCCAGAACCTTTGGATTCGTCCATTGTCGGCTTAAAAGACGAAAAGCAGGATTTGAGCGCCTCCTCGGCTTTCCATACGGGACATGCATGACAGCTTTACATTTAGGCTTTTAGAGCTACGTTGTGCCGTCTTTGGCAATATAAGAGTCATCCAGTGTGATCGTCGCATTCGTACTACAATCGGGCACTACTGGCAAGAATAGGACACCGGTTCAAATGTCACCGTTAATGTGACGTGTGACATTATGTGTGACTGTAGAGCAGGCTTAGGAAAATAACTGCTATACAAGTCAATAAGTATCACAAATGAAACAACATCAGATGAGAAAACAGCATTGTAGACGAACGTCTCTTCGAAAGAATATGCAACAACCGAAAGTTTGAGGAGTGAACTGAAGGATTTGGTAAAAGCTTCTGCAGACAACTACAATAACACAAAACATACATAGAGAACGGGATACACAAATTGAGCAAATAAGGGATTTCGTTTCATCAGCTCTTAGTTGTCAGTTTTAATTATGAAAATTTAGAATAGTTAGAACCCATACATTCCAGCATCATGTACAAATACCGACACAGCAGCCTCTATATTTATAAACAGACTCAATACAGTACAAAATTCACTTCCCCGTTCGGTGCGTTGTGTCAGTTTTTTTAATGTCGCTCATATTCTAATCTAATACTCATCTGTTTCAACTTGCTTACCCACCGTAGCCTGGTTTGCCAGACCTTTTAGATGTCGGCCGGGCTTCCTACGATTTTCTTCCATGGTTTCACTAGAAGCCAACATCCTTTAATGCTTGCGCATTACAATTACGGTCAATGCAAGTCGTTAGATTATATTAGATCAGACTAGAATGCAACAAATACAATACAATACGATAAGACACGATACAAAACAACATACGACACAACACAATACAACACAATACAAAACAATACAAAACAATACAACACAATACAACACAATACAACACAATACAACACAATACAACACAATACAACACAATGCTTGTGTAGGACCACAACATTATACAAAGGTCATTCAAAGTAAGCGATGCGACCACAAACATCATGACAGTTTCTTGAATGGGTCAATGTTCGTTCTGGATTTTGTTTATAGTTGTTCGGAATATGCGTAGTTGCTCTTTCCGTTCGTATTCCACTTAGGATCATCGTCAGTCGGAGACAGAGCTGGTGGAAAGTGGGACAATTGCTGTGCATGATCTGGCAACCCTGGAAAGCCTTCCGCTGGTATCAACCAAGTTGACTCATCGTTCATGATCTCTGCTGTCCCAGGCTGGTTCCAAATTGGTATCTTTAGTACCAATCCTAGATTAAATTACCCAACAAAATGTAAATAAAATTAAGCAAAGAAACTGAAAAATTACTATAAATCTTATAAATGCTACAAAGAATATGAAACACTAGTGAAAAGAAATAAAAGAAAATGATTACATAGGCTAATTATATTGTGTTGCAGAACTGAATGAAAAATCTCAAAAAGTTTCCGCTCAATTCTAAGATTTAATTATTTTTTAAAGGTTTATGAATTAAGTGAGGTGATTGCTGCGGGAAATTTTTTCCATATGTTGTCAGTATCTAAAAGGCGAAAAAAGAGGTATGAAGAACCTGTGATTGCTCCACCGGCCAAGCCCATGCCAACACTAACACCAAGAGCCGCTGCCTGGTAGCCTGCGTGTTCCCTAGGAGTTCTGTGTTTCTCAGTAAAAATCTTCTCAAGTCTGAAATGAAAAACATGCAATTTAATTGCGATGTGTTGTAATTTAGTGTAAAGTATGCCCCTAATGTAATTCAACATAGAGAAAAATAAGGGTGGCAGTAAATTTTCTCCTTTTATTGGAAATGGAAAAGGTCTGTGTATGCTAATAGTCAAGAAAAATCAAATAGAAAGCTTCACTGTATCAATGTTTACAATACTAATTCCATGAAAATCCACTTCCACGTAATTATCTATTTTGACAATATACTGTAATGGCATCTAGCGCCATTCTATGCTCACCCGTTGCCGTACAGCTTTTCTGTGGCTAGACCGGCAGCCAATATGGCGCCGAAGCCGGAAATTAATCCCGGCATGCCATGCAAATTGTTGACACCACAAGTATCATGAATTTTCAAGTACTTGTTCAGGAAAGGCTAAAATACATACAGAACAAATAGAAAGCTTCGATAATTAAGGCTGAAAAAGCCTAAATACAGAACAAAAAAACAAAATATTAGCACAAACTTTGTTACATAAATCGAGTAAACGACGAAGAGCTTAGAGTTTATCTGAGAATGGCCTGAATCAAGAAGGAAGAAATATGGCCAGGTGCAAAATGTAGATAATACAAGATATCAACTGCACGAGAACTGCTAAAAATGCCCCTACCGTCAGATACCGGAATCCGACAACGGAAACTGTTCCTGCTACGAATCCGACTAAGATGGCCGCCCATGGCTGGATGATGAGGTCTGCAAGAGTTCCTATGGCAACACCGCCAGCTAGCGTTGAATTCTGAATATGAACCTGCGGGCAAGGTTATCAGAAAATTTTTGAAAGAATTTCTGAATATCTCTTCACATTCTTGTTCTTTAAGTTATTAAAAGCGGCAGTGAATTTTATATTGACAATTTAAATGAATTTCGTGTGGATTTAGTTGTAAGAAAATATAGGCTAACCATAGTAAGCACCTTGAATTTATTGTGCAAATATTTATTAAGCGCCAATCAAACATGGCATAGTAAATGTCAGTCAGAAAGTATTACAAAATTGAAACTTATAGGCTGCACAATTTTTCAGTCTGAAATAAAGCAATTTATCGTCTACAAGACACAGTTAAAGTAACAACCGGTAATGGGAAATACTTTCGCAGTCAGACACTCATATATTACATTATTTGTATCGGTGGAGCATGGAACATGGTCGTTCGTCAGATGAGAAAATGGCCGACTGCAGATAATTAGGTCACCAATAAAGATCCATAAAACAAGGTCACACGATGACACGACGAATGGAACGCCTCCGAGTAAAAAATGGCGTTGCAAAAGCTTAATGCTCTGGATGAATGAATGGACGTTAAAGCCGTGTATATATTGTAAATACATACTGGTTTTTACATCTGTATATCGCGAAGCCGAAGATAGGGTAACATGCATGTTTTCCCTCTGCATATGCTCATCAGACACGAGATCCCGAGATTTGAAAGCAACGAATTTGCGGTAACTCTGATCCTTGGACATTAATGTGAATTTCGGTTTCTGAAGAACTTATTATGTGACGTTTATGACTACTAAAGTGAACGTTGTCCGAACAATGTTAAACTCAGTAACGGTATTAAATTGCGAGATGTTGTTGTAAACATGGTAGAGACCCTTTCATGGTTGAAGTCCGAACCATCATAAATGTCAATCAAAGAAGTATGAACACAAGTTTACTTTTCTGAACTGGTCCTTGTGTTCGACACTGACGTATGTGAAGATCGTTGCCAAAACACCGAATGTTAGCAACTTGTAATTGTAATCGTAATCTGACATTTATAAAGCGCCACTTCAAGAACAGACTCATCAGACGCGCTCCCGACCCGAACCAGTCAGACCACTGTCAAATAATACAGACTTCAGGCGCTTGCGAAACTGCGGAATGGACAAACTGAAGAACTCAAACCGCAGATCTTGGGAAAGGCGATTCCAGCTATTAGGTCCAACATAGGCAAAGCTTCTAGACTGCGCTGTAGCAGTGCGCATACGAGGGACAGTAGGGAGTCCAAGGGAGGCAGACCGGAGAGTGATACCGCCTGGAACCAAGAAGACATGAGAGTTTTGAAAATGGCGATGGTTAGCAAGGTATTGAGAGGAATCATACATGGCGGCTCCAGGATTGCTTGCCGGGTGGACGAGAGCATTTCCAGAGGGGCACCACATTCTGGCGGTTTCACCAAGCACTGGTCGCCCGCATATAACCAAGATGGGCACGGTGGGGCAAACCGCCCCCCACGCCTATACCTAAATCCGCCACTGGATTCATATTAAACTTTATAACCGAGATAAGCGAATATGATAGTAGTTTAACAATGGGTTATACTTTTATGAAGGTCAGTGAGATATCGAGCTTTAGTTAGCATTAAGATGTCGAGAATAGATATTTACCAAGGTAAACTTGTCTTTAAGTCCGAGGTAGGCAAATGTCACAATGATTCAGCAGTATATCGAAGATTAGCACTGTGTTGTGGAATAAAACGATACTGAGTCTTAGCGGTAAGATACAGAGAGTAGTTATTTATCATGTTGAACTAGGCTTTATGTGTTAAGTAAGTGAATGTGACATTGGCTTAGCAATGTGTAGAGAGGTAGTATTGGCCTCAGGGTTAGTAAGATATTGAATCATCGCGTCAATGTGTTGACTTGTTAATGTTTTGCTGCAACCATGCTAACTAATATATTTCATTATGTTTGAGATAGGAAACTTAGGGATTATGAGGCTGGGTCAGTAAGATATTGAGTCTTCGCGTTAAGATATCGACAGCAGGTATTTACCATGTTGAACTTGTCCTTATGAACGAGGGCCGAGATGGCAAAAGTGACGATGGTGCTGGCCGTCAGAGAGTAATAGGTGTTGATGATAGCACGAAGTCTACCTTCATCAATTGCCGTTCCAGCGTTGAAACTCGGCCAAAACAACCAGAGAAAAATCGTACCTATATACGCATCATAAAACGAAGCAAAAAGATTAATTCCTCTGTGATAAAAGCGGAGAAATTATATCTAATCTGCACAACAATCAGCCGACCCCTGAAAATATTTCTTTCTATGGGCAAGAATAAACAGTCGGTTTAATCTCGCCAAGCAATTTTGTGGGGACAATTTGGCCGAGAAAATTCTTTGAAAGATAAATTGTCTTTGGTAATTGACTGGATGCGTTTATTAAAGAGCCGTTCAAAGTATGCGCTTTATCAAGAATCAGACAGTTTTCGCATACAGAGTCTCTTAAGCTAACACCAAGAGATTTGTTACACTGCATTGTTTAACAAATTTAAAAAGCTTGAGATTTCAACTTTAAACAGAGCCTTCTACTGTGTAATTGCCTTCCAAAGGAAATTACCTATCACTGAAAAGAGGTACGAGTGATTAGAGAGATACCCCTCATCCCCTTCAGAGGGACTCGCCAATCATTGAGAAGAGGTCCGCGTGATTAGAAAGAACTTTCTCATACCCCTCCAGAGGGACTCACCTATCATTGAGAAGAGGTCTGAGCGATTAGAGAGAACCTTTTCGTACCCATCCAGAAGGACTCATCTATCCCTGAGAAGAGGTCCGAATGATTAGAGAGAACCTTCGCATACCCCTCCAGAGGGACTCACCTATCATCGAGAAGAGATCCGAGTGGTAGACGGAGCTTTCGTTTTCCTCCGCCTCTTCAACATCCTTCTTGTAGATGACTCTGCTGACCATCAGACCAAAATAGGCACCGAATGCGTGCACAACCATCGAATCACCTGTATCCGTCGCCTGCCTCACCAACAGGAGACACATACACACATTACTCGTTGGATATCAGGAGATGGTAAGATTAGGCATTGTAAGGCTATAGGTAAGACAATGTGAGGTAAGTTTAGTTTAGGAAAGGCAGATAAGGTAAGGTTTGGTAAGGAAATGTTAAGTTTGGGTAAGACAGAATTAGGTTAAGTCAAGGTAAAGTTAATTAAGGTAAGGCAAGGTAAGGTAAATTAAAGGTAAGTTGAGGTCAAATAAGGTTAGATAACTGCAAGGTTATTAGGTAATTGTTATGCAATATATTTTAAAGCATTTTAACAACTTATACCACAGACTATATCAGCCATGCTAGCAAAACGTTGTTGTCTAATGCTCCAATGAGTTTCCTTATAGTGGCGCTATATAAATGTCCGTTTACAATTACATTGAATTGCATTCCATTCCTTCCAGATGAACTTATCGTTAAAGTGAACTTTAACATTGCATAGGTTAGCGAGAACAGTCTTTGATAAATACTTCAAAGGCGCTATATATAAAGTGTTCATCGATACACGCGCTACATTACACGCTTCTGTATAAAGTGCCTGATCGATGCTACAGAAGGCGAAGAAGAGCCAAAAACTGACACACGTACGTGTAGATAGTGGAAGACGATGAGTTCATTGACCTCGTAGACGACGACTTCGAACAGTGCCATGATGATCAGCTGGATTGGACTGACCTTACCAAGGACGGCGCCGAACGAGATCAGAATGGCAGCCGAAGCGAACTCCGCGTTGATGAGGCTGCCGTGTAAAGTTACAGTTAGCGCTCAACACATTGAAGCGAAGATTCAATATCTTACTAACTCTCAGGCCAGTACTGTGTCTCTACACATTGCTAAGCCATTGTCACATTCACCTACTTAACACATGAAGCCTAGTTCAACATGATAATTAACTACTCTCTGTATCTTAGCGCTAAGACTCAGTATCGTGTTATTTCTCAATACAATGCTTATCTAAAATGTTAAAGATAAGTTTACGTTGGTAAAGGGCTACTCTCAATATCTTAATGCTATAAGACTCAACACATAGCTCCAGTGAAATGCTACAATATGTACTACTACAGAAGATACTAGGTACATCTAGGCCTACATCACAGAAAATCATGAACATCGAATGAAAAGAAGGCTGAAAATACAAGAAGATATAACACAAGTGATCATCATACGGAACGTGGGCTACTCTCAATATCTCAGTATTTATTAAGCGCCACTACCCAACGACTAAGCATCAATCGATGGTGCTGAGCAATTGTGAGTGAGGGACTTTCTCAAAGTCCTTACACAGTAACCGCCTCAGAAGACGCTCGAACCCGTACTCTCCGCGTTACAAGCCAAACACTCTAACCAAACGGCTACCGTGTCCCACCAAACTCAGTCAGAATTTGCAGGATGAACTATAACGGTAGAAAGACCAAATGCGTGCTTCAGGAATTAAGAATGGTACGATAAAAGTGGAAGACCGCACAGAGAAAGGCCGGTCGACACAGGCTTGAAGAATGGTGCCAAAAAACGTCCACAGGGCTTGACTCTCGCAGCCCATGTCAGAGAAAGGTAAAGGGAAACGGTTATATGTACAGCAGACGGCTAAGGATTAATCAAAAACAGAAAGCTTCCATAATTCGGGTATGTGCTAAGGAAGAGCGGACACTGTTCAGAGAAAGAGATCATCCAAGGCACAATTCCTGGATCCTGAGCTTGGGGAAGACCCAAGATGACATGGCTAAATAACATGAAGTCGTGGACTGAATAATCGTTCGACCAGTTATTACAAGAGACGAGGGACAGCAGCAGATGGCACAAAACTGTTCATGATGCAGTCAATCCTCGACTCGAGGACGGTTGAAGACAAGACAAGACAAGGACACCTACGGGCTTGCATCCCATCAGCAAGATGATGTTGATAAGGAAGACTTGACTACTGAGCCTACCGTCTAAGTTCTAGTGGTTCTAACATAGACAAAACGTCTTTTGGACGACTTAAACCTTAGTTTTGTTATAATTATTGTTATTACGAAAATTTCAACGCGCAGTCACACAGCGGTTAGTCAGTTGCCAGCTGAAGAACAGTTAGATAACCAGATGTTTGAAATGACAAATTATGAGGCGTTAGTTGAAGAAAGAGAAATAGTTCGAGCTTCGGAGAAATGTTGATAGTCCGATCCATTCCTTGGGAACAGCGGCGTGGAATGCACGAGACCCCATGAGAGAATAAATGTAAATGTACACGTTTTTCTATAGCGTCCGTATGACCTCGACCCTTTCAATAAATTAATCGCGTGAGATCCTTCACCACTGCTGCCCGTTTGAATAGGGGGCACCCCATTTATGGACCCCGTGCACGGACCGTGCTAAAAATTGTGAATTGTACACGTTTTGCTAAAGCGACCGTATGGCCTCGACACCAACGGGTGAGATCCTTCACCACCGCTACACGCCATTTAAGGTCCCCGTGCACCGACCGTACTAGCCCGAGATTCAAGTCTCTGATATAAGCCACGACCGAGACGCGTACCGGCATCCTCACGCTCAAAGTGGCCTTGACTTACGCTTTTGCCAATGTAGCTAACCAGGCCAGTACGTGCCATGTTATGTTTTCATTCTATTCTATTGTATTGTACTCAATCTGGTGTAGCTCTTCTTTATCCAGAGAAATTAACTTGTGTTTAAGTGTGGTCCCTTGTCGGCCGACAGCGTTGAACAAAGCGACGTCGTCATACATTTTGCTCCATGATGTCAAAAAATCATAAGTTGTGAAGGACTTCATTATATTCTCACATGTTTACTGCGAAACGGACGAAAGACTTCGACGAACCGACTACACAGTTCCAGAGCATTTCGACATCAGCGATGACATTAATGGAGGGGCGAAAACCTTGGCCTATACTGGGCCGGAGCTAAGAGACCCGCATTACTTTACTAAAATAATAATAATATTCAAATAACATCAACAATATTAGATAGATAGATAGATAGATAGATAGATAGATAGATAGATAGATAGATAGATAGATAGATAGATAGATAGATAGATAGATAGATAGATAGAATATAGAGACAAAGAGAAAGAGGGGGAGAGACGGATAAAGAAAGATACAGAGAGAGACAGAAAGACAGAGAGAGACAGAGAAAGAGACAGAGAGACAGAGACAGAATCTTACTTTTCCAGGTTGACGTGTATAGTTTTCGTTACAGCGTCGAACTCCCTGATCCATCCAGCTGCGAGCGTCGACCACTGAAGTACGAAGGCGGCTACGAGGAAGTTCAGCCCGACGCTCGAGAATCCGTATCTCTTGAGAAAGGTCATCAGGAAGCCAAAACCGATGAACATCATTACGTGGATGTCCTGGAACACTGCAAGCACAACACAACATCAGTCTTTTTCCATTTTCTTTCACTCAACTGCCTTCAACTTTTGGAAATTGGTCATCAAACCCGCCGCCTTACTACTTTCTTTCCACTTCCTCTTTCACAGATCCTATCCTGAAACCCCTTCTTCCTCTTATCCTTCTTTCCGCTCCAATCTCAAACATCATCCACCATAGCCGCCACGCTGTCTCCCTGCCCGACTCTTGGATCTTGACCTGGAACCGAACACTTTTGCCTATCGATTTTGTTTTGACTGAACGCCTGTGAATCAGCTGGTCCCCCGTGGCGCGGCTTTCGTTGGGCGCTGTAGAAATCTCGGGATTACGATTTCTCTCAACCTAAACAAAATCTATCGTTACAGCTTCTTTGTCTTCTTCCCCCTCCTGGTCTCCCGGCAACTGCCGTACAAAGATGATTGTGGTCCTCGTATTGATGGCTTAGAATATGTACCATCAAGAATCAAGTTTGACGTCTGGTACGTTTGTCTCTTGTTGTTCTTGTTGTTCTTGTTGTTCTTCTTTTTTTCTTCTTCTTTTTCTTCTTTTTCTTCTTCGTTTTCTTCTTTAAATTATTATTATTATTATTATTACTACTACTACTACTACTACTACTACTACTACTACTATTACTATTATTATTATTCTCCTCCTCCTTCTTCTTCTTCGCATTCTTCTCATTATTATTTTCATTAAAGATCGTCGATCTCCAACTGACAGACCTGCATAGTAATGTGAGATGTGTTGCTCGACCATGACCTTCTTTTCCTCGGCCAAAGAACCCGTCGTCATT
Source organism: Norana najaformis (assembly GCA_964023275.1). Classification (NCBI taxonomy): domain Eukaryota; kingdom Metazoa; phylum Annelida; class Clitellata; order Crassiclitellata; family Hormogastridae; genus Norana; species Norana najaformis. Next base: position 12,867,796 of record OZ029929.1, read on the forward strand.
GTCATCGACGTTTTATTTTCAGCGGATTCAGGAACGACGGGCATCCCGAGTTCTTCATCGTAGCGGACAAAGAATCCGAAGAGGATGAGAATAGCGATCTCCAACAGCAGCATCAACACAGTGAACCGGAACCGAAGCATTCTGACCCTTAAATGACCTCAGCCGAATGTCGCAAAGAAACGTCTTCTGTAAATCAGAAGAAAATGCTTGTAATCGTAATGTAAATTCGGTATTTCTTTGGCGCTTGAAAAACTACGTCTGACCTCATTCTGACCTGACCTGATCTGATCGGTCTGACCTAATTTTGCGAAGCACGGCAGCTGACTGGGTAGAGCGCTCGGCTCGTGACTTGGACTAGAGCCTCTTCTCCTGCTACTAGGGCTGCCAACTTTTGATTCTGCCAATCCGGGATATCCGCATAGTCACTCGATAAGCCAATACCAATTTACACTGTCCACATGACTGTATGTAACAAATTTTGCGTCAGCCTTATGTAGGATCTACTGTAAATAGTCGTTAACAATTACAGTCAAATGACAGGACTCAAATCATAGAGACAAGTAAGTAAGTAAGTAAGTATATTCTTTATTAACCAATAGCTAATCGCACATCGGTTTACAAGTATTTAAGAACACAAGAAAACTTAATATCCATACAACATCCTAATAATAAAACACTTACGCGTTAAATTGTCAGCAGGAGGAATAATACGATCATGGGTGTGGGGCCGTATATATAAATAGCCGATATATAAAATTTGAATCAACTTCGAGAGCAAAACGTTTATTAAATTCTAGTAACCTTCCAGGCTTCTGGGCCTAGCACGAGTGAAGTTCATATATACATGCATGATGCATGCAATTTGCAGATATCATTTATTGGGTCTACTAATCTAACTACCCTCTGTTCTACGGTTGCTCTGTAAAACTTATTTACTGCCGGCCGTTTGAGTTTAGTGTACGAAACGAAGAACAACATTTGGGGAAGTGGATATTTACATCAAGTTCCGGGACAATTTGGGATCAATCCGGAACACGGGACGCATAAGGCCAATTCCGGGTCTGTCCAGGCGAATCCGGGACGGTTGGCAGCCCTACCTGTTACTGTATAGGGACATTGAGAGCAAGTCCTTCACTCAAAATTGCAGAGTCATTGATTGATGCAAGTCATTAGATAGTGGCGCTTAATAAATGCAGAAATAGGCCTAATAATACTCTAATCCCATCTGGTCTTATCTTATCTTTTCTAATTTTATATAATCTAATCTATCTTATATACATGTTATCTTATCTTATGTATTTTATTTATCTTATCCTTATACTGTATAACCTTATCTAACCTTATCTAACCTTATCTGAACTTATCTTATCTCATCTTGTCTCGTCTTGCCGGTGAATAAGCTCGTTTTCACGACTCAGCTTATTTGGGTGGTGAAGAGATCCAGAGATTATGATCTCATATTATCTCATGCAGTCTGTTCTCGTTTGATTTGGTCTAATGTAACCCAGTCTTATCTTCTAGTCTGCCTCCCATGTTCTGTTTTATCAAGTGCCTGTAAAGGCTGAAAAACTGATTCCCACATTTAAGTTCTCTTAGGCGCTGAGGAGATACTGCGTTTACGATTACGAGTGTGACACATAAGGGACCAATCGATGGCTGCTTCCAAGGAAGGTTATACTGCGTTACATCAATCCTTTTGACAAATGCAGTCGTGGCTCTAAAATCTTAAAGACAATTTAAGCAAAAGTTATCAGTGTTGGTTTTTCATTTGCAAGTTCTTGTCTCTGCCACAAAGCAGTACTATAATTTGGTTTCGGCGTGAACAGGGAAGTAAGAGGTTAGTCTTGCGATGCTTTGGCCCCGAGTCGAGGACCTTAGAATTTGTCCACTGCCGACACAAAGCAGTGGACAGACTTGCTTACCTAACGTAGCCTAACTTCTGGTTTCTCTTAACTATCGGAATTCGACCTGGCTTCTCCAACGAATTATGATCATGATTACCATTTCACTTGAAGAAACCATCGATTGTAGCATTTGGGCACTATGATAATGGCGCTACGGAAGTCATTATAATGGGGCACGGTAGCATATTAGATACAGCGCTCGGCTTGTAACGAGGAGAGTACGGGTTCGAGCCCCCCCCCAAGACGGTTACTATTTAGGGAACTTGAGCAAGTCCTTAACTCACAACTGCTCGGCGCCATCGATTGATGCTAAGTCATTACATAGTGGCGCCTAACAAAATGCAGAAATAATAATAATATTAGATTAGAAATGGGGCTAAGAGTAGGAAACGAGAGCTTCCACTGCGGTCCAAATGCAATACAGAAGCTTCACGTTTTTGCTTAACTTACCAGATTTGGTACCCGTTCGGTTAATCACAATAAACGTCTGGAAATGCTCTATCAAAATCGTTCTTTCAAGTACAACAATTATCCGTCTCCTTTTCATACAAAATCTAAGTTAGTTTCAAACGTTTCCTCAGCGATATCTCAACACCATTTAATCTCCACTGAACAACTGCATTTACAGCGGACCATAAAATTTTCTAAACAGTTTTATTATGATGAAATAGTTGTTTACAAGGCTTCAATGATCGCAGAAATTATTGACAATTCACTTATCGCCTATTATATAGTAGCCCAGGCCTACATTTAAGCAATAAGTAGGCTTAGTGTGCTCGCTAATTAAATCGACATTAACTATTTAACATTCAGTTATGATATGGTCATTATTGCGTTGAGAATATCTTCCGATAAACCACCAATGTTGTTTTGACTGAGCGCCTGTAAATAAGCAGGTTCTCGCGTGTTAGCTTCACTGGGGCGCTGAAGAAATCCGGAGGTTACAATTAGGAAACTTTTAACCAACTGTCTAGCTAACTAATTAACTAACTAACTAATTAATTGCCTCTGATTAGTTTCCCTTGATGTGGCGCTTTATAAATTTCTGATTACAATTGCAACTAACTAACTGAATGATTAACTAGATGACAACTAGCCAGCTATTTAACTAACTAATAGACCATGATGATGGTGATGATGATTGATGATGACAATGACGAAGACGACGATGATGATGACGACGACAATGATGATGATAACCCTATATTATTATTATTACTTATAAGAAAATACTTATAAATCAGTTCTTCCTCGGCGAAATATAATAATAAACCAAACATCAACTGCAACAGATTTTGGTACAGCACATGCGACAGCTTATCACGATACAGGCAGCCTACCGTACGCATTGATTTTAAATTGTCTTTTTAACTGTTAAATTCTTGGTTTTAGCTTGCGATTTTTTTATTTTCAGACTCAGTATTTCTCTTTTCTACTTCTGAGATAAGTTTCGATATTTATTTCTTGTATTAATTTATTTACTTCATGATCTGCACGGACGGAGCAAGTTCCTGACCACAAACTTTTACGGTTTTAAGTCCACTCTAATACAGACCGGCCCTCTTTTTGCGTTCATGAGTCGTCCATGAACTGAAGAACTGTTTCTTTTCTTATTTAGGTCACATTTTTTCACTTGCTGTGTCCTGTTATTTGGCCTCGTGTTTTGCAAGTTCTGCGAATGTGATTAGGTCTGCTTCGTTGCGTTGCTTGCTTCAATACTGCATATTGTTCCAGTTCTTGCTGCTTTCAAAATCTGGTAGAGACAGGTTTGTTATTGAATTCATGCATGCATCGCTTTGATGTGGTCTGGTCTGTTTTTGAACTTGGCTCAGGCCCATTCGTTTCATCTGGTTCCTGGTGGTGATTTTCAGTTCATCTTATTTGCCGCTGCTGTACAGAGGATACCAGTAACAGTATTCTTAGAACTGTGTTAAATGCAAATTCATGTAAAACATCTTCGACTACCCTCATGGGTTGTCTTTGCGTAGGCCTATGCTTCTGTTGTTTCTTTTGGCTGGGGATGCTGAAATAAATCCCGGACCAGTTAGACTTCGGAATTTGGATATCGGTCAAATAACCATTAAAAACGCATTTTCTCTTCGAAATGAAGCTGCGGCTCTATGTAATTTCCTTTGTGAGCATTTCTTGCACCTACTTGCTTTTAATAAGGCCTGTCTTCAACATAACAAATAAACATACATACATACATACATACATACATATATACATACTTACATATATACATACATACATACATACCATCTGCATACATTTCCGATATTTCTCACCCAACCTTTTCTATGCAGGATATATGGCGTGTTAACATACAGTAATGCATTACTTACTGGTATTCGTAACCAACATTTATCGATATGCAAGGTTATAAATTGGGCCTACAACTAAGTATCGTGAATAATGAATTGGTTATACAAAGCTTATAGTTACATTTTACCTCGTTTTACATATTTGACTGATGAATTTGGGCACTGAACGAATTGCTTTCAGTTTAAACTTGTGCCAGTTTAAGGTCACTTATTTAGTTAGTTAATTAGTTAGCTGAATAGTTGGTTATAAGCTTCACAGCCGAATAACTGACCACAGGTCTTATCGTATTGTCCGAGGAATCAGTTTACGCAAATAAACTACTTTCAACTTTTCGCAAAAGCTAACAGTTTTAAAGGCTTTCTCGTATCTTTGAAACGAACGAAGGTACTTTTTCAAACTGGTCTCCCAATGTCCGTCCACACACCATCAAGCCACCCAGAGAAATCAGTAATCCACCAACGGTTACAGCACATCACCTCTACGGCCTCGAAGTCAGCACATTAATGCAGCAATTCGCTGGTCCTCAGAATCAGCGCCTAATCATCAGAATGGCAGGCCCACTTGGTTCTTGGACGCGTGATTGACCTCAACAGCCGAGTCACCCAGTGAACAACTTGATCTGACATGAATATCTCTCCTTCGGGACCTTGTCCTCACGATTGCAGCCCGCGACTTCTCTCTCGACGTTAAAATATCCATTTAATAGCCACACTCAGAAATGTTTACTCGATTTTCTGTGACATGCGCCACTTAAATAGGCCGCAGTTTAACGTGACATAATATCATATATCATTGCGATGCTTTCTCATGCAATGCAACGTCCTTCTGGAGCAGTCTTCCTCTGCTTTTCCGACACGGAGAGCTTATGAAACATTTTCTACCCACATTAAATTGCGCCTTTTTATATGTTTGATAGTGAACTCGTACATATATACATATATTCTTATTCTTACAAATAAACATACATACATACATGCAAACCTACATGCATACATATATACCCTTCAAGAAGGGTTGGTTTCAGACCACCCCTAAAAGTAGGGTTGGTTCCATACCACCCTTAAAGATCTAATAGGTTTCAGATCGCCCCTTGAGTAATGATTTTAGACCAAGCTTTAAACGAGTGATGGATTCAGACCACTTCTTAAGTAAATACTGAACCTAAAGCACATCTAAAGCAATGGACATAAAGAACATCTAAAGTAAGTTACTGAAAGAAATGGTTTTGCTTGTGGGTCCTGCGATGCGATGGATCGCTGGCGAACACAAGTCTCCTTTCAGGATATGGTGGCGAGCGGTGCTATTGATATGGCTTTATCTTCGGGGACTTTAGGCCTTTAACAGCACGCGGGTTCGTGAATGGATCAGTCCGACCGTACACAGACGTAACACCGATTCTTTCTTTCGCACGTATATTACAAATATTTACACCGTATTTACAACAAATTCAGCAAACTCAGAGTCTATGATTCGCATCGGCCTATTAGTCTAGCAAGGTCCGTTTAAGAGATACAGGTTTATTATCTTTCTTCTGTTCTCCGGAACCTAACGCCTCTTTCGACCGTTGTTTAGCGAATGCCTTCTTCGCTTCGCACCCTTCCTTAACTTTCCCCTTCTTAAGTAAATACTGAACCTAAACCACATCTGAAGTAATGGACATAAAGCACATCTAAAGTAAGGAACCTGAAAAACACCTGAAGTAGGTAATGACCCTAACCCTAAACCACACATAAGGTAACTAATTATTCGTCATTGAGCACCTCTAAAGTGTGATCCTTGATCGCACTTGAAGCGACGAACGACTATTGACTGACAAATTGTGAATTAAGATAACGCAATAAAAGAAGTCATTAGATTAAACTAGATTTCCATTTTAATCGTCCGCCTGTAACTCGTTCAGCGATGAGCTGCGCATCATACATTGTCAGTGCCATACGAATCGTCTAGCTGCTACATGGAGCTAAATTTTATATTAAACTTCAGCAAGTTTGCAAGAATACAATATATGTTGTAGATACATCTATGTAACTCTTGTTTCTAGAACCATCCAAAAGTAACTGACATTGCTATTAATATAATAATAATAATAATAATAATAATAATAATATTAATAATAATAATAATGATGATGATGATGATGATGATGATTTGCGCCTAATAAAATAATATGCATAACAAATATGTATAACAAATATGTGTTTATAGCTTAAATATACATATTAATTATCCTTTTTGGACCGGGGTCATATCACTGAGCTGCCCTCTGACCTACAATCATCATCATAACCCACATCAGTTCATCCGTCCAACCGTCTGTCTGTATTTCTGCGTAACTGTCATGGACGACTTGGTATTGGAATGTATAGCTGTTGATAAACATACTTCAAAAGTCATTTTGTTCCAGCTGTATATGCATGTACAATCCATCCATCTGTTTGTTTGTTTGTCTGTCTGTCTGTCTGTGTTGACAACAGTAAATTCTGTGCACACTAATAAGGCCACTGCGGCAATCTAGTCAATGATAATTTATCATAATCATTATTTATTTATTTATTTATTTATTTATTTAAAGCACTTGCAACGCGCGCAATGTCACCTGAACTGAGGCGTGGATGTGTGTTCTCTACGGGCCAAAATGGAATCTTGCAAAAACCAGGGTGAAGTAGTTAGTCTTAATAATCGTAAACTCGAGATTTCCACAACATCCAATGAAAACTAAGTCAAACTAGTGTAGCGGATTTGGCATGCGGACTTGGCTGTGTCCGAGCTCCCTCCGCATGCAGACTTGGCTGTGTCTGAGCCCCGCCCGCCGGCTGACATAGCGGCGGCGGCCGTGTCTGAGCCCTCTCCGCCTGCAGACTTGGCTGTGTCTGAGCCCCGCCCGCCGGCAGACATCGCGGCGGCAGCCGTGTCTGAGCTCCCTCCGCACGCAGACTTGGCCGTGTCTGAGCCCTCTCCGCCGGCAGACATCGCGGCGGCAGCCGTGTCTGAGCCCCCTCCGCCGGCAGACATCGCGGCGGCAGCCGTGTCTGAGCCCCCTCCGCCGGCAGACATCGCGGCGGCAGCCGTGTCTGAGCCCCCTCCGCCGGCAGACATCGCGGCGGCAGCCGTGTCTGAGCCCTCTCCGCCGGCAGACATCGCGGCGGCAGCCGTGTCTGAGCCTCCTCCGCCGGCAGACATCGCGGCGGCAGCCGTGTCTGAGCCCTCTCCGCCGGCAGACATCGCGGCGGCAGCCGTGTCTGAGCCCCCTCCGCCGGCAGACATCGCGGCGGCAGCCGTGTCTGAGCCCTCTCCGCCGGCAGACATCGCGGCGGCAGCCGTGTCTGAGCCCCCTCCGCCAGCAGACATCGCGGCGGCAGCCGTGTCTGAGCCCCCTCCGCCGGCAGACATAGCGGCGGACTTGTGTCTGAGCTCCCTCCGCACAAAGACATGAGGCGATCTATATAAATGGATGACGTGGTATGATGATGCACGGTATGTATGGCGAGCTGGTGTGATGCATGGCGAGCTGAGCTGATGCACGGTATGCATGGCGAGCTGATGCATGGTGAGCTGGTGTGATGATGACGTAAATCAGCTAATGTTTTAGTGTAAGACTAGTTGCTAAATGTATTATCCTCGTTAAGTTGTGAGAAATAAAGTGCGATTGACGATCGGTTGACTTCATGTTCAGCCTCTTGGGGACCTCAAGAGCCTTACCTCGCGGGCTAGCAGTAGATAGGCGCTGATAGGGAGCCTTCGGCTACAGTAGCAGTGAACCAGCACCTAGACAGGGGAAGCGGCACCCCCGACTTGTCACAAGTGGTACCAGAAGTGGGGTACCTGTCAACTGCAAGTCGAGACCGATCAACACTCGCATGGGAGACGAGGACGACACCATCATCTACACCTTGTTGGACATTGCGGACGCGTCACCCGACCAGCTGAGTAGTTCGACGCCTGGTGTACGAAGAGCGACAATGGAGGCCTCCAGACTCGACCGTAGCCAGTTTCTGGAGAACTTGGACTTCGACAGCCCACGATCGGCGGTGACGCACGGCGGCGAACGAGGACAGACGCAGGGTGGAAGTGAAGCGGCCTCGAACCGACCGTCGTTGGCGAACATCGTCTACCGCAAAAGCACAATGAAGCCTGGGAAGTTCGACGGAACAGGATCCCTGGAGTCGTTCCTGACTCAATTCGAGGTGTGTGCCAAATACAATAACTGGACTGATTCCGATAAAGTTGACTTTCTACGTTGTGCCCTCGATAAGGCCGCCACACAGCTACTCTGGGACTTTGGAGCTCGGCAGGACGTGACGTATGAGGAGTTGACGCAGAGGCTGCGACAACGTTATGGGACCGAAGGACAGGCGGAGACATTCCGTGCACAACTTTACTATCGACGTCAACGGGCTGATGAGAACCTGAGCGACCTCCTACACGATATCCGTCGGTTAGTGGTACTTGCTTATCCTGTGCCCTGCAACGAGACAACCGAGATCATTGCTCGCGACGCTTTCCTGGAGGCCATTCGGGATCGTGAGTTGTCTCTGAAGGTCCGGGAGCGTGAACCCAAGACGCTGGACGAAGCATACCGGATGGCGTTACGGATGGAAGCGTACCAAAGGATGGCGGATTCTGAGGAGCGACGGAGACCAGCAAACCGTGTTCGAGGAGCCCAGGAGTCCGACATGAACGTGCCATTGCAGAATCAACTGGACCAGTTTCTCAAAGCACAACGTGGGGAACAGCAGCGTTGGCAACGAGACATGGAGAGAAAGATTGAACGGCAACTGGAGGCGTTCCGCAGTCATCTCGAAATCGACGGGGAAGCCAACCGACGCAACGAGACGGCAACTGTGCAGCCTGGAAACCGAGGACGGGATGTGGTCTGCTACAACTGCGGACAGAGAGGCCACATCGCCCGTCGGTGCCGTCAGCCTCGGCGGCCCCGTGCGCAGACGGATGAAGCGGCACCCGTTGGTCCGGAAGAGCAGACAGTACCGGAGGTGGCCGCGGTCAACCACAACACTCGACAGAGGACATCGAACGGTACCAACGGCAACGCGATCTACATCCGCGGTATAATCAACGGACGGACTGAAATGTGCCTGGTCGACACCGGGTCGGAGGTGAGCCTCGTACCGTCTTCTGTTGTGGAGGGTCTCACGCTGCGTCCCAGCACCCGGGTACTGATAGCTGCCAACGGGACTGCGATCCATGTGGTAGGGGAGCTGTGTGTCCCAATTAGGATCAGGCCGGGTTTCCAAATAGATACTGCTTTCCTGGTGTCGGACCAAATCATAGAGCCCATGCTGGGTATGGACTGGTTGCGGCAACATCGCTGTCGTTTGGGGTTTGGTAATGGAGCCCTGTTCATAGGTCGCCGGCGTATCCCGCTAGAAAAGGGGGATGGTTCCGCATGGTGCAGACGGGTGATGGTCGCGGAGGAAATGACGCTGCCGCCTAGAACCCAGTGTGATATACCCGCTAAAACGCAATATGGAAATTTATCAAGTACGGCCCCTGCATGGATGACGGAGCCGAAGGAGGTCCTGCCCGGAGTTCGTGTAGCACGGGTGTTAATAGGGGACGATGCTAATGCTGCCCGGATTCGGGTCGTTAATCTTAATGGAGGTCCCGCCACGCTCCCTAAAAACCAGCTTTTGGGAAAATTGCACCCTGTAGAGGTGGAAGCGTGTGATGGGAAAGAAGCGGGTCCCAGGGAAAAGGGTGAAACACCCCTCGTTGCAGGTTTAATGGAAGGACTTCCAGAGGAAGTGACCCAGGAAACCAGGAGCCAATTAGCAAGCTTGCTAGTGGAGTTCAAGGATGTTTTCTCCGAGGGAGAAGGGGACCTAGGGAGGACAACCCTGTGTAATCATCGAATTGATACCGGGAACTCGGCCCCCGCTCGTCAGCCCTTGAGGCGACAACCCCTTCCGTACCGGGTAGCCATTGATGAGCAATTGGATCAGATGTTGGCGGAAGGAGTGGTAGAGCCGGCTGTGAGTGAGTGGGCAGCTAACGTGGTCCTGGCCCGGAAGAAGGACGTTACCCTAAGGTTTTGCATTGATTACCGCCAGTTGAACGAGCGAACCAGGAAAGTCTCATATCCGCTTCCAAAGATTGACGAGTGTTTAGATGCTCTGGTTGATGCGGGATGGTTCAGCACCCTGGGCTTGCGTAGCGGCTACCACCAAGTCGAAGTGGATCCCATGGATGCTGATAAGACGGCTTTTGTTACCCGCATGGGAATTTTTAGATGGCGCGTTATGCCGTTCGGCCTCTGCAACGCGCCGGCAACATTCCAGCGTCTTATGGATATTGTTGTGTCGGGGTTGAACTTCGAAATTTGCCTGGTATATAATGATGACGTGATCGTTTATGGGAGTCGCCTGCTCTCGGCAGCGGAGCGGCGTCATTGGATCACCCGTAAGGAGTTGTTGCCGCACATCCTGGCAGCCTATCGGGCCTCCATTCATGAGGCCACCGGCTTTTCGCCAAATTTATTAATTTTCGGCAAAGAGAATCGGGCTCCACTAGATTTAGTTTATGGAAGAGCGCCAGGCCCAGCGGAAAGGGGAGGGACCTATGCTTCCTATGTGGAAAGCCTTGGCGAACGCATGGAAATCGCGTATAGAGTGGTAAGGGAACGCTTGCGCAGGGTGGCTGAGCGGCGGAAGCACACCTATGACTTGAGGGTCCTCCCAGTTGAATTTAAGGTGGGTGATTGGGTGTGGTATTATACCCCTCGGAAATATCCGGGTCGCAGTCCCAAGTGGCAGCGCTTGTACACCGGGCCCTTCATGGTCATGGAACAATGCGGTCCTGTGAACTACCGTCTGCAGCGATCCTTGAGGGCGAATCCGTTGGTGGCTCATGTCGACAAATTGCGACCGTGCTACGACCGACAGCCGGGGGTTTGGAGCCCGGAGAGCCCTTCGTCAAAGACGGCTGTGAACCCAACGCCTGAACTGACTACTGGGCGGCCATTACGTGTCACCCGGAGACCAGAACGCTTCCACTAAGGAGGCGTTGTGAACTGCAGTCGTCGTCTTGATAACCTTTATCGAACGCTATAAAAACGCTGTGAACGAAGCGGCTGCAGTCATTCTTGGACGAGGACGATGATTTGATTGTGTTGGACTGACATTGTGCATCAATGGGGACTATTATGTCATAACTGTTAATTTTGCTAGACTGAAAAATGTGTTGCAAATGATAACCGTGAGGTGCGGATATTCGAAGCCATGTGGCTTAATGTTTTGTTTTGATGAATCTGTTGTAAGACGTTTTGTGATTCATTGCTGCTGAGACTGCTTGTGCTTTCAGTTTGTTTTAACAAGTACTATGACGGTGGCTGATCAGTGATAACCGTTATTAATGCGAGTAGTTTTGATGGGCAATTTTGTTTGATGCAACTGCAGGTGTGACTTGTATGCTTTAACGAGTAATTGTGGCCATGAGTAATAACCGATAACCGATTATTGCAGCTGAAACTGTTTCGATAATTGTGAACGAGTAGTTCTGTTAACAAGTAATTAATAACTGATTGCTGCAGCTGTAATTGTGAGTGAGCAGTTCTGTGATGAGACTTTGGATGAATGATGATGTTTACATGTTTTGTGTGAATCACAAAGTTTAATTTAATGGCGGAACATTGTGAACTTTTGGTGAGCGATGATTGTTGGCTGCTGCGATGGAGCTAATTTTGTTGTACGATGATTGTGTGTACTTGGAGGGAAGAGGGTTCCGAACCGGGAGGTTCGGGTTTTTTGGTGGGAGGAGTGTTGTAGCGGATTTGGCATGCGGACTTGGCTGTGTCCGAGCTCCCTCCGCATGCAGACTTGGCTGTGTCTGAGCCCCGCCCGCCGGCTGACATAGCGGCGGCGGCCGTGTCTGAGCCCTCTCCGCCTGCAGACTTGGCTGTGTCTGAGCCCCGCCCGCCGGCAGACATCGCGGCGGCAGCCGTGTCTGAGCTCCCTCCGCACGCAGACTTGGCCGTGTCTGAGCCCTCTCCGCCGGCAGACATCGCGGCGGCAGCCGTGTCTGAGCCCCCTCCGCCGGCAGACATCGCGGCGGCAGCCGTGTCTGAGCCCCCTCCGCCGGCAGACATCGCGGCGGCAGCCGTGTCTGAGCCCCCTCCGCCGGCAGACATCGCGGCGGCAGCCGTGTCTGAGCCCTCTCCGCCGGCAGACATCGCGGCGGCAGCCGTGTCTGAGCCTCCTCCGCCGGCAGACATCGCGGCGGCAGCCGTGTCTGAGCCCTCTCCGCCGGCAGACATCGCGGCGGCAGCCGTGTCTGAGCCCCCTCCGCCGGCAGACATCGCGGCGGCAGCCGTGTCTGAGCCCTCTCCGCCGGCAGACATCGCGGCGGCAGCCGTGTCTGAGCCCCCTCCGCCAGCAGACATCGCGGCGGCAGCCGTGTCTGAGCCCCCTCCGCCGGCAGACATAGCGGCGGACTTGTGTCTGAGCTCCCTCCGCACAAAGACATGAGGCGATCTATATAAATGGATGACGTGGTATGATGATGCACGGTATGTATGGCGAGCTGGTGTGATGCATGGCGAGCTGAGCTGATGCACGGTATGCATGGCGAGCTGATGCATGGTGAGCTGGTGTGATGATGACGTAAATCAGCTAATGTTTTAGTGTAAGACTAGTTGCTAAATGTATTATCCTCGTTAAGTTGTGAGAAATAAAGTGCGATTGACGATCGGTTGACTTCATGTTCAGCCTCTTGGGGACCTCAAGAGCCTTACCTCGCGGGCTAGCAGTAGATAGGCGCTGATAGGGAGCCTTCGGCTACAGTAGCAGTGAACCAGCACCTAGACAGGGGAAGCGGCACCCCCGGTTTGTCACACTAGCAATTGGCAATTAGATCGAAATAACTCCAGGGACCAATAGGCAATCACAGCGAAAGGACCAAGGACCGAAATATCGACACACTTTCTAAGTAGGAATACTTTCATGAAAAGAACGAAGAATCTTCACAAACTGAGACGCAAGAATTTCAATAGGATCGAAAATGTTTAGAATTAGAATTGAATAAAAATAAGTGTCTACTTTTTATAACCGAGTGAAAAGTTAGAAACAAAACTGAAGTCATTCTCTGGACTAAAAGTTCTCCGTTTTAAAGGGAAACCAAAATTGAAATTACTATCTCGATTGAAAATTCGCCACTTTAAGCAGAAACTAGAATGAAAATTACTCTCTTAACTAAATGTTGTCTGATTTAGATAAGAACTAAAATGGAAACTGTTTTCTTAAACTGTCCCTGCTTTAAGTCTCCTGTGTCCACGCCGTCGGTATCTTAATTTTTAAACACATTTATCTCCCTGTCTTAGACTAATTGAAATTGTTATCTCAAAACTGTCTCTGCTTGCAGTTACTTCACTAGGCTTCTGTGTCAATGCCGTCGATATCCTGATTTTTAAACACATTTATCTTCCGTCTTAGAAAAAGCCAACGAATGACTCACCTAAGTTGTCATACGAGTTAAACATTTTTTTGTAAACAATTCGCAACCATAAAGTGTTAAAAGCAACACCGATCGACAGATGAATCGTGCACTTCGATAAAAGACGCTATAGAAGTTTCCAGATTGACTAGATCATTTATTTAGCGCACTTGTTACGCGCGTAACATCAGAAAACCTGAATCTCAGGCACGCGAAGAACTTGATCAGAGGCTCAGTACATGGACTCCGCTAAGCAGGTTCCAACCCGTAATCGTTGGATTACATATCCAGAGCGTTATCGAATGGACGACCTCACCGCACAATAGACAACTGCGTCGCACAGTTATTGTGATTTAGATTAGATTAGACTAGACTAGATTAGATTAGATAGCACGGAGCAACAAGTAAATTGAGTAGATTGGATACAGATTACACCCGATTTCATTAAACTCTCAACCTTATCTGTCGATGTATAGGAATTCGACCTGGCTTCTTCAATAGATCATGATTTTGATTACGATTTAACCTGAAGCGACAATCAATTGATGCCTTTGGCATTATGACAACGGCACAATAGAAATAATTCGATTAGATCAGAGTATAAGCTACCCTTTACAGACAGACAATAATTAAAGTTACCTGTTTTTAGATGAAGAGATTTGAACGCCCTTGCTCGATCGCAAATTTTTACTAAGAGAAAGTGCTAACTGCTCACATCTATTAGGTGTTTACGTCAGTAGATGCAGCATGAAGTATGCAAATCACTCTTTAATTTAATTACCCTTCGACTATATAAAGCGGTCCAGCTTTCAACGCCACGACATAATATGCTAATTCCTCAGCCCCTATCAGTGTCGGTAGTGTTTGATCGAGCTGGCAAATTTCGTTGGGGGAGTAAAACAGAGAAAGACAGACAGACAGACAGACGACACACAGAGACAGACAGACACACAGAGACAGACAGACACACAGAGACAGACATGGATAGAGACAGAGAGACAGATAGAGACACAGAGAGAAACAGAAAGACACAGACAAAGACAGAGACAGAGAGAAGCACACGATCCCTGCTCTTTCCTTCTACAGCCGCCTAACTCATTCATTCATGCATTCATTAATGCAATTCAAATCAAGATGTAAATGTAAATGTACACGTTTTCCCTCTAGCGATAGTGTGACTTCGACCTTGCTTATTTTCCAGTGCACTGTTCAGGTGAGATCCTTCACCCCCGCTGCCCGTTTCGGTGCCAAGATATACCATAAACTTCTCGACCTCTGTTAAAGTCATTTGCCCTTCAGGCAACTGAAGACAAAATCCAGGAACCATTTACTTATATTTTTTCCTATTCTATAAGAAAAATTTAGATTCATTCATTCAGAGACTTTATATAGCGCCACTTTATGATGTATATTCAGATGCACTGCCATCCCATCCAAGGCGAATGAAAACAACATTCAAGTGTAGATGAATGGTGCGTGTAAATGTAAATGTACACGGTTTTCTCAAGCGACCGTATGGCCTCGACCCTGCTCATTTTTCAGTAAATTATTTAACGGGCTAGATCCTTCACCTGTGCATGTTCTTTTATTTCGACCTTATGGCCTCGACCCTGCTCATTTTGCAATTAATTGATCGGGCGAGATCCTTCACCACCGCTGCCCTTTTGAATTAGCGCCACGCCATTTAATTAAGATCACAGTGCACGGCTCGTACTAGACCGAGATTTAAATCTCTGAAATAAGCCACGACCGGGATGCTAACCGAGATCATCACACACAGAGGCTCCTTGGCGTACGCATTTACCGATGTAGCTAGCTAGTCCGAGAATGTAAGCGCCCTGGTCACCAGAAGCAGACGCAGATCCAGAGGAAGGAGAATTCCGCTGTATTTTTTCATTCAGCCGATGAGCTCAGCCTGGCGTGAAATAAGCTCATGCTGTTCATCTGGTAAAAAATAAAAATAACTGACAGTTGAAGTTCTTACCGATCCGTCCAACTGCCTGTTCACGCAGTCCACGTATTCTAAACTCACCGCGGTGGCAATGCGCTTTGATCTTCCGCAGAGCATTTAAAAAAAGGCCGAAACTGGGGCTCATCGTGCAAACGAAAAACTTTTCCATTTGTCGTTACGGTCATTTACATTGGATTCTATATTCGCCGCTCCAAATCGAGACCATTCGTTTTTAGGATGGACATTCCTTGAAATCGCCGGACCAAATCATTCTCTCACTGCGCAAGACATCAGTGAGAATTCTGACAATTCTTCTCATCCCATTACCCCTAGGCATTCCACAAATTCTTCGGACACTTCTACCTCCATTTGCCGCCAAGAAGATTCCAGATATTCTATGAATTCCTAGGACCTTCCTAGTTCCATTTCCTCTTAGGACAATTCCAGATATTCTATGAATTTCTGGGACCCTCCTAGCTCCATTTGCCGCTAGGATGATTCCAAATATTTTATGAATATGAGTCCAGATATTTCATAAGTCCTAGAACCGTCTTACTTTCCTTTGCCCTAGACAGCTGAAGATCTTTAACAATATCCACGGACCATGTTGGTTCTAGTTGCCCCTGGGGCAAATTCGAGTATTCCATTAATTTGACAGGCCTTCCTTATACTTTCTTTTACCCCCCGCACAACTTCACATATTACATGAAATCCGAAGGCCTTCCAAGCACTGGAACCGAGCCTTCCTGCCTATTGATTTTGTTTTGGCTGAGCGCCTGTGAACAATCTGACTCCCGCGACTCGGCTGTCATTGGTCGCTATAGAAATCTCTACGATCGGATATGTAGTCTGTGGTATCACTATGGCAACTGTGTGATACGCGAGTAATGTACTGTTTATTTCTTGCGTGAAAGTTTATGTTTTCACAACGTTTGAACGCCAGGATGCCTTAAAATTGTTAAGGTTTTCCCGTAGAAAGCGATAATAGATAATTTGAGTGATCGATCGTTTGTTGCCATTGTGGCGAAATTGTAAACAACATGGCGGTCGCAGCTATGTACAGTCACTGAAAAGCGACTTTCCCGCAATTGCTACTGTATTTTGTTAGAAAATGTAATATTTGAGCCGATGCGATTCGAAAAACTGAAACGACGGGCGGTTGATTTGAAGTTGGTCAAAATTAGAGCGTGTTCTTCATCTGAATAAGCTTGGGCGCTCAGAAACTTATAAATACGTGACATTTATTTCATGCAGGACGAATTATTACGGCAACCATGTTGACGATAAGCAGCGTCAGTCCAGAGACTTTTACGGATCCGTACAGCAGTACGTCTGTGGATCCACCGCGAGGACGAAGGGGAAAACTTATAGACACGATGCAGATAGTAGAGCCACGAGTCAGCGTTCCCGTGCCAAACCACATTTTAGACACAAGTACGAGTTTTTACACTTTATGATGATGATGATGACGACGACGACGACTACGATGATGATAAGCGATTAACACTTCAGACGTCAAACTTGAATCATAGGCAAGGGCTGTGCTTCCCTTTAATTCATTTATTTTGATTGTATTGTTGTTCAGAGTTGTACTGCAAGGTTGCTGACAATGGCTTGGTACGAGTTGAACCGATGGTCGTCCACTTCGCCGGGTTTGAACCGGGTCGAATCTTCAGTCGAAAGTTAGAACTTCAGAATATGTCAACAGACATTCAACAGATGCACATTATTCCACCCCAGACAAAGTACTTTAAAATCAAGTATACTAAAAATGTAAGTATGTTGATTGTCTGCTAAAATTAAAACAGTCATCTTCACCAGATCTTCACTGTCTGACAAGCATAAAAATTTTAAAATTGCAGTATGAAGTACTACTATTATTATTATTATTTATTATTATTATTATTTTTGCATTTATTACATGTTCAAGGTCAGCAAATCTGAATCTGAGGCGCAAAGCAATTGTGAGTGAAGGACTTACTCAAGGTCCCTACACGACAACCGTCTAAGGGGAGGCTTGAACCCACACTGTCTGCATTACAAGCTGAGCGCTCTGTCCAGTCAGATACAGGCAGATATGTGCTTTCTAACAGGCAGAAATGAAGAAAACACCTGAGCTCCACAAATGCAACTGACCACAGAAACGTATAGTTTTACACAGGCATTCCATTCAAAACTGAAATCTTACCTTTTCAAGAAATCTTACCCTGATCCATTCAATCCACCGCCTTCCCATTTCTCTCAACCTAAACGCAACCCACCGTAACGGCTCCTCTGTCCCCTCTCGCTTTGTTCTTTGGACAATCCCTCTGACTTGACGCAGCACTGGTGAATAAGCTGGTGCCATGTGCTTAGCTTTAAAGTAACACTTTAGAACTTCTCAAGATTACAATTACGATGAAACAGTTGTTATACCAGAATCTCCTATTCAAGTGCCCGTTAAAATGAAAACAAACAACTACACTAGTATCTCCTTATACCACGAATCACTGTAAATGGAAATTCTGATACAACACAATCTTGTTCTTGTTCCCTAATTTCATTTACAAAGTAACCTCAGTGTAGCACAACCTTGCTATGACATGGTACTCCACATGGGCCCGAACAGTCAGAAGTTGGAATACCATACCAAAAGGTAACCACTCAGCCCACCTTCCTTTAGAGTCCGTAAAAGAATGCCACCATAAGTTAGGAGGCTTAGAGGAGGTATGCAGTCATTGGATTGCTGTGGCCATGTTTGTGCCTCAGCCAAGTGATTGTTCAACATTTGAATTTTGGTTTCAGATGCCATTCAATATTCTATCTATTTTTGATGTCGTTAACAGTAAATTTTTTTATCTATTTTCGATGCCGTTGACAGTCAGAAATTTTATCTATTTTCAATGCAGTGTCTGTGTTTGTACCTCAGCCAAGTGATTGTTTGAACTCTGAGCTTCTTTATCCACGTGCGTCTGAATTTTTGGTTTCAGCTGTCATTCGATATTTTATCTATTTTTGATGCATTTAGTCTGTGATCTGTGTTGTCTGCAGCGAATGTTGGTGCCGGGATTGGTGCTTGCGTGCCTCGTTGAATTCTTTCCAGATGAGTGGCGATACTATTATGACTGCATCCGAATACACTGTAAGGTCAGCATCTTAAACATTTCAACCATCTGTAATTTTTTTAATATTATACGTGATAAATTTTTTATAGAGGTTTGCTTAGAGAAAGATGTCTAGTGATCAGTGTTCTGGACTGTTAGCAGGATGACTGGGGTTCAAAGCCCCACCAGGGCGGAAATTTGTTTCAGAAGTTTTGCTCCACCTGCCTTCTCTTAGCAAATGTAACTAGAGAATGAATACACTGGCCAATGACCATGCTGCACTGGTGGGTAGATCAGCCAGCAAGGGAAAGTAATAGCCACTTGCCCTTGTATGCCAAGGCCAAGAAACATGAAGTTGTTAATACTTTGTACCCATGACTGCCTCATTGGGTTAGTTTAAAGGACTGATATCTTATTCTACTTGGGGAAGATATTTTTTAATTCAGCACTTCAATTAAAAATGTCATTGTTATTAATTTTTTAGTTTTGATCATTATTGGTAAGGTTACAATCATTTGATCTGATTTTTATTGGTAATTTGTTTTTATAGTTTGGTTTGAGATTTTATTACTTTTATTTTGATTTGTTTGGTGTTCTACTTAATTATATTTTTATTTGTTCGATGTTTGACTTAGGGTGAGAAGAACCTTGTTGTCCCGATTCATGCTTACCCTGTTATGAACACTTCGGAATTTCCTCAGATGATCGACTTTCCTGCAGTTCCTCTTGGTGATACGTACGCATTCAAATGAAGTTCATATTTTCATTTTTACTATTGTTTCAGAAATTTTATCTATTTACTTTTTTATTTATTTTTTTATGACTATGACCCAGAGCTGTGATAAACGTTCTGGCTTCAGTGGCCAGAGAGTTGAGTTTTGAGGAGATGGTCTGCAGATGAAAAGAGAAAAATGTCTTTTATTTGTCCAAGCAAAGGCTTTTTTTGATATTTGGCATAAGACTGAGTGTGAAATTTGTGTACATACAGGTTCTAGTGAAAATCTAATGTGATTTAATGTTAGAACTTCTGTAGCACTGCTATTATATTGCATCAGACATCAGGTGATGGCACTTTAAATCAGTTTTGTGATCTGGTCGGTTGCCAGGATCAGTCTGATGAAACTGAAAGGCAGCCTGAAGAGGATAAGCATGATGAAACAAATTATCCTTAGAACAGAAGAAGACAAGGACCCCAAGGACAAGAGTTTTCAGAAATGTAGACCCATAACTAATTAATGGCTATTTTAAAATGTATTACATGAGTTAACCAATTTCTAATTTAGAAAAACCAAAGTCTTTCCGCTCAGATGTCATGCGCCGGTGGACTTTGAGTTCCGGTTGACCTACCTTCAGCCGCATCCATCTTTCAAGGTCGAACCAATGGCAGGTCAGGTGTCATTTTGTCCTCATGATCCAGTGGCAGGTCAGTGTCATTTTGTCCTCATGATCCAATGGCAGATCTTTGTGTCTTTTGTACTCAGTAAATGGAAAGACATCAGAGTAATGTTAAGTAATTCCTCTAAGTTTGAGCAATGAATTTTTGCTTGTGTGATCTTCGCTGTACTTAACAAGTTTATAGTAGGTCATATGTAAATGTAAATGTACATATTTTTCTATAGTGACCGTATGGCCTTGACTTTGCTCATTCGTCAATGAATTTATCGGGTGAGATCCTTCACCACTGCTGCCCATTGAAAGTCCTGTGTATGGACCCTGCTATCCCAAGTTTAAAATCTCTAAAATATTGCCTCTATCTGTATACACATGTGATCAGCTTCTTCCCCTGGTCAAAGACCATTCTGTTTGATTGAGGACTGTGTGTGTTATCAGGTCAGAAGCACCTTTTAGGAGTTTTTCTGAAGAGGCGCTACATAAATGCAATTATGATTACGATCATCGTTACAATTACGATTATGGTTACAACTGTGCAAGACGTTGAACTTTGATCTGTACTGTTTTGTGACTTCGAGAAACTATCTTTTAAAGTTATGCCAAGTTTAAGATCAAAATTTAAAAAAACAATTTAATTTAAGCAAATTTTAATAATTGTAGCTTTTTAACAGTACAATTCAGGGCTGGTCCAGTTGTAATCCAGTTTGAAATGTGGCTCTCGTTAGGAGTAAATGTGATATTTCTTTGATTTTTGTTCGTTGCATATGTTTAATTAGTGGCCTAATAAGATTTCTCCTTGAAAAATTCCTTGAATGACAAGTTTGACCTCCATTCATTCAACAATTTATTAAGTGAATTGTAATTTATGCCTTACCACTCGAACAGGAATTGTGCCGGGCAATGGTGAGGTGGACATCCACGTGTCCTTCAGCCCGACGTCCTTCAGTTCTGCCATCATGAAGATGCAGCTGGACATCTCGCAGTTCCTTGCACGTCCACTCGTCTGCATGGTCACTGGACGGTGCCTTCCAGGAATGAAAAGGTAAAATTTTGTCTCGTTTCATTCAGGTAACACAGCTGCCAACCTTTTCTTTCCCACCTTTCACTTCCTTTGATGGAAACGTAAAGGTGTCCTTCTTGTCTCATTTAAGTAAAGTATCCCATATCCCACAAATGAGATGTAGTGGAGGTGCTTATTTCCTTTCCTTTAGGCCCTTGAGCCGGTTATGGACAAATCCCAAGGTCCCGGACACGGGGCCAGTGCATCGCAGGACTTGCCATTTAACCTGATGCCAGTACCAAATTCTACTGCTTGGTGACAGAGACATGTGTGCATAAACCTAGGGTTGTTACACAGAGTCAAACCCGCAACCGCATGATCATTGACCAGATGTGTTACCGATTGACCACTGTGCGATGTCACAGGTCAAATTGCACTGTGCCCCCTTCTTACTCAGGATGCCACTTCCAATGCCTGCTTTCTGTGCCCTATCATTCCCTCCCTTTTATGGTCCCTGAGTTTTCCAATTACTTTACGACCACTGATGAAAATCTTGTGCCTCACTAAGACTTGCTGTTTTTCCATTTCTAGTGACATCTTGCGTGCATCGGATCGTGCTTTGGAGTCTGCTGTGGCTCCCCAGGGAACTCTTGATCCAACAGCGATCTCGCCACTGGATCGAGCACGCAGTCGAAAATTAAAAACAAAGACACCTCGCTTGACATCAGCTGGAACAATCTTGGAACCGGAACTACAGGTGAACGGAAATTGCTTCAGTTAATTTTTCTGACTGAAGGCAACTTAAGTGCTTGCATCATAGAATTAGTGTACATATGTATACACTCAACTGTAACTTAATAATGCCCCTAAAAAGTTCAAAAGTACGCATTGAAGCCGGGCTTCAGGAAACATTAAGAACCATAAAAATACTGTTCGTATGTATATTTGTATGTATGTTTGTGTGTATTCCTGTATGTATATATGTATATGCTTAATAGGTCTGCCTAGATTTCTGTGCATTCCTATTGATCTACAAACCACGATATTACTCGATATTACTCGGTAGGACTTTTTTAGGGTCATTGCATGCGCCTTTGAGGCTGTTGTTACTTGTGCACGTTATAAATGTCTGTTTATTATTAATAATAATATGTATGTATAATATAATATAATATATTAAAACGTATATATTTATGTATGTACATAGTTTAATCAAGCATTCGAGGAAATGTCTCATGCAAGCCTTGCAACAATGGCTGTTTATGTTCATACATACATACTTGCTTATATACAGCCATTATTTCTGCGTATGCTTGCATGTGTTTATGTATGCATCTATGTACGTATGTGTTTGTATGTATGCGTGGACATTTATGTGACCCCTTTTGCTGTATAACGATGTTTCTGGTGATGCCAGGTCATAGAACGTGACGGTGTTCGCATTCCAGCTGACCTCAGCAATCCACACTCGATCGGTGTCGTTCTGAATCAGAAGCCAGGAAAACTTCGAGTGAAGGACTTTCGATCAAGTACGATCGTTGATCTGTCTGTCTGTCTGTCTGCCTGCCTGCCTGCCTGTCTGTCTGTCTGTCTGTTCTCATGTTAGGAGAGTCTCTGAGGAGTTTCTCTGGAAGAGGTGCTATATAAATTTGTGATTAAAATTAGAATTACAGTAGGAAATGTTTGTTTTTGTTGACAGCGGTATTTGGATCACAGGGTCAAACGAAAACTCTGACCCGACAGATGAAGGTAATCAGTTTGATTTGTTACTGTAATTGGTAATGTAATGTGTTGTGACTATAATTGGTAAAGTGATGTAGTGTAATTGGTAATGTAATGAGATGTAGTATAATTTGATGTAATTGATGATGTAGTGTGATGTGACTGGTAATGTATATACATTCATACATACAAACAGACACACATACATTCATGCATACAACAGACACGTTCATACATACAAACGGAAACACACATACATACTGTATATACAAACAGACACACACATTCACGCATACAAGCAGACACATTCATGCATACAAACAGACACACACATACATTCATGCATACAAACAGACACACATCCATTCATAGATACAAACAGACACATACATTCATAGATACAAACAGACACACACACACATTCATGCATGCAAACAGACGCACATACATTCATGTATACAAACAGACACACATTCATGCATACAAACAGACACACATACATCCATGTGTACATACCCACAATGTACGTAGATATGTAATCGTTCTTAGGAGGCAATGTTTGATGTTGCCATTCGGAAGGATGTCTTCGAAGAGAGACAGAATCAGCTTCGGTGGCAGGTGAAACGAGGGGAGGACCCAGTCACAGCCGAGTTTTGTGCTCGTGTTCTGTCGGAAAGAGAAGAGGCACAACAAGCTTATCAGGTTCAGTTTGATATGAATTTCTGTTTTTATTAATGATAAATTCACCAGATGAGTTTTTATTAAGTGTTATTATATTTATCCGAAAATCTGCTCAAAGGTCAAGAATAAATTGTGAGTGGCAGCTGTAACTATAAGCTGTAACAATTGCAGCTGTAACTATTATTTTTATTATTTTCTTTTTATTATTACGTGTTTTTCTACAGTGACATATGGCATCGACGCTTCTTGTCTTTCAACGAATTTGATGCTTGTTGCATTATGATAGCGACTATATAGAAGTCATTGATGATGATGATGATGATGATGATGATGATGATGATGATGATGATGGGATGAGTTCTCTGACCAAAGACAGGTCCATTGGCTCTGCCACCTCGGGATGAGATGAGTGAGGTGGTTTCCCTTTGCCTTCCTCACAGACAATTGTGGGTTAGCAACTTGTCCAAGGTCACTACGCGGTCACCTGAGGCAGATTCGAACCCACGACCCTCTGGTTATGAGGCACCGACCATACCACTACACCGCGACCCACATAGAAGTCATTAGATTAGATGAATACTTTTTATTCTGTTATTGCATATTCCTTGGGTTGATTCATTTTGTGTTCAGGTGAAAAGAGGCGATCTGGATGAAGAGGATGAATGTAGTCGAACGATTCCTCAACTCACTTGGAGACGAACGAGGAGACTCGCATCTTTGGTCAGTGAATAACTCGGATTCTTAGCTTCCTCCATATTGTAACAGCAGCAGCACCAGCAGCAGTGTTCTTGTTATCCTGTCATCATCAAAATCTCGTTATCGTCATCAATGGCAGCAATATCATCATTGTTGTGATCATCATTATCGTCATGATTGTTATTGTTGTCGTTGTCATCATCATCATTATTGTTATCATCATCATCATCATCATTGTTGTCATCATCTTTGACCTCATAATCAGTTTTATGACAGCGTCATTATTATAGCAGCAGCGTCATCATTATTATCATCAGCAGCGGCAGCAAACACAGCAATTTCTTTGTGTCTTCTGCTTGATCATCATCATCATCCTCATTATGTCGTGTGATCAGTGCGAAGTCACGATGCACGATTGGATAAGGAGTATGGACATGCCAAAAGAAGCTGGTCGATGTTTTACTGTACTTAACGCATTATTTTCAGCTGTGAGACTGTTTGCACCTTATTTTCCAGGTGGCGCCACCAGTTGCTGTATTTGATGCCTATGTCAACGACCTCTGGCTGACTAGACATGCAGTTATCAATCGCTTTCAGCAGGCTGCTAGAAAGGTCTGCTTTTTTGAATTTACAGATTTTATGTTAATTTGAAATTTTTTATTTGAAACTAATGACTTCTGTAGCATTGTTATCGATCGTATTGCATAAGAAGAAGCTGGTTCCCTTGACAACTTTCTTTGGGCGCTTGAGATTGTGATTACAATCATCAGTTGCTGACTTGTACGTTATGGTACTGTAATTGCGCTATGGAATCATTAGATTTGATTAGATTTTTATTCAGTGTAAAATGAAGTCTATCATTATCGATAATACTAATAATCATTAATTAATAGCTTCGCTGGTTTAATTAAAAAGGTATCAATCAATGGCACATCAAAACCAAGAAAGCCAAAAGTTGGTCAAAATCAAAAAACGAGACCAAAGTTGGCTCAGTTTTTATAAGTGTGGTTTACTGATAGGCATATTTCTCTGGCCTTTACATGACTCTATGGGTCTTTGGTGAATGTTATGTGGGCCTCAGGTTAATTTGCTTCCCCATAATAAACATTTCTTAAACAAATAAATAAAATGAAATAGGATGAAGAAAATAAAATGATTTCCACTGTTGACTCCTTAGGTTATAATTCAACAAAGAGTGGAGCCGAGGTTAAAAGCTTTGAGAAGGTTCGTCGAAAATCCAGAACTTCTGAATCCAGATGACGACACAGTTTGTGAGTTATGAGCATCAAATATTTTTGTTATATTTGTCTTTCCTGTGGAATTAATTTTACTGCATTCATATTTTGTTTCTAAATTCGTTTAAGTATTTTTCAGTTTTATGTTGGTGGGATGCCATAGATACACACAACCTAACAGCTTATTCTACAGCTTCAAAGTTGAAAAGTAGACTAGAGATACATACATGCACATCTTCTACAGCTGTGTTTATGGTTTGAATCCAGATTCATAGCACCAGCTGTTGAACTACAACAGAAAGTGTGGCACGTTGATTTATAGTGTGATAGAGTGGTGTGTTCTGTATAACACCATGCTAGGTCCTTAATCCAACGACTGTGGGTTCGAGACTGCTGTGTGGACTCCATGTAATATCTCTGGACAAGTTGTTTGTGTACACTTGTGTTGCACCTTATGTTCACATTTACTTACCTTTGCCCGTAATAAATAAATAAATTTATGAAAACAAATAAATGAAAAGAATGGCTTGAATTGTTTCGATCAGGTACTGTTGGTAACCAGGTCAAAGGTCAGTCTGACCAGGATTCTTTTGATGTGTCACGACTGAGCATTACAAAGGTTACGAGTGTCACATTTCCTGTCTATGTGGCTCCAAGGGAACAGGATGAACTGGTAGGTTATGTGAATGGCTTATGTGAATGGCTTGTGTGAATGTGTTGTGTGTTTGAGTGGCACTTTAGTTATGCTTTGAGTGGCACTTTAGTTAGGCTAGTGAGAAGTTCTTTTTAAAGAATATTGTAATTATAATAATAATAATAATGCCATTGCATTATATAGAAAATAATAATGTCATCGCCTACAAAGGCATCGCTCTGGATCGACCCAAAAGCTGGAACAAGGGCTTTTTTTAGAGATCTGCTTCACACTTGCTCCTAATGTAATTTTGCATATAGCTGAGGGATCATTCTTACCTTGGCTGATCTAATAATAATAATAATTTATGTAAAGCTATAAAACAGATGAGGCCAAAGAATATTGTCAGCATCATCATTAATGCAATTTTCAACATCTCCATGGTTTTTATCATCTTGTTAAAGATGATCACCATCAGTCACATCATCATTTTCATTGCTGTAATTATCACCAGTATCATTAGCTTCATTACCATCATCATCATTGTCAGTGTTATCATCATTAGTATAACTTTATTATTTCGTCTGGACTCGAACGTGGTAAGTAAGAGGAGGTAAGTAAGAGGAGGTAAGTAAGAGGAGGTAAGTAAGAGGAGGTAAGTAAGAGGAGGTAAGTAAGAGGAGGTAAGTAAGTGCTAAAAAAGCCATTCTCTCGTTGTCTTAGTATCTGACAATTGAAACGTTGTTGTTGTTAGGTTGTCAATGGTCCAGGCGTTGTGCCACTGAAACCACAAGAGATTCGTCTCAAGGAGAAAGTGCCTTACTTTGCTCTCAGGGTAAAATCAACCGACTTGTTTTGCTTACTGTTTAGATGGCTACCAAGTAGCTACAGTTGTTTAACATTGATCTTCTGGTGCTTATATGTACTTGGATAAATTTGATTAGAATGGATTAGATTGGATTAAAATGGATTGAATCAGATTGGATTAGAATGGATGGGATCAGAATGGGTTGCATCAGATTGGATTATAATGGATTGGAATGGATCTGATTGGGTTAGAATGGATTGTATTGGATTGGATTGAATTACATAGAATTGGAATAGACTGTAGCCTTTTTCATATTAGATTAGAAAAGATAAGATTATATTGAAGCCAATTTTATATTAGATTTAACCCAAATTTTAGTTTAGTTTAGTTTATTAATTTGCTTTTTCTGCCTCTATTTCCAAAGCAGTTGGGGACCATTCTGTTTGATCTTGGCCTTGTGTTGTCCCCTGAGGGGTTTTCGTGAAGAGGTGCTGTATAAATGTGCGCTTACAATTACGATTACATTAATTTACATTGCCAGTTTGTCTTCTGATTGATGTCTTGTTTTTTGCCCAGGTTCCACAGCAGTATAAACTTCTGGGTTATCGTTCCTTTGATGTGCAAGAAGCTTCTTCGAGTTACGTTCCTCCAAGTCTCGCAAAGCCTTTGCGGACAGGAGCTGAGGTAGACTGGTGTCAAGTCCCTGATTTGTTTCATCTCAGTTTGAAAATATGCATTAGATAGACTGTTGCATTGCATTTTATCTCAGTGGAGCTGCAGGCATCATTAAATTAAAATTATTTTAGAATTGATTTTGATTTCATTTTATTAGATTGAGAATTTAAATTCTCTCCATTCTGTTATGCTTTCTTGTAAGTTTAATTAAGCAAGAAATGTTTTTACCTATGTATCTGCGTGGTTTTACCTATTTACCTGCAAAGATATTACCTGTGTACCAACAGGGTATTTTTGATGTGCCTGCAGTGGTGTTACCAGTAAACCTATAAAGGTATTTACCTTTGTGTATGGTTCATTCCATTTTTAGGATGAGGTCATTAACCTTCCACAGCCGCTGATTGCAGGCATCGATGCCAAATCTGTTCCAAGTGATGCCAGCCAATCATCTTCAATGGCGCAGGGGTCAGAGGTCGCGGTCTTAACTCCACCCAAAGCCATGTTGCAGCCTGTCAAATATTCACCACTTCACATTTTTGTAAGAATCAGTATTAACCAGTTTTACATTCATTATATGTTTATTATTATTGTTATTATTATTATTATTATTATTAATTTGCATTTATTACGCATGCAAGGTCAGTAAATCTGAATCTGGGGTGCAAAGCAGTTGTAAGTGAAAGACTTGCTCAAGGTCCCTACACAGTAAACATCTGAGGGGAGGCTTGAACCCGTACTCTCTGCATTACATACCGTGTGCTCTAACCAATCGGCTACCAGATATGGAAATTAAGAGCACGTATGTAACTATGTATGCATGTACTAATTTATGTATGTTTGTACATACATCTGTATGTATCAGTGTATAAAATTGTTCACCGCTGCATATACTAACTACAGAAATTTGATGATGCCCCAGCAAGGCAAAAATAAATATTATGAACCATAAAATAACCGGAAGAGGTACCTACCTACCAACTTACCTACCTACCTGCATGGTTGGCTTGTTGACTTGAATTCCTTACTGAATAAATATGACGAAGATCAAGTCTAAATAAAAGATGGCAAAAGTTTGTATGTATGTACATATGTATGTATATATTTATTTATATACGTATGTATGTATGTATGTGCCTGTGAATAAGCTGGTCCCCGCGGAGCGGCTTTCGTTGGACATTGTAGAAATCTCGGAATTACGATACGATTATATGTTTATATGTATCAAGACACTTGATATATCACCTTTCTGAGTCCCGCTCAAAAGTTGTGCAGGTCTATACAAATGCTTTTCAAGGTTGTTTGAAAATGTATGATGAGCAGAGACAAATTTCTTAAGGAAGATTCAGGAGGACATTAAATATGTGTATATTTCTTGTGCTTCTTCTCAGAATCCTGTTCCTGGACTGATGACTTTCCAGAACCATCTTCCATACTCGGAATTGGATCCAGATTTCCACATGTGTCCCCTTCCACAATTTTTGTCAATGGATGCGATGAATCCCCACATGGCAACTCAAAAGCAGTACCTCGACAGACAGGTCAGTGGCTGTGGAGATGGAGCTATTGTGGAATTTATTAGGCATACTGATAACAAGATCTGTCTCTCTCTCCTTCTAGCTGGAATTAATCCCTTTTGGGGAGGGGTCAGCCACACGGATCCTTCCTCTGCACTTGTTTCTGTTTCCAATATCCTTTAATTTGAGTAGTTTGAGTGTCCGTGGTTTCTGCCTTCATAATTCTTTTGTAATTCTTTGATTTTATAATTTTTTAATTGTAGGCAGAACAAGATCAGTGCACCTTATCTAATCCATTTATGGCGCCATTACCATACCAATACCTAATCCGTTGGCTTTTACATTTTCATTATCATAATACACATACCACAAACATCGTATTGTTTGATCATGGTTTTGTGTTGTTAAATTGGGAGCGCCTTTGACGAGTTTCTCGAAGAGGAGCTATATGAATCTATGGTTAATCAATGGTTGCTCTAAGTTAAACTGTTGCCAAAAATCTTAATTAGGACATTTCTTATGGCTAAGTTTGTAAGATCAGTACACAGTGGTTTTGCCCGAATTTGCAAACACCAACGCAAATGTGAATAGTGCTTCTTAGGGATCTCTTAGAGTCCTTCGTGTCTGAATTGGAGTTGATCTCTTTTGTGCAGGAGATAATAAAAGGTGTGATGTCATGGAAGAAGTTTCCTTCTCCGTCAATTGCATCTCTTTCTGGAACTCCATCGCTAACAAACGTCTGGGTTCCAAGATGGTATACAATCACAAAAGTTCTTTTTCAGCAACTCTCAGTTTGCACACAGCATTATGATGCCACTGCATTCAGAGGCTCATTCGCAGACCACAGTGGGGACGAGGATTGCTCATTCCAGATGCATTCCTTGCTTCTGTGCTAATTTTTTGGTCCTGATGGATTGTATGGATCTTGGACACAATAATAATAATAATAATAGTAGTAGTAGTAATGGTAGTGGTGGTAGTAGTAGTAATAGTAGTAGTAGTTATAATAATAATAATTATTATTATTATTACTATTATTATTATTATTATAATTATTATAACAATGCAGTTGCTTTCTGTGGCACATTCCTTGTGGCAGAACTTGACTAGTAGGGGCCGTTCCAGGTGTTTTACCTTTCCTGCTATAGGTTTTTAATCCCAAGGGATCATATGTACCATGGGTAAAAATAATCATCATCATCATCATCAACATAATCATCAACTCTTTGCATAATGTTTTAGAGCTGAGAGTGTAATCTTGAAGTGAGTTAGTTAGCAGTTTCAGATAAAAATTTGACTCCATTCTGCATATCTGTGAAATATTTTTGTAGGAAGGATCCGTTTAGCGAAGATTTGCTTCCTTTTGAAGTTCCTCTACTTTTTGATTCTCTTTCTGAAGAGGACAAAATAGGAATTTCTGAACAGACTGGGTAAGTCAGCCATCCCAACCTTATTTTCTGTAACTGAACTCAGTTTCATGACCCTTGTGAGGTTGTACCTCTTATACCTCTCAAAAGAGCTACCTATGCCAGCCTAAAAGACGTTAAATTTGGGTAAAAACATACAGTTCATCTGTAAGCAAGTTATGCTGAAATAACTGGAAACGTTTCCACTGGTGGGCTCGCGCATACTTGTAGAACCCAGTCAACAGCTTGGGGAATATGAAATGAGTGAATGCTAGAATGTAAATTAGCAATGCTGGTTCAGTG
The DNA here is from genome assembly GCA_964023275.1 of Norana najaformis. NCBI lineage: Eukaryota > Metazoa > Annelida > Clitellata > Crassiclitellata > Hormogastridae > Norana > Norana najaformis. Next base: position 12,898,569 of record OZ029929.1, read on the forward strand.
TGGCTGGTGCAAGTGTAATTGTTTACAGTGGAACTTAGGATCGTAATCGTAATCCCAACATTTCTACAGCGCCCAACAAAAGCCATGTCATGGGGACCAGCTTATTCACAGATGCTCAAACAAAATCAATAGGCAAAAGTGTTCAGTTCCAGGTCAAGAACCAAGAGTCAGGCAGAGAGACAGCGTGGCTGCTGGGGTGGGTGATGTTTGGGATTGGAGCGGAAAGAGAGATAAGAAGAAGAAGGGGAATTGTACAGCCTCCTGTTTAGTGCATAGTAACAAACTTACAGCTATTTTTCTGCAGAGGTTCTGGTGACAATGAAGTTCAGCTGACGCCTCAGATGGTTCGAGCGCAGTTTTCAGCCGTCAATGTTGGCTGTGTGTCTGAAGAGGATGCAAAGGAAATCAAAGAGAATATGTAATGAATTGGCAATAATGATTTGATGACAGTGATGACATTACCGTGGCGGTGGTGGTGGTAATGGTGGTGATGGTGGTGGTGGTGGTGATGAACAACATTGATGATGATGATGGTGATGGTGATTGATGATGAAGGTGATGGTGATGATGATGATTATGATTAGGGTGATTATGATGTTGGTGAGTACGCGACGACGACGATGATGATGATATTCTGATTGTGATGATAGTGATGATGTTGATGATTGAAGATGGATCTGGTGATTGGGATGGTGGTGAAGGTGATGACAGGGCGCTAATTGGTAGAGTATTGGTGGAGGTGGTGGTGGTGCCACTGGCAGTGATGACAAAGGATTTCATAACCATAGGCAACAGCACCATCTTCATTAGACAGCCATGTACTGTTATCATAGCCTAAACGGTGCTGCTATTACTTCTAATGCAAGTAGGTAAACGGATATCCTGACTCGATTGCCGAGAAAAAGATAACATGAGAGGTTTTGCAAATAGATTCAGTAGCATATGTGGGAAAAACATCCTTCTGAGTTGACTTTTTCTCTTTTTCTTATTCTTTCCAGTGAGATTCCGGTTGTCCCAGTTCCAGAGACTGGTAAACTTCCACCCAGTAACCTGACATCTGGAGAGGACGGTCCAATTCCAAGGCAGGATCATTATCCGATTTCCATCAGTTTTCTTTATTCATGTTTTTCTTTTATTTAATATTTCCATAAAATGAGAATCAATTATAATTTTAAAATCTCAGAGCTTTTAAGTACTTAAGTGTCCATCCATCCATCATCCATCCCCCTCTCACTGTTCATCCATCAACTCACCCGTCAATCAAATCACCCACCATCTAATTGCTATCCCTCTATCCAATGATCCATCAGTTATTCAATCAGTCCGTCTGTTTTTACTTCTGGTGCCGTTAGAAATTAGAGTAACGTCAGACTTTAACTTGAAATTTTATTATGATTTAGGGAGCAGCGTGAGTCGGAGCTGCATAGCTTCCTTCGCAGCAAATACGGACTTCTTCGACAGCGCATTCAGACGCGTATCTGTCGCATTAACAGCCTAAAGAAGAACAAGTTTCTCGTGGCAGAGTAACTCGTGAGACTCGACGAATAACGGCGCTTCTCGTGTCATACAAACACGTACTTAAAACGTTCATGCACCGACATACATACAGCTATGCATACACGTACATGAGAAAACGCTCACAGAGTCGGAAAAGTTAAAACCGAGTTTTACGCTGCGCTGGACTGGGTTGGAATTGGTGAATAACTTGATGAAAACCGCATGTTTCTATCACAATAACAAATTTACCGTTTTTAAAGGTGTAGGCGTCTTCAAGGCTACATTTGAAAAATTGCGAGTTTACCATAACTTTTCCTTCTGTGAATTTTTTTCCTCATAAGTACCATAACAATTCTTTATCATATGACTTGACCTAAGTCACTGACTAGAGTTTATGAACATTTATGAGTAAAGCAAACTGAAGCGTACTCGTACCTCTGAGGCTGTCGTCAGTGTCGTCTCCATAATAATCTTTGTAGGGCGCTTATTCACGGGACTCGGTTATTTTTCACAGTAATTCAGGTAACTCGAGATCGGGACGTGTTGTATTAAGTTTCTGTTGCGGACATCGTAATAAAATTGGAATAAAAATGCTGGGACTGGAAACCTATGCAAAGCACTCGGTTTTTACCCATTTTATGTCTACTTGCCTTCTAAGTGGGGTTCTCACAAATTTACTTATCTGACTGTGGGGCTTTTCTCAAGCACGGTTAATTGTATGCATACATACGTCCATACATGTACACACATACGTCCATACATGCATGATACATACCTACATCATAGCCTCCTAATAACACTGTTACTTGGGCCATATCAAAACCCATCATAAGAAAAGGTTGTTTTATTGTGATATCCTTTTCTAAAGCTGAAATAAATTTGGAATCCATGTTGCCCACCGTATTTATAGATATCAAAATTCATTCTATAATAAAGCATTTATATATATATATACTACAGCGACAAAACATGGCGTCGTGACTCGTTGAGCTGTGCACTTCTAATGAATCCGAACCCGATGAACTGCATGACGCGACTTTTAGTAGAAGTGATGTCTTTGCGCTGCTGAATGTTGCTTTCATGCGCTGCAAAAGTTTGAATACAACGTTTTTTCTTAATTTGGAAAGTGAATTATTAGCATACAGTTTTATTATTAAATTATAAACTTAATCGGTATGCGCCTTGCAAAATACATTGAAATTTCAGTTGAGCAGGTTAGAGTCCATACGGTCGGTATAGAAAAACACGTACATTTATATTTACTGAAACTATGCTGAATGGTGGTAAAAATATTTTCACTTCTACAATCGTAATCGTAAGCTGGAGATTTCTACAGCGCCCAAGGAAAGCCAAGTCGTGGGAACCAGCTTACTCAGGCGCTCAGTCAAAACAAAGTCGATAGGCAGAAAGGGTTCGGTTCCAGGTCAAGATCCAAGAGTCGGGCGGGCGGGCAGAGAGTCGGAGAGCTTCGGCGGATGGTGTTTCAGATTGGAGCGGGGAGAGAGAAGGGCAAGAGGAAGCGTATACAGTTATAGCTATAGCTACATCTCTCAACATTTGTAACTGAAGGACTTACATCATCACACTCCACATGAATTGACATCACAAGATTTTAGGTCATTTAGGCAAAAGACATGAATGAATGTCAACAAACCTTAATGGATAATGGAACCACAGCAGGCTTTGACGAAGTCCCTTTTGTGTTTGCTTCTCGATGTCTGCTTCTTTGCATGTCGCATACCCCGTAAACGGGTTTCATTAACTGGGAGATATCTTAGCTTTAAGGTATAGAAACCATACTCAAGATGACGGACCAATGTGAAGCCTCTCACCAACCATCCATCTATACGCACCTCCCTCTTTTTCCTCCCTCCCGTGCTTTCCTGCCTTCCCCTCCAATTCCTCTCAGATGATGAGTAGTGGTCATGGGGAGATTGTGAAGTTCCCAAGTGGTACCTTTCTCAACTACCCACCTACATAAGCTACAGGAACAACTACAGAGGACGAAACAAAGAATTACAAGTAATAAAAAGTACATTTTGTTTGCTTTAATTTATGCAACGCTTGGGTATTCTTGTGTAGCCTGAGACTAGGTACGATATCGGCCATTCTATACATAAGTATTTGAGCGCAGCAATTTAAAGTGAAGCGTCCATTGACAACGCAACGACGTATTGTATTTAACAGGAGTCATGTGACTCGTGGCCCCTCTAGTCCAAGTCCATATATCGTGCACTTCCCGCTGTTCCTGGCTCAACCCACCGCCTGACAAGTGGTCGATCGAGGCTGGAAAATACTTTTATCCGGACGAATCTCTCGGCTTGAATTGAATTAATCGCATTGTTTGTTTCTTCTGAACGCCTACGAGTCATTGTTTTGACAATCTACAAGTGATCGATGGTACCCAAATAGCCGAGCGTATGAACAAGGATGCGTTGACTTTTCCTATTTAAGGCCGATCGAAGAAGTTCAGAATACAGGACAACCGTGAAGAGCAACAGCAACAGCATCAGGTAAGTGAATGGCGGACGGGAATTCTAGTTGGTCCTCCAACATCAGTGTGATATAGGCCTACATGTAGCATGTATGAAGCCCATTTGACAATATTTCCACATGGGCTTGATATGTACTACCTATCGGCCCCTATGATCCCATATGTAGGATCGTAACCGAAAACTCGAGACTTCTACAGCGCTCAACGAAAGCTAAGTCGCGGGAACCAGCTTATGCACAGGCGCTCAGTCAAAAGAAAATCACTAGGCAAGGAGGGTTTGGTTCCATATTTGAGATCCAAGAGTCATGCAGGCAGACAGTCAGACGGCTACGGTGGGTGGTGTTTGGAATTGAATCCACGGGATAAGGGAAGAAGAAGAATCATAATTGTATTGATGAAGCCCATTTGATAATATTGTTATATACGCCTCATATGTTCTACGTTTGATGTTTCGGTTGGGATCGGTCTCTACGTGTCTGCGCGAGGCCGCCGCAGAGATATCCCCTAGCTACACGATCATCAATTGTACCGATTCTTTTAGAATAACAACACTCTGCGAGAAGTGCCTTTGTGAGTTAATTAATTCTCCGCCTTTCCACTTCTCTCACCCTAAAAACAAACCACCGTAACAGCTGTTATGTCCCATTCTCTCTGGTCTTCTGTCTGGGGTACTGCGTTCTTCTCGTGGACATCTGACTTGACGCAGCGATGGTGAATAAGCTGGTGCCCTGCGTTTAGCTGTAAAGTAACGCTTTAGAAATTCTTGACATTTCGAGGACGATTACGATTGCGAAAACACGCTGTAGAAATGTTCGTAAGCTACATACATATGCATACATACGTAGATACATATATATATACATACATATACACTCATGCATGCATACATACATGCAAAAATACATATATATATACATACACTCATGCATGCATACGTGCATGCATATATAGCGTGGATATATGGCTTGGTACTTCGGAGAGAAGAGAGAGATAATGCTAGAGGGAGAGATGGGGGAAGAGAGAGAATGAAAGACAATGAGGCAGATGGACAGTGAGGAAGATGGAATGTGGTGTATACAGGCGTAGGCCACGGGCTCCAGTGCCTGAGTGACCAATCTCCAGCCAAACCGCTACCCTTACCAAAAAGGCAAGCGGTTATAACACTACCATAATGGTCATGTCTGGCACAAACCCAGGATAAGGAAGCATCCTGTAAACCCTATATAAAGGCTAGCTTTTAGCATGCAAGAGTTCTCGTGTCTGGCTTTGCATCGGTGTCATTCGAATAAACTTCTACAACTACAACCTTGTTCATTCTTCTGCTGGTCGACTATCCCGACATCTCGGGCGACCATAGACAGACATCATACACCGCACGTACAACACTACACATATATACATATATACATACACACACATGCATGCATTCATGCATATAAATATACATACGTAGACACACATGCATGGATACATACACGCATATACACGTACATAAACATATGATATCAATCTTATTAGTTTTTTAGTGAAAATGGCCCGATACACCGTGTATCTGTTTGCACTCGTCTGCCTCCTTGTGACTAGCGAATTCTTTGTGACGATGACGTCATCTGCTCCAATTGACGCCGGCTCAAACTACGACTTTCCGATGAGAGACTCAGCGGTAGGTGGCACTTGTTTTAATAAAGTGTGGTATCTCTGGAATTTTAAATCGCTGGATTGACTGGATGTGCAATTGCATTTTTTCAGACGAGTATCTATGACGGCCAATTCGCCCCATAACAGAATACCTGATTGCCCACCTCTTCATCTCTTACTCTGCCTCGTTCCCGACAATGGTGGATCGATTCGTTGGTGACACAGAAGAATGCAAATGATAATCTAATTTAATCTAAAGTAATCTACAGACTTTTATAGCGCCGTTACAATGTCTAAGGGATCATTCGATTATACAGTATTTTCAATTGAAATCGTACTGAAAAATCATAAAACGCTGGGAAATAAGGTCGGCATATATGCCGCATGAAGCAGACGAGTCTGAAGTTTAGATCTGAATGCTTCTAAGAACTGGCGAACGAATTGCAAAGCTATGGACCGGACACAGAGAATGACCGACAACCCATCATTGTCCGGACTCCAGAAATCACACAAGAGTCTCAGTGTCAACTAATCAAGAGCAATATCGAATACACGTTGGTATGAGGCGTGAAACTGTCTGATTTCGTTAAGTACTTGGTGAACTAAGATTTTAAACATACATTGGCTACAGGCACAACTACAAAGGACGAAACAGATTAATTCTTATTCTTCTTATCGATCTTATCGTTCTTATCGATCTTATCGTTCTTATCGAACTTATCGTTCTTATCGATCTTATCGTTCTTATCGATCTTATGCTTCTTATCGATCTTATCCTTCTTATCGATCTTATCGTTCTTATCGATCTTATCGTTCTTATCGATCTCATCGTTCTTATCGACCTTATCGTACTTGTCGTTCTTATCGTTGTTAGGTGGCGCCAGGAGTGGCGGAACTTCATCCGTGGCCGAGACACAATTCCAGGTTTGATACCTTCACGGAAAACGGCCATCAACTGTCATCGCTGAAGGACAAACGCAGAGACCAAAGCCATAGCGACGTGGCCCTCCTCTTATATAACCTGCTAAAAAACGGAAAGAAGTAAAACTACCAGCGACTTATCTTCTAAACCAACTTCCTCCCGGACTCAACAAATATCCGTCTAATTCAATCTCTGAAGTCTCGTGGGCTGATGATACGAAACGATTTGTTTGAAGTCACACAACATTATTTCAAGCCTTTAATGAATACCGCACAACAATCGATGTTACAGTTGATTTTAAAAAAATTAATTAAAATTCATAGGTCAGACCAAAAGGAACACCAAGTTCCGGTGACAGGATCTTCTATTTTCTGATAAAAGATTTCAAAATGGCATTTAAACACTTACATGTAACATTAGCTTTGTATTAACTTACTGTGGAAGTGGACAGAGAAATCAAGTGATGCAGTATCCAGTCGTTGACAACATTTCTTGTCGACTTGGGGCCCCGTCAAAACTTTTCCATCAGCGTTATACGTTATATGAAGTTTATTTTCAGCTTACATAATAGAATTTGCGAATATTTTTCTGCTTTAATATAAGTCCTGTTAATTGGCTTTAAACATTTCTGATTCTGGATGTCTTTGCTAAAAGATGTGAAAATAATCGTTGAAATCGGGTTACACGTATCCACGGAGGCTTCGGATATGTTAAGAAAAGCATGTACTCCGCATTTATCTGGCTAGATTTTCACACATGAATAACTTAAAAATGCGTAGTAATGAACACAGACACGATAAAGTTGGTGTTGGTGGTAGTGTTAGTGTTGGTGCTGGTGATGATGGTGGTGGTGGTGATGGTGGCGGTGGTGACGATGATGATAATGGTGGTGGTGGTGGTGATGATGATGGTGGTGGTGGTGTTGGTGATGATGGTGGTGGTGGTGGTGGTGGTGATGATGATGGTGGTGTTGGTGTTGGTGGTGGTGGTGGTGGTGTTGGTGGTGGTGGTGGTGATGGTGGTGGTGGTGTTGGTGGTGGTGGTGGTGGTGTTGGTGGTGGTGGTGATGATGGTGGTGGTGGTGATGGTGGCGGTGGTGACGATGATGATAATGGTGGTGGTGGTGGTGATGATGATGGTGGTGGTGGTGTTGGTGATGATGGTGGTGGTGGTGGTGGTGATGATGATGGTGGTGTTGGTGTTGGTGGTGGTGGTGGTGTTGGTGGTGGTGGTGGTGATGGTGGTGGTGGTGTTGGTGGTAATGGTGAAGGTGACGACGGTGATGATAGTTTCATCGTGAAGACTCCATCACCTGTGCTATTGTTGAATCAGTCTTCCGCCGATGTCCCCAGTTTTCCTTCCACGTCGCATTCCACCTAATAAAAAGCTATTGATGTTACCTCCTTTATCCAGTACTTTGACTATAAACGTGTCTTTATGTAAGCATGCATACATATGTAGATACATACACACCCACACACATACATACATAACTACATACACATACATACACATTCATACACATTCATACATGCATATACTTATATACATACATTCACATATATACATACACGTACATACATACTTAATACCCATACATACACAATACACATACATACACAATACACATACATACACAATACACATACATACACAATACACATACATACACAAACATACACTTGTGCAACCTTGTGCTGTACGTTTTATATCAGGACTCAAGTGATTGCTTTTGAGTTCTCTCTGAGACACCTGTTGATGTCGGCCTAAACTGTTAGTGATCAATTAAGTGACTTCAGTTCATTTCAGTTGTGATGCTTCTGACACCAATCGATGATCGCTTACACTGGCCAACACATAATTTGTTGCCTCAAATGTTAGAACTGTTTCTGGGTATATTTGACCTGCTGATTCCAGAAAAGGCACCAGTTTTCTCCCAGCAGGTCTAGTTTTCGAGATATAGAACATTATGCCATATACCAAAAACTTACCTGTTTCAAATTGCTTATCCACCATAGGCTGCCTCTCTGTCGTGCGGACTGACCTCCTGGATATCGACCTGATTGTGGCTTGGTTTTGGTGTGCCATCGGTTGATGCCTTGTGCATTAGACACTGGCGCATTAGTAGTTGCTAATTAATAATAATAATAATACCAGTCCTTGCCTCTGCTCGCCCATAAAACATAAGGCTATAGCTATAATTATGTAGTGCTCAATTTATTATGTGATACACTAAATAAACATAATAATACAAATACTTAAAAGAAAATGGTAGTACCTGAAACTGTACTTATATGATACCAAACAGAACAAGGTTGTTATAAAAATTTCAAGTCATTCGACACCGAAGAAGCTCCTTTTGTACGATTTCCGAGTGTGGCATCTGCCGGAACAATCGCGCATAATATTCCAGCAATAGTCTGCCATCATGTGTGCATCCCATCTTCCTTGATATCGATTTTCCATTGTTTTGATGTCTTGGTGAAATCTTTCACCTTGCTCTTCGCTGAAGTCACCAAGATTCTCTGGAAAGCGATCTAAGTGACTGTGGAGATAATGGACTTTAATGCTCATGTTGCAGCCAAGCTTGTTGAAATGAAGAAGCATATCCTCTACTAGTTGTGCATAATTGTCTGCCTTCTTGTTGCCAAGAAAATTTTTAGTTACAAGAACAAAGGAAGACCAGGCACAAGATTCGATTTCATTCATTGATGGTATGAAAAGTGGGTCATTCATAAGTTGCCTGATCTGTGGACCATCGAAGATTCCAGCCTTCAATTTTTCCATTGTAATTCCTGGTAACTTGTGTACTATGTATTCGAAGCATGAACCTTCTTTATTCAAAGCCCTGACAAATTGTTTCATCAGGCCTAGCTTTATATGTAGTGGTGGCAGTATGATCCTATCTCGTGCCACCAAAGATTCCTTGATTACATTTTGACCTCCAACCACCATGTCTTTCCTCGAAGGCCAATCTTTTCTTGTCCAATGTTCATGCTTGGCTCTACTGTCCCAAAGACACAAAAAGCAGGGATACTTTGTGTAGCCACTTTGTTGACCAAGGAGGAAATTTACCATCTTCAAGTCTACCCAAATTACCCATTGATGTTCTTTGTATTTTATCTTTTCCAGTACTAAAGAGATATGGCACTGTACTCTTCTTTCATCCTGGTGGAGTGACCGATTGGAATAGAACCAAATTTGTTGCCGTTATTTAAAAGCACACATTTCAGACTACGTTTTGAACTGTCGATAAAAAGACGCCACTCATCTGGGCTGTAATCCGACAGACCAATTTTCTTCAATAAGTTGCTGATGTCATTACAGAATACTAGGTTGTTGTCTTCGGTAAAGAATGGCAGCAAATCCTTTTCTCTGTTTCTATAAATTGTAATTTTCGTTCCAGGCTGAAGTGCATTCTTTTCCTTTAGTCTGGACGCAAGCAATTCAGAGGACTCTTTGGAAAGATTTAAGTCCCTGATCAGATCACTCAACTCTTTTTGGTCAAAACGTTCACTGTGTGAAGTTGATTGGAAATCACTGTCACTGCCCCCACTTTCTTCACTTTCGTCATCTTGTCCGATATTGGACATGCAAGTCTCATCGTCTGAGAGCTGAGGTAGTTCGCGAAAAGGTGGAACTGGTACAATATCCGAATGCGGAACAGGTCTCCTGGCTGAAGGTATATCAGGGTAAGACAACTTGTGACGATTATTTCGATTGATGCCTATGATATTAACCATACAAAAGTAACAGTCGTCGAAGTGGTTTATCTGTTCCCTCCAAACCATCGGTACACCAAATTTCAGGCAGCTTCTCTTTCCAATTGTCCAGTGGCGCAATTGTTCAATACAAGTTTTGCATACTGTATGAGGAGCCCATTGCTTATCTTGATCTCCAAGTTTGACACCAAAATAACCTACATATGCTCTTTTTACAAACTCAGAAATCGGTTTCCTGTTTGCTTTTAGTGTGTATTCCCCACAAATGTAGCAGAATATGTCTGGATGGTTAATGCAGCTCCGTCTGGAAGTAGCCATAACCTTAAGGATGTTCGCATCTGAGGAATTAAATGACTAACCTAAAAAATAGTAAGAACATGTAGTTATTTAATGCTCACATTCACAGATTGTTCTTGCGACCAACTCTTAATATGCCCTAAGACGACTGCGGCTGCTCTAGCTTTCAGGAGGCGGTTTATATAGGCTATAAATGCTGACTTCAGCATAATCTATTTACATAGTTCGAAACCATGAAACGCTGTATAAGCACAAATAAATTCTAAATGAGGCCATGAATTTAGTGCTGAGTAAGCTGTAGGCTACGGAATAGTTATTTCGTTGAATCAGCAATATCTCAGCACGCGGCAAGATATGCTGATTTTACATTATAAGGATGTAGGCATTATATGAATCAGCAAGAATTATAATTAGCCATAAATAAAGCTTATTATGACATTTTAGTTTTGCCAAAGACATCGTTTAAAGAGTGGACTGGGTTTTCTTTACAAAATCGACGATATCTCAGAAACTAGACCTGATGCACTCAATCCAATGACATTTTCTGAATCAGCGCCCAAAATTACCCCAAGAACAGGTCTAAAACCGAAGGCAACAAGAAAAAAAAATTTTTCTGTTGGCCAGTGTAGTCAATCTAAAAAGGTGCAAATTATAACTTTCAGCTGATAGCTTCAAACATCCTCTTACTGCTTAACTATACACCATACATTTTATAAGTTTATTTATTTTATATCTATATTTTGCATCGTGGGTGAGGTTTAAAAAGTAGTTATTCCGGTAGCAGTGTTGGTCACTTCTATATCGTCTCGGTTGTGTCTACTGCACACCTATTTGAAATCGAATCTTTATGAATATGTGAATTCGCTGTCTCAAGAGAATTGGGTTTTCGTTCGTGCGATTGACTGAATGCTGGCCTTGGAAAGCAAAGGGTGCAGGTTCGATCCTTCCCTGAGACGGTCGCTGTGAATGGAACCTTTGGCTAATCAGGTTGAGGTGAGTATGATGATGAAGGTAAATGTATAACCTGAAGGTAACTCTGTAGCTCCTACGAAAAGAGCAAAAATGTATTTTATTTGTCCAAGCAAAGGCTTTTTGATATTTGTTATAAGACTGAGTGTGAAATTTGTGTACATACAGGTTCTAGTGAAAATCTGATGTGATTTAGTGTTAGAACTTCTGTAGCACTGCTATTACATTGCATCAGACATCAGGTGATGGCACTTCAAATCAGTTTTGCGATCTGGTCAGTTGCCAGGATCTGTGCGATGAAACTGAAAGGCAGCCTGAAGAGGATAAGCATGATGAAACAAATTATCCTTAGAACAGAAAATGACAAGGACTCCAAGGACTAGAGTTTTCAGAAATGTAAACACGTAGTTAATTAATGGCTATTTTAAAATCTATACACGAGTTAACCAATTTCTTATTTTGAAAAACCAAAGTCTTTCCACTGAGATGTCACTCGCCAGTGGACTTTGAATTCCGGTTGACCTACCTTCAGCCACATCCAACTTTTAAGGTCGAACCAATGGCAGGTCAGATGTCATTTTGTCCTCTTGACCCAATGGCTGTGTCCTTTTTCTTTAATTTGAGCAGTTTGAGTGTCCGTGAATTCTGCTTCCATTATTCCTTTGTAATTCTTTGATTTTATAATATTTTTCCATTGTAGGCAGAGCATGATCAACGCACCTTATGTAATCCGTTGACTTTTCTAGTGCCGTTATCATGATACACAAACATCATCATATTGTTTGATCATGGTTTTGTGTTGTTAATTTGGGAGCGCCTTTGATAAGTATTTGTTGAAGAGGGACCGTATGAATCTATGGTAACTATTGCAAATAATCAACGGTTGCTCAATGTTAAACTGTAGCCCAAAATCTTAATCCATAAGATATTTCTTATGGCTAAGTTTGTTAGATCAGTGAACAGTGGTTTTGGCTAAATTTGCAATATCAATGCAAATGTGTATAGCGCCTGTTAGGAAACTCTTAGTGTCGTTCATGTCTGAATTAGAGTTGTTCTGTTTTGTGTAGAAGATTCTAAAGGGTGTGATGTCATGGAAGAAGTTTCCTTCTCCGTCAATTGCATCTCTTTCTAGAATTCCATCGCTAACAAACGTCTGGGTTCCAAGATGGTAGGCGATTACAGAAGATCTATTTCAGCGCCTCTCAAGTTGCACACAGCATTATGATGCCACTGCATTCAGTGGCTCATTCGCAGACCACAGTGGGGACGAGGATTGTTCATTCCAGATGCATATCTTGCTTCTGTGCTAAATTTTTGTTCCTGATGGATTGTGTGTATCTTGGGTAAAATAGCAACAACAACAACAAAGAATGATTGTTTTTGTCTTGGGTAAAGCACTCATGCTACTACTATTACTACTACTACTAGTATAGTAGTAGTAGTAGTAGTAGTAATAATAATAATAATAATAATATTAATAACTAGCAATTGCTTTCCACATCACATTCTTTGTGCCAGTACTCGACTATTAGGGGCCATTCCAGATGTTTTACCTCTTCTCCAGTAAGATTTTAATCTCGAGGGATCATATCTACCTTGGGGAAAATAATAATAATAAAAATAATAATAATAATAAACTCTCTGCATAATTTTTAGAGCTAAGAATGTAATTTTGAACTGAATTAGCAATTTCAGATAAAAATTTGATTCCATTACTTCTGCATACCTGTTAAAGAATATTTAATTATCTTGTAGGAAAGATCCTTTTAGCGAGGATTTGCTTCCCGGTGAAGTTCCTCTACTTTTTGATTCACTTTCTGAAGAGGACAAAATAGGAATTTCTGAACAGACTGGGTAAGTCAAACATCCGACCCTTATTACCTGTAATAAACTCAGTTTCATGACCCTTGTGAAGTTGTACCCCTTGTACATCTCAGAAGAACTGCCTATGCCTGCGTAAAAGATGTTAAAGTTGGGTAAGAACAAAGCAAATAAGCAAGTTATGCTGAAATAACTGGAAACGTGTCCACTGGTGGGCTTGCACATACATGTAGAACCCAGTCAACAGCTTGGGGAATATTAAATGAGTGAAGGCTAGAGTGGAAATTAGCAATGCTGGTTCAACATGTTTGGTGCAAATTTAAGTGTTTACATTTGAACTTAGGATCTTATTCGTGATCGTATTCCCGAGATTTCTACAGCGCCACGTCATGGGGACCAGCTTGTTCACATGATCTTAGTCAAACAAAATCGATAGGCAAAAGTGTTCAGTTCCAGGTCAAGAACCAAGAGTCAGGCACAGAGACAGCGTGGCTGCTGGGGTGGGTGATGTTTGGGATTGGTTCGGAAAGAGAGATAAGAAGAAGAAGGGGAATTGTACAGCCTCCTGTTTAGTGCATAGTAACAAACAGCTATTTTTCTGCAGAGGTTCTGGTGACAATGAAGTTCAGCTGACGCCTCAGATGGTTCGAGCGCAGTTTTCAGCCGTCAATGTTGGCTGCTTGTCTGAAGAGGATGCAAAGGAAATCAAAGAGAATATGTAATGAATTGGCGATAATGATTTGATGACAGTGATGACATTACCGTGGTGGTGGTAATGGTGGTAATGGTGGTGATGGTGGTGGTGGTGGTGATGAACAACATTGATGATGATGATGGTAATGGTGATGATGAAGGTGATGGTGATGATGATGATGATTATGATTAGGGTGATTATGATGTTGGTGAGTACGCGACGACGACGATGATGATGATATTCTGATTGTGATGATAATGATGATGTTGATGATTGAAGATGGATCTGGTGATTGGGATGGTGGTGAAGGTGACGACAGGGCGCTAATGGTAGAGTATTGGTGGTGGTGGTGCCACCGACAATGATGACAAAGGATTTCATAACCATAGGCAACAGCACCATCTTCATTAGACAGCCATGTACTGTTATCATAACCTTCTAATGCAAGTAGGTAAACGGATATCCTGACTCGATTGCCGAGAAAAAGATAACATGAGAGGTTTTGCAAATAGATTCAGTAGCATATGTGGGAAAAACATCCTTCTGAGTTGACTTTTTCCTCTTTTTCTTATTCTTTCCAGTGAGATTCCGGTTGTCACAGTTCCAGAGACTGGTAAACTTCCACCCAGTAACCTGACATCTGGAGAGGACGGTCCAATTCCAAGGCAGGATCATCATCCAATTTTCATCAGTCTTTTCTTTATTCATGTTTTTCTTATATTTAATATTTCCATAAAATGAGAATAAATTATAATTTTAAAATCTCAGAGCTTTTAAGTACTTAAGTGTCCATCCATCCATCATCCACCCCCACTCACTGTTCATCCATCCATCCACACACCCATCAAATCACCCACCATCTAATTGCTATCCCTCTATCCAATGATCCATCAGTTATTCAATCAGTCCGTCTGTTTTTGCTTCTGGTGCCGTTAGAAATTAGAGTAACGTCAGACTTTAATTTGAAATTGTATTATGATTTAGGGAGCAGCGTGAGTCGGAGCTGCATAGCTTCCTTCGCAGCAAATATGGACTTCTTCGACAGCGCATTCAGACGCGGATCTGTCGCATTAACAGCCTAAAGAAGAACAAGTCTCTCATGGCAGAGTAACTCGTGAGACTCAACGAATAACGACGCTTCTCGTGTCATACAAACACGTACTTAAAACGTTCATGCACCGACATACATACAGCTATGCATACACGTACATGAGAAAACGCTCACGGAGTCGGAAAAGTTAAAACCGAGTTTTACACTGCACTGGACTGGGTTGGAATTGGTGAATAACTTGATGAAAACCGCATGTTTCTATCACAATAACAAAGTTACCGTTTTTAAAGGTGTAGGCGTCTTCAAGGCTACATTTGAAAAATTGCGAGTTTACCATAACTTTTCCTTGTGTGAATTTTTTTTCTCATTACTACCATAACAATTCTTTATCATATGACTTGACCTAAATCATTGACTAGAATTTATGAACATTTATGAGTAAAGCAAACTGAAGCATACTCACCTCTGAGGCTGTCGTCAGTGACATCTCTATAATAATCTTTGTAGGGCGCTTATTCACGGGACTTGGTTATTTTTCACGGTAATTCAGGTAACTCGAGATAGGGACGTGTTGTATTAAGTTTCTATTGCAGACATCGTAATAAAATTGGAATAAAAATGCTGGGACTGGAAACCTATGCAAAGCACTCGGTTTTTACCCTTTTAACGTCTACTTGCCTTCTGAGCGGGGTTCTCACAAATTTACTTATCTGACTGTGGGGCTTTTCTCAAGCACGGTTAATTGTATGCATGCATACGTCCATACATGTACACACATACATCCATACATACGTGATACATACCTACATCATAACTTCCTAATAACACTGTTACTCGGGCCATATCAAAACCCATCATAAGAAAAGGTTGTTTTATTGTGATATCCTTTTCTAAAACTGAAATAAATTTGGAATCCATGTTGCCCACCGTATTTATATATATCAAAATACATTCTATAATAAAGCATTTATATATATATACTACAGTGACAAAACATGGCGTCGTGACTCGTTGAGCTGTGCACTTCTAATGAATCCGAACCCGACGAACTGCATGACGCGACTTTTAGTAGAAGTGATGTCTTTGCGCTGCTGAATGTTGCTTTCATGCGCTGCAAACGTTTGAATACAACGTTTTTTCTTAATTTAGAAAGTGAATTATTAGCATACAGATTTATTATTAAATTATAAACTTAATCGGTATGCGCCTCGCAAAATACATTGAAATTTCAGTTGAGCAGGTTGGAGTCCATACGGTCGGTACAGAAAAACATGTACATTTATATTTATTGAAACCATGCTGAATGGTGGTAAAAATATTTTCACTTCTACAATCGTAATCGTAAGCTGGAGATTTCTACAGCGCCCAAGGAAAGCCAAGTCGTGGGAACCAGCTTACTCACAGGCGCTCAGTCAAAACAAAATCGATAGGCAGAAAGGACAATCGTAATCGTAAGTTTGAGATTTCTACAGCGCCCAAGGAAAGCCAAGTCGTGGGAACCAGCTTACAGGTGCTCAGTCAAAACAAAATCGATAGGCAGAAAGGGTTCGGTTCCAGGTCAAGAGTCGGGCGGGCAGAGTCGGAGAGCTTCGGCGGATGGTGTTTCAGATTGGAGCGGGGAGAGAGAAGGGCAAGAGGAAGCGTATACAGTTATAGCTATAGCTACATCTCTCAACATTTGTAACTGAAGGACTTGCATCATCACACTCCACATGAATTGACATCACAATATTTTAGGTCATTTAGGCAAAAGACATGAATGAATGTCAACAAACCTTAATGGATAATGGAAACACAGCAGGCTTTGACGAAGTCCCTTTTGTGCTTGCTTCTCGATGTCTGCTTCTTTGCATGTCGTATACCCTCTAAACGGGTTTCATTAACTGGGAGGTATTTCAGCTTTAAGGCATAGAAACCATACTCAAGATGACGGACCAATGTGAAGCCTCTCACCATCCATCCATACATACCTCCCTCTTTTTCCTCCCTCCCGTGCTCTCCTTCCTTCCTCTCCCATTCTCTCAGATGATGATGAGTGGTGGTAATGGGGAGATTGTGCGGTTCCCAAGTGGCACCTTTCTCAACTACCCACCTACATAAGCTACAGGCACAACTACAGAGGACGAAGCAAAGAATTACAAGTAATAAAAAGTACATTTTGTTTGCTTTAATTTATGCAACGCTTGGGTATTCTTGTGTAGCCTGAGACTAGGTACGATATCGGCCATTCTATACAAAAGTATTTGAGCGCAGCAATTTAAAGTGAAGCGTCCATTGACAACGCAACGACGTATTGTATTTAACAGGAGTCATGTGACTCGTGGCCCCTCTAGTCCAAGTCCATATATCGTGCTCTTCCCGCTGTTCCTGGCTCAACCCATCGCCTGACATGTGGTCGATCGAAACTGGAAAATACTTTTATCCGGACGAATCTCTCGGCTTGAATTGAATTAATCGCATTGTTTGTTTCTTCCGAACGCCTTCGAGTCATTGTTTTGACAATCTACAAGTGATCGATAGCGACAAGACAGCCGAGCGTATGAGCAACGATGCGTTGGCTTTTCCTATTTAAGGCCGGTCGAAGAAGTTTCGAATACAGGACAACCGTGAAGAGCAAAAGCAACAGCATCAGGTAAGTCAATGGCGGACGGTAATTCTAGTTGGTCCTCCAACATCAGTGTGATATAGGCCTTCATGTAGCATGTATGAAGTCCATTTGACAATATTCCCATATGGGCTTGGTATGTACTACCTATCGGCCCCTTTGATCCCATATGTAGGATCGTAATCGAAAACTCGAGACTTCTACAGCGCTCAGCGAAAGCTAAGTCGCGGGAACCAGCTTATGCACAGGCGCTCAGTCAAAAGAAAATCACTAGGCAAGGAGGGTTTGGTTCCATATTTGAGATCCAAGAGTCATGCAGGCAGACAGTCAGACGGCTACGGTGGGTGATGTTTGGAATTGAATCCGCGGGATAAGGGAAGAAGAAGAATCATAATTGTATCGATGAAGCCCATTTGATAATATTGTTATATACGCCTCATATGTTCTACGTGTGATGTTTCGGTTGGGATCGGTCTCTGCGTGTCTGCGCGAGGCCGCCGCAGAGATATCCCCTAGCTACACGATCACCAATTGTACCGATTCTTTTAGAATAACAACACTGCGAGAAGTGCCTTTATGAGTTAATTAATTCTCCGCCTTTCCACTTCTCTCAGTCTAAAAACAAACCACCGTAACAGCTGTAATGTCCCATTCTCTCTCTGGTCTTCTGTCTGACGGACTGCGTTCTTCTCATGGACATCTGACTTGACGCAGCGATGGTGAATAAGCTGGTGCCCTGCGCTTAGCTTTAAAGTAACGCTTTAGAAATTCTTGACATTACGATTACGATTACGATTGCGAAAACACGCTGTAGAAATGTTCGTAAGCTACATACATATGCATACATACGTAGATACATATATATATATACATACATATACACTCATGCATGCATACATACATGCAAAAATACATATATATATATACATACACACATGCATGCATACGTACATGCATATATAGCGTGGATATATGGCTTGGTACTTTGGAGAGAAGAGAGAGATAATGCTAGAGGGAGATGGAAAGAGAGAGAGAGACAGAGACAGAGATAAGAAAGAGCGAGAGAGAATGCTGGAGAGAGAGATGGGGAAGAGAGAGAATGAAAGACAATGAGGCAGATGGACAGTGAGGAAGATGGAATGTGGTATATATAGGCGTAGGCCACGGGCTCCAGTGCCTGAGTGACCAATCTCCAGCCAAACCGCTACCCTTAACAAAAAAGGCCAGCGGTTATAACACTACCATACATGGTCATGTCTGGCACAAACCCAGGGTAAGGAAGCATCCTGTAAACCCTATATAAAGGCCAACTTTTAGCATGCAAGGGTTCTCGTGTCTGGCTTTGCATCGGTGTCATTCGAATAAACTTCTACAGCTACAATGTGTTCGTTCTACTTCTGGTCGACTATCCCGACATCTTGGGCGGCCATAGACAGACATCATACACCGCACGTACAACAATACACATATATACATATATACATACACACATGCATGCATACATGCATATATACATACATACGTAGACACACATGCATGCATACATACGCGCATATACACATACATAAACATATGATATCAATCTTATTAGTTTTTAGTGAAAATGGCCCGATACACCGTGTTTCTGACTGCACTCCTCTGCCTCCTTGTGACTAGCGAATTCTTTGTTACGATGACGTCATCTGCTCCAATTGACTCCGGCTCAAACTACGAATTTCCGATGAGAGACTCAGCGGTAGGTGGCACTTGTTTTAATAAAGTGTGGTATCTCTGGAATTTTAAATCGCTGGATTGACTGAATGTGCAATTGCATTTTTTCAGACGAGTATCTATGACGGCCAATTCGGGCCATAACAGAATACCTGATTGCCCACCTCTTCATCTCTTGCTCTGCCTCGTTCCCGACAATGGTGGATCGATTCGTTGGTGGCACAGAAGAATGCAAATGATAATCTAATTCAATTTAAAGTAATTTAAAGACTTTTATAGCGCCGTTACAATGTCTAAGGCATCATTCGATTATACAGTATTTTCAATTGAAATCGTACTAAAAATTATAAAACGCTGGGAAATTAGGTCGGCGTATATGCCGTATGAAGCAGACGAGTCTAAAGTTTAGATCTGAATGCTTCTAAGAGCTGGCGAACGAATTGCAAAGCTATGGACCGGACACAAAGAATGTCCTACAACCCATCATTGTCCGGACTCCAGGAATCACACAAGAGTCTCAGTGTCAACTAATCAAGAGCAATATCAAATAGGCCTAGACGTTGGTATGAGGCGTGAAACTGTCTGATTTCATTAAGTACTTGGTGAACTAAGATTTTAAACATACATAGGCTCCAGGCACAACTACAAAGGACGAAACAGATTAGTTCTTATTCTTCTTATCGATCTTATCGTTCTTATCGATCTTATCGTTCTTATCGATCTTATCGTTCTTATCGATCCTATCGATCTCATCGTTCTTATCGACTTTATCGTTCTTGTCGTTCTTATCGTTGTTAGGTGGCGCCAGGAGAGGCGGAACTTCATCCGCTGTCGAGACACAATTCCAGGTTTGATACCTTCGTGGAAAACGGCCATCAACTGTCGTCGCTGAAGGACAAACGCAGAGACAGTCACGACGAATTCTACGACTTACCGGACGTGATAAGAATGGGAAAGAAGTAAAACTACAGGCGACTTGTCTTCTAAACCAACTTCCTCCCGGACTCAACAAATATCCGTCTAATTCAATCTCTGAAGTCACGTGGGCTGACGATACGAAACGATTTGTTTGAACTCACACAACATTTTTTCAAGCCTTTAATGAATACCGCACAACAATCGATGTTACAGTTAATTCAAAAAATGTTGATCGAAATTGAGAGGTCAGACAAAACGAACCTCATGTTCCGGTGACAGAAACACCTAATTTCTGATAAAAGATTTCAAAATGGCATTTTAACAATTATACAAGTAACATTAGCTCTGCATTAACTTACTGTGGAAGTGGGAAGATAAATCAAGTGATGCAATATCCAGTCGTTGACAACAATTCTTGTCGACTTGAGACCCCCTCAAAACTATACCATCGGTGTGAAACGTTATATGAAGTTTATTTTCACCTTACGTAATAGAATTATTTGCGAATATTTTTTCCCTTAATATAAGTCCTGTTAATTGGCTTTATATTTTACTGATTCTGGATGTCTTTGCTGAAAGATGTGAAAATAATCGTTGAAATCAGCATGCACGTATCCACGGAAGCTTCGGATATGTTAATGAAAACATGTACTTCACATTTTTCTGGCTAGATGTTCACATATGAATCACTTAAAAATGCGTTCTAATGAACATGGACACGATAAAGTTGACGTTGGTGGTAGTGTTGGTGGCGGTGGCGATGATGATGATGGTGGTGGTGGTGATGGTGGTTACGATGAAGATGACGAGGAGGACGATGTTTTTCATCAGGAACAAGACTCCATCAATTGTGCTATTGTTAAACCAGTCTTCCGCAGATGTCCCCAGTTTTTCTTCTACGTCGCATTCCACATAATAAGCGACCATCCATTGGTGTCAGAAGCATTTCTACTGAAATGAATTGATGTCACTTAATTGATCACCAACAGTTTAGGGCGACATCAACAGGTGTCTCAGAGAGAACTCAGAAGGAACCACTTGAGTCCTGATATAAAACGTATAGCGAAAGGTTGCACAAGTGTATGTTTATGTATGTATGTGTATGTTGGTATGTATGTACATGTATGTATGCATATGTATGTATGTATGTGTATGAATGTGTATGTATATGTATGTAGTTATGTATGTATGTGTATGGATGTGTATGTATGTGCATGTATGTATGTATGTATGTATGTATCTACGTATGTATGCATGCTTGGATAAAGACACCTTTATAGCCAAAGCACTGGATAAAGGAGGCAACACCAATGGTGAATCCTAAAAGTGCAAATTGTAATTGTCAGCTGATAGCTTTAACATCGTCTTACTGCTTCACTTTATACAGGGAGGGCAAATTACAGAGTGAAATGTAACTAAATTACAAATTACTTTGTAAATTTACAAATTACTTTAGAATTTTGATCGAAACTACCAATTACAAATTATGTAATTTCAAAATACTAAAATTACAAATTACTTATAGCAATGGGGTCATGAACTTGAAAAAGGAAACATGTTTTTTTACACCTTTTATTTTATATTACACTGTTTATTTAATTTTCTTTAGGAAGCAACAGTTGTTCAAACAGTTTATCTGACAAACGGGATCTGTTGGGCCCCTGCTATTTTATTTATAAAATAAGTAAGAGGAATTGACTTTCATAATTCTCACACTCTATTATTTCAAAAAAACACGCCATCCATGATTGCCGACATATGAATATTTTCAACAAAACTAGTAGGCCTACACGTGGCTATATGCACCGCCATTATCGGATTTCTGATGCAATAAAAATGAAAGAACTTGCCACAAGAACACTATACCCGCCGGATCAACCGTTTACGCGCTTGCTTTAACTTTAACTGCCACGTTGGTTCACTTGTATTTTATTTATAGAATAAGTAAGAGGAATTTTCGACACACAAAGAATTTGAATTAGACATGAAGAATGTAATGAAAGTAATTCGATTTTATAGAATGTATTTTGAAATTACGACTTACATGAAAAATGTAATTCAGTTACAAATTACAAATTACCTTGATGCAGAGTAACAAAATACAAATTACCAATTACAGTTGTAATTGAAATTACGTAATTTCGATTAGATCAATTAAGTTACTGCCCATCCCTGACTATACATCATACATTTTATAATTTTATATATATATATATATTATTTTGCATTGTGAGTAAGGTTTTAAAGGTAAATATTCCGATGTCACTGTTGATCACTTCTAAAGCGTCCGCTTGTGTCTATTGCACAGGTCTTTGAAACCAAAGTCTTTATAAATATGTGAATTCGCTGTCTAGAGGGAATTGGGCTACTCGATTGTGCGATTGGCTGAATGCTGGCCTTGGAAAGCAGTGTGGAGGTTCGAGTCTTCCCTGAGGTTAGGGTAATTAGGTTAAAACCGCATGTTTCTGCCACTATACAATTTTAAAGATGCAAATGTCTTCACAGCTACATTTGAGAAATCGCGAGTTTATATCAACCATAACTATTTATAGTTCATATCTGCCATAACTATTTATAGTTTTTATCAGCCATAACTATTTATAGTTTATATCTAGGCCTACCATTACTATTTATAGTTTATATCTACCATAACTATTTATAGTTCATGTCTGCCATAACTATTTCTAGTTTTTATCTACCATAACAGCCGACCTAAGTCGCTGTGACTACGGTTTATGAACATTTATGAGTAAGGTGAACTGCAGCATACTTATGCCTCTGAGGCTGTCGTCAGTGACATCTCCATAATAATCTCCGTCGTAGGGTACTTGGTTATTTGCACAGTAATGCAGGTAACTCGAGACATGTTATAATAAGTTTTTATTGCAGTCATCAATAAAATTGAAATAAAAATACTGGGGCAGGAAAACTCTACATAAGGACTTACAGCAAGGAATTCAACTACGCAAAAAACTCGTTTTGACCCATTTTATGCCTACTTGCCTTCTAAGTGTGTTTCTCACAAATTTATATATATATACACACACACATATATATATATATACTGCATAGCGTATCTAGCTTCGTGAAGGTTTACTCAAGCACGGTCGCTTGCATGCATGCATACGTCCATACATTGACACAAACATGCACACACATACATCCATACACTGACACACCCACATGGATACATACATAGATACCTATCTACACCATAACCTCCTAATAACGCTGTTAATGGGGGCCTTATCAAACCCATCATAAGAAAAGGTTGTTTTATTACGATATCCTTTTCTAAAACTGAAATAAATTTGGGACCATGATCTTCACCGTATATAAGAAATCATTCTGTTATAAAGCATTCATACATACATACATGCATTCATATATCTATATATTGTTGCATGTCGGACTATAGGTGGGTTCGTTGTCTTTACGAAGTAGAACCAGCAAACAACGTTCTAAGTTAAAAACATATTTTCCACGATAGCATCAGACATTCGAGTTCAAAACGGTAACATTAGACAGCACTCCTTCAAACACTCCTTCAACCACTCCTTATAACAACTGCCCAAGTACCTGTTACTTCCAGACTGTTCCATGGACACTTCTCCACTAAACAGATATTCCTTCCGCTCACACGTGAACTTGCAACAACATATATATCAGTGATAAAACAAGGCACATTTAATGAGTCTGAACCCAATGAACTCCATGAAGCTGACTTTCAGAACAAGTGATATCTTTGCGCTGCTGGATGTGTCACTTGAATGCAATTTCGTGCAAACATTTGATTGTTGTTTTTGTTTCTCAAGTTTGAAAGTGAATTATTAGCATACAGTTTAATATTACATGTAAAACATAATCGAAATGCAGCTCCCCAAAACCATTAAAAAATTCAATTGAGCAGTGTCGAGGTCATATGGTCAGTATAGAAAAGATGTACATTTACATGCTAAATGGTTGTATAAATATTTTAACTTTTATAATCGTAATCGTAAGCTCAAGATTTCTACTGTGCCCAACAAAAGCCAAGTCGCGGGAACCAGATTATTCACAGGCGCTCAGTCAAAACAAAATCGATAGGCAGAAAGGGTTCGGTTCCATGTCAAGATACAAGAGTCAGGCAGGCAGACAGTCGGATGGTGTTTCAGATTGGAGTGGAGAGAGAAATCCAAGAGGAAGTATACAGTTATATCCATAGCGACTTGGTCATTTTCCAAGATTTTTAACTGAAGGTCTTCAATCAGTAGAGGTCTTTCATTACCTCTCTCCACATGAATCACAAGATTTTAGGTCATTTAGGCAAAAGACTTGAACGAATGACAACAAACCTTAATGCATAATGGGAAGACAGCAGGCTTTGACGAAGTCCCTTTTGTGCTTGCTTCTCGATGTCTGCTTCTTTGCATGTCGTATACCCTCTAAACGGGTTTCATTAACTGGGAGGTATTTCAGCTTTAAGGCATAGAAACCATACTCAAGATGACGGACCAATGTGAAGCCTCTCACCATCCATCCATACATACCTCCCTCTTCTGCCTCTCCCCCGTCATCTCCCTCCCTCCCATTCTCTCAGATGATGATGAGTGATGGTAATGGAGAGATTGTGCGGTTCCCAAGTGGCACCTTTCTCAATTACCCACCTACATAAGCTACAGGAACAACTACAGAGGACGAAACAAAGAATTACAAGTAATAAAAAGTACATTTTGTTTGCTTTAATTTATGCAAAGTTGGGTATTCTTGTGTAGCCTGAGACTAGGTGCGATATCGGCCATTCTGTACCTAAGTATTTGAGCGCAGCAATTTAAAGTGAAGCGTCCACTGACAACGCAACGACGCATTGTATTTAACAAGAGTCATGCGACTCGTCGGCCCTCTAGTCCAAGACGATACATCATGGACTCCCCACTGTTCCTGGCTCAATCCACCGCCAGGCAAGTGGTCGATCGAAACTGTAAAATACTTTTATCCGGACGAATCTCTCGGCTTGAATCTAAGTAAGCCCATTGTTGGTTTTTCGAGTCGTTGTTTTGACAAAGGCGAGCCCTGTGATTCAATCTACAAGTGATCGATGGCGACAAGACAGCCGAGTGTATGAGCAACGATGTGTTGGCTTTTCCTATTTAAGGCCGATCGAAGAAGTTCAGAATACAGGACAACCGTGAAGAGCAAAACCAACAGCATCAGGTAAGTGAATGGCGGACGGGAATTCTAGTTGGTCCTCCAACATCAGTGTGATATAGGCCTACATGTAGCATGTATGAAGCCCATTTGACAATATTCCCACATGGGTTTGATATGTACTACCTATCGGCCCCTGTGATCCCATATGTAGGATCGTAATCGAAAACTCGAGATTTCTACAGCGCCCAACGAAAGTTAATTCGAGGGAATCACCTTAAGCACAGGCGCTCAGTCAAAAGAAAATCGATTGATAAAAAGGGTTCGGTTCTAGGTCGAGATGCAAGAGTCAGACAAGCAGGCATCAGACGGCTACGGAGGATGGTGTCTGGAATTGGATCTGCGGAACAGACAAGGGGAAGAAGAGGAACCAGGATTGGATAGATGAAGCCCATTTGAGAATATTGTAATATGCGCTTCATACGTTCTACATATGATGTTTCTGTTGGAATCGGTCTCTACGTGTCTGCGCGAGGCCCCCCCCGCAGAGATATCCTCCAGCTACACGAGAAACATTGGTACCAGAAGGATTTGTCATCTTTAGAATAACATCATTCTGCCAGAAGTGACTTTGTGAGTTACTTAATTTGCCACCTCCCCACTTCTCTAAGCCTAAACACAGTCCCCCGTAACAGCTTCTTTGTACCCTTCTCTCTGGTCTTCTGTATGGCGGACTTCTCATGGACATCTGACTAGACGCAGCATACATACGTAGATTGATATATATATATATACACATATATATATACACATGCATACATACATACATGCATATATACATAATTATATACACACCCATGAATGCATACATACCTGAATATATACATACATACATACACACATGTATGCATACATACATGCATATATATAAACATATACATACACCCATGAATGCATACATACATGCATATACACATACATACACACATGCATGCATGCATACCTATATACATAGATATATGCATACACACATGTATGCATGCATACATGCATAAATACATGCAACCATACACACACATGCATGGATACATACACGCATATACACATACATAAACATTTGATATTAATCTTATTAGTTTTTTAGTGAAAATGGTCCGATACACCGTGTATCTGACTGCACTCGTCTGCCTCCTTGTGACTAGCGAATTGTTTGTGACGATGACGTCATCTGCTCCAATTGACGCTGCCTCAAACTACGACTTTCCGATGAGAGACTCAGCGGTAGGTGGCACTTGTTTTAATAAAGTGTGGTATCTCTGGAATTTTAAATCGCTGGATTGACTGAATGTGCAATTGCATTTTTTCAGACGAGTATCTATGACGGCCAATTCGCGCCATAACAGAATACCTGATTGCCCATCTCTTCACCTCTTGCTCTGCCTCCTTCCCGACAATGGTGGATCGATTCGTTGGTGGCACAGAAGAATGCAAATGATAATCTAATTTAATTTAAAGTAATCTAAAGACTTTTATAGCGCCGTTACAATGTCTAAGGCATCATTTGATTATACAGTACTTTCAACTGAAATGGTACTGAAAAATCATAAAACGCTGGGAAATTAGGTCGGCATATATGCCGTATGAAGCAGACGAGTCTAAAGTTTAGATCTGAATGCTTCTAAGAGCTGGCGAAAGAATTGCAAAGCTATGGACCGGACACAGAGAATGACCGACAACCCATCATTGTCCGGACTCCAGGAATCACACAAGAGTCTCAGTGTCAACTAATCAAGAGCAATATCAAATACACGTTGGTATGAGGCGTGAAACTGTCTGATTTCATTAAGTACTTGGTGAACTAAGATTTCAAACATACATAGGCTACAGGCACAACTACAAAGGATGAAACAGATTAGTTCTTATCCTTCTTATCGATCTTTTCGTTCTTATCGATCTTATCGTTCTTATCGATCTTTTCGTTCTTATCGATCTTATCGTTCTTATCGATCTTATTGTTCTTATCGATCCTATCGTTCTTATCGATCTCATCGTTCTTATCGACCTTATCGTTCTTGTCGTTCTTATCGTTGTTAGGTGGCGCCAGGAGTGGGGGAACTTCATCCGCTGTCGAGACACAATTCCAGGTTTGATACCTTCATGGAAAACGGCCATCAACTGTCATCGCTGAAGGACAAACGCAGAGACAAACACAGTAGCAACGAATACGACTACTTACAGGAAATTATAAGATTGGGAAAGAAGTAAAACTACCAGCGCTTGTCTTCTAAACCAACTTCCTCCCGGACTCAACAAATATCCGTCTAATTCAATCTCTGAAGTCACGTGGGCTGACGATACGAAACGATTTGTTTGAAGTCACATAACATTATTTCAAACCTTTTATAAATTCCGCACAAAAATCGATATTACAGTTGATTCAAAAAATGTTAATGGAAATATTAATGGAAATCCATAGGTCAGACCAAAAGGAACCCCATGTTCCAATAACAGAATCATCTATTTTCTGATAGCAGATTTCAAAGTGGCATTTAAACAATTACAAGTAACATTAGCTTTTTATTAACTTACGGTGGAAGTGGGCAGATAAATCAAGTGATGCAATATCCAGTCGTTGACAACAATTCTTGTTGACAAGTTGGCCCCGTTCAAACTTTCCCCTCAGTGTTATACGTTCTATGAAGTTTATTTTCAGCTTACATAATAGAATTTGCGAATATTTTTCTGCTTTAATATAAGTAGTGTTAATTGGCTTTAAACATTTCTGATTCTTTGCTAAAAGATGTGAAAATAATCATTGAAATCGATTTACACGTAGCCACGGAGGCTTCGGATGTTAAGAAAAACACGTAGTTCACATTTATCTGGCTAGATTTTCACATACGAATCACTTTAAAATGCTTGTTGGTGGTAGTGTTGGTGGCTTTGGTGACGGAGTTAATGGTGTTGCTGATGGTGATGGTGGTGGTGGTGGTGGCGGCGTTGGTGTTAGTGGTGGTATTGGTAATGATGAAGAAGACGACGAGGACGATGGTTTTCATCGTGAAGAAGACTCCTTCACCTGTGCCATTGTTAAACCAGTCTTCCACAGATGTCCCCAATTTTTCTTCCACGTCGCTTTCCACCTAATAAGCGATCGTCGATTTTTTGTCAGAAGCATTACTGCTGAAATGAACTGAAGTCATTTAATTGATCACCAACAGTTTAGGCCGACATCAACAGGTGTCTCAGAGAGAACTCAGAAGGAACCATTTGAGTCCCGATATAAAAAGTACAGCATAAGGTTGCTCAAGTGTATGTGTATGTATGTATGTGCATGAATGTGTATGTACATATGTGTATGTATGTATATGTATGTATGTATGTGAATGTATGTATGTATGTATATGCATATGTATGTATGCATGCATAAAGACACCTTTATTGGCAATGCACTGGATAAAGGAGGCAGCATCAGTGGTCAATCTCATAAGCGCAAATTATAATTGTCAGTTGATAGCTTCAAACATCCTCTTACTGCTTCACTATACATCATACATTTTATAATTTTTTTCATATATATTATTTTCCATTGTGGGTAAGGTTTAAAAAGTAATTATTCCGGTAGCAGTGTTGGTCACTTCTAAAGCGTCTCGCTTGTGTCTACTGCACACGTCTTTGAAATCGAAGTCTTTATAAATATGTGAATTCGCTGTCTTGAGGGATTTGTTGGCTATTCGATTGTGCGATTGGCTGAATGCTGGCCTTGGAAAGCAGAGTGTACGGGTTCGATCCTTCGCTGAGACGGTCGCTGTGAATGGATCCTTTGTCTAATCAGGTAGAGGTGAGTATGATGATGAAGGTAAGTGTATAACCTGAAGGTAACTCTGTAATTGTAATTGTAATTAATCTGACATTTATAAACCGCCACTTCAAGAATAGACACCAGAGGCGCTCTCGACCCGAACAAGTGAGACCACTGTCAAATAATACATACTTCAGGCGCTTGCAAAACTGCGGAAGAGACAAAATGAGGAATTCAAGCCGGAGCCCACGGGAAAGGCGATTCCAGCTACTAGGTCCAACATAGGTATAGCTTCTAGACTGAGCTGTAGCAGTGCGCATACGAGGGACAGTCAGGAGTCCAAGGGAGGCCGACCGGAGAGTGCTACGGCCTGGAACCAAGGAGACCGAAATGCAGAAGTCCCTACGATATGATAGAGCAAAGCCAACGAGACAATTACGCATAAGCGTTAGGATCTTGAACTGGATATGCTGCTGATTGGGAAGCCAGTGCAGAGTGTCCCGCATAAAGGAAGTTATATGGCCATACCTGGGGACGCCTCCAATAAGATGGGCAGCAGCATTGAGAACAGACTGAAGCTTGGAACTATTGGCAAGTGAGAGTCCAGCAAAGATAGCGTTACCAAAGCCCACCCTGGGGCAGATAAGGGCATGAGTTAGAGTAGTAACGATATGAAAGGAGAGGGAGCGGCGGATGGTACGAAGCTGACGAAGGTAGTAAAAGCATGAGCGCGAGACGCTGTTAACATGATCGGTCAAGGAGAGTTCCCGGTCCAGAACAACCCAAGATCACGGACTTTGGAACAGAATAGAATGTCCGAAAACCTCTGGCGTAAGTGATGAATCAATCTTATCAAGCTGAGCACGACCATCAAGCCAGATGAACTGGGTCTTAGCAGAGTTCAGTCGGAGGCTATTAGAGGACATCCAGAGATCAAGGGCAGATGTTGCGTCAAGAATACTCTCAACCAGAGAGGACGCCGCTTCCGCTGGACCATGAGCGAAGGCCTGAGTGTCGTCTGCATACTGATGGACAGCAACACCCATGGGAAAGAGAACCCGTGCCAAGTCGGCAGTGTACAGAATGTAAAGGAGAGGGGCCAGAACAGAACCCTGAGGAAGGACAAGAGGTATCAGGGACCAGGCGGAACGTGTAGGCCAAAAGATAACAGAATGAAAGCGGTCTGAGAGGAATGACTGAAACCAAAGAATGGCAGTATCAGTAATGCCAAAAGATTTTTCTAGACGCTCCAAAAGGATAGAGTGATCCACAGTGTCAAAAGAGCATTAACATCATAGAGGGCAAGAAGAGTAACCTGTCCACGGTCAAAAGCTTCAAAGACGTCGGCCAGGAGACGTGTATTAAGTGATTCAGTAGAGTGAAACTTCCTAAATCCGGATTGAAGAGGAAGCATGAGGGAGTTAGAGTCAAGGTAGTTGGACGGACACACATCTTTCAAGAAGCTTAGAGAGGAAGGACAGGTTAGAGATAGCTCCTACGAAAAGAGCAAAAATGTCTTTTTGTGCAAGCAAAGGCTTTTGATATTTGTTATAAGACTGAGTGTGAAATTTGTGTACATACAGGTTCTAGTGAAAATCTGATGTGATTTAATGTTAGAATTTCTGTAGGTCTGCTATCATATTGCATCAGACATCAGGTGATGGCACTTCAAATCAGTTTTGCGATCCGGTCAGTTGCCAGGATCAGTCTGATGAAACTGAAAGGCAGCCTGAAGATGATAAGCATGATGAAACAAATTATCCTGAGAACAGAAGATGACAAAGACTCCATCGCCTAGAGTTTTCAGAAATCTAAACCCGTAATTAATTAATGGCTATTTTAAAATGTATTACATGAGTTAACCAATATCTGATTTAGAAAAACCAAAGCCTTTCCGCTCAGATGTCATGCGCCAGTGGACTTTGAATTCCGGTTGACCTACCTTCAGCCGCATCCAGTTTTCAAGGTCGAACCAATGGCAGGTCAGATGTCATTTTGGCCTCTTGACCCAATGGCAGATCAGGAGTAAATTTTGTCCGCAGAGAGACAGCGTGGCTGCTGGGGTGGGTAATGTTTGGGATTGGAGCGGAAAGAGAGATAAATAAGAAGACGGGGAGTTGTACAGCCTCCTGTTTAGTGCATAGTAACAAACTTACAGCTATTTTTCTGCAGAGGTTCTGGTGACAATGAAGTTCAGCTGACGCCTCAGATGGTTCGAGCGCAGTTTTCAGCCGTCAATGTTGGCTGTGTGTCTGAAGAGGATGCAAAGGAAATCAAAGAGAATATGTAATGAATTGGCGATAATGATTTGATGACAGTGATGACATTACCGTGATGACGATGATGATGATGAGCGTTCATTGATGATGAATTTCAGATTGTGATAATAATGATGGTGTTGATGAATGATGATGGGTGTTGTGATTGGGATAGTGGTGAAGCTGACGATTGGGCACTGATAATAGAGTAGTGGTGGTGGTGGTGCCACTGATAGTGTTGATCAAGAATTTCTGGACCATAGGCAACACACCATCTTCATTATACACCCATTTTTATTATCATAACCTATACACTGGTACCATTACTGCTAATGCAAATATATTCAATAGAGCCTTGGGATAAATGGATAAATAAATCCAAATGCATAGGTTTTATATAGCGACCGAATGTACTCAACCCTGCCTCATTTTGCATTGAATCAATCGGGTGAGATTCTTTACCATCGCTGCCCGTATGAATGGGCGCCACACCATTTAAAGTCCCCATGCATGGACCTTGCTAACCTGAGATTAAAATCTCTTAAATCTAAGATGCTCCTGAATTGACTGCCACAACCTTATGACATAAAGATAATCTGAGGTATTGGAAATAAATTCTGCAGAACCTTTGGGATAAATACATCGTTCTGAGTTGACTAATTTCTCTTTTTCTCATTCTTTCCAGTCAGTCTCCGGTTGTCCCAGTTCCAGAGACGGGTAAACTTCCACCCAGTAACTTGACATATGGAGAGGACTGTTCAATTCCAAGGCAGGATCATCATCCGATTTCCATCAGTTTTCTTTACTCATGTTTTACTTATATTTAATGTTTCCATAAAATGAATATTAATTGTAATTTTAAAATGTGAAAGGTTTTTAAGTACTCAAGTATCCATCCCGTTATCATCCATCCACCCACACACTGTTCATCCATCCACTCACCCAGCCGTCCAACCACCCACATCTAATCAATCTATCCATCTATCCAATGATCCATCAGTTATTCAATCAGTCCATCAGTTTTTATTTCTGGTGCCGTTTGAAATTAAAGTAACGTCAGACTTTAACTTGAAATTTTATTATGATTTAGGGAGCAGCGTGAGTCGGAGCTGCATAGCTTCCTTCACAGCAAATATGGACTTCTTCGACAGTTCATTCAGACGCGGATCTGCTGCATTAACAGCATAAAGAAGAATAAGTCTCTCATGGCAGAGTAACTCGTGAGAACTCGACGAATAACGGCGCTTCTCATGTCATATAAACACGTACTTAATTCACTCACCGACATACATACAATATACATACATGCAGATATGTATGTGGCCGTTCATGAGAAAACCCTCACAAAGTCGGAAAAATCAAAACGGAGTTTTATACTGCACTTGATTGGGTTGGAATTGGTGAATAATTGGTTAAAACCGCATGTTTCTATCACAATACAATTTTTTAAAGTGTAGGCCTTCATTTGAGAAATCTCGAATTTATATCAACCATAGCTATTTATAGTTTATATCTACCATAAGTATTTATAGTTTATACCAACCATAACTATAGTTTATATCTACCATAACTATTTATAGTTTATATCTACCATAACTATTTATAGTTTATATCTACCATAACTATTTATAGTTTATATCTACCATAACTATTTATAGTTTATATCTACCATAACTATTTATAGTTTATATCTACCATAACTATTTATAGTTTATATCTACCATAACTATTTATAGTTTATATCTACCATAACTATTTATAGTTTATATCTACCATAACTGCCGACCTAAGTTGCTGTGACTACGGTTTATGAACATTTATGAGTAAAGTAAACTGGTGCATACTTATACCTCTGAGGCTGTCGTTAATGACATCTCCTTCGTAGGGTACTTGGTTATTTGGACGGTAATGCAGGTAACTCGAGGCATATTATATTAAGTTATTATTGCAGGCATCATAATAAAATTCCTCGGACAGGACAACTCTACATAAGGTCTTACAGCAAGGAATTCAACAACGCAAAGAACTTGTTTTGACCCACTTTATGCCTACTTGCATTCTAAGTTTTTTTCTCACAAATTTCATGTATATATACACACACACAAACATATATATATACTGCATATCGTATCTAACTTCGTGAGGGTTTTCTCAAGCACGGTCGCTTGTATGCATAGATACATCCATACATTGACACACACATACACACACATATATCCATACACTTACACACACATGGATCGATACATAGATACCTATCTACACCATAACCTCCTAATAACGCTGTTAATGGGGGCCTTATCAAACCCATCATAAGAAAAGGTTGTTTTATTACGATATCCTTTTCTAAAACTGAAATAAATTTGGGACCAAGATTTTCACCGTATAAAAGAAATCATTCTGTTATAAAGCATTCATACACACATACATGCATTCATATATCTATATATTGTTGCATGCCGGACTATAGGTAGGTTCGTTGTCTTTACGGAGTAGAACCAGCAAACAACGTTCTAAGGTTAAAACATCTTTTCCACGATAGCGTCAGACATTCGAGTTCAAAAACGGTAACATTAGACAACACTCCTTCAAACACTCCTTCAACCACTCCTTATAACAACTGCCCAAGTACCTGTTACTTCTAGACTGTTCCATGGACACTTCTCCACTAAACAGATATTCCTTCCGCTCACACGTGAACTTGCAACAACATATATATCAGTGATAAAACAAGGCACATTTAGTGAGTCTGAACCCAATGAACTCCATGAAGCTGACTTTTAGAACAAGTGATATCTTTGCGCTGCTGGATGTGTCACTTGAATGCAATTTCGTGCAAACATTTGATTGTTGTTTTTGCTTCTCGAGTTTGAAAGTGAATTATTAGCATACAGTTTAATATTACATGTAAAACATAATCGATATGTAGCTCCCAAAAACCATTTAAAAAATCTAATTGAGCAGTGTCGAGGCCAAATGGTCAGTATAGAAAAGATGTACATTTACATGCTAAATGGTTGTATAAATATTTTAACTTTTATAATCGTAATCGTAAGCTCGAGATTTCTACTGTCGCCAACAAAAGCCAAGTCGCGGAAACCAGATTATTCACAGGCGCTCAGTCAAAACAAAATGGATAGGCAGAAAGGGTTCGGTTCCATGTCAAGATCCAAGAGTCAGGCAGGCAGACATTCGGATGGTGTTTCAGATTGGAGTGGAGAGAGAAATCCAAGAGGAAGTATACAGTTATATCCATAGCGACTTGGTCATTTTCCAAGATTTTTAACTGAAGGTCTTCAATCAGTAGAGGTCTTTCATCACCTCTGTCCACATGAATCACAAGATTTAGGTCATTTAGGCAAAAGACATGAATGAATGACAACAAACCTTAATGGATAATGGAAACATAGCAGGCTTTGACGAAGTCCCTTTTGTGCTTGCTTCTCGATGTCTGCTTCTTTGCATGTCGTATACCCTCTAAACGGGTTTCATTAACTGGAAGGTATACTTTTTTCAGCTTTAAGGCATAGAAACCATACTCAAGATGACAGACCAATGTGAAGCCTCTCACCATCCATCCAGATATCCCTCCCTGTTCTGCCTCTCCCGTCATCTCCCTCCCTCCCTCCCATCTCTCTCAGGTGACGATGAGTGGTGATAATGGGGAGATTGTGCGGTTCCCAAGAGGGACCTTTCTCAACTAGCCAGCTCCATAGGGTACAGGAACAACTACAAAGGACGAAAGAAAGAATTACACGTAATAGAAAGTACCTTTGGTTTGCTTTAATTTATGCAAAGCCTGGGTTTTCTTGTGCAACCTGGGACTAGGTACGAGATGGACCATTCTGTACCTAAGTATTTGAGCGCAGCAATTTAAAGTGAAGCGTCCATTGACATCGCAGAGACGTCTTATGTTTAACGAGAGGCATTGCCATTCATCGTACGGGCCATGCGACTCGTGGGCCCTCTAGTCCAAGACCATATATCATGGACTTCCCACTGGTCCTGGCTCAATCCACCGCCTGGCATGTGGTCGATCGAAACTGGAAAATACTTTTATCCGAAGGGAATCTCTCGGCTTGAATCTAATTAAGCACATTGTTGGTTTTTTCTGAAAGCCTTCGAGTCGTTGTTTTGACAAAGGCGAGCCCTAAGATTTCATCTACAAGTGATCGATGGCGCCAAGACAGCCGAGCGTATGAGCAACGATGCGTTGACTTTTCCTATTTAAGGCCGATCGAAGAAGTTCAGAATACAGGACAACCGTGAAGAGGAAAAGCAACAGCATCAGGTAAGTGAATGGCGGACGGGAATTCTAGTTGGTCCTCCAACATCAGTGTGATATAGGCCTACATGTAGCATGTATGAAGCCCATTTGACAATATTCCCACATGGGCTTGATATGTACTACCTATCGGTCACTATGATCCCATATGTAGGATCGTAATCGAAAACTCGAGATTTCTACAGCGCCCAACGAAAGTTAATTCAAGGGAATCACCTAATGCACAGGCGCTCAGTCAAAAGAAAATCGATTGATAAAAAGGGTTCGGTTATAGGTCGAGATGCAAGAGTCAGACAAGCAGGCATCAGACGGCTACAGAGGATGGCGTCTGGAATTGGATCTGCGGGACAGACAAGAGGAAGAAGAGGAATCAGGATCTGATAGGTAAAGCCCATTTGAGAATATTGTAATATGCGCTTCATATGTTCTATATGTACATATGATGTTTCTGTTGGGATCGGTCTCTACGTATCTGCGCGAGGCCGTCCGCAGAGATATCCT
Source organism: Norana najaformis (assembly GCA_964023275.1). Taxonomy (NCBI): domain Eukaryota; kingdom Metazoa; phylum Annelida; class Clitellata; order Crassiclitellata; family Hormogastridae; genus Norana; species Norana najaformis. The sequence continues at coordinate 12,934,880 of OZ029929.1, forward strand.
CCAGCTACACTAGCAGCATTGGCAACAGAAGGATTTGTCATCTTCAGAATATCATCATTCAGCCAGGAGTGACTTTGTGAGATACTTAATTCGCCGCCTTCCCACTTCTCTCAGCCCAAACACCATCCACCGTAACAGCTTCTTTGCACCCCTCTCTCTGGTCTTCTGTCTGGGGGACTGCGTTCTTCTCATGGTCATCTGACTAGACGCAGCATACATATGTAGATTAATATATATGTATATATATATATACATGCATATATACATATACACATGCATGCATTCATACATGCATATATACATACACACATACACACATGCATGCATGCATGCATGCATGCATATAAACATACATATATACACACATGTATGCATACATAGATGCATATATACATAATTATATACACACACCCATGAATGCATACTTACCTGAAAATACATACATACATGCATACACACATGCATGCATACATATATGCATATATATATAAACATACATACACCCATGAATGTATACATACATGCATATACACATACATACACACATGCATGCATGCATACATATATACATAAATATATACATGTATACACACATGCATGCACACATACATACATATATACATGCAAACATACACACACATGCATGGATACATACACGCATATAAACTTACATAAACATATGGTATCAATCTTATTAGTTTTTAGTGAAAATGGGCCGAAACACCGTGTATCTGTCTGCACTCGTCTGCCTTCTTGTGACTAGCGAATTGTTTATGACGATGACGTCATCTGCTTCAATTGACGACGCCTCAAACTACAACGTTCTGATGAGAAACACAGAGGTAGGTGGCACTTGTTTTAATAAAGTGTGGTATCTCTGGAATTTTAAATCGCTGGATTGATTGGATATGCAATTGCATTTTTTCAGACGAGTATCTATGACGGCCAATTCGGGCCATAACAGAATACCTGACTGCCCACCTCTTCATCTCTTGCTCTGCCTCGTTCCCGACAATGGTGGATCGATTCGTTGGTGGCACAGAAGAATGCAAATGATAATCTACTGTCAACTAATGTAATCTAATTACTCTTATAGCGCCGTTACAATGTCGAAGGCATCAGTCGATGATATTTTCAAGTAAAACCGCACTAAAAAATCATAAACCGCTGGGGAAGACAGGTCGGTGGGTAAGCAGTATGAAGCACAGGAGTCTAAAGTTTCGATCTGAATGCCTCTAAGAACTGGCAGAACGAAGAGAACTGGCGAATGAATTGCAAAGCTGTGGACCGGACACGGAGAACGTGCGACATCCCTTCACTGTCGAGGCTCAATAACCACTAGAGTCTCAGTGTCCACTATTCAAGAACAATACATGTCGGTACTGGGGTGAAACTGATAGCTTGCCTGATTTCATTTAGTACATGGTGAACTAAGACAGATTTTAAACCTACATACATCGTTCGTATCGTTCTTATCGTTCTTATCGATGCTAGGAGTCGACTCTAGAGAAGGAACTTGATCCGCAGGAACTTCATGCGCTGAATTCGATTTTCATAGAAAACGGCCAGCAACTGTCATCGCTGCAGAACAAACGCAATTACGTGGACCCAATCCTCTTGTTATCGGACCTGAGAGATATCGGAAAGAAGTAAAACTGCCAGCGACTTGTCTTCTAAACCATCTTCCTCCCGGCCTCAACAAATATCCTTGTAGTTCATTCTCTAAAGTCACGTGGGCTGACGATATGAAACGATTTGTTTGAAATCACACAACCTTATTTCAAGCCTTTTATGAATACCGCACAAAAATCGATATTACAATTGATTCAAAAAATATTAATTGAAATCCATAGGTCAGACCAAAAGGAACACCAAGTTCTGGTAACAGGATCATCTATTTTCTTATGGCAGATTTCAAAGTGGCATTTAAACACTTACATGTAACATTAGCTTTGTATTAACTTACTGTGGAAGTGGGCAGATAAATCAAGTGATGCAATATCCAGTCGTTGACAACAATTCTTGTCGACTTGAGACCCCGTCAAAACTTTTCCATCAGTGTTATACGTTATATGAAGTTTATTTTCAGCTTACATAATAGAATTTGCGAATATTTTTCTGCTTTAATATAAGTAGTGTTAATTGGCTTTAAACATTTCTGATTCTGGATGTATTTGCTAAAAGATGTGGAAGTAGTCGTTGAAATCGGCTTACACATATCCACGGAGGCTTCGGATATGTTAAGAAAAACATGTACTTCACATTTATCTGGCTAGATTTTCACACATGAATCACTTAAAAATGCATTATAATGAACACAGACGCGATAAAGTTGGTGTTGGTGGTAGTGATGATGATGATGGTGGTGGTGATGATGGTGGTGGTGATGATGATGCTGGTGGTGGTGTTCGAGTTGGTGTTGGTGGTGTTGGTGGTGGTGGTAGTAATGGTGAAGGTGACGACGATGATGATGGTTTTCATCGTGAAGAAAACTCCATCACCCGTGCTATAGTTGAATCAGTCTTCCACAGATGTCCCCAGTTTTTCTTCCATGTCGCTTTCCACCTAATAAGCGAACATCGATTGGTGTCAGAAGCATTACAAATGAAATGAACTGAAGTCATTCAATTGATCAGCAACAGTTTAGGCCGACATCAACAGGTGTCTCAGAGAGAACTCAGAAAGAACCACTTGAGTCCTGATATAAAACGTACAGCACAAGGTTGCACAAGTATATGTATGTATATGCATGTGCATGAATGTGTATGTACATATGTGTATTGCGAATGATGTGTATTGTGTATTTGTGTGTACTGTTTATATATGAATGTGTATGTATGTATGTGTATGTATGTATGTGTATGTATGTATGTGTATGTATGTATGTGTATGTATGTATGTGTATGTATGTATGTGTATGTATGTATGTGTATGTATGTATGTGTATGTATGTATGTGTATATATGTATGTGTATGTATGTATATTGTATATGTATGTATGTGTATGTATGTATATTGTATAAGTATGTATGTGTGTGTATGTATGTATATGTATGTATCTGTATGAATGTGTATGTATGTGTATGTAGTTATGTCCGTATGTGTATGGATGTGTACGTATATGTATATGTATGTATGTATGTATGTATGCATGTAGGTATTTTTGTATGTATGTATGTATGTATCTACATATGTGTGCATGCTTGCATAAAGACACGTTTATAGTGAAACTACTGGATAAAGGAGGCAACATCAGTTGTCAATCTCAAAAAGTGCAAATTATAATTGTCAGCTGATAGCTTCAAACATCCTCTTACTACCGGCCTTGGGAAGCAGTGTGAAGGTTCGATTCTTCCCTGAGACGGTCGCTGTGAAGAGAATTTCTGGATAGTCAGGTTGAGGTGAATATGATGATGAAGGTAAATGCATAGCATAAAGATAACTTTGTAGCTTATACGACTCCATGGAATCAACTCAGTAGCGAGACCTTGAGGTCAAAGGAATATTTGGGTGAGTCGCAAACACGACCACAGAAATCCATCGACAGGACGCATCCCAACAAACATCCGCAGGTCTTCATTATTATTGTTTATTATTACTGCATTTATTAGGCGCCATTATCCAATGCCTTAGAGTCAATCGACGGCACCGAGGAATTGTGAGTTAAGGACTTGCTCAAGTTCCCTACACAGTATTAGTCTCGGAGGAGGCTGGAACCCGTACTCTCCGCGTTACAAGCCGAACGCTCTATTAGACGTTATGGAAACGGCAACGCTCCATAGAGAAGCACGCCACAGTTGATGATGAGTGGTGGTAATGGGGAGAATGTGCGGTTCCCAAGTGGTACCTTTCTTAACTAGCCATCTACATAGGCTACAGGCACAACTACAAAAAACGAAAGGAAGAAGCACCCGTAATAAAAAAGTACCTTTTGTTTGCTTTAATCTGTGCAATGCTTCGGTTTTCTTGTGCAACCTGGGACTAGGTAACAGATCGGCCATTCTATACATAAGTATTTGAGCGCAGCAATTTAAAGTGAAGCGACCATTGACATCGCAGAGACGTCTTATGCTTAACCAGAGGCATTGCCATTCATCATCCGGACCACGTGACTTGTGGGCCCTCGAGTCTAAGATCATATGTCATGGACTCCGGGCTGTTACTGGCTCAATCCACCGCCTGGCATGTGGTCGATCGAAACTGGAAAATACTTTTATCCGGACGAATCTTTCGGCTTGAATCTAATTAAACCCATTGTTGGTTTCCCCTGAAGGCCTTCGAGTCGTTGTTTTGACAAAGGCGAGCCCTAACAGTCAATCTACAAGTGATCGATGGCACACAGATAGCCGTGCGTATGAGCAACGATGCGTTGGCTTTTCCTATTTAAGGCCGATCGAAGAAGTTGCGGAGAAAAGACAACCGTGGAGAGGAAAAGCAACAGCATCAGGTAAGTGAATAGCGGACGGGAATTCTCGTTGATCCTCCAACAACAGTGTCATGTAGGACGTATGAAGCCCATTTGACAATATTCCCACATGGGCGTGATATGTCCCATCTATCGGTCCCCGTGATCCCATATGTAGGATCGTAATCGTAATCGAAACCTCTAGATTTCTACAGCGCCCAACTAAAGCTAAGTCGAGGGAACCATCTAATGCACAGGCGCTCAGTCAAAAGAAAATCGATAGACAAAACGGTTTCGGTTCCAGGTCGAGATCCAAGATTCAGGCAGGCGGGCAGTCAGAAGGCTGTGGTGGGTGGTGTTTGGAATTGGATCTGCAGGATAGATATGGGGAAGGAAATAAATCAGGGTAGTATGTGCCAAAGAAAAGCGTTTTCATTTTCAAGTGGAAGACCTGAGCAAAATTTGCGACGGGTGAAGTGATGGTGAATTTGTAAGATGCATCAGATAACTGTCGTAGCAGGATAGATGAAGCCCATTTGAGAATACTGTTATATGCGCTTCATATGTTCTGCATGTGAGGTTTCTGTTGGGATCGGTCTCTACGTGTCTGCGCGAGGCCGCCCTCTAGCTACACGAGCAACATTGGCACCAGAAGGATTTGTCATCTTTTAGAATAACATCACTCTGCGAGAAGTGGCTTTGTGAGTTACTTAATTCGCCGCCTTTCCCCTTCTCTCAACCTAAACACAAACCACCGTAACAGCTGCTACTGTATGTCCCATTCTCTCTGGTCTTCTGTCTACCGGACTGCTTTCTTCTAAATGGACATCTGACTAGACGCAGCGCTGGAGAATAGGCTTGTGTCCTTCGCTCAGCTTTAGAGTAGCGCTTTAGAAATTCTTTAGATTGCTATGACTGATTACGATTACGAAAAGACGCTGTAGAAATGTTCAGTTAAACGCATGCATGCATACATACATACATACATACATGCATACATGCATACATACATACATACATACATACATACATATACACATACATACACACATGCATGCATATATACATACATACATGCATGCAGGCATGCAATCAGACGCATGCATATATACATACATGCATACATACATATATACATACATACATACATACACACATTCATGCATACATACATGCATAGGCCTATATACATATATACATACACACATGCATCCGTACCTACATGCTTTTATAGATACATGCATTCACACACATGCATTCGTACACATATGCATTCATACATACATACATACACATTCAAGTATACATGCATGCATATGTACATATATACATACACACATGCATGCATAGATACATACATATATGCATACATACATACATGATATCATTCCTAGTAATTTTTAGTGGAAATGGCCCGAAACACCGTGTTTCTGACTGCACTCGTCTGCCTCCTTGTGACTAGCGAATTGTTTATGACGATGACGTCATCTACTTCAATTGACGACGCCTCAAACTATGACTTTCCGATGAGAGACTCAGCGGTAGGTGTCAGTTGTTTTAATAAAGTGTGGTATCTCTGGAATTTTAAATCGCTGGATTGATTGGATGTGCAATTGCATTTTTTCGAGACAAGTATCTATGGTGGCCAATTCGGGCCGCATTTTCGCCGATGCCACTTACGTTTAGCAAATATGAATATTCATGACGCAGTGACGCAAGCTGTTAATGAATATTTGTATTTGCTAGAAAAATGGAAGAAGTTTAAACATCATTTTTATTACTAAGCTTTTGTCATCTATTATGCATTTAACATTGTAGAAATTCGTCCTTTTAATTACTTATATGAAAATACTTTTTCAGTTTCCTGCAACTATTTATGTTAGTTGTTTCGTGACTTGTCTGCCTATCTTTTTTCATTAATTTTTAAAATATTTTTGTTCAAAATTTGAGCATATTTTTAACCGTCTGCTTTAAATACAGAGGAAAACAATATATGCTAAGGTGAGACTAATTTAGTTAGAAAAGAACATTGTCGTTTTTGACAACACAATGCCCCGTGTGGTAGGCCTATAGCTGCAATTTGGGCTCGAATTTGGGCTCGACGTTAAGCTCTCACGTTATCAACGCGCCTAGCTGAACGTAGTACGCTGCATCATGAATAGACCTATATAGGCCTATATTTGCTGAACGTAAGTGGGATCGGGAAAATGCATTGGGGCCATAAATGAATAGCTGGTTGCCAACCTGTTCATCTCTTGTTATCCCTCGTGCCCGAACTGTGTTGGGCTGTCGGGCCTTATCGTTTGCTAGTCCACGGCTGTGGAATTCGCTGTCAAGTTCTTTTCGTACTGTCATTTCTGTGATGTCATTCAGGCCTACTCCTGAGACTCATCTGTTTCAACTTGCTTACCGACCGCTGCTTAGCTTCTGGTTTATCTGATCTATCGTTATTCGACCCGGCTTCGCCAACGGATTACGATTTTGGATTGCTATTTTGACTTGAAGCTACCATCGACTGATGCTTTGGGCACTGTGAAAGCGGCTCTATAGAAGTCTTTAGAATAGATTAGATCTGCACAGAGGGTGACATGATTGTTCATACATATACTGTTTTATTCCTCCTTTTTGTGGATGAATAGGATAAGTAGGAGTTAGACGCATTCAAAGAAGGCCAATTAGCTTTGTTGCACTACTCAGTCGGCTATCAACGTTTCTCATCGCGTTTTTTTCATGTTTTTTCAATAAAAAAGCATTTTAACGTTTTTCTGTTTATTATCTCAACATAGTTTGCGTTTGTGGCATAACAAGCGCTGACCACGCTAACACAGGTCCGTGTTGCAAAAGCATTCGATGAATTGCTGCCTGCCAACGTATGAATTAAATTGTTCAAGGCCTTGGCTATATGAACTCGGGGGATTAGGTTTGGTTTATTTTAAGCCAACGTCGCTCGCTTGCTCTGGTGTAGAGCAGTCATGGCTAAATCGAAGCTTAGACATGAGAAATTGGCTTCTTACTGGAAATCAGATTTTATCCACGTCGGTGCAACCTGCCCTTAGATATAGAAATGAGCAGATGAACTTTATAAGCAATAGGCTTTATGTAATAGTTGGCTTTAGTCGAACCTTCATACAGACATTGTAAGAGTTTTCTCTTAGAAATACTCGTTTTGTTTATTGATATGTGCGATTTAGGCATTTGCATTCGATCGAGGGCACATCGGTGCGGCTTACTGAATAAATGGAACTTGATGTGACCCAAACGAAGGTCGATCCGGGACCTTCCGGTCTCAATGTCATCCGTACCTGGTTGCTCACCTCTTAGCTCTACAACGTAGGGTGATATGGTTGTTTCTATGTACCATACTTCTACAATGCAACATGGTAGCTTCGCCTTGGTCGACCCTCAGTCTGTAAGAGGTTACGATTCAATCTGAGACACGAGCTTCTTGTCGTTTGTATGCCTATCGTCCGCCAGCGGTTTGAGAGGAATCTGATCGTTACAAAGTATATTTCTTCACAGTGCAAGCCAGTCTAAATGCACGCCTAACAGTAATTCCAGTCAAGTAGGCTACATTAACTCCCACCCCGGCGGCCTCACATATGGCCACATAATATCCAATTCCAAACACCACCAACCATAGCCGTCTGCCTGATTGCCTGCCTGCCTACCTGACTCTTGGATCTCGACCTGGACCTAACCACTATTGCCTATCGATTTTGCTTTGACTGAGCGCCTGTGAACAAGCAGACCTTAGCTTTCGTTGGGGGCTGTAGAAATCTCAGTACCTATAATGTGGTCCGTCTTTACAGTGTACCTGCGGTTTACCAGAACCACATGGCACTTAACCGCCCTTATAAATGTAAATCCACATGTTTTTCTTAGCGACCCTATGACCTCGACCTTGGTCATTATCGGATGAATTAATGGGGTGAGATCTTTCACCACCGCTGCCCGTTTGAATGGGCGCCGCGCCATTTAAGGTCCCCGTGTACGGTAGCACTGCCCCAAGTTTTGGTAAGCAATATCTCTCTTAGTGGTTCTTGTAAGCAGTGATGCTTCTGACCACTGAAAGGAATTGACGTTGTGGATATTATTTTATTCCTCAGGTTAGGTTACAGTTTTAGCGAAGTGTAAAGACATTGACTAGATGTTGTTATTCTTGAAAGGAGTCCTGGCAAGAGGCTGTTAGACATCTCCATCCACACAAGCACTCTTCGAGGTTGGACTTTTCATCGCCACGAGTAGTTCTTCTTTCGCCTTCTGTGGGGTACAAACGCAATTCCGGCTACATTGACGCCATCCTTGGAATGCCAGACCTTATGGAGCAAGGCAAAAAGAAATAGAGCTCCACACAACATATGGTTTGAGTATCTACTCGAAAACTGCCGTCTGTAAACAGTCAATCGATAATCAACATCACGACTGACTTCACTCAATTGGCTGATGTCTTGTTCTTAGAAGGCGCTACATAAATATGCAGTTATATTACGTTGCAGCTAAGTTGTAACCTTCGGCTATTTTGTGAAGATCTAATGTGAACATTTTTACGTTAATAAAACGTATTCTCAGTTTATTGTAGATTGTTAATATTTACCAACTATTTTTGGTTATCTACGTTACACGTAAACTTCGGTACAGCCAATATGAACGTAAAGTAATTGAAGCTCCCATGTCTCATGTGCAACGTATAGAAGGCTTTCATTTCCCGCTTTTGGCCCTCAATATCCAAACAGCTCTGCTGGACAAAGTCGTTCAGCGAAGACTCCGATGATTTGTTCATCTGGAACGAATGACAGTTGATCGAATCCCACACAATGCACTACATGAAAGATTCGAAGGAAAGAGAAGAAAATGAAGACGAAAACTGCACTGGATAGACAATATACAGTAAACGAAGATGTAATCAGACTTGGACTAATCTCGATAGGCAGTACATATGAAGAGATAAAAAAGCTTTGGCTAAACACGATAACAGCACTTAATATTACAAATGACCGAAAGAGTGGAAATCATTTATTCGCACACATCGCTTTCAAATGACTGACGTCAGGAACTGATGATAATTATTATTTTATGTGAAAGCGCACGACACAGTCTACAGTTAGCCATACTGTCAAGTTAGAATACAAAGAAGAATACGAAACAGGTAATACTTGCCAATAAAATATTTTCACATTGCTAATAAATTATACCTTCAGCGAAATAAAGGCCGCGAAAGCTACCTGTCAAAACCTAAACATTACAGGCGTAATCAGCGCAAGTTCATGGAATGTTCAGTAAATTAAACAAAAAATCCGTTGTACTTGGGCTTAAGTTAACTACGAAATTAAGTCACTTAAGTTAACCTAACCTACTATTGCTCAGTTACAAAGTTGTTGTGCTGACTTTGGTTTGTTGAGGCATTTGCAACTTTATGGAATAAACATCAATATTCTAGTGACATCTAAAATCTGTTGGTTACGATACAACTCGCCAAAAAACAAGAGAGTGTTGCTCGAGAACAGGCTATTATTTATACATTTCGTGCACAGCCCTGAACTTCCAGTTTGGTTCAAAACTAAACTGTGCAGATAAATTTCCGAATAAGTCAAAAAATTTATCAACAATGCTTTCAGCGGAGGCTAACCTTCTCCTGCCCCTTCTCCTTCAGTGTCCTCCCCAATCACTAACCGATATTGTGCATTTTCAACTCTGGTATGAAATTACACAGTAAGGAGATTATAATATCATGCTGTCTACTATATAGTACTGAAGTTTAACTTCCATGGGTATCTGCATCTGTGGGACTTCGATCGTTAACCTAACGTAGCAATATTTCTCCATCGTTGTTATTCGTCTTCTACCTGCTCCTCCCGCTTATCCTTCTGTTCTATCTCTTCATTCATTCTTTCTGAGCTTAAATAATATTTACCAACTATTTTTGGTTATCTAAGTTACGCATTAACTTCGGTACTGCCACTCTGATTATAAAGTAAGTAAAGCTCCTATGTTTCGTGTGCAAGGTAGAGGAGGCGTTCATTTCCCGCTTTTGGCCCTCAATATCCAAAGAACTCTGATGGACAAAGTCGTCCAGCGAAGAATCCGATGTTTTTTCCATCTGGAACGAATGACAGTTGATTGAATCTCACACATTGCACTCCATGCAAGATTCGAAAGAAAGAGAGACAGAGGAAGTCTATAATTCCCCTGGATGAATTCGTGTCTTATATTTCTGCTTCATCTCACTTCTTGGATTGTCCAGTTATTCTTTCTGAGCTCTGAAATAAGTTCTTCTCGATCGAAGCTTTCCCACAACGGTTGTGGTTTCGGAAGAAGAATTTTTGTGTCACCATTACATACTCTTGTAAAAAGATCGAAATTGTCCATGTAGACTTTGCGAACGCTACATCGATAAGTTTTGTTCTCTTCTTTTAAGAATTCGTATTCATTTTCGTCAGTTACATGTAACAACACGTGATTGGATTTTAAGAAGTCTTCGATCGGCAAAGCAAAAGAAGGCATTAGGTAACACGGACAAAAGTCCTGTAGAAAAAACCTTAGATAGCATCGCATCAACATCTCTACCCAACTACTGAGCTTCCTGGCTGTTACTGGGCTGAAATTCGTGTCGATCTCACGGCCAAAGGCTTCGATACAATACAAGAGAGACGTTTTAAGGACATATGTCATCTGAGGTTTGTCCTTAATCATATGCTTGCAAACCATGTAGGCTGCTTTCGCTGTGGGCGAACTCTCTCTGATAATTTGACTTTCAACTGGAGCAAAAGATATTCTTGCGTAATTCTGACCAAATGGAACCCACGGATACTTACGTTGTGGCTGATCGAATACCAAATTGCATCCGTTAGTTTTCAATTCATTGCTTATGTCAGGCCTTGCTTTGTCTGGCCACCAACCGTCCACATGAACGCACGGAACGATATCCAGTGAAATATAATTCGTGAGATATTCGCCTTCAAGTGCTCGAGTCTGTTTTAGTTTAATAGTCGTGCAGATACGAGGACTGATAAGTTGATCTGTTAAGTCATTGAGATCCTTTTGATTCTTATATCTGTCGTACCACCGGACAAACATTTTCGCTGCTTCTTCAGCATCTGCCAATTCGAAAAGATGTTCACTCTCCCAGAAAGATGGATCTCGTAAGAGTTTACTAAGCGCAACTTGAAATCTACAGTTTATTTCACTTGTCAGAAGAAATCCTTCTTTGTCAAAGAACTTTTCTTCGTTCTCCTGTAAGGGAACATTTGGTTTTCTTTTCAGGTGAACAAAACCTTCTGGAGCAACTGGTGACTGAATGACTTCGACAAAGTTGCTAAATTTGGTGAGAATGAGATCGAAATCGAACTCATCTGGAGAGTCGATTTTAGTTCCCTCCAAAGCACTGCCAACTAACAACGGCTGGCATGTAAACCAAGGGTCCTTTGTTCCTATGGCATCAGCCAGCCGACGTACGAAATGATGTACCTCTTCTGTGAGAGCTTCTGTCATCGGGTTACGACATGCATATTGAATAACCCCTTCATCCCATATGAGCCATGGAATTGCCTTTTCAAAAGTAGACGTCGTCGGTTTTGTTATGTCAACACAATCGAAGTGAAACGTTACGCTGCTACTGTTTGTTGTTTTTGCTATTTCACACAAGTAATTCTTTCTCATTAATTCTTGGCTAGTTGTTCTTTGCCTCAGATCCTGCAGTTCGCCTGCAGTCATGCCATCAAAATCTTTTACTTTAGAAAATTTTTTTAGCATCTGGGCTTGCTTTGCTTTTCCGACTTGTGACTCTATTCCAACAAGTTCGGCTTCTCGAAGCAGCATTTCTCTGTTTGTAACATCCAGATAATGCAAAGCCGTTCTTCCGTAAACATCTTGTGAATTGATTTCGCAGCCTAAGCTCAGCAGAAATTTGAACACTGCATTTTTATCTGCTAACTTCTCAAAGCCAGATGACATGGCTGCACAATGTAAAATAGTTCTTCCTTTATAATCTCTAATATTTGCGATTCTTTTAGATTCGGTTGACTGAATATAATTTTGTTCTGCTATCATGACGCAAACAGCGGCTAGCCAGTATATCGGGGATTTGCGTCGTCTCATGATATCTACCCAGAGATGTTCGAGATCACATGGCATTTCTTTATAGATACTGTTTTCATTTCTTAATTTCTCAATGCGCTTTTCTGCTTCATATCGACTTTTACAAGACTGAAGTTCCGATTCCACAAAATAGTCAAACGGCGTCTTGTTTTTGAAATCCAAAGCCTCAATTTGAAGTCCGCTTTTCAGTAGAATCTCAGTGATTGCATTCTTTGAGGTTTTCAAGTCTTCTGATCGCCTGTTCAATACGTCTTCAATGTTTCCAAAGGTTTCTTGATTAACTGCATTATTGCCAATTTCTTTTGCAAATTCGTTTTCGATCAGGTAGATTACACTCATCAATTCGTCCGGATGATATAGCGCCGCATGTAGAGCAGAAAATCCACGATGATCCTGTAGATCAACCCGTGCTCCGGATTTCACTAACAGTTCAACGATCTCAGTATGATGCATTCTTGCCGCTTTGATTAAAGCAGTCTCTCCATATCTATCTCTTGCGTCTAAATCAATTTTGACACGATTAGTATCCAGCAATTTCTGAACTATGTGATCACAGCCGCGTTCTGAAGCTAGCATTAGTGGCGTCTGGCCTTCACAGTCTTGTTGATTGATATTTGCGTTATTTTCTATAAATAACGAGATGACATCGTTTTGTATTTCTCTTCGATCATTAAGCTCCATCGAATTCCCTTTGGAAAGTCTACAACCACAGTTAGTTATACTCAGATGTAGTGGTGTTTCTGCTTTAAAAGTCAACGCATTTACGCTGAATTTTCCAGATAGTATAAGAAACTGTATGACTCCAAAGGGGATTAACGGCTGTAACATATGGTGATTGGAAAATACCGCTATATGTAAAGCCGTATATCCTTGCGCAGTTACAGAGCAAGTGTCTGCGCCATTCACCAGCAGCAACTGTACAAGATCTTGCCGGTTGAATTCGACGGCTTTCATCAGGGCATCAAAACCTTCACAATCTTTTTGGTTCACATACGATTCAACGTTTCCTGTCAATGGAAATGATGTAGAATGTTTTCGTTTTATGGCGTCATAAATATGTAATATGGTTTCATGGAAAGACGAGGGAATAATTGCGCGCAATAGGGAGATGTCTCCAAACTGAACTACACAGTGCAACACTAATGTTCGTAGGTCTATATTTTCTTTTGCAGCATTTTGAACAGAATGGTTTGCAGAATAGTCATTCGTTATTTTGGCGCAAGTCAAGAGAAGCTTTTCAGCTATAGCACGTCGTCGAAAACTATCTGGTAATGGGTCAGTTATGGACCTGTGGTGGTAAAAGCCGTCAGTTGTATTATCAATGGTCTCGAACAAATCCTCTAAGAAACAATAAATACTTATTGCGGTATAGTGGAAAGAAGAGGGAAGAATTTCGAGCAATTGGTAGACGTCTCTAAACTCAGCGACGCATTGCAAAACTAATGGAATTATGTCTATGAGCATATTTTTTTTGTAGAATTTTGAACAAGATGGACATTCGTTGCTTTGGCGCAAGTCAAGAGAAGCTTTTCAGCAGCAGCACATCGATGAAAATAGTCTGGTGGTGACTCAGACATCGGCCCATGTTGGTTAAAGCCATCAGTTGCCGTATTGCCTATGGGCTCGAACAATACATGTAAGACTTCATAAATATATCTTGCGGTATCGCGGAGAGAAGAGGGAATAATTTTGAGCAGCAGGGAGATATCTCCAGACTCAGCGACGAATAGCAACACTAATGTACATATGTCTATGAGCATATTTTCTTTTGTAGAATTTTGAACAAGATGGACATTCGTTGTTTTGTCGCAAGTCAAGAGAAGCTTTATAGCTGCAGTACGTCGTTTCGAATAGACTGGGAATAGCTTCATTTTGTACTCATCGACCACTTGTTCCTGTTCGACATTTAATTTCTCTATAAAATTGACCTGCTTTTGGTGTTCGTAGCGTTTCAACAAAAGCTTTGCAATTTTCAAATCACAATCCTCAACACAAAAGTGCAGCAGTGTCCTTTTGTCCTGGTCCACTTCATCGACATTTAGATTGTACCGCTTCAAACTCATCGCGTCTTCAAAGCAGTTTTCTACGACGGCGCGATTTAAAGGCGTCTTTCAACTCTTGTTCAAGCGTTAACAGAAGCACTACGATGTGACAAATAGAGAATGTTATCACTTTGCTTTTCGAAGTTTATGTTGCAAAAGTTGTCTTCTCAGAAGAGAATGATTTGCTTCTAAAGAATCAGGCTGTCCGTTCCGTTTGGGTGAATATGGTTACAGCCAGCACTCAAAACGCTCTCTAAAATAATAGTGCACACAGAATTTATGGAGTTCATTTGAATATAATACTAACACTGACAAAGGAATCTGTGAATCATAGTATTTGAACATTTAGAAATTTAATACCTATATACTTCCCAGTAGTCTTTCCGTACCGTTACCTAAATTCAAAAGGAGGTCAATCGGCTGACACTATTCAACGTTCTCGTTGAGTCTTTTTGACAAAGATCGTCTTCAAAATCATTTATAAGAAATTTCGGTGATAAAGATGCACTGCCTTTAACGCTAAGCCTTACCGCAATCTGCGGTGACAGAGGAAACACATAATAATATTATAATGTAGTCGACCTACTTCTATCTGGTTGTCGTTCAAAAAACTGCCAAAAGTAGCTAATAACGCACAATAGCTTTGTCTAATGGAAAATTGGTTCACACAAACTTCACATTAGGAGTTCTTTGAGACCGATCTTCGAATCTATTTGTTGATTCAGTTATTTTCTCAAAGGTATTAGCTTAGTCTCTCTACTCAATATCGGCTTTCTTTTTTAGACTCAGGTAGCAGTAAAACATTGTCACCCTAATGCAAGTATGGGTTTTTCCAGTTCCCGTGGTTTTCTGGTTATACCTAATATTTAGATAGACTAGCTGAAGCAAAGGCTGCACGCGCAAAAGCACGCAGCAGATGGGTCTATTGATAACGAAAGCTCTAGTGCTGTTCATCTACCTGCATTTTTGGTTAAACAGGTTATAGCAGCTGGTTAATAAAAACACCTGTGACGTTAATTAAACACCGCCGACAGAGATGTAGCGCATTTACCAACGTAGCTCAATCGAGTAGCGGTTATACCCTGCATTTCTAGTTTTTAGTACTATTGTAATACCACCTTGTGGGGTGGCTTAGGTGGGAGGAGAACTACCGTCTATGTAATCCTCTATCCAATTTCTGCTACTCGATCGCTAGACCCTTTCAAAGGACGCCAGGGAGCCGCACTCCTCGGTAGCTGTCAAGTTATCTGAGTATTGTCCTCTTATTGATGGACTTTCTATTCTTAACAACATATCACATCGTTTAGGCTGTTTAACGCAGAGATTTAGCGTAGAGAGAGCCACTGACAAGTTTCTCTTGAACAGATGGTATACAAATTTCTTATTACAATTACATAGAGCCTATGGAAAACCTTTTACTAACATAACAACTGAATAAAAGCAGCTGCTCTGAATTGTTACAGCTCAATAAAAACAACAAAGCATAAAGGAAGAATGTTATAGCGAAAAAGAAACACAGTCTTAAGTTTCAATATCCAAAACCGAATTGATTAATGTTCCCGTAGCAAGAAAACAAGATCCACTCCTATTAATCTTATATTCTCTTATATTATATTACTCTTATATTAATCGTAATCGTAATAGTACTTGTGACAGTGATTGTAATCGCAAAGGTAATGGAGGAATTACATAGCACCACTTCAAGAAATTTCTTTGTTAGACCCACCTATTAGAGGAGAAATCTTTTCAATGGCGGTTTCAATGTTATGATTAAAAGATCAAAGTTATACAGTGTCTGATAAATTGTTAGCTTGCATGTTAATCCACCAAATTCAGGGGCGGATGTCTTTACAAATATCCTAAATCCACCACTACCAACTTCTCCTTTCTTGCAGCCTTCAACATATACAGCTGGGCATTGGTAACAGCCGAAACCGGTACTAATCCTAGTGTCACCAAACAGTAGAATTGGTACTGGCTTCGGCTGGGGTCAGAAGTCCTTACTTGTGCGTCTGCAAGAACTTTGGGGAAAGTGTGCTCATAGTCTCGGGGTGTTGTTAAACGCCAGATGGTCGCTATAATGCTTGGTTCTTACGTTAACCGGTATGTAACTCCGCCAATGCCTTTAATCGGGAAGTGCCAGTCCCAAGCCTGGACAGAGGAGAGGGCGACATCAACGACCTTTGATGCCATAAGATGTCGTTAAACACTGAAACTACTACTACTTAACCGGTATGTCTGCCACTCCTCTAAACCCGGTGTTTGTCATTCAAATGTAAGCATAGCTACCGAAAAAGGAATGAACTTGACTTTGACGGCGTTAATCGGTTTGTCTGCCACCACTTTAAAGCGGGTTGGTAATTCAAGATTTAAGTTCCGCTGTGGAGAAAGGGAGACTACTTCGACAGCGAGTTGAGTGAACTGTTGCGCAGTTCGGCGTCTTTACTTTCGACCGATGTCAAAGAGGTTTGGGATGATAACGATGGGATCAAGGGTGTTGCGTTTGGCAGCCAGCGAAGGCGGATGAAGAAGAACTCGATTCACCGATGTGTCAAACGCCGAATCGTGTCTGGGCGGCTGCCAAAGGACCCTCGTCAGACGAAGAGCCTCTCTCATGGACTTATTCCGAGAACAAAAGACAACATTAATATTATTATGAGCAAATATTATGATGTGGAAAACAGTGAGGCAACGTTTACGAGTGCCTAATCTAAGCTAATCTAATCCAATCCAATCTAATCTAATGACTTCTATAGCGTTGTTATCATAGCGCACAGTCAATCTTTGACGCAATAACTTAGACCGTAGTCAAAATCATATTATCCGTTTAGGCGTAATAAGTGCTCAAAATAAAAAAAAATTATGATCATCATCACCATCACCGTCATCAACATCATCATCATCATCACCATCACCGTCATCAACATCATCATCATCATCATCATCATCACCGTCATCATCATCATCATCATCATCATCACCGTCGTCCTCCTCCTCCTCCTCATCATCATCATCATCGCAATAGAGAATCATATACACCTATTTTACACCAACCTGTACGTCTTTAGCTGTAATCGGTGATTTATAGTCCTTAATGACATCCACTAGCATGGATGACGCCATCGGCATCAACCAATCACTGGTCACCAGGATACAAGCCATTGCACACAGCGAAACAGCGATTCGCGTCATTTCCACTGAAAACTAAAAAGATTCAGAATATCCCGTTTTACTTAATTCAATGCAAAATCTAAAAGCGTTAGACGCTTGTACCATGGTCCATTTAGATAAGGTGACATGTAACGGAGACGCAATGTCGCGAATAATATGAGAACAAAAAGGTTGTAGCTAACGGGAAGCAACAGAGGATTTTCCCCAGAAGGAACGCTGCTGAACTAGCAGATGCTTTGCGAGGCGCAGGCTGATTTTACAACAGTAGGCAATTACGAATTAGGGCTACAGTTTTGATCTGGTGATTATCCGAATCAAAACTGATGCAATCTGGTATGACCTAAACGTATTCCTTACAGTGGAGTATGTCAAACTCGGTTTAACAAAAGCAACTACTCATCCACTATAGTGAACATTCCGGAAGTGATATACAGTTCACTAAAACGAGTTGAGTTCTTCCCTAGCGCCGCCTCTTGGCTCAATTCAGTCACTCATTCAGGGCGTCTGTATAATGTGCCTTCAAATTGTATAGACCTACCCATGCAGATATGCCAGAGAAACCAGAAGTAAAGCTGCTTTGGGTAAGCAATTTAATCAGATCGAATAAGTTCCCATTCAAACGGGCAGCGGTGATGAAGGATCTCACACGATTAATTCACTGAAAAAATGAGCAGGGTCAAGGTTATAAGGTTGCTTTAGAAAAACGTATACATTTACATTTACATTCAATGAAGATACAATGAATAAAACACAGATGACTTGCCTCAGATTCTGGTCAAATTTCCTGTAGATTTCGCTGAGTCCGCAAGGAACGCTAGAGATGTTTGCGTTTTAGTAAGATCCTCCAACCAACCTTATATAGCGTGGCGATCATGTTCTATCTATCGCCACTCTTCAGCCATAAATTCTTTCCTCTTGTCTCTTTGTATTGAGCTGGAAGCCTCGGGCCAACTACAATACATTTGATTAAGATACCGCGGACACCGGCTGAATATGTGCGTGCGTCTGAAAAACCGAAGCCGCAAGATTTTCTGATTCGACTGTTCAGTGTCTGAACTTTAGTAATCGAATGGTCCTAAGGGTCAAACCTTGGGGTGCACGAGGGGAGCGGAGGATTTCTGATCGAGGGTTGTATACCTTAGTTCGCAAGCGACGTCCTTGTAAGTTCATACATCAATGAAGCGATATGCAGTAAAGAAAAACACGTGGAGTGTGTGTGCGCTTGCACCAAAATTCCCAAGAAACCGTAAATAGTAACCAAAATGTCGACAATCTATTAACAGTTTATTCGGTGTTTATCATCACTTCTTATATGCTTAAGGCTTTTGCCAAGGACTCAAAACAGTGATGTTTATCAAGTGTATCCACATGACCGAGTATGTGATAAAAATGTCCATGTAGTAAAATAATAATAATAATAATAATAATAATAATAGTGATAATAATTTAGCAAAAATTAAGCATCAATCGATGGCGCTGAATGAAGGATTTGCTCAAGGTCCTTACCCAGTAACCGTTTCAGTGGAGGCTCGAACCCATACTCTCCGCGTTACAAGCCGAGAGCTCTAACCAATCGGCTACCGAACCCCAAAATAGTATTATTATTATTATTATTATTATTATTATTATTATTATTATTATTATTATTGTTGTTGTTGTTGTTGTTGTTGTCGTTGTTGTTGTTATTATTATTATTATTATTATTATTATTATTATTATTATTATTATTATTATTATCATCATCATCATCATCATCATCATCATTATCATTATTAAAAATATTAACCTTAATATTAGTTACTTTAACAATATTGACAATAATAATATTAATTAATTTATTATCACTCAAATTTAATTAGATAAGTGAGACTGCATTAATTACAGCCCAGCCAGAAGAATGGAGAAGGATGAAGAGAAGCCTGAGGACGGTGACAAATCCGAAGAAGGTGAATGAATCATTGGAATGGTTTTTGTGTACTTGAGCAATTTACAGATAGCGAAGTGGTTCAAAAGACTTTGCAGACGATATCTCATTTGTCACTAGATCTTGAAAACCAGACGAACCTGTACATTGTACACGCTATAAAGTCATGTCTGGAGACAGCAAACACTACTGCAGTATCGATTCAGTATGAGAATTCTGTCTGATTCAATGATTCCTCGAGTATTCGGAGGGTTTAATCAACCACTTTGCAAGAAACCGCAATCGTTTTCGGCTAGACATTTAAATGGGCCTTCTGGTAACTAAACAGAACTTTCAGGCAGTTGGCGATATCAAATGTGCCTGAAACTGACTTCAGAGCGAATCCCAGGATGTGCAGAAACGTCAAACTAACTCCCATGTAGAACGCAAGAGGCAAGGTGCTAATTTCTTTCTCTTTAGACCTTGAATCGGCGAATCTCAAGAAGCAGGACACTGGCCAGTGCATCGCAGGACTTGCCGTTTACTTCTCGGCTATCATCGGTCCCAGGTTTATACTGGTTGGTAACAGAGACAAGTCCAGCGTCGTTACGCGTGATTTCCTCAGGAAGCTCGAACCTGATATCTTTCGATTTCTGATTAGACTACCTTGTCCCCCGAAGAGTGATGCTAGGAAGAAAATCTCTAGGGGATCTTAGATATAGTGCTAAACAATTTGGCGAATCGTCCAACAGATTTGCGGACGCATGTCCAATACGACTCCCTTCTGAATCCGCTGATGTAACCTGTAAGCGTTCCAGCCACATTATCGTATGC
The DNA here is from genome assembly GCA_964023275.1 of Norana najaformis. NCBI lineage: Eukaryota > Metazoa > Annelida > Clitellata > Crassiclitellata > Hormogastridae > Norana > Norana najaformis. The sequence goes on from OZ029929.1 coordinate 12,955,329, forward strand.
TGTTTCTGGATGGCACTTTCAACAGCACACCGTTCTCGGCGAAAATACTTTCGGAAAACGTATGACCGCACGGTCGATGAAAAACTCGGAAATACTTTCAGACCGTCGTATCCCACGCGATCTTTCTAATTAACCCATTGTTTTTCTCTGACTGAGAGTTCCTTAGAGCGGGACATCACAAAGGATCGACAAGATGATTGAGTGTGTCCTACAGTCGCTAGGGGCACAGGAAATAGTCTCTATATAAGACGCTGAACGGATGCCCAACTCAACACAGACTTCTTGAGAAACATTTGATTCCAGCTACGAACGGTGAGTCTGCTGCTATAGTTACTTATCTACCTCGTTAAGGCAGATCGAAATATTACTAACGTAATGTAAAAATGCAGGCTAACTCTACGGTGTCTTTTGTGGTAAGATAATCATATTCAAGAGCAGAGGGTTGTCCAGAGATATCGTATGAAGAGAAAGATCCTGTTGTCGGGAGACCAGCTGGGAGAGAAATAGAGGAACAGTCATTGTTAAGAATACAGAGGAACTGTTACAGATACTTCATAATACAAAGTTATAGTCACTGATAGCTCTGATTTTAGCAGTTTCAATGATATTCTCTACACGGGGGCTCAAGCTTGGTTCTTTCTTCCTAGGAGTTGAGGCACATCTGCATGCTGATGACACTCAGGTATTTATGTCCATGGTTTAGCAGTATAGACTTTCTCCTTAGTGAAGAAAATACTTAAGACATCGTGCCTAAATGTCGTCCAATCGCCTCCGGGTAATTCCGGGAAACTCCAGTTCATCGGACTTGGTATAAAATCAAGTATCCCATATCCCACAAGTGAGACAGAGGGGAGGCGCTCATTTCCTTTTCTTTAGACCGTTGAGCCAGCAATGGACGAATCCCAAGGTCCAAATCATGGGGCCAGTGTAACGCAGGACTTGCCATTTACTTCCTAGCTTACGCCGGTACCAAATTATACCGCTTTGTGACAGAGGCATGGTGTGCGCAAACAACTTGCCCAAGGTCGTTACACGGAGTCGAACCCGCAACCGCATGATCATTGACCAAACGCGTTACCGATAGACCGTTGGTATCCGTGGGCAAATTTCTAAAATCGATTGCCTTTCTCCTATCTGCAGCACTGCTTTTCTGGTGTCCCTTTTCCCCTATTGTTCTGATCTGTATACGACAGTGGACCAGGAATTGACTTTTTCAGAGCACGTAAAGAGTGTATGTCGAACTGATTACGCTGTTAATACAGTTACAATTACAATGTAACTCTTGACTTTCAGTGAATATGGCGCAGATCTCTCTTCCGGTTTCGACCTGTCTGTTCCTCCTCCTGGCCAGCGGTTGGATGATGATGCTGGCGTCATCTACTCTAGATCTTGGCGTCGCCAATAACGATTTGCCATCGACGATGGTGGACCGATTGGTAGGAGGCGCAGAACAATGCAAAGGATAATCTAATCTAATCTAATCTCACCTGATCTAATCTAATCTAATCTGTTCTGATCTGATCTGATCTAATCTAATCGAATGACTTTTATAGCGCCGTTACTATTTTCAAGTGAAATCGTAATAAAAAATCATAAGTGGCTGGGGAAGCAGTTTGAAGCAGACGAGTCTAAAATATAGATCTGAATGCCTCTAAGAACTGAGAGAACGAATAGAACTCCCAAACGAATTGCAAAGCTATGGACCGGACACAGAGAATGTCCGATAACCCATCACTGTCTGGGTTCGAGGCACCACAAGAGTTTCCACTAATCAAGAACAATACATGTTGGTATGAAGCGAGAAACTGATTTCATTTAGTACTTGTTGAACTAAGATAGATTTGAAACACACATACGTCGTTCTTATAGTTCTTATCGTTCTTATCGTTCTTATCGTTCTTATTGATCTTATCGTTCTTATCGTTCTTATCGTTCTTATCGTTCTTATCGTTCTTATCGTTCTTATCGTTCTTATCGTTCATATCGTTCTTATTGATCTTATCGTTCTTATCGTTCATATCGTTCTTATCGTTCTTATCGTTGCTAGAGGGCGGCTCTATTGGCGGAACTTCATCCGCTACCGAGACAGAATTCCAGGTTTCATACCTTCATGGAAAACGGCCATCAACTGTCATCGCTGCAGGACAAACGCAATTACATGGACCCAATGCTCATCTTACCGAACCTGATAGAAAACGGAAAGAAGTAAAACTACGGGCTAAACCAACTTCCTCCCCGACTCAAGAAATATCCGTGTAATTCACTCTGTGAAGTCACGTGGGCTGACGATACGAAACGATTTGTTTGAAATCATACAACATTATTTCAAGCCTTTAATGAATACCGCACAACAATCGATGTTACAGTTGATTCAAAAAATGTTGATCGAAATCGATATTCAGACAAAATCGAACCCCAAGTTCCGGTGCAGGATCACTTATTTTCTGATAAAAGATTTCAAAGTGGCATTTAAACAATTACAAGTAACATTAGCTTTGTATTAACTTACTGTGGAAGTGGGCAGATAAATCAAGTGATGCAATATCCAGTCGTTGACGACAATTCTTGTCGACTTGAAACCCCATAAAAACTATCCCATCAGTGTTATACATTCTGTGAAGTTTATTTTCAGCTTACGTAATGGAATTTGCGAATATTTTTCTGCTTTACTGTAAGTCCTGTTAATTGGCTTTATGTATTTCTGATTCTGGATATCTTTGCTAAAAGATGCGAAAATAATCGTTGAAATTAGATTACACGTGTTCACGTATGCCTCGGATATATTAAGAAAAACATGTACTTCACATTTAGCTGCCTAGATTTTCACGTATGCATCACTTAAAAATGCATAGTAATGAACACAGACACGATAAAGTAGGTAGTGAGGGTGGTGATGATGATGATGGTGGTGGTGTTGGTGGTGGTAGTGGTAATGGTGGTGGTGTTGTTGGTGATGGTGATGGTGATGATGATGATGATGGTGGTGGCGGTGGTGGTGCTAGAGGTGGTGGTGGTGTTGTTGTTGTTGGTAGTGTTGGTGTTGGTGATGGTAATGATGAAGATGACGACGACGATGATGGAGATTATCAGATGATGGTTTTCATCGTGAACAAGACTCCATCACCTGTGCTATTGTTAAACCAGTCTTCCACAGATGTCCCCAGTGTTTCTTCCATGTCGCATTCCACCTAATAAGCGACCATCGATTGATGTCAGAAGAATTACTACTTAAATGACTTGATGTCACTTAAATGATCACCAACATTTTAGAACGACATCAACAGGTGTCTCAGAGAGAACTCAATAGCAACCCCTTGAGTCCTGACATACAGCGTACTGCATAAGGTTGCACAAGTATATGTGTATGTATGTATGTGTATTATATGTATGTATGTGTATGTTTGTATGTGTATTATATGTATGTATGTGTATGTTTGTATGTGTATTATATGTATGTATGTGTATGTTTGTATGTGTATTATATGTATGTATGTGTATGTTTGTATGTGTATTATATGTATGTATGTGTATGTTTGTATGTGTATTATATGTATGTATGTGTATGTATGTATGTATGCATCTATGTATGTATGTATGTGTATGTATGTATATATGTATGTATGTGTGAATTTTTTTTGTATGTATGTATGTGTATATATGCATGTATATGTATGTGTGTATGTATGTATGTATATGTAAATGTATGCATGTATATGTATGTATGTGTGTATGTATGTATGTATGTATGTATAGAGATACCTTTATAGCGGGTCTCAAAGCACTGGATAAAGGAGGCAACATCAGTGGTCAATCTCATAAATGCAAATCATAATTGTCAGCTGATAGCTTAAAATATCCGGTTACTGCTTCACTATGAATCATACATTTTATAATTTTATTTATATGCATTAGTTTGCATTGTGGGTAAGGTTTAAAAAGTACTTATTCCGGTAGCAGTGTTGGTCACTTTTAAAGCGACTGGGTTGTGCCCACTGCATACGTATTTGAAATCGAAGTCTTTATAAATATGTGAATTTGCTGTCTTGAGAGAATTGGACTTTTCGATTGTGCGAATGGTTGAGCGCTAGCCTTGTTAAGCAGCGTGCAGGTCCGATCCTTCCCTGAGACGGTCGCTGTGATGGGAACCTTTGGAAAGTCAGGTAGAGGTGACTATGCTGATGAAGGTAAATGTCGAACCTAAAAACTCCGTCACTGCCTTTAGTCGGGTGGTGGCAGTCCTATGCCTGGATAAAGAAGGAGGGCGACGTCAACGGCCTTTGATACCATGAGATGTCGTTAAACATTAGAACTGCTAGAACCTAAAGGTAGCTCTGTAACTTATATGACTCCATGGAATCAACGCAGTAACGAGACCATGAGGTCGAGGGATTATTTGGCTGAGGAGCAAACACGACCGCAGAAATCCAGCGACAGGACACCTCCCAACACACATCCGCAAGTCTTCATTATTATTATTTATTATTTCTGTATTTATTAGCATCAATCGATGGTACCGAGCCATTGTGAGCGAAGGACTTGCTTAAGGTCCATACACAGTAACAGTCTCGGAGGAGGCTCGAACCCGTACTCTCCGAGTTACAAGCCGAGCGCTCTATCCAATGCGCTACCGTGTCTCACTTACCGTGTACCAACCCCGAAAGCATGGAGGACTGAGTAGGCGCGTATTCCACAGACGGTCACTCATCAAAATACTCGCCCTGCCTGGCGGCGATTAACGTCGTTGTAACAGCAGCACCAAGCGTCGTAACGCGAAACTCCCGATGTATTCTGGGACTTCCGGGAGACGATCGTAACGTATGTAATGCGTGTAACTGTCGGATGTGCTTAGAAACTGAACAATTGCTTTATGTCTCAGCTTGCCCAGCAATTTTCCATTACACGACCGAAGCCGGAGCCGAGTTCGGCGGCCGTTTCGTCTTCTCCCGATGTCAACTTCTTTTAGTCGGGGCCAACGTCTTGATTAGAAGATAGTGACTGTGTTATATGCTCCATCTGGTCCCCAGACAAGGTCCGATCGCAACGGCTAAGGCTTGTATACATACACCTATGTATGCATACGCCCACATTCGCGAGTATATATCTGCTTGCACATATGTATGCGTCTTTGTATACGTGCATATGAGCATGCATAAATGTACGTTTATGCATATGCATGTATGTGTATATATATGTATATTTGCATATACATGTCTATGTATATGCAAATATATATATGTATATATAAGAGCGAGTATATGTATATATGTGGGTATATCTCTCTGTATGTATATGCATACATATGTGGGTATATGCTTATCTCTGTATGTATATGTATACATATGTGGGTATATGTTTATCTCTGTATGTATATGTATACATATGTGGGTATATGCTTATCTCTGTATGTATATGTATACATATATGGGTATATGTTTATCTCTGTATGTATTTGTATACAAATGTGGGTATATGTTTATCTCTGTATGTATATGTATACAAATGTGGGTATATGTTTATCTCTGTATGTATATGTATACATATATGGGTATATGTTTATCTCTGTATGTATTTGTATACAAATGTGGGTATATGTTTATCTCTGTATGTATACGTATACAAATGTGGGTATAAGTTTATCTTTGTATGTATATGTATACAAATGTGGGTATATGTTTATCTTTGTATGTATATGTATACAAATGTGGGTATATGTTTATCTTTGTATGTATATGTATACATACACGCATGTATATGTGTATAATTATGTCAAAGCCTGTGGCAATTTAGCAGAGTTCCTGTAGTGTATGAGAATGTGTGTCAGGCCGTTGCGATGGCAACGGAAATGAGACACAAAAGAGCCGTGAATAAAAGCCCACATAACGACGACTCAACGACCCAATATATTATATATGTGTAGTCTATAGACTGCTTTCCTTTCCTGTGTCCTTAGTTCCGTAGTCTCGTCAGTAGGTGGCAGTCTCGTGTGCATACAAGAAGAGCAGTTCCTAAAGTCAACGACGAGAGGTAGCCATGCGTGTGAAGCGTTAGCAACTTCATTAACTTAGCCTTCGCATATGATGGCGGATATTCCTCTCTCTCTCGCCGTCTCATCTTCACCCACACTAGTCCTATCTACCAATGAAGAAAGATTTTTTCCTCATCTCCTGAACGTCGGTCTTTTCTTCTCTGGCTCAAACTATTTTCAGCGAGGGTCTTTCACTCAAAACTGAAAACAATCCTCTTCCACAAATCCTATCCTTGTTCTTCCTCTTCCACTTATCTCGCTTTCCGGTTCAATTTCAAACGCCATCCGCCGTAGCTGTCTGACTATCTGTCTGCTTGACTTGAATCCTGACCTAGAACCGAACTCATCCTGCCTATCGATTTGTTTTGACTGAGCGCCTTTGAATAAGCTGGTTCCCGCGCCTTAGCTTTCGTTGGGGACCTCAAATGGCAGACAATCAGACAGTTACGGTTACTGCCACGGTTACGCTTGACTGATTTTTACCAAATCGTTCAGGGTAACGGATTTTCCACAACTTACTTTTACACTTTCTCGTATTTATATAACGCCTCTATCTACTGGCTCGCAGCGCTCGGCATTCAAGTGTAAAGTACTCGCTGGAGGTCTGTTAACAGTTCCGCTTGACTGAACGGGGCAAGACGCTGGTGGTGCCAGCACCCACGAATAGAGGGACGGACGATGCGAACAACCTTTGACCCCATTTGCTATCGTCGTATGTCTCCCATCTACGGTCAGTGGCGGAAGCGGATCATGTCCGGCTGGATGTTGAGTGGCTAAAGATACGTTGATATTGTTGATCTCGACCTCTTACATCGTATACACAGCTATCGACGGACGGACTGGCGGATGGGAGGATGGGAGGACGGGCGGTGTGGAAGAGAGGCTAGAGGACTCTTCACTGATATGCAATGCATGGAAACATCAGTACTAGTGTGGCTATATCGGCCCTAGACATAGATTGTATTGCACCGCTTGTGTAGGTATCTAAAGGAGCTGTCTTAAGTGTCTTGATGCATACATGCATGCTTACATACATACATACATACGTACATACATGCACGCCTGAATACAGTACATGCATACATACATACGTACGTAAATATGTACATAAATACCTAAATACATACATATATACATACTTAGATGCATACATACATATTTACATGCATACATATATATATACATACATGAATATGTTCATAAATACTTAAATACATACATACATATTTACATGCATACGTACATACATGCTTGAATGCATACGTACATACATGCTTGAATGCATACGTACATCAGTGATTATTCTGGCCTCAGAATGCATCAACTGTCAACCGTGGAGGAGAATTCGTTTATTGGTCTGCGTGCCTGCGTGGGACCCCAGTGAAGACCGTCTCTAGCATGAGACAACAGCATGAGCGTTATAGTCACGTTTTTCCTGCTAGACAATACCCTGAATCTAAACTTAGTCAACAATAATGTAATGTAAAAGTAAATCTTCGTAATTTCTCAGGGCCACATAAAAGCCATTGGTCAGAGACCAGCTTAAACATCGGCGCTATATAAACTCAAGTCCACAAGAGCTACTGTACGTTGTTGAGGTCAGTTCCGGTACCAGGTCGGAATCCGAGAGGTCAGGCCGAGGTGGACAGCCCGGTGCTTTGGTGGAAAGCGATTGTTATTATTTCTGCATTTATTAAGCGCTACTATCTAATGACTAAACGTCAATCAATGGCGTTGAGCAATTGTGAGTGAGGGGCTTGCTCAAGGTCTCCACACAGTAACTGTATCAGGGAAGGAGCCTCGAACCCGTACTCTCCGCGTTACAAGCCGAACGCTCTAACCACTCGGCTACCGTGCCCCATGTGATGGCAAAGGTGGACATAGGAAGATCTAGGATGGGGTGAAACTGAAGGATTAGTTGGTTAGTTAGTTAGTAAACTATTTTCTCTTTCAAACAGGTCGTTATGTTCAAGCGATACCATTTCCCCAGTGTTTAACGACATCTAGTGGCTGCGAGGGCCGTTAACGTCGACCTCACTCTACCCTAAACGCTATGGAGTGTTCACTAAACTTGTTTCCACCCTCGCTTTTGGTAATAAAGGTAACCGACTAACCAAACGGTTGATTTGTTAACAAGAAGTTAACATTTCGACAGAGGCCTGTTGTCAAGTGTCGTTCAGAACATTATGACTAAACAATCTTTGAAAGACTTCAACCAGTTTTGATTTAGAAAATGTTTACTCTAGCCTCCATAAGCAGTTTGTGTCTGTTTGCGTTCTTTTGACACTATAGTGTCAGATGTTGGCAGACATTGAAGAACTGCGGAAGATGAAAGGAGACCGCCCTGAGAGAGACAAACAGACAGAAGAGAGACAAATAGCCGAGAGAGACAGGGAGAGAGTGATAAAGAAAAGGAGAGAAAAAGCGAGAGAGAGGGGTAAAAAGAGCCGACAGAGAGATAGAAAGACAGAGAGTAAGAGAAAGAGAAAGAGAGAAACAGGGAAAGACAGAGAGATAGGGAAAGAGCCCAAAAAGAGAGACAGACAGAGACAGAGAGACAGAAATAGAGAGCGAGATAGCGAAGGAGAGATACGCAGCTAAAAGATAGAACGACACAGATACAGAGAGTCAAGTAGCAGAGAGACACAGACAGACAGGCAGACAGACGGACAGACAGACAGAGATTGAAGTAGCCGACAGAGATACACATAGAGAGGGAGTGTTGGTTGTCAGATGGTCATCGTGGGTCATTCAGTTAATGACGCCATGTCAACAGCGGTCGTCAGAGAGTCATAATCTTCGACGGACCGACTCAGACGAGATCTCGTCGTATGAATATCGCCAAATCTCGCGACAGACACACATATAATTATCTGCCGCTAGGTGGCTCCTTATGCTCGCCCCATCACCCAATAACCCCCTTTTCACAACGACCCAAGCAAACGATGATACAGATAGATACTCAAGAATATTCGTGTAACTCCGCCACTGCCATATTCTGGTGATGCCAGTCCCAATCCTGGATAAAGGAGGGGGGCGACGTCAACGGCCTTTGATGCCAAAAGATGTCGTTAAACATTGGAACTACTACTAATACTCGTGTTGTATGCAAGTATATTGTTCGAATAACGAGCACAAAAATACATTGATTGCTACAGTTCTCAAGTAGAGGCCTATACACATGAGTGTAGTGGTTCTTACACAGATTGAATGTCTGAACCACTTAAAACCGATGTATGCTTTGTTATGTTAAGTTATGTCAAATTATGTTATATTGAGTTCTTCTTCAAGTTCTCTGCCCTCGGGGAGGGTCGAACCTCCAATGGCCCTATTTCTGATTTTGTTGAGCCTCCTCCTTCAGTTTATTATATAATAATTTATAAATATATTAAGTTATGTTAAGTTATGCTATGTTATGCCATGTTATGTAAGTATGTATATATCTATATATTACATATGTTTGAAAGAAATAGTTATGGATATTATTAGTAGTCTAAGCGTTGTTTTCCATTGTAGTGTAGGCCTATTATACTTCGGGCCTATCTAATGGATTTCTATTCTTCAATGAGTTAAGATTTGTGACTAGGCTTTCACTTGAAGCGACCATCGACTGATGTATTGTGCATTGTGATAGCGCCGCCAAAGATTAGAATAGATTGGATTGGATTAGATTAGATTTTAATTGATTAGAATTGATTAGAATTGTTTATATTAGATTTAAGTATTCATTGGTGGTGGTGGCGGTGGTGGTGGTGGTGGTATGGTGGGAGTTGTGTTTACGATGATATTAGTGGTGGTAGTGGTGATAGTGTTGATGGTCGTGGGGTTATTCTGCATGTGGTTTTAATGGTAGTGTTGATGGTGGTGATTGTTATTGCGGTTCTAGTGCTGACTGTGGTGGTGGTGGTGGTGGTGGTGGTGGTGGTGGTGGTGGTGTGACTGTGATGTGGGTGTTGTTTCGGTCGGAGAGATTAGCAATGAGCAACACTTGCCAACGTCAGAGATAAAACACATTTTCCGTCAAAACTGAATCGTGAGTTCATTTCTTGCAAGAACAGTATCACAAAAACACGAAAAAGCAGAAAAGATTTCAATCTACAAACGAGAAACAACAATCGAACGAACAATAGCTATAAATGTCATGACCAATCAAAGTAGAACAGGTAGCTACAGTGGACAGGTAAAATGTTCTCCTCACCATACCTTAATATATGCAAACAATATTACGCTGTATAAGGTAAATATATATATAATTATTTATAGCCTGTATTAAACACTTTACAGCATGATATATATTCATAATAAATACTGGAAGTGAGGCAGATTTTTGGATCACTGTGTACGGGTAGACCGTAAAAGGTCCAGTTGAGGTATATGAACGGGACTACTATCTCCGTCTTAGATAACAAGGACAACATCAAGTCGACCAGTTATCGAAAGAAACAAGGGACAGATGGAAAAAATTGTCCGTGATGCAGTCAATCTTTGGCTCGAGGACAGTTGAAGACAAGACTATCTCCATCTATATCTGTTTTTTCTTTTCAATAACGACTAACCAAGTGGTTGATTTGTTAACAAGATGATAACATTTCGACAGAGGCCTATTATCAAGTGTTGTTCAGAACATAATGACTAAACAATCTTTGAAAGACTTCAGCCAGCTTCCACTCAGTTAATCAGTCCAAGCCAATGAGAAACGATTGATTAATGACTAGAATTAAGCGAATACAGAATAGAACATTGATCAACATGAATAGTTAAACAGTAACTGATATTCTGCAATTTGAACGGGAAGAAACGAATTTTCAAATTATCGTTGAATTAACTATCTAAATATTTTTAAAAATCCATAAAACTACAATCGTGACTGTAAAAGCAACAGAATTTGAAAGTATAAATATTCCCTGTTAAAAATAACGTCACAGTGACGTCATCTGTGTAAGGTCACAGTGACGTTATTTGTAAAAAGAACATTCAAAATGGCGTTCAACGAGGAGGCTAAACAGTAATACGTTGTCCGCGACAATCATGCGTTGAGGACATCATTTTGAGCACAAATCTTTTCTAAAATAGAGAAAATTTCAATCGGTAATCATTAAATTAAAATTCTTCTAGTTTGGATTCGACTTTAATAACAACTTCCCTTGGTCATTGGAATAATTCAAGGAGTTTGTTTTTTCCGTTCACAGTGCAGATGACCGCGTCAAGCGGAGACCAATCTTGAAACCCAAGCATTTCAATTTTCTATTCGCGTCTTGATTGTGGGAATCAGATGGACACAAAGCTACACATGTGACACTTTATGACAGGGCTGCGAATGGATGGGACGCATATGCAAAGCGTTGGCCGGGCTGCGGGCAGCAGATGTTTGGGCCGATACACCTGCGGCTTCAATGCCGACAAACTCGCGGATGCCGTTAATGGTCGGAGTACGTGATTCGTATTTGTATGACTGCTTCAATTAGATTGGACGTCATCGCCAACCGTCGACTGAAAAGGGGTGACCGACTCATTCGAGACACGTCTATCTGCCCCGAAGATAAATTTCGTCGCATACAACAAGGTGCGGCTTGCTGACGCTTGGACATCAGATTTGTCTTCGCGTGTGCATTGTATGCGATACGGTGGTCTATTTGTCTATAAAGTGATCGAAGGATTGCGGGTTTCAGCCGGCTGAAGTGGCTGTAGCCCTTCGGCAGCGCTCTTACTATGCATGTTTGTTTGTATGTATGTATGAATGTATGCATGTATGAATGTATGTATGTATGAATGTATGTATGAATGAATGTATGCATGTATGTATGTATCAATGAATGTATGTATGTATGAATGACTTATTAGAAATGAGCAAATGTGACCGTCAAGGTGGAGATGTTTTCACAGTGACATGAATATTCATTACACATGAAAGATATGACGCCAAAAAAACCATAGAATTAATAGAGTATAAGAAAAAACAGGCTCGAGTGCTATTCGCCGAAATGGGACAAAACATTGTTGCGTTGTATACTGGAAAAGACGTTGTGGGAATACTGGGTAACTTGCCGCCGCGGACCAACTGTACATCACTTCCACGTACCACAGGTAAAGCCTACTCCATGGACGACAGTTTGAGAACCACTGCTTTGCGGTATATGGAAGACTAGGTTGTGCATAGTGAAATCGGTAGATGTGCTAATTAGTTTATTCGTCAGTTTATACGATACAAATGGAAGCCGCCACTAAATTTGACCTCAAACGAATGCCGACGTTCTCGGAATCACAATTACTAGCCTGCATGCGCAAATTTGGATAAATTCAAAACTATAAACACTCACTGTGTGGTACAATGAGGCGAATTTTTAATTACAAGCTTGTGAATGTGTATTTTTGATAAATTTGTAAATTTTCGAAATGCATATTTACATTTAGATGAATTCATAAATGTATCAGTTTTATAAATGTACGCTTTGTATGCGTATTTTAGTTAAATTTTTAAATACAAGCCTCAATGCACGAGTCCTTTTTGATAAATTCATAAACGTATAAAAATTATCGTTTCCTGAACGTCGATGTACGTTTGCATACGTGCATTGAGTTAAATTCCTCAATGCAGTCTGCATGTGTACATTCAGATAAATCCATAACGTATCATTTTCTAAAATGTACGCACTACCCAAATGATTGATTTGGTAACAAGACTATTATCGTTACATTTAGTCTAATGCGAATACATACATTTAACAAATCCATAAATAAATTCGCCACGTATACATTTAGATATTTATGCATGTATAATTTCGTACATACACGTTTTCGTATGTAACATGCAGACTATATTATACACATGCGATGTTGGTATGCCAACAAGGTAATCAACCCGTTGCATGCGATACTGGTATGCCAACAGACGTAAGGTCGTCAACCCGTTGCATGCGACGTTGGTATGCCAGCAAGGTAATCAACCCGTTGCGTGCGATACTGGTATGCCAACAGATGTAAGGTCGTCAACCCGTTGCGTGCGATGTGGTATAGCCGACGTCCTGCATGAACCCCAAGGACGAACGGGAGTAGAAGACGGCTGGCTTTATTTAATCCTGGCAGGAGAACAAGAAGTCAAACGAGGCGAAAGAATTGCTACCAGTCGCCTGATACGCAAGCAAGAAAACGCAAGTCGCGACATCAATATTTAAAGAGAAATAGCAAACGACGGCATGGTGCATACGTAGAGCCACTTGCTGAGCAGACACCGAATCGTGCAAATCATTAGCGAATAAGCACAGTACATATGTAAACGCGTAGTAACATTTCGCCAACAACGTGCGATTTGTTTAAGGCTTAGGGCGAATTTCCCCTCACTTATTCCGACCATCCACGACACTCAGGTGAATTTTCCTCGCCCAAAGAAGGGACACTGTCGGTCGCAAAAGTCATGTCTATCTGACAGCCATAGAGAAGTTAAAGGCTCTGCTTAAACTGCAACACTTTCGGTTTTGTTTGCGCAATACTGCAGATTAAGTTGGTTCTCGTACACCCGGATCACGTTCAAATGGGTTCCCATACATCTGGATCACGTTCAGATGCGTTCCCATACACGTGGATCACGTTCAAGTGGTTTCCCATACACCTGGATCACGTATACTGATTAAGTCTTATATCTATCTTACTCAGACGACGTTAACCAAACACGCTTGAGGTACTGCATCGTTCACAGTCGTACAGTGAACTAATAAAACCTTTGGAATCGTCGCCATGTCTGGATGACTTTCACTGCTAAAATCTTTGTTATCTTTGCGCTGCTACAAATCACACATTGTTTAGCGATTGCGTTAGCGTAAGTTATATCTCATATCGACACTCAACAAAAGCAATGGATTCTCCTGCAGCTGGCAAAAAGATGCAAACCACATTTAAACTCAACGCCAATGCTTCAGCCGTCGGCGACATACACCCTCAACAAATTCATCGTCAATGATTAAGATAGCATCAAAATGGCACACGTAATCACGTCAGTTTGTTAAACAAAACCTCATAACAGTAAACGGTGAATATCGAACGGTATAACATCAAGTTAACATATGCGAACGATTGAATTTAATAGCAATTGAATATTTAACATACACATATAGATATGACATCAACACTAAGCGATACTTGCATGTAAAGTGTTTAAGTTCACTGTGAATTCACTGCAGTGTGTCGGATCGCGTCCGCATAGAAAACCGCACAGTTTAACAGCATTCAAATAACTTGTCAATATAACAACAACGCATTTACACATTAATAAATTTAACACCAATAGAATAGCACACACTATATGTTGATTTTTCCACAAAATGCATTAAAACACTCAATCTCGCGACCATGTAAACAGCACGTTCGCAAGGTAGTTTCGTCGTCAACGCTTACTCTGTCTTTTGCAAGTTTTATAAGTAAAAGCTTCATCAACAATTTAATTTAATACACGTACAAGTCAACTCTATTCACCGCTCGTTTTACGAATCGCTCGATCTCACAGCTAGAACGCAGAGCCTTTCCTAACACTCCCTGCACAAGCATCAACACCGACGTTTCTTGCTCATCACAAAATCCAGCTCCTTCTTTGGAAAACTCTTGACAGGCAACAGTGCACGTAAATTTTGCATAAATAATGGCAGCCGGTCGAAATTGAAAGCAAAGCACACGTCTGAGAATTTTCGAAGCAATTGCCCCCCTCAGATTGAAAACAATAATAAGGTCCTTTAATAAGAATAAAGAAACGATCGAGGTTGTTAAGTCCAAAAAACTGCTGCGGATGGAGGTATAAATATGCACAAATTAATCTAATTAATTAATATTAATTAATTAATATTAATTAATATAAATACATTAATTAATAAATAATAACTTAAATGATCACGGGTCGAATGCATAACAGACAGCGACTTTCATACTACAACATACAATGAAAATGTTGTGGTTGTAACACGCGAAAAGAACTGTTGACTAAAACACAGAATGGGCAGTCGACAAACTCAAGTATGTTTACTAAAGATTTAATTAAAAGCGTCAGTCGTAGACAAGTAAAAGGTTCTGCTTAACCCGTAACACATTCAGACATGATGGCATAACACTAACAGCTCTATTCCTAGTTCACTTTCACTTCTTAAATCTCACATCTGCGTTGCCCAGCTGACGTTAACTGACCTCGTTCGCGGTACACTAAGGTTCACAGTCGTAACACTAATAAGACCTTCGGAATCAGCTGCATCTCTTTCCTCTGACTGCGTCTCGCGTTCTTCAGCCAAGAATTCATTTATGACCACAGAGAAGAAAAAGGACCACTTGTTGAGTACTAGAATTGCCGAAGTGTCGTTTTCACTAAGATTTTGGATATGCCGTGGCCTCTCAGATCGTGAGTATTCAATAAATTTTGGTTTTTGAATCCAGTGAACGCATTTGCATCTCGAGCTCATTTTAGTATAAACGGGAATCCTCTACGTGCTATATTGAGGCCAAATTCTGCTATTAAAGAAACAGACTGGGATTATCCGACAATTTATATCGTATGGAATTGAAAGCAAAAAATGACAGTGGATCAAACGCGCTGCCAATTTTAGCTTGACTTCTTGAATACACGAACTTACGGAAAATGCTTATATTTAAGTCAATTTGAGATCAAACAAGTGGTCCATTTTCTTGGCCTAGGCTACATTTACTGCAAGGGTTTTTGATGTTAATCAAGTCATTCTGATGCCCAGTTTAACGAAACATACACACAAATCGATGCCCGTGGCGCAGGGGCCGGACCGACCTAGTCTTTTACAACTAGAATCGGGTTGAACTGTATACACGAGAAGCCCGTTATAACTGCCGACCGTAATCGTCGTAGAAATTTTTACTAGTCCGCTAAACACCGTTTGCATAAATTCTGCTAATAAAATTCTTTGTATCAAAATACGAACATGTATATACACCGGCAAAGATGTTAGAACATTTCAAAGTTGAGTATGTGTATCAAAAGCTAGGAGGCTTCGTTCAAGATTCTACGCTAGTCATTCAATCGTCTCTGCATGCAAGAGTGTGCGCATTCAGTGAGAGCAATACGCAGTCTAAAATACTTTAAGATTTTCGAAATTTGACTATACATATGACAGCTCTATGGCACAAATTACTATAGAAGTGCTTCAGTGTTTTGCTAGCGATTGTGCGGTCGCAGCAAAACTACGTTGTTTTTTGGTTTCAATGTTTTAGCGATATTGTCAAAAGTACCTCGCAAAGAAAGAAGAGGAAATTCTGCAAATTATATTTTACCGATTGCCTTTTTAATGAAATCTTTTAAAATCATAACGCACCGCAAAAATGTGGAAATTTTAACTGTTTTTAAAAATGTTAAGCAACAGAGTTCATCTTTGCACTTTGCGCTATGCATTTTAAGGTGAAAATAAATTAGTTAAACTAGCTTTAGTTTGATTCAGAATAAAAAATGACATTTGAGTAACATTTCTAGATAGATAGTCAATTTAACCTAGCGTGTTTCCCAAAGGTGTTGTGTCTTGTAAATCTCAAAATTTTAACGCTTCATATTCGTCTCAGAAACATAGCAATTATTTAAAGAATTTCAAATTTTTCTAGAACATTATTTTTTACAAGTTTTGGCTTCTAAATAAACATTAAAATGTGTTCGCTTACATTAGATCACCTGAAATGTTTTCTAACAGCAACTAAGTAGGCAATTAGTAATAATTATAAGCGATGCAACTAATTGTCCTTTGTTACATGCTAAAAATTATGCTTAAAATTACGTTACTCCGCAATACTTTTGTGCACAACCATATTTGCAAATGCCTACTATAATTACATCCTCTAACTTTTATACAAAATTTACAATATTAATGTGCATAAAATTTACTTTTTTGGCATTAACAGATTCTGCAAACTATTCTGCATTATTTCTGCATTTATTAAGCGCCACTATCTAATGACCAAGGATTAATGGATGGCGCTGAGCAGTTGTGAGTGAAGGACTTGCTCAAGGTCCCTACACAGTAACCGTCTTAGAGAGGGGCTCGAATAAGTACTCCCTGCTTTATAAGCCGAGCGCTCTCTCCATTCGGCTACCGTGTCCCGCAATCGGCTACCGTGCCCCACAAGATACTACGCGATATCACAGATGGTGAACTCTATCTGCAAAACCAATATCATATTCACATACAGTACATTTGTGAAACAAGCTTGAAACGAAAAGGTATCTATATCAGCGAGGTATAATCATATATTATCTTAAATCACATATTCATCTTTGGTAGATTGATTTATTAACGAGTGTTATGTCATTTTTGTCGTATAATATTAATTGTAAATTTCGAATATTGCATTCTACAATATAGCGAATATAACAGTGTGTAAAAATTTATAAAACATGTTTTCGAACTGTGCTGTGGTATTATCTGATATTGCATCACTATCGCATGACGATTGTGCGTTCTTAAACTTTCGGAATTCAGGCACAGAACGGGTTACAGTTACAGCTGCGTTTTCATCGCATGTTCGCATTCGTTGATCTGCAGTTTAAAGAACAGCGTGCAAGTTCAGCGAGACTATATTATAGCTCTTCAAACAGATATAATTAACATTGTAATTATTTCAAGAGCAAGCGATGAACAGATGTTAATGCAACTCACTTTCTACGCGATTTTTGTTAGCAAAATTATAACTAACTTAGATGAGTTGGAATAGACAACATCGATTCCCAGACAATCATGTTCGTTTGGCCATTAGCTGGGCACCATTTGCCTCAAATGGTACAACGTAGGCCAGCTTTTGACCCAATGAACATCGCTGCCTGAGATATTGTCTTAAATGCCTCAAAGCCGTAAGTCGTTGGAACGGCTTCTTCAAACTAAAAAACCCAAGGCCAAACAATCGAGAGTAAAAACAAACAAAAACATTTAACTGAGTTGCATCCGTTGGAAATGTTATTCATTCTGCATAGGATTCATCATAGCGTCCATTCGCTGTGGACCTGCGCTAAAATGCCCTGACAAGTTAGTCTTTACTAGTATTTCCGCTCACGGTAAAGCTTACCATTATACCTGCTGGCGTAAAACCAAAGATCTTAGAGTACACTAAGATATGACACCATATTCGCTGTGTAACTCCCGTGTGTTGTAGCCAACAGTGCATCAGAGCATAAGATCCAAAACTCCTAGCGGAACGTTGGATAAAGTACAGATGATACAGACATGTTCAATGGACCCGTTAAATACGACTTCCTTCGATTGCAGCGTTACCATATGCTTAGCATTTTATTAAGGCGCCGGCCTTGAGAACTGGAAAGCACTACGTATCATATCTCAGCGTGCCATAAGATCTTTGATGAAACTAAATAAATTCACTCAACTAGTTCAGACTACATTCGAATACTAATTTATGAAATTTTTATTAATACTCCAAGCATGAGCTCGATTGGCGTTTCAAATATACCATCGTCTCTCTTACGTAATCATTGGCTTTTAATACAACTTGGATTAACATTAATCCACACAACATGCAGTCAACCAGCGACTTTGATTTTTCGACCGAAGTTAAACTCTAAACGCGTCAGGTACGGATACGGATGCGTTTAATGCTTTTTGACGAATTTCGGTATTTTTAAACACGACGATTTCCTTTTACTGATATTTGGGCACGTTTTTTTAAAAACGAAATCGCTCGCATATAAGAAATTTTGAAGATTTTGCTAAAACTAAATTATACCACAGTTTAAGTGCATACTTTACGATAAACTGTGTCGAAACATTTCCCCAGATGATCATAAATAGTTTACTTATTTGCTTCCAATTTGTGAAACGTCTTTGACCGCATGAGATGCGGGGGTAGTCCGAATTTGCAATTTAAGCTGATCATAATCTTCCCTTCGCATTTCACTCCATGCTTTGCTTTTAAAGTAAAAACATAAGAAAAGATTTTAAATTCTACTTTAAGGTAATTCTTAAATTCTGCACTGAAGAAGAGATGGACCTCCTAAACTAGAATCGCACAGAGGGCTTATGTTGAGCCCATTGGTTCAGTTCCCTGTACTTTCTCGATTAATTTAACGCCTAGTATCGACTATAAAGTGCGTCTTAAGAACGCTCTGTAAGAGGTTCTTTAGAGGCGCTATAGAATTGACCTATCTCTGTTACAATACGACGTAATTGTAAACTTAGAGAAAAAGCCACGTTAAGGAAGGAATTACCGTTGAAGCAACAATAAAAACCTTTTACGATTTGGTTTCCTCTGATAAATCCTTCAAAAGGAGCACCTTAAACTAGGTCAGATCAGACTAGGTTAGATCAGACTAGGTCAGATCAAACTAGATCATATCAGACTAGATCAGATCAAACTACTTTTGTGAAATTAGCGGAAGAACATTAAGCGTTGCTGGCAACAAATAAAACGATATGCAGACTACTACTTCACAGCAGAAGATCACAAGTCGTCATGCTCGGCTGGAGATAGAACTGGAGGTATTCAGTTGGATCACATGAGTCAACGGATGCAATCATCCGAAAACAAGAATGCAATCATCCGAAAACAAGAATGCAGTCATCTGGAACAAGAATGCAATCATCCGGAACCAAGAATGCAGTCATCCGGAAACAATAATGAAGTCATCCGGAAACGAGAATGCAATCATGCGGAAACAAACAACAGCACGTAACAATAGCTGCAGCGTCGAAGCTGAAGTCAAACATTTTCCGATTTGAAATGATTTAGTAATAATAGTACCAATAATGATTATGATAATGATGATGGTAACTTGCAGTCGTCGCATCACCTTCACAAGTTGGCCATCGCGGCGGCCAGCGCTCCTTCGGGACTTCCGATTCCCCCGGGACTCTTGGACTTCTTGAAGGACACCTGGAGCATCCGGTTGCCCAGCTGGTAGCCGTTGAGGGCTGCGATTGCGACGAGGGCATCGTCGTAGTTGGTCATCGTGACGAACCCAAACCCCTTGCACTTCTGGGTGGTGAAGTCACGCATCACTTTGACGTTCTGAACGGCACCGAAGGGACCGAACAGCTGCCAGAGCACGTTCTCCTCCGTCTCCGGCGCCAGGTTGTAGACGAACAGACACCATCCGGATCCGCTGCAGCCAGGGAGGTTATTACCTCCGATCAGGTTGCTGGGAAAAGTCAGTGAACCGTCCAACGAAGAAAACCTAAAATCATCGATTGTAATTGTAATTGTAATTTTAGACTTATAAAGCGCCTCTTACAGGATAAATTCAACAGAGGTGCTTCCGACCCGAAAATGTAAAATCCCTGTTGAACAGTACAGTCTTCAGGCGCCTACGGAACACCGAGAGGGGGAGAGAAAGGAGCTCAAGTCGCGATTCTCGAGGGAGACGATTCCAGCAAGAGGGACCAACGTAGGCGAAGCTTCTGGACTGGGTAGTAGTGGTGCGCATTCGAGGGTCAAACAGGAGATCCTGAGTGGCCGAGCGAAGGGTGCTACGGCCCGGCAACGAGGAGACCAAAGTGCAGAAGTCAATGAGGTAAAGGGGAGCAGAGCCAACAACACAATTGCGCATGAGGGGAAGGATACACCATGTAATCAGGTATCAACAAGACCCCTAGACAGAGGTTTGTGCATAAAAGGCATGTATCTGGACTTACGTACACCGCATTTTAAGAACCTCTCAAAACACCTTGAACATGGCTCTCTATGGGACGGGAACCGATGAGTCTTAATATAAAAAGAAAGTGTTAACTATAAGCTGAATTAGAAGGAACATTACGCATGTTTTGCAATCAACAATAATAACTTGCAAGTTTTTATGGTATTATATTGTATCACATGGTATTCTATCGTATAGTAATGTATTGTACTTTATCATATGATATTTTATTGTATTATATTGTATTGTATTGTATTATATTGTACCGTATTGTATTATATGATGCTGTATTGTATTATATCGTATCGTATTGTATTGTGTGCTATCGTCTGGTATGTAATGAACTATGTGTCGTATGGTATCGTAGTGTATCGTATTGTTCTGTATTGTATAATATTGTAGTGTATTGTGCAGAAAGAAGACTCCAAACCTGAACCTGTTGCCTGGATGATGCACGGCGTTCATCATACGTCTAGTGGGCGATAGATAGGCGGCCATGGATGCCGTGGTTATTGGGATGACGTAGTTCTTGTTCGAGCTCGGCGAATTGGCGAACTTGACGGTGATTGGTTCGGCTGATCCATCGGGAACAACGCCGTTCAACTGCTTGATAGCTCGTTCCGCCTCATGGCGTTGATCAAAGCGAACGAACCCAACACCTTTCGACAGACCTGTGTGTATATATATATATTTATATATATATATAACCCACAACTTTAGCCACAAATCACCTGACCTTAGGGGCACGGTAGCTGATTGGATTGAGTGCTTAGCTTGTAGCGTGGAGAGTACGAGTCGAGCCTCCCCTGGGACGATTACTGTGTTGGACCCTTTACTCATAAATGCTCAGCGCCACCAATTGTTGCTTAATCATTAGATAATGGTCCTTAGTAAAATGCAGAAATAGTAACAAAGCACATCTTAGAACATACTATCAGAACAGGTATCTTAAAATTGGAACAGGTACAAAAGGTAATTAACCCCATCGAACCAACTAGAACTGGCAAAACAGTTGCAAAAGGTATACCAACTGATGAGCTTGCAACAAACAACCTACAACGAACCTATTAGAACAGGAAGAGTAAAAAAATTAGAGAACAGGTATAAAACAGATACAAAATGTTTAAGCTTTAACAATCGCAGCCGTGAGTCTTAATCGTAAACTCAAAATTTCTAAAACGCAACTAAAAAGTTAAGAGCAGGGCACCAGCTTATTCACCAGCGCTGCGTCAAGTCAAACGGGTATGAAAAGCAAAACGCGGTTACCAGAAAACTAGAGAGAAATTGATACAGAGCAGTGCGAGTGGTAACAGGACAATAACCCCCTGGACAATTACTCCCCGGACAATTACCCCCTATACAGTAAAGAGTAGACATGAAAGACTTACCATACATCAAAACTAATTATTAGACAATTATTAGACAACTGGGCACATAGTAGACATGAAAGAATTACCACAGATCAAAAACTATTTATTAGACAATTATTAGACAATTGGGCCCAGACTAGACTCTTTCATGTTGTGTGGTAATTCTTTCATGTCTAGTCTGTGCCCAATTGTCTGATAATTGTCTAATAATTAGTTTTTGATGTGTGGTAATTCTTTCATGTCTAGTCTGGGCCCAATTGTCTAATAATTGTCTAATAATTAGTTTTTGATGTTTTGTAATTCTTTCATGTCTACTATGTGCCCAGTTGTCTAATAATTGTCTAATAATTAGTTTTGATGTATGGTAAGTCTTTCATGTCTACTCTTTACTGTATAGGGGGGTAATTGTCCGGGGGTTATTTGCATGGGGGGTAATTGTCCGGGGGTAATTGTCCGGGGGGTAATTGTCCAGGGAGTTATTGTCCTAGAATAGTGCGAGTTGGCTTACACATTGTCAAGAAGCAGTTGCGGTGGATAGCGTTTAGATGCATAGAAATGGGAAAGCGACGGACGATGGAAAAGGATAAGATTTCTTGAAGAAGTGGAATAACGAGTGCCTTTAATTAGTTCTCATGAAACGGCGCTATATAAATTTCTAAGTACAGGTACAATTACAAACCACAACAAATTTATTAGAAGAGGTACAACGAAAATAGAATAGGTACAAAAAACTATAGCAACCTAGACTCTTACAACGAACCAGATGGAGCAGGCAGAAATAGTACAGGTAAAAACAGAATGTTCTGTACAAAGAAATGCTACAAAAGCAACCCAGAGCCAGAGGCATAAGATGCAGACTGTCCTTGGCAATTGAAAGCATAGGGTGGATCAAGAAGGATATAAGGGAGCGTTGTTGACAAACAAGGCTTACAGAGTGTTGTAATAAAAGAAGAGATAGTACGATAGAATTTGTCGCTGAAGTGGTATTCAAGACGAACTGGGGACCTCAGCCTGAATTCAATTTCAACGCCATCTAAAGCGAGAAATGGGCCCCAGTGTCTGCGAATAGCGGAATTTATGAGACACTGGACGACCTAAACGATCTAGTTGATTCCTGCTTGTAAGAACACGACGCCAGAGCTTGGACAGCTTCGTTGAATAATAAACTCACACGATGCACGCATATACACGTGTTTCTACAGCCTCGATCTATCTCGTTTTAGGATGATTTTCATGGGAGAGATGTTGCTTAATCAGCACTGCTGTCCGAAAGGTCATTTTAAATCCGAGTGCTCGCACCTTGCTAGCTCGAGACACGTGTCTCGAAAATACAGACATGATTGAAACGTGGAAACAACTGTATACCATCAGTTTTTGCTAAGATAAGGTAAGGTAAGGTTAGATAGTGCAAGATATGGTAAGATAAAGTTAGTAATATAAACGATGGTACTGTAAAGTAGGGTATGTTTGCGTGAGATGAGATAAGTAAGTTGGGGTTGTCTGATTGACTCATCAGCAGTAGCATACAAGTTTCATTTGTAAAAATTAGATGTTGGTGATCCAAAGAATGACTTAATCAGTAGAAAGTACGTATACGGTCAAGTCAGGTCAGGCCAGGCCAGGCCAGGCCAGGCCAGGTCAGACCAGGCCAGGCCAGGCCAGGTCAGACAAGGGCAGGCCAGGCCAGGCCAGGGCAGGTCAGGTCAGACCAGGCTAGGTCAGGTCAGGTAGGGTGAGTTAATATGAGGTTAGTTAAGGTTAGAAAAGAGTAAATTAGGGTAAGGTTAGATAAGGTCAGGTCAAGTCATTTGAGTTCAAGTTAGGTCAGGTCAGCTAAGAGAAAGGTAAGGAAAGGCCCCAGATCGGTAAGGACATCTTTAATCTATTCTAAGGAATTGCTATAATTACAAATGACTATGGTTTACTGTTTTACTGGTTTGCTTGACTGGTTCAATCAATGGTCGACTGGTTGTTTAACTGGTTCAATCAATGGTTGATTGGTTGTTTGACTGGTTCAATCAATGGTTGACTGGTTATTTGACTTTTACTGGTTTGCTTGACTGGTTCAATCAATGGTCGACTGGTTGTTTGACTGGTTCAATCAATGCTTGACTGGTTGTTTGACTGGTTCAATCAATGATTGACTGGTTGTTGACTGACCTGTCTGGTTGTCATAGATGATTCTGGCGCTGATGATTTTTCCACAGGACGAGAAGATCTGTTCGAGCTCCTGCTGCGTCAGCGTTCGTGGAAGTCCACAGATGTAGACGTTGGCGTCCTTGATGCTGTCGCTGCTTGGACGGGCATAGGAGACCTGAAGCGCAACGACGACATCTAAACTCGTTAAAAGTAGTTTGTGAATCGAATCTCGTCCTCATCCTCTTGCTCCTCCTACCGTTCTCTCTTTCCTCCTCCTCGATCTCTTGTATAGCTATTCTCTATTCCCTATGCTCTTCCATATGCTTAATCCTCTCTCATCCTCCTCTTCATTCTCTTCAATCGCTTCTCCTCCTCCTCTTCCTCTTCCTCCTCTGCCTACTTCTCTTGTTCCTACTTCTCTTCCTCCTTCTCCTTCTGTTCCTCTTCCTCCTGTTCCTCTTCCTGCTCCTGCTTCCATTTCCTCTTCTACTGTTTTCCTGCTCCATTTGCCTTTCCTTTCTTTCGTGCAACGAAATCAGAAGATGAAGGTGACGGCGACTTCGTTTCATTCACTTTCGAAATCCGATTTTCGAAGCTGCAGTTTTTCCCAGGAGAATCCGAAAACAACAGAGATGCAGTCAGCCAGACAGACAGCTGGACAGATGGACAGACAGCCGCACACTCCGATAGCAGGATAGATGGACAAACAGCGAGAAAGCAGTACATCTGGATGAACAGCCGCACAGTTTAACATATAGATATACAGACAGACAGATGGACAGACGGACAGAAAGAAAGACAAACAAACAGACACAGAAACTGACAGACATACAGACAGACAGAATGTATTTACCTCGAGTAGAATAAGCAAGTTAGGGAGCACTCGACGGTTTATGTTAAGAATTTGAGGCCAACGTCCGATCTGAATCACCCGAACCCTTCCTGCTTGTCGATTTTGTTTTGACTGAGCGCCTGTGAATAAACTGGTTCCCGCGACTTAGCTTTCAATGGGCGCTGTAGAAATCTCGAGCTTACTATTTCTCGAGCCTAACCAATATAGAAATCGGAATACGAGGACAAACCATTAGACGTTAAAGTGACGAAGGTTCACAGATCAAGGCCGTCTAAGAGACGTTGACAAAATTTGCAATCATCGTCCGAGAATCATCTCGTCTAAGTCGTCAGTAAGTCTACTGTTGAAGAACGGCTATTCCTGGCTATTCCGGCTATCCCAGGTAATTCCTGAATATTGTTGCACGTCACTGGCTATTCATGGCTATTCCTGGATATTCCCAGATAATGCTGGATATCCTTGGCTATGTCTGGCAATTCCTGCCTATTTCTGAACATCCCTGGCTATTCCTGGTTATTCTTAGCTATTACTGACTATTCGTGGCTATTCGTGGTTATTCCTATATATGTTGGCAATTCCTGGATATCCAAGTTGACCAATTCCTCTTATCGTTAGCGCCGGACTGACATAACTCGTTTCACCAACAGCTTCATTGTATTTGATAACTTATACAGAACAAACTACTCAGAGGCGCTTCCAGCATGAGAACCCCTGGGAAATAAGAACGTCTTTAAACCGAGCTCCTGAGCTCTATCTTCAACAGTGACCCTATACATACATACATACATACATACATACATACATACATACATACATGCATACATACATACATACGCATATACATACTTTACTAATTTATATAGCATAGCATAGCATAACGTATCATCTATATGTGCATGTATGTATGCATGTATATATATATATATTGTATTGTATTTGATAACTTATATAGCGCTTCTTACAGAACAAACTACTCAGAGGCGCTTCCAGCATGAGAACCCTGGGAAATAAGAACGTCTTTAAACCGAGCTGCCTGAGCTCTATCATCAACAGTGACCCTATACATACATACATACATACATACATACATACATACATACATACATACATACGCATATACATACTTTACTAATTTATATAGCATAGCATAGCATAACGTATCATCTATATGTGCATGTATGTATGCATGTATATATATATATATTGTATTGTATTTGATAACTTATATAGCGCTTCTTACAGAACAAACTACTCAGAGGCGCTTCCAGCATGAGAACCCTGGGAAATAAGAACGTCTTTAAACCGAGCTGCCTGAGCTCTATCATCAACAGTGACCCTATACATACATACATACATACATACATACATACATACATACATACATACATACATACATACATACATACATACATACATACATACGCATATACATACTTTACTAATTTATATAGCATAGCATAGCATAACGTATCATCTATATGTGCATGTATGTATGCATGTATATATATATATATTGTATTGTATTTGATAACTTATATAGCGCTTCTTACAGAACAAACTACTCAGAGGCGCTTCCAGCATGAGAACCCTGGGAAATAAGAACGTCTTTAAACCGAGCTGCCTGAGCTCTATCATCAACAGTGACCCTATACATACATACATACATACATACATACATACATACATACATACATACATACATACATACGCATATACATACTTTACTAATTTATATAGCATAGCATAGCATAACGTATCATCTATATGTGCATGTATGTATGCATGTATATATATATATATTGTATTGTATTTGATAACTTATATAGCGCTTCTTACAGAACAAACTACTCAGAGGCGCTTCCAGCATGAGAACCCTGGGAAATAAGAACGTCTTTAAACCGAGCTGCCTGAGCTCTATCATCAACAGTGACCCTATACATACATACATACATACATACATACATACATACATACATACATACATACATACATACATACATACATACGCATATACATACTTTACTAATTTATATAGCATAGCATAGCATAACGTATCATCTATATGTGCATGTATGTATGCATGTATATATATATATATTGTATTGTATTTGATAACTTATATAGCGCTTCTTACAGAACAAACTACTCAGAGGCGCTTCCAGCATGAGAACCCTGGGAAATAAGAACGTCTTTAAACCGAGCTGCCTGAGCTCTATCATCAACAGTGACCCTATACATACATACATACATACATACATACATACATACATACATACATACATACATACATACATACATACATACATACATACATACATACGCATATACATACTTTACTAATTTATATAGCATAGCATAGCATAACGTATCATCTATATGTGCATGTATGTATGCATGTATATATATATATATTGTATTGTATTTGATAACTTATATAGCTTCATTGTATTTGATAACTTATACAGAACAAACTACTCAGAGGCGCTTCCAGCATGAGAACCCCTGGGAAATAAGAACGTCTTTAAACCGAGCTGCCTGAGCTCTATCATCAACAGTGACCCTTGCAAGTGACCCTTGTAAAACCTAGCTTTGCGCCCGTCCCTGAATCCTAGCTCCGTGGGACAGTTGTCTCCCTGGACCCTCCTCCTCAGTTGGAAGTAGTCACGTGGATGAATAATTGGCTGACCTTGATGGTTTTGTTCTGGAGACGAAGTCCATTCAATGAGTCGATGGCCTTGCGAGCACTGTCTGGGTTTTTGTAATTGACGAAACCATATCCGAGACTCTGACCTGTTGCACAAAACATTACATACCAGATACCATATGCCGAGGCTAAGAAAATGATAAACGCAACAAATCCGAAACAAAACAGTTTATTTGCATATAGCTTACAAGCAAAACTGTTTTGAATCTGGCTCCCATTAATAGTGGCAAAAACTATTGTTGCAAAACAGTTCCAATTCAACAGGTGGTAACGTTAACTGCAAACGTTTTCATCCAACCCAACCACATGCTAACTCGAAACTCGCTCAGAAAGAGCTTCAACACAAACCAAACTATAAAACCGAATACTTAAACACAAGACGGATAGAGGGCGCGAACGATCAACACAGAATAGAAAGTAAAAATTTATACAGCTCCTTCAGCACAAAACGTTAATTTCTTAAATACAGTGCAACAGTACTAGATCCGGCCCCTTTTGTCAACAGGTGATAATAACAGGTAATAATATTAACCAGGCAGTTCTGCTACTTAGGAAGTGTGATTACAACAGATTCAAAAATGTCATAATGAAATAAAAATGGTAGCAATGTGTGTGTATAAGAAGAGGAAGAGGACAGGAACCTAAAGAAAAGCACTGATATCGTAATCGTAATCGTAAATTTGTAAAGCGCATCTTCAAGGTAGCCTCATCAGCGGCGCTCCCGGCCCATAATCCCAGAACTGGGGAATAATACGGTCTTCAAGCGCTTACGGAAGAGGGTGGGGGAGGGGAGAGAAGCTCCCGTCGAAGGTCAGTATGAAGTATGGTCTCATATGGATCGGAAACACTGATCACCAGAAGACTGGATGCTTTTGAGTTATGAGCATGGAGCAGGATGGAGAAAGTTAGCAGGACAGAGCATAAACTAAACGAAGAGGAGCTTCAACAGGTGGAGGAGAAAATATCTCTGATTACAACAGATTCAAAATGTCACAGAGGGAAGAATCGAATAAAAGAAAAGAAGAGGAAGACCAATGCTACTAGACTGGATGATAACGGACGGATACGATAAACTGAAGGAGGAGACCCAACAACATCAGGAACGGCTCCACTGGAGGTTCGAACCTGACCGGGACCACAGAATTTGAAGAAGACATAATTGTCAGCTTATGTATATATATATATAATATATATATATATATGTGTGTGTGTGTGTGTGTAAATTAACCGAGATAAGAACTAATCCTATTGTCGACCGAAACATCTCAGATACGTTCCGCGCCCTAGATTCTGGTGTACTCACATTGCGCGCGTTACAAGTGCTTTAAATAAATAAATAAATAAATAAATAAATAAACAACGCATCGAAACGAACCATTAGTCTTGTCTCTGATCAGCTTGCAGCTTTCGATCTCTCCGATGCTCGAGAACAGTGACCGGATGTCGTCCTGGGACATGTTCTGGGGCAGGTAGTTGACAATGAGGTTCGTCTTTCCGTCGTCGTCTTCCAGCTGGTTCTGATTGCCAAGGCAGGTGGTCGAGCAGCTGGTGGTAGAGGTGGTGGTGGTTGCTTTGTTGGCGTTGTTGGCCGAAGTGTTGTTGGCAGAAGTGTTGTTGTTGTTGTTGGCGGCCGTGGAGCTGTTGTTGTTCTTGACAACGCTGTGGGTGGTGCTGTTGCAACTGGTACCGTTCTGTTGCGACATCTGCTGGTCCATTTTGGGACGACCTTCGCTGCCATTACAGGTGATCTGCGTTCCAAAGGCATTGATATCAGTAGCATCACAGACAAAGAGGGGTACAGAATGTACAGAGCAGAGGGTACAGTATGTATGTATATATGTGTGAATGTATGTATGTATGTATGTAGATAGGTATGTAGATAGGTATGTATGTATGTACGTAGGTAAGTAGGTAAATAGGTCCATATGTATTTGTGAATGTGTGCATGGCAGATATGTATGTAGGTATATAGATAGGTATGCATGTATGTAGGTTTGTAGGTAGGTATGTATGCATGTATGCATGTATATATAGGAATGTATGTACATAGGTGTGTATGTATGTTTGTGTATATATATTTGTATGCATGTATGTATGTTTGTTTGTATGTATGAACGTACTTGACTATTTGCAGAATGCTTTCAAGAATCTCAGAAAGGCGCTAAAACATGGCTATCTTACACGTCAAAGAGGTGCGATTAGGAGAGTGGATGGTCGTCGTTTGGGAAGGAATGGTAACAATCGTGATTTGTGGGTTTAAAAGGCACCGTAAGGTAAGTTGAATTATGGTAAAGTAAGGTAAGGTATGTTCCGCATTCATTCTCCGTTTGTCAATTTTCTGTATATGTATTTGTCTATCTCTGTCTGTCTGTTTATCTGTGTGTCTATGTATCTATCTACCTGCCTGCCTGCCTGCCTGTCTGCCTGTCTATCTGTCTGTCTGTCTATCTGTCTGTCTGTCTGTCTGTCTGTCTGTCTGTCTGTCTGTCTGCCTGTTTATCCGTGTCCATCAGTGGTGATATTTTGGTTGAAGCGCAAATCCAACAACTGGACGGTTACCATGGCATCCGTGAGCAGATTTCAATTCCCGGGAAATCGATCTCAATTCTCAGAGGCGTAATGCAAACACATTAGCACTAGGGCACCTGGACGATCCCAGGGGACGTTTTACGAGGCCCGTGTCCATATCGAAACGGCCGACAGCACAATGAACATGCGAGGCACTGCTTCTTGAAGGTACTCCTAGTAAGGGCCGCTCTTACCAGGTAATAGATATGGCGTTATGTTGGTCGGTTGCATGCACAATCCACCTTTGTTGTAACAAACAGTGAAGGGGGCGGTAGGTTTTTATGGGACGGGACAGTGAACGAGGCACTACGCATGCGCAAGAGGGCGACCTCTCTCGGTGCGTTGAGTCAAGGGGTCTAGATAACCAGAATCTGGAGAGGCACTGTTGATGCCCAATTCCTGGACCCCGAGCTCGGGGAAGACCCAAGATGACATGGATGGACAACATCAAGTCGTGGACTGAGTTATCGTTCGACTTGTTAATACAAGAGACGAGGGACAGAAGCAGATGGCACAAAATTGTCCGTGTTGCAGCCAATCCTCGGCTCGAGGACGGTTGAAAACAAGACAAAGAGAGGTAAGTGCCAGCTGGCCGTTTCATTTTGGGTCCTACTGCTGCAGTTACAAACAATGCATAGTAAGGTCAGTACAACGATTCCAATCCACAATAATGTAATTTTTGCATTAGCATTCATTATGAAACTGTGTGTAAGTTTGAATTCGTATATCTTGACATTTATATAGTGCCTTTCAGAACAGTAAAGGCTCCAAAAATGACAGCATATAGGTAAGAAAAAGAAGCCTAAATCTGTCAAAACTCTACTTGTATGAATGTAAACATTTCCAAGAATAGAAAAAAGGAAAGAGTAGCAGAGGAATAGAGTTAAAATAGAAATTATGCCATATAAATGACTTTTCTCAGGTGAGAAGATGCCAGCGCAGATTTCGCTGTAAAAAGACAATATCACAGACCACCGAAGGGCACGTGATACCTTGGCAATTTTTCCTTTCTTAGTTTCAGGTTCATGATAAGGGTTGGATTTAATGTTAATGTCCCTGACAAGGTTTTTTCCAAGCAGTTGACGAATCTGGCAATTATCTGTTCTTTTAGGTTATGGCTATTCGAACGTAAATCGATTCTCAACAACAAATGACCCTTTGTCGTATTTTGCTCGGTCCATTACTTTCAGGAAAAGTGGCAGGTAACTTGTAAGTATGCTGAAGTGCCAAAAACGTTTATCGTGTCAACCTCAGAAACTATGAGCACTCCCTTTTGTTAAAAAATTCAGCGAAATCAAGTAGGAATCGTAGCTTACATGATCCACTTGAAGATTCCTTTCACATAAGCCTTTTGATGAGTATTTAATATCTACTGTATGAAGTTCCGCAACTTCATGATTTGTGACAGAAATCAGCGATGCTGGCCCATCCGCTTAGCCCTTCTTCTGCTGAGTAATACTTTCGAAGCATCGCGATTGGATTCCAAAAATACTGCCAACAGCACAGAAGTCTTCTCGATGTTCTTACGTTCTAACACTGAAGGGGTTGGCTAACATGCTGTCATTAGAGGCTTCTTCATTGTGCAAATGTGCCGACACCTGACGTGACATATTTCAGACAGGCCTTATGGGAGCCACTTCTCAAAAAGTTCTTTATCTTTGATAGGATAACGTTGTGTTGTGATTAGGCCTATTTCATCCTCAGGTTTACCCTTATTGGAAGCATATCCACTTTTACGTCCATACGCAGAACATTTCTCTCCCATTTTACCTCAGGTAAATTCAGACTTTCTAAACCCTAACCTAGTCTTCATCCGAAGTTGTTTGAAGGCTGCTCGAAGACTTTAGCGCCCAACAAACGTTTAATAAAATCTACTTCAACGCTGCACAACTGTAAGAAATAGCTATCTTAATACAGTAGTAGTTCCAATGTTTAACGACATCTTATGGCATCAAAGGCCGTTGACGTCACCCTCCTCCTTTATCCAGGTTGGGACTAGCGCTACCCGATTAAAGGCAGTGGCGATATTTTCTTAATATAACAAGTGACATAAAACTACCTAGACTCTACCTACTATAAAATACTCAACAGGCAGAGCATACTGTTATACCCATCACAGTCAACGAAGACTAGGTCATCCAGCTACACTGTCTTCATTAAGCATTTGCGGTGGGACCTCAATCGAAAATTAGACCAGAGCAGGGCGGCTAACCTGACCCTCCATCTTATGCAGACCTCCTTGGTTGAGTCAACTAAAGTCAGGTCCATCGTCGTAGAAGCACGCGCTCTTTAATTATTGACGGCCGCCATGATGGTTTGTTCAGCGACGGTTCAAACCGGCCGAGCGAAGATGTCACATGATTCCGGGTTCATTTGTCCGTTCGTTCTTTCGTTCATTCATTTGTTCATTTGTTCGATCATTCTTTCATTCATTCATTCATTCTCTTCGTTCGTTCATGCATTCATTAACTCTGAATGTTTCATGCTGCTGGTTTATTCTTTCTGTCTTCCTTCCTCTCTTTCATTCGTTCGTTCGTTTTTCGATCAATCGGAGGATTTATATAGCGCCTGTAAAAGATATCTAAGGCCGAATCGTAGCCCGAACCGTTTTATAGCTTGAAAGCGCCTTAGCGATCAACATCGTTACATTTCCTCGTAGATTGAGGGTGCATATGTAGGTTGGGGTGGGTGCACGTGTTTGCGAGCTTGTGTAAAATAAGAAGAGTGAGTGAGTGAGTGAGTGAGTGAGTGAGTGAGTCGGTGAGTCAGTCAGTCAGTCAGTCAGTCAGTCAGAGATAGAGATAGAGATAGATATATAGAATGATAGATAGATAGATAGATAGATAGATAGATAGACAGACAGACAGACAGACAGACAGACAGACACAGACAGACAGACAGACAGACAGATAGATAGATAGATAGTGTGCACCTGTAGGTAACGATGGGCCAATGTCTGTATATGCGTGTACGTGAGTCTGTGTACATGTATGTCTGCATGGCACCGTGTGTCTGTGTGTGTACGTGTGTATCAGCGTGTGCCTGTATGTGTCTGAGTGTGTATGTGTATATGTGTGTCTATGTCTTTGCGTATGTGTCTGTATTTCTATGTATGTCTTCCTGCGTCTACGTGTGTGCTTGTAGTTTGTGTATGTTCTTGCATGCGCGTACGCCTGGGTGTGTATGTGCATGTATATGACGTGTGTATATGTGTCTGTCTGTGTCCGTGCGTGTATGTGTGTGCATGTGACTTGTGTATGTGTCTGTGTATGTGTGTCTGTGTGTGTATGTGTGAGTGCGGATGTCTTCTTTTACAGCAGCCTCAGCAACCGTAGTATCAGCGCGGTGTGGGGTGGGAGACGGGAGGAGATGAGGTGGCAGTGGCTGCGGATGGTGGAGAGAGTGATGACGATGTGTGCTTTGGATCGGCAGCCGGACGCTTGTTTGTCTTGTGATGCCACAAGAAGGATTCGGTTGCCGCGTCAACAACATACTCTTCTTCCTCCTCCTACTCCTCGTCCACATCCTCCGATTCCTTTCCCTTCCCCTCCTGCTTCTCCTCATCCCCCAATTCCTATCTACGTCTCACTTGTCCCGTTCTCTGTCTCTGTCTCTGTCTCTCTTGGCCTCTCTCGCTCTCTCTTTCTCTGTCACTCTAACTTTATGGAGCATACCTTTCTCCCTCTCCTTTCCCAGTCCTTCTCTTCCGTTCTGCTCTTCTACTATCTTCCTCATTCGTTTTGTTGCATCCTATTCCTCCTCTTACTCCCATGCATCTCCCTTCCTCTCCCTCCTCCAGGCCTCCTCCATCCTCACCTTCTTCTCCTCCCTCTCCTCCTCCTCCTCCTTATCATCATCATTCAGCAGCGTCAGCAGCAGCAGCAGTAGCAGATGTGGAGCGCATAGTGCGTCGTCGGTCTTCTTATCGATGGCGTCGTCTGAACGGATGGAGCAGCATCCCGTCGTCGCCCGGTGAGAGGAGGACCAGAAGAAGGACAAGCGATGTGTCAATGGGAAGGCGATTAGCCCAGCACAAACATCTCATCCCGACGCCTACGTGACACGGAAGCGGTGGACCCTCTCGAGCGACGACGGCGACCAGTTGCTCTCTTGCGCTGTCTGTCTCTCTGTCTCTTTCTTGGTCTCTCTCGCTGCCTCTCTTGTGTATCTGTCTATCTGTCTGTCTGTCTGTCTGTCTATCGATCTATAAATCTGTCTGTCTGACTGTCGCTTCTTCTTCTCTGAACCCTGGAGAAACAAGGTTGTCAAATGAACGTGGAGATTAATTACTATTGCGCTGCGCAGAAGCGTATAATGGGGTCTTTCGCGCCCTTTCCTGCCCCATCTCCCCTTCCTGTGCTTCTTCCTCCTCCTATTCCTTCTTCCATATTCTCAACTTCTACTTCCTCTCCCTCCTTCTGTGCCCCCATCTCTTTCTAAGCCTCGTCTTCGTCCTTCTTTCATTGCTTGTCATTTCAACATTTCTTCTTCCTTCCTTGCCATATATCCTCCTCCTCTTCCTCCTCTTCCTTATCCTCCTTCTGCCCTTCTATACAATTTCTAAGTCCTCCTATTCCTCCCTTTTGGTCGCATCTCCTCCTCCTCCAATTACTCTTCCTCCTCGCCCTTCTACCGAACTTTGTGTTGTCCGCTGATGCTTCGTAGCTTGTCATTGGTAACTTCAGTATGACTTTTCCATGTGTGTATACCTGGATAGGTCAATTCCCTTGGCTTCTTGTCTGTTTGCTGATATAGTCTGCTCATCTTCTGTCTTATACTCCTTCTCTTCTTTCTGCTCCTCTTTTATTTCCCTTTCTCAGTTATCCTTTTTCCTCCCTTTTCCTTCTTTTCCTCTGCCTCCTTCTCCTCTCCCTACTTCTGTATCTCCTGTTTCTATTTCTCCCTCCTCCTTATCCTCTTCTTCATCCTCCTCTATCTTTGGTTCCTCTTTCTTCTTCTTTTCCTCCTCCTCCAACTTCTTTTTCTCCTACCCATCCTCCTCTTCTCTCTCTCTCCTGTTCCTCTTTCTCCTCCTCGTCCTCCACCTCCATTTCCCCTCCTCTTCCTCCTCCTATTTTCCCATCTTCTCCACTTCCTTCGCCTCCTCTTTGTCCTATTTCTCCCATTTCTCCCCCTCTTCCTCCTCCTCTTTTTCCATCTTCTCCACTTCCTTCGCCTCCTCTTTGTCCTATTTCTCCCCTCTTCCTCCTCCTCTTTTCCCATCTTCTCCACTTCCTTCGCCTCCTCTTTGTCCTATTTCTCCCATTTCTCCTCCTCTTCCGCCTTCACATCGTTGTCATAGTCGTCATCTGCTGGTGGCCCAGTTATATTTGTCATCAGCAAATACTGCAAAACTTTATGCCTCACTTGCCCGCTGTATCATCTTCAGATACTCGACGCTGGAACTGACGCATCCACACAAACGAAAAGGGGAAGGAAGGAAGGATGGAAGGACAGATGGTCGGCAGATGAGTGTCAAAGCAAGGAGGAGGTCGAAAGGATGTCCTGTCGATGGGGGTCGTCTTTGCACCTCAGCCGATTGATCGTTTAGTTACTGGACTAAATAACAGTTGAGGAGCTTCAATATGGAGGCTCACAAACAAGTGTTGCCTTAACCTTTTTCGTTTCTGAGCAGTTCCTACAGAGGCGTGTTAAACAGTGTATTATTGTATTGTATTTGATAACTTATATAGCGCTTCTTACAGAACAAACTACTCAGAAGTGCTTCCAGCATGAGAACCTCGTGGAAATAGAACGCCTTTAAACAACGAGATGACTGAGCTCTATCACCATCAGTGACCCTTGCACGAAACTATAGCGGAAGTCCATTCCATAAAGATGGGCCAACAGCAGCAAAAGCCCCTTATCTTTACCTTTATCTCCTGATGAACTTCTACAGAAGCTGTCTTTACCTTTATCCTCCTGAGGAACTTCCACAGAGGTTATCTTTACCTTTATCCTCCTGATGAACTTCTACATAGGCTATCTTTACCTTTATGCTCCTAAGGAACTTCTACATAGGCTATCTTTACCTTTATGCTCCTAAGGAACTTCTACAGAGGCTATCTTTACCTTTAGCCTCTTTACCTTTATCCTCCTGAGGAACTTCTACAGAGGCTGTCTTTACCTTTATCCTTCTGAGAGTTTCTACAGAGACTATCTTTACCTTTATCCTCATGAGAAACTTCTACAGAGGCGTGCAAACAAAAATGTTGCCTAAAACGGCCACAGTTAGACAAAGCAGAAGTAATCATTAGCACATCGAGGAAAACTGTTTTAGAGATAAGTTCACAGAATTACAGAAAAACATTTCATGCGATTCCTTTCGTAAAATGAAATCTCTTTTCGTTTGGCCTGGGTATGGACCGCGCATATTGGGGACCACCTGTTTATTGAAAGGTACAGTATTATATCAGTAAAATTATGTGCGTAGAAAGACATACAGGTCATGTAAGACAAGAGAAGGTAATGTAAAGTTAGGTAAGGTATGGTCAAGTAATCGTAATCGTGAAGTTTCTACAACGAAAGCCACGTCACGATGACCAGCCTATTCACAGGCACTCAGTCAAAAACAAATCGATAAGCTAAAGGGGTTCGGTTCCAGGTCAAGATCCAAAAGTCAGGCAGAGAGCGTGGCGGCTGCGGTGGGTGATGTTTGGGATTGAAGCGGAAATAGACAAGAAAAAGAAGAGGAGTAAGACAACATCAGGTAAATTGGGTGAAGGTAAGGCATAAACAAGTGAATTACCTTTACACGGCTAAATGTCAACATTTACCTAGTGGACAGCCCTAGAAATGGCGGTCATGTTTGGCAAACTGCGTCCAGAACGGACGAAAAAGTGCCGCTTTGCGACCAATAGACGAATATTGCTTCGATTAACCCAGAATGACGATAGCAGGCGGAGTCTCGTTGAGACATTGTTTCCGCCCCGTTTGCTAATTGTTATTCGCCGTTTGACTCCTTTGGACCATTTGTTGCGAGCCAAAGACGACATACTCGACATTCGTAGCCCCATCAGATGAAGTTGGAGAAAGGGTGGCGATAGTGTTAGTGGTGTTAGTGGTGGTGGTGGTTTTGGTGGTTGCAGTGGTGGCGATAGTGTTAGTGGTGTTAGTGGTGGTGGTGGTTTTGGTGGTTGTAGTGGTGGCGATAGTGTTAGTGGTGTTAGTGGTGGTGGTGGTGGTTTTGGTGGTTGTAGTGGTGGCGATAGTGTTAGTGGTGTTAGTGGTGGTGGTGGTGGTTTTGGTGGTTGCAGTGGTGGCGATAGTGTTAGTGGTGTTAGTGGTGGTGGTGGTGGTTTTGGTGGTTGTAGTGGTGGCGATAGTGTTAGTGGTGTTAGTGGTGGTGGTGGTGGTTTTGGTGGTTGTAGTGGTGGCGATAGTGTTAGTGGTGTTAGTGGTGGTAGTGGTGGTTTTGGTGGTTGTAGTGGTGGCGTTAGTGTTAGTGGTGTTAGTGGTGGTGGTGGTGGTTTTGGTGGTTGTAGTGGTGGCGATAGTGTTAGTGGTGTTAGTGGTGGTGGTGGTGGTGGTGTTTATGGTGGTGGCAATAGTGAATAGTAATAATAGTGGTGGTGGTGCTAGTAGTGGTGGTGACTGTTGATAAATGCACAGTCCTTGAGTTGGTATTCTTTACCTCAATTCTTGTGTTTTGCCAAACTTTAATTTATCTAACCCTATTCTAATATTCCTTATCTTGTCTGACCTCATTGTACTTTACTTAACCTTACCTTTGTTATCTTAACTTACTTTATCTAACCTTACCTTCCTTTCCTTACCTTCCTTACATTGCCTTATCTTAATTTAAAATACCTTATCTTACTTACTTTCTTTCTTTCTCTGACTTTTGTTTACTTTACTAAACTTAAAATCCTATACAAATTACCTTATGCTATCTGACTTTACCTTACCTCGCCTTGGTGGATCTGAATATGCTTTTATGAATAATTGTTGATGTAGCGCCTTTTATTTGGAGATCGGTAGAAATGCCGAGATGGGCCATTCCGATCCAGGCTATACGGTCTTAAATTTACATTTAAGAAACGAATTTACATTTGAGAAACAAATCAAAATTCTCCTGTAACTGTGTGTATTGGTCTCTGAAGTATTTCTCATTTAATCCTTAATTCTGCTATGTTGCGGACACGATATATAACTAAAGGACATGCGATACGGAATGCAGTAAGATTAAGCCGATCAGAACCGAAACCCTGGCGAGAAGTGAAACCTTGAAACCTTATCACACCCGGCACTGGTGTCTCCTTAATAAATAACAAGTATCGCAGATGATAATGGAAATACCAGCGTCGCTCTCTCATGCGTTTGATTTATGCAGTGCCTTTTCAGAAGACTGCCATCTCGCGGAGACCAAATTATTATGAGGGCCACCGAATGAATGAGACATGCGACAGTTGTGACTGGTCGAGAGCCATGTCCATCCGTCCGTCCGTCCGTCCGTCCGTCCGTCCGTCCGTCCGTCCGTCCGTCCGTCCGTCCGTCCGTCCGTCCGTCCGTCCGTCCGTCCGTCCGTCCTGCTTTTCCTGTCCTACCACCGGTTCTTCCTCCTTCCCTCCTTCTCTCTCCTTTATCTGTTCTTCAGACCGTCCTTCTTTCTGATCTTCCCTCACTCCCACCCAAATATCCTTCCTCCTTTTATGCCTCCCTTTTTAATCCTTCCCTGACTCCCTTTCTCTCTCTATCGCTTTCGTTATCTCTCTCTCGCTTTCACTATCTCTCTCTCTCTCTCTCTCTCTCTCTCTCTCTCTCTATCTATCTATCTATCTCTCTATCTATCTATCTGTCTCTCTCTTTCTCTTCATTCCTCCTATCTTCTTTCCCTTCCCTATCTCCCTCTCTTCTTCCCATCTTCCTTCTTTGCCTTCTTGTCTGCCTCCCACCCTCTTACCTGGATCGTGCCTTCTTCTTCCACTGTCGCCTTCTCTCTCTGCCTGCCTCCGTCTCTCTCTGCCTGCCTCCTTCTCTCTCTGCCTGCCTCCGTCTCTCTCTGCCTGCATCTCTGTGTGTTTCCCTCATCCGATCAGCGTATGATCGATGGCATCCTGGCGCAGGACCGGACGATCTGCCAGCCCTGATGAATCCTGTACTTAACTAATGGCTCATGTTGCACTCCGTCTTAACAGACCACCGAGGTCGAAGGCGCGCTGACATGCAGAGACAGACAGAGGGAGGCAGAGACAGAGGGACAAACAGGAGGATGTATGGACGAGAGTACGGAGACAGAGAAGGGCGCGGGGAGACGAGAGACTATACGGGGAGAAGGACGCGTTGAGGCGAGCAGGGACAGTGGGAAAGATGGATACAGAGAAAGACAAAGACAGACAGACAGACAGATAGACAGACAGACAGACAGTGAGAGACAGACAGAAAAGGAAATGAAGAAAGAGAGGCACGCAGGCATAGTCAGAGAGAAGGACGGATGGAATGGAGAGACATGCAGGGGAACATAGGGAGCATAAAAGAAGAGACAAGAGGATAGGCAGAGGGAGAAAAATAGGGAGAGACGGACGAAAACAAAGATGTGCGGGGCCACGGACAGAGACAGACAGAGGGAGGACCGGAAACAGGTGGGTTCGAATGGCAGGACGCACATTGGTGTGGCTCAGTAGGTCGAAAAAGCCACGTTTAACACCGGACATAATTTTCCATGTTCGAGGGGACTGCGTCACCGGTCTTGGGGGGCTGCGTCATCGGTCTTGGGAGACTGCGTCAGCGGTCTTGGGGAACTGCGTCATCAGTCTTGGGGGACTGCGTCATCGGTCTGGGGACTGCGTCATCGGTCTTGGGGGACTGCGTCATCGGCCTTGGGGACTGCGTCATCGGTCTTGGGGGACTTCGTCACCGGTCTTGGGGGACTTCATCACCGACCTTGAGGGACTGCGTCATCGGTCTTGGGGGACTTCGTCACCGGCCTTGGGGAACTGCGTCATCGCTCTTGGGGAACTGCGTCATCGGTCTTGGGGTACCGCACCACTGGCCTTTCCTGGGAAAGGCGCCCCTGCATTATTAAGTTAACTGGTGACATATTTGGCATACAGAAGTTCAGGCCTGTGTTCAGAACATCAAGTTCTCGACTGTAATCACTCAAGTGACGTAAAGCCTCGATGTAGATTCAAGACCGACATCCCCTTTTCACACTACAGGAAAAT
Organism: Norana najaformis; assembly: GCA_964023275.1. Taxonomy (NCBI): domain Eukaryota; kingdom Metazoa; phylum Annelida; class Clitellata; order Crassiclitellata; family Hormogastridae; genus Norana; species Norana najaformis. Next base: position 12,995,774 of record OZ029929.1, read on the forward strand.
CGGCTGACTTGGACGACGAATATTGTAGTACCATAAAACTTCGTTGTTGTGCAAGAAAAGATTCAGTAACCTATGATTCCTCTCTCAAATAAACCTCCGTCGTTCTTTCCATTTCTTCATTCCTTCAATTTCATTCATTTCTTCAATAAATATCGTGCAGACTCACGCCAGAGCCGACTCGGTTCACGATCCCTTCTTGGCAGTTGATGTAGGGAATTTCTTCTCTAAGGTGGAGAAATCTCTTCGCTTCAGTTCCTCTCGCTTTCACCCCACTCGTGGCGTTTGCACGATATCATGCATGCTCGTTAAACTGATGGAATTTAATTATTAACAGCCATCTGAAGCGAGAGACATTATTACTGCGTCCTGTTGTTGGAAAGACTATACTTGCGTGAGGAGACATTTGCGTAAACGTATCTAAGTTACTGGGACCCAATTGAAAGGTTCGTAAATGACGCTATAAATACAACTCAAAAGCATTTATGTTATGACGTCTTAAATATAGCGTCAAATAAAATTATAGCGTCCTAAAGATGTATATATATGTGTATATACATGTGCATATACAGAAGTTTATGTATAGCGTCTAAAATACTCTTAGAAATAGCGTCTTAAATAATTTTAGCATCTTAAATAATTGTAGCGTCATAAATAATTGTAGCGTCATAAATAATTGTAGCGTCATAAATAATCGTAGCGTCTTAAATAATTAATTGTAGCGTCATAAATAACTGTACAGTCTTAAATAATTGTTGCGTCTTATACAAAGCGTTTTATATTATCGCAGTGTCATATATGCAGATAAACACAGAAGCATGTATAGCGTCTTAAATACAGTCCTAAAAATAAGGTCTTTCTATAGCCTCGAGATATCTAGTCTCCTCGTTACCGGGCCGTAGCGCTCTCAGTTCGGCCATCCATGATCTCTTGTTTGTCCCTCGCATGCGAACTGCTACCGCCCAGTCCAGAAGCTTTGCGTATGTCGGTCCCACCTGCTGGAACCGTCTCTCTCGAGATCTGCGACTTGAGCTCCTCTCTCTTCCCCTCTCAGGGTTTCGCAGGCGCCTGAAGACTGTACTGTTTAACAGTGATTTTACTTGTTCGGGTCGGGAGCGCCCCTGTTGAGTTTATTCTCTAAGAGGCGCTTTATAAATCTTAAATTACAATTACGACTTAACAATGACATATTAATATCATTGTAATTTAACTGTTTTCTGATACATTCAAAAATCCGACTTGACTGGGAGCCCATAGAGACGAGGAAGGAGGTACCGCAGAAGCAACATCGACGGATTCAAACAGTCGCTGTTTCCTCAGGGTCAACCCTTCCAGGGTTCTGACCCGGCACAACCTATCTCTTAAGGACTCAATTTTATGAAGCACCGGTGATCAAACTCGTCTCCCGTACAGCTGATAACATTCGTAGATTTCCATTACGTCACGTCGCATTCGTATTACAAGTACGTCAGGTGTTTCATGGTCTCCATAAAACGCCGTGGGCAACTGTTTCAGGTGGTCTAATTACAGCAAGAAGCAAGTATTTCGACCACATCTCCGAGTACAATGAATTCAGACGAATGCAAACATCTCTAAACCAGCCTCTATAGCGCAAAGTATCCACCAATACTGAGGTCAACTTATAGCCGGACCATGCACGGGTAAAAGTCTACTGTTATATATATTTACATTATATATTATATATACAGTAGATGCCCCGTTTAAAATATTTCAAATATAGCGATGCAACTACTTAAAATACAAGCGTTACTCTCCGAAATTTCTTAGCGCTACACAAAGGCTTTTACGCCGACGCAAATAGAGCCCCAATGCGGATTATGCAAATGCTCAGCCGGATTGTAATTGTAATTTGTAATTTGAGATTTATAAAGCGCCTCTTAGAGGATAAACTCAACAGAGGTGCTTCCGACCCGAAAATGTAAAATCACTGTTAAACAGTACAGTCTTCAGGCGCCTGCGGAACACTGAGAGGGGGAGAGAAAGGAGCTCAAGTCGCAATTCTCGAGGGAGACGGTTCCAGCAAGTGGGACCAACGTAGGCAAAGCTTCTCGACTGGGCTGCAGCGGTACGCATGCGAGGGACAAACAGGAGATCTTGAGTGGCCAAGCGAATGTTGCTACGGCCCGGCAACGAGGAGACCAAACAGTAAATGCAAATAGTTCAAATGCCCTGACACACTTTATTACGTGTAGCAATCTGAATGACACGATGCAAATAATGGTCAAATTCCCTGATGCGAAAACTTCAAACACTTCAGCTTCCGTTACTACAGGTGGCCAGTGTTTGAACGACATTGAATAAACTGTTACAATGACTGTTGTGTGACTGCGCACATTACAATTTTTCTACAAATATTGCTGCTGCTGCTGCTACTACTACTACCCACTACGATTACTATAGAGGTACAGTGGTACTACTATAACTTCTACTACAACAACAACTACTACTACTACTACTGCTAATAATAATAATAATAATAATAATAATAATAATAATAATATGTATGTGTGTATGCATTATGCAAGCATTTATGAAGAGAACTGCCTTGTAAGAACCTCTTAGAAACGCTGATTTTCATTTTTCAAAGGTTTTTAGAATCAGAGGAAACTTCAAATATGTTGAACACGAACGAATGCTGAATAGAGTCACCCAAAACAGTACCACGAACCTGGTCGCAGTGCATGCCGATTTCGCTAGATAAACCCGGGATTCGAACCCAATATTATATCATAACTCGCGTTATAACGAGGCGCATGCTAACGGATTCCCGGTGTACGTATATATATATCTGAGTCTGAATTACCTGCATGACGAACGGTGACGTGGGAGGCAACGGTGGAAGAGACGTGTTTGAGTAGATTCGCTCCGTCGTGAAGTTTGTCGGCTGTTACCGGTGAGGACCAGTAACGTGCATCAAAGGTATTTCAAAGGTACTTCAAAGCGACTTCGCAGGTACTTCAAAAGTACTTCAGAGGTACTTCAAAGGAACTTCACAGGTACTTCAAAGTCGTCCTCGTCTTCGTCCTTCTTCCTGTCCGTAGAGCTTACTCTAACCCTCTTGTCGCCCGCTAGTCTATGCTGACTTTTGGATGTTTTGCATCGGAGAAGGCAATAGAGCTTAGAGTTGATGATGCGGAAATGCTCAGAGTCTCAGCAGCAGCAGCAACAGCAGCGGAGAGAACTTTTCACGCGATGTACTTTTGACGCAGCAAATAAACGCAGATTTGGTCTGTCCTCTCATCCGCTTGTGTCCCGGACAACCGCTGTCGACTCGCTGCTTCCGACGGCTTTTCTAAAGACGCCGCAGTCGGCGATGCGCTTATGAGCGACGAAGTATGCCCCTCTCTCTTTCTCTCTCTCTCTCTCTCTCTCTCTCTCTCTCTCTCTCGCAGCAGTTGCAGCAGCCCAGACCTCTCAGGCACTACCTTCTGCCGCACAAGTGTCTTGCATGATCTCCATCCCCTTCTCCAACTCCTCCAGTTGCCCGGTCAGTCGCGGGCTGGCCAGCTAAGCACCCGCCAGCTGACCGGCCCGCCGGTGTGGTGCCATATTCGTTCCCCGACGAATACTGTTCCGATTCTGTCCACTTTGGGACAACATAGACCTGCGAATTTGAAAGTTTCCCGTTGCTTTGATAGTAAAATAAGATAGGAAACAATCCTTGAGTAAGTGGAAATATAAAGGTCCAAGCAATATAAACTTACACAACCGCAATCAGGACAACATCCGATTTTGATTAACGAAGCGGAAAAAGTATCGACAAGAGTTCTTAGAAAGAAATTTCCGCGTCCCGTTAACGTGTATCAGCCACAACGTCTTTCGGAACTGTTTTAGCCGAGGAACCAATTTACCCTCACACCAGCTGGTCATCTGATGGGCCGGGTGGCTGGCCCGGACGGCCGGCGGGCGATGCCAACAGATGTTCTCTCGGCGCGGGTTTTATTGCGTCGCCTTTCGTTCGTCGATCGAAACCAATAGTAAAAGGCCAGTCGCCGTCAAACGGATTATCGTCGGATCAATGGCTGCTCGGCGGGGAGCTCCAGAGGCGGCGTTTCACCGGCCGTCTTGATTAAGCGCCGTCACATCGATTCGCCGGCCCGGGCCTCCCTCATGGGCGGGCGGTCAGCCGACGAGGAGCGCTCGCTCCAGGTCGGATCTCACCGGCCGCCGTCCCCTCCATTGGAGCCGGCGACTTGAGCAGCAATTGTCTTAGTGAAACGAGTCTTGGATCTGGTACGATGCTCAGGAATCGCGTCCCTCATCTTCAGTGGCTGTCGCTGACGGGGCATGTGCTGGCGGTGCCATCCATCATCAAGGTATCGTGGTAGGATGTCACGGCCGCACCAGCATCAGCTGCCGGGGTACTGAGATCGCTTGCAGCAGCAGCGGCGGCAGCAGCACCGTCGAATGATGCGCGGAGTTAATTTGAAAAGAAAGGCGTTGTTTACTTTTGCGCTTTTCTGGCGTCGCATCACTAGCGACACACGCTCCGCATCACCGCCAGCAGCAGCAGCAACACGGAGGAAGGGAGTGAGGGCAGAGGGGATGGGATGGGAGGGGAGGGGAGGAAGGGCTTTAGCATCGGCTCTGCAATCAGAGGACGGCGCGTGTAAGTGACGGTCAAGTGGTGAATGGGATCGGGCGGAGAGCTGGCAGGTTCGAATGCAGACGCGGTCGTAAACTTCGATGTTTGATGGAAGGGTTGATGTGCAGCATCATGTGTGGCAACGCTGAAGGGGCGGTTTAGTAGGGGGGTGTGGAACGTAGGGGCACAAACGCTGACAGGTACAAAGACACACAGGCCACCTATTGGATTTCGACCGGGTTTCCCCCAACGATCTTTGACTAAGGTCTCAGTTGAAGCGACCAACGATAGATGCCTTGAGCATTGTTGCAGTGGTGCTGTAGAAGTTATCAGATTGTGATTATTATCCCTCTTTTTATCTCTGTATCTTTTTACATGTACTCTCTCACCCTTTCTCATTCTCTCTAACTCTCTCTCGCTCTCTCTTTCTCTCTCTCTCTCTCAATATTTCTCCTGCTTTAATCTCTACATCTGTCTATGTCTCATTTTATTGTATTTATTTCTCTTTACCTAACTGTTTGTGTTTCTCTCTCATTCTCTGTATTTCTCTATGTGTGCCTTTTCTGTTATTTAAAAAATGTTCATCTTTCTTACTCTGAAAGTCTGTGTGCATCTATCCAGGTCTCTTTGACCCTATCTCTCTCTAAATATCTGTCACTCTTTCTTTCTCTCCTCTCTCTCCCTCTCTCTATCTCTCACCCTCTCTCTATCTCTCACCCTCTCTCTCTCTCTCGTTCTCGATCCCTTTCTCTCTCCTTATCTCTCCCTCTCCCTCTTTTATCTTTCGCTAATCTCTCTTTCTTTATCTCCCTCTGCCTTCCTTACTCCCTCTCTCTTTCTCTGTTCCATTCTCTCTCTCTCTCTCTGTCTTTTCCCTTTCTCTGTCTTTCTCTTCCTCTCTCCCCTCTCCCTCTATTTTTCTCTCTGTCTCTTTTTCTCTCAGTCTGTCGCTCTCTTGCTCTCTAAGGCAATCCGTTTCGGGCGCCGCTATTTCTCAGCTGCTTCATTCGGATTCTACAATGAACATCACGCGACACATTTTCTTGGCAGGCGCTTGCCTTTCAAAGCCAACACTGCATCTTCCTATCTTCCTCCTTTGTGGCACCGACAACGCCATCAGCAGCAGCATTCCCCACCATCCCGACCCGGCGCCCCTCCTCAACAGTGCCCTCCCATCATCTCCGTCCAATCTCCAGAATCAGTCCGACAGACAGACAATACATCATCTGCTCCTAACAAACAGTCTTCTTGTGATAACAAATCCTTTTAGCTCGACCACCTTTTACCCTCCCGTTGAGACAAAGCTCCCAAGGGGCCTGACGGACACCCCGATCGTCCTGTCTGCGTCCCTTTACCCTAGCCCAACACGTGTCTTCGATACCTCGTTCCGAACTCTCCCCGGAATCGGTTTCGTTTTCCCGGTCTCCAAGGCGACCTGGGGAAATCGGGTTTTTTGTCCAAGACGCAAAACTCTTCGTCTGTTTCCGCTTTCGAATCTAATCAGATCCGGTCATCGATCCAAGACAGACAGACAGACAGACAGGGACAGGGACAGGGACAGGGACAATGACAGGGACAGGGAGAAAGAGATAGAAAGAAAGAAAAAGAGAGAAAGAGAAAGAGAGACAGACAGAGACAGACAGAGACAGACACAGAGACAGACAGAGACAGACACAGAGGCGGGGAATAATGTAGGGAGAGAGGAAGGAAGGCAGGGAAGTAGGACAGAAAGAAGAGAGTTGGTCAAGTGGAGTAGGTATAGAGAGGCAGGAGTTAGGTAGGGATGGAAAGTGGACACTAAGAAGAGAGGAAGGCAGGGAAGGAGAAAAGGAAGGAAGAAGGGAAGGAAGGAAGAGAACGAGGGAGGGAGAAAGGGTCTACTGATTGGAGGACCCACCATCAAAAGTGAACGGCGATGGAGGGGGTGGGTGCGCTTGGACGAGAGAAGGGTGACACCCAATCGAATGTGAATTGTCGCTGAAGGGACTGAGAGCGTCACGTCGACTGCAGTCAGGATGGATAGAAAATAAAGCAGGAGAAGAGGCAAAGAGACAGAGGCAGAGGAAAAGGTACACAGAGAGATGTAGGCAGAAACACATACAGAGGCAACAGCAGAGGCAGAAGTAGACATACAATGGCTCAGAGTCATAGATGAAGATGTTGATGCAACTGCGAATACAGAGTCAAACTTATGATAAAAATGCAGAAAGGGATTGCTGGAAAACGTTGATAACCAGATTTCCAATTCGCGGTGTTCATCACTCCATCCGTATCAGCCTCTTACTCCACTTCCTCATCTCTCCGTCCCAGTCCATTCTACCATCCATTCCTTCCTCTTCCCTATGCCGTCCATCCATTCTTTTCTGTCTCTCCATTCACATTTCCTCCTCTCTCCGCAGTCCATCCATTCTTACCTGTCCCTCCATTCACATATCCTCCTCTCTCTGCAGTCCATCCATTCTTGTCCGTCCTTCCATTCACATATCCTCCTCTCTCTGCAGTCCATCCATTCTTATCTGTCCCTCCATTCACATTTCCTCCTCTCTCTGCAGTCCATCCATTCTTATCTGTCCCTCCATTCACATTTCCTCCTCTCTCTGCAGTCCATCCATTCTTATCTGTCCCTCCATTCACATGTCCTCCTCTCTCTGCAGTCCATCCATTCTTGTCTGTCTTTCCATTCACATTTCCTTCTCCCTGCGCGGTCCATCCATTCTTGTTTTCCCTCCATTCACATTTCCTCCTCTCTTCGCAGTACATCCATTCTTGTCCGTCCTTCCATTCACGTTTCCTCCTCCCTCTGCCTCCATTGTTATTTCGAGCTGTCGTTACGGACTTAATTGGCGTCGGTCGACACACAGAGCGCATGATCGGACGGACCATCTTGTCTTGACTTGTTTTGCAAATAGAAGCTCGGGATTCCCGGCTTCTGGGTCAACATGTCGTTGACACATGGTCTCATAAAGCATACTCAAAAGAATGCCATTTTCGACCATTCTTCACTCCCTTTGTCTCTCTATCCATGTCTGTATCTGTGTCTTCATCTATGCCTCCATCTCTGTCTCTGTTTTCATTACCGTTTGGTCACTGGCTGCCTGCCTCTATGTCTATCCGTGTGACGGTCTGTCTGTCTGTCTGTCATTGTCTGCATCGTTGTTTGTCTGTATCTGTGCATATTTGTTTATGTGTCTGTCTGTCTGTCTGTCTGTCTGTCTGTCTGTCTGTCTGTCTGTCTGTCTGTCTGTCTGTCTGTCTGTCTGTCTGTCTGTCTGTCTGTCTGTCTGTCTGTCTGTCTGTCTGTACTGTGCTGCGTTGTCAATCATATATTAACTTTTGACGACCAAAAGAAGTAATTTTGAAAAAGACCTATCACAGTTCGGACGCACAAAGTAGCAAATTAGCAAGTTAACTAATCGGTCTCTCTCTGTCTCTGGCTCTGTCTCTGTCTCTGTCTCTGTCTATCTCTCTGTCTGTCTCTGTCTCTGTCTCTGTCTCTGTCTCTCTCTGTCGCTGTCTCTGTCTCTGTCTCTCTGTCTCTCTCTCTCTCTCTCTCTCTCTGTCGTACAACAGATTGACACCTCAACAGACAAATGTCATAGCCAGTTGATCCAAGCAGAACAGGTGGTCTTGTCATCGAGACAGATGACATCTAGATAAATAGATTACTTCCGTTTATCTAGTTAAGTAGACAATACAAAGAGTTTTTTAAATTAATTTATTAATAACATAATAACATACCTAGATAAATAGATTACTTCGTTATATCTAGTTAAGTAGACAATACAAATACCTATTTTTGATTAATTTATTAATAACATAATTGAAGCAACATAAGCTACATTCAAAATAATATATGAGGAGGAAAAGGATGTTCTAGAGGGTTTTGAGGAGAAGAAGGACGATTGTAAACAAGAGGAAGATGAGGATTATGAAAAGGAGGATTAGTAAGAGCAGTAAGATTATTAAGGAGAAGAGGCGGATTGTGAAAAAGAAGTGGATTTCGAGTAGGATTATGAAGGCGAGATGTGGGATTATGAGGAGGAAGAAGAAAGAAATTTTATTTGGAGGAGGAGAGATGAAATGAGAAGGAAGTAGAGGAAGTGGGAAGGATTATGAGGAAGAGTATAAGGGAAAGAAGAAAGAGGATTACGAGGAGAAAGAGGAGAAGGATCGTGAAGAGGAACAGTAGGAGGATCATGAGAAGGAGAAGGAAGAAGAATGAGAGGAGGAGGAGTCGTTCCTCTGACTTTAAGAAATCCTTGTGGTCGCCGTAGAACAGTGAATTAGCAAAAGCCGACTAAGTTACGACTTTCAACGGTGCCACATCTGCTGCAGAATTATCCCCGAAGACCTCTCCGCTCAACTCTCCTTCGCTCTGTATCCCTCTATGCCTCTGCCTCTGCCTCTGCCTCTGCCTCTGCCTCTGCCTCTGCCTCTGCCTCTGCCTCTCCTCTGCCTCTGCCTCTGCCTCTGCCTCTGCCTCTGCCTCTGCCTCTGCCTCTGCCTCTGCCTCTGCCTCTGCCTCTGCCTCTGCCTCTGCCTCTGCCTCTGCCTCTGCCTCTGCCTCTGCCTCTGCCTCTGCCTCTGCCTCTCCCTTGCCTCTAACTCTTTGTCTTTCTCTGCCTCTGCCTCTGCCTCTGCCTCTCCCTTGCCTCTAACTCTTTGTCTTTCTCTGCCTCTGCCTCTGCCTCTGCCTCTTCCTTGCCTCTAACTCTTTGTCTTTGTCTTTCTCTGCCTCTGCCTCTGCCTCTGCCTCTGCCTCTGCCCCTGCCTCTGCCTCTTTGTCTTTCTCTGCCTCTGCCTCTGCCTCTGCCCCTGCCTCTGCCTCTGCCTCTGCCTCTGCCTCTGCCTCTGCCTCTGCCTCTGCCTCTGCCTCTGCCTCTGCCTCTGCCTCTGCCTCTGCCTCTGCCTCTGCCTCTGCCTCTGCCTCTCCCTTGCCTCTAACTCTTTGTCTTTCTCTGCCTCTGCCTCTGCCTCTGCCTCTCCCTTGCCTCTAACTCTTTGTCTTTCTCTGCCTCTGCCTCTGCCTCTGCCTCTCCCTTGCCTCTAACGCTTTGTCTTTCTCTGCCTCTGCCTCTGCCTCTGCCTCTGCCTCTGCCTCTGCCTCTGCCTCTGCCTCTGCCTCTTTGTCTTTCTCTGCCTCTGCCTCTGCCTCTGCCTCTGCCCCTGCCTCTGCCTCTTTGTCTTTCTCTGCCTCTGCCTCTGCCTCTGCCTCTGCCTCTGCCTCTGCCTCTGCCTCTGCCTCTGCCTCTGCCTCTGCCTCTGCCTCTGCCTCTGCCTCTGCCTCTGCCTCTGCCTCTGCCTCTGCCTCTGCCTCTGCCTCTGCCTCTGCCTCTGCCTCTGCCTCTGCCTCTGCCTCTGCCTCTGCCTCTGCCTCTGCCTCTGCCTCTGCCTCTGCCTCTGCCTCTGCCTCTGCCTCTGCCTCTGCCTCTGCCTCTGCCTCTGCCTCTGCCTCTGCCTCTCCCTTGCCTCTAACTCTGCCTCTGCCTCTGCCTCTGCCTCTGCCTCTGCCTCTACCTCTGCCTCTGCCTCTGCCTCTGCCTCTGCCTCTGCCTCTGCCTCTGCCTCTGCCTCTGCCTCTGCCTCTTTGTCTTTCTCTGCCTCTGCCTCTGCCTCTGCCTCTGCCTCTGCCTCTGCCTCTGCCTCTGCCTCTGCCTCTGCCTCTGCCTCTGCCTCTGCCTCTGCCTCTGCCTCTGCCTCTGCCTCTGCCCCTCTGCCTCTGCCTCTGCCTCTGCCTCTCCCTTGCCTCTAACTCTTTGTCTTTCTCTGCCTCTGCCTCTGCCTCTTGCCTCTCCCTTGCCTCTAACTCTTTGTCTTTCTCTGCCTCTGCCCTCTGCCTCTGCCTCTCCCCTTGCCTCTAACGCCTTTGTCTTTCTCTGCCTCTGCCTCTGCCTCTGCCTCTGCCTCTGCCTCTGCCTCTGCCTCTGCCTCTGCCTCTTTGTCTTTCTCTGCCCTCTGGCCTCTGCCCTCTGCCCTCTGCCCCTGCCTCTGCCTCTTTGTCTTTCTCTGCCTCTGCCTCTGCCTCTGCCTCTGCCTCCTCTGCCTCTGCCTCTGCCTCTGCCTCTGCCTCTGCCTCTGCCTCTGCCTCTGCCTCTGCCTCTGCCTCTGCCTCTGCCTCTGCCTCTGCCTCTGCCTCTGCCTCTGCCTCTGCCTCTGCCTCTGCCTCTGCCTCTGCCTCTGCCTCTGCCTCTGCCTCTGCCTCTGCCTCTGCCTCTGCCTCTGCCTCTGCCTCTGCCTCTGCCTCTGCCTCTGCCTCTGCCTCTGCCTCTGCCTCTCCCTTGCCTCTAACTCTTTGTCTTTCTCTGCCTCTGCCTCTGCCTCTGCCTCTCCCTTGCCTCTAACTCTTTGTCTTTCTCTGCCTCTGCCTCTGCCTCTGCCTCTCCCTTGCCTCTAACGCTTTGTCTTTCTCTGCCTCTGCCTCTGCCTCTGCCTCTGCCTCTGCCTCTGCCTCTGCCTCTGCCTCTTTGTCTTTCTCTGCCTCTGCCTCTGCCTCTGCCTCTGCCCCTGCCTCTGCCTCTTTGTCTTTCTCTGCCTCTGCCTCTGCCTCTGCCTCTGCCTCTGCCTCTGCCTCTGCCTCTGCCTCTGCCTCTGCCCTCTGCCTCTGCCTCTGCCTCTGCCTCTGCCTCTGCCTCTGCCTCTGCCTCTGCCTCTGCCTCTGCCTCTGCCTCTGCCTCTGCCTCTGCCTCTGCCTCTGCCTCTGCCTCTGCCTCTGCCTCTGCCTCTGCCTCTGCCTCTGCCTCTGCCTCTGCCTCTGCCTCTGCCTCTGCCTCTGCCTCTGCCTCTGCCTCTGCCTCTGCCTCTGCCTCTGCCTCTGCCTCTCCCTTGCCTCTAACTCTTTGTCTTTCTCTGCCTCTGCCTCTGCCTCTGCCTCTGCCTCTGCCTCTGCCTCTGCCTCTGCCTCTACCTCTGCCTCTGCCTCTTTGTCTTTCTCTGCCTCTGTCTGTTTCACCGTCTCTGACGTCGTCTCTGTCTCCGTCTTTCTCGGTCTCGGTCTCCGTGTCTGGCTCAAACTGCGTTTCCATTTCCATCCACGTGTCTTTCTCTGACTCCGTCTCTTTCTCATTCTCTATCTGTGGCTTCCTCTGTGGCTCCGTTCCTGGCTCCGTCTCTGGCGCCGTCTCCGTGTGTGTGTCTGTCTCCGTCTGTCTTTGCCTTTGCTTTCATCTCTCTCTCTCTGTCTCTTTCTCCGTCTCTGGCTTCGTCTGTCTCCGTCTCTGTCTCCATCTCTGTCTCCTCCTCTGCCTTCAGCTCTGTTTCTGGTTCTGCCTGTCTGTCTGTCGATTTGCTTCTTCGTCCCACTGCTTCTCAGCCACGCATTTTGTCTCGTATCTTTGCCTTGTCGCCTACGCACATCTGCTTCTGTTTATCCATTCATCTGTCTCACTATATGTCTCAGTATATCTCAGTATGTCTCAGTATGTCTCAGTATGTCTCAGTATGTCTCAGTATGTCTCAGTATGTCTCTGTGGTGCATTGCTTGTCCGTGTGCTTTGATCTGTTGATTTGTCGCTCTGTATGACTCTGTCTCTGTTTTCCTTCGTCCTTCTGTGTCCTATTGCCCTCTTCTTCTATGCGTTCGCTTCTCTGCATGTCCCTATAGATCTGTCCCTTGCTGCCCTCCACATATGCCCTTCTATATGTCCTGCTGTCTGCCTTGTAGGCTTTCTATCTGTGTTTCTATCTGCATGTCTGCCTATTTACCTGTCTATTTGTCAGCGTGTCTATTTCTCTGCCCAAATTAGCCTGCCCGTCTGTCTGTCTGCCTGCCTATGTGTCTATTTGTCTGTCTGTCTGTGTCTATCTAACTGCCTGCCCATTTTAACTATTTGTCAGCCTATGTGTTTCTCTGCCTGCCTGCCTGCCTGCCTGCCTGCCTGCCTGCCTGCCTGCCTGTGTGTCTATTTGTCTGCTTGCCTGTGTGTCTATTTAGCTGCTTGCCTGTGTGTCTATTTAGCTGCCTGTCTATTTAAATGTCTATTTGTCAGCCTATCTGTTTCGCTGCCTGCCTGCCTGCCTGCCTGCCTGCCTGCCTGCCTGCCTGCCTGCCTGCCTGCCTGCCTGCCTGCCTGCCTGCCTGCCTGCCTGCCTGCCTGCCTGCCTGCCTGCCTGCCTGCCTGCCTGCCTGCCTGCCTGCCTGCCTGCTTTGTCCGTGCGTCGGTCTGTCAGTGTGTACGCGCGCTCGTAATTGCGTCCAGCGCCGAGTAGAACGAGCGGCGTTCCTAATGAGGATTCATTATTCGCGGATAGGACGAACGGACGGACAGACAGACAGACGGAGAGAGGGCCAGACAGACGGACGGACAGACAGACGCACAGATGGCCCCAACGGCCGGCCCGAACGGTCGGAATACGATGGACGAAGGGAGGGATGACTGCCGATGTCGTTACTTCTCGTTATATGTGTTAGGGTTGTATGCACTTTCTTCACCCGGTCGTCTTACGTTTAATAAAACATATAGAACATTCTTTGGATACAAGCATCGCCTAATGCCACCGCGCGTGCGCACTCTGTCTATGTCTCTCTCTGTCTGTCTCTCTCTGTCTGTCTCTCTCTTTGTCCCTCTCTCTGTCTGTCTCTCTCTCAACCGTACCCGCGTTGTTGTTCTGCTGGCCACTCTTCCTCCTCCTCTCCTCCACCACTTTCTCCTCCATTTTCTCCTCCTTCTCCTCTCCTCCACCACTTTCTCCTCCATTTTCTCCTCCTCCTCCTCCTCTTTCTCCTCAATTTTCTCCTCCTCCTCCTCCTCCTCTTTCTCCTCCATTTTCTCCTCCTCCTCCTCTTTCTCCTCCATTTCCCCTCCTACTCCACCTCCTCCTCCTCCTCCTCCTCCTCTTCTTTCTCCTCCATTTCCTTCTCCCCTTCTTGTTCTCTAACTTATCGTCGTATTTCTCGCTTTCTCTGTCTGTCTCTCTATTTATCCTTCATGTCGTTCTGCTGGCCTCTTCCGTGCGTTTCCGTCCTCTTCCTACTCCTTCTCATCCTCTTTGTCCTCTCCCACGTTTTCTTCTCTGTGTCTCTGTCTCTCCCTTTCCATCTCTCTCTCTTTCTCTGTCTTTCTCTTGCTCTTTCTCTCTTACTCTTTCTCTCTCGCTTTCTCTCTGTCTGTCTGTCTGTCTCTCCTTCTCTGTGTCTCCCTCTCTTCTTGTCCACTGACCGGAAAACTGTTTATGTGACAACGCAGTCAAGATACTGAAAACTGATTAACACTGACACATCGGAACGACGAAAGAAATGGAAGGAAGGAAGGAAGGAACAACAGAAAGAAGAACAGAAAGATGGATGGACGGACGGATGGAAGGATGGAAGGAAGGAACGACAGAAGGCAGAACAGAAAGATGGATGGACGGAAGGACAGAAAGAATAACAGAAGGATGGACGGATAGACGGACAGAAGGACGGGAGGACGGAAGAACTTGGTCTGATGGCATGCGTCGTCTGCAGCATGCGACGGCAGATGAATCGACGACATAGATAGACGCAGCAGCAGCAGCAGCAACTGACAAGAGCAGAATGGCAGAACAATGGATCATGTCATCATCCGAGCTTCACATCACCCTCCTCCTCCTCCTCTCCTATACCTCCTTCTCCTCTTCCTCCTCATCCTCCTCTTCCTCCACGTCCTCTTCCTCTTCCTCCTCCTCTTCCTCTTCCTCTTCGTCGTCGTCCTTCTCCTCTTCTTCTTCTTCCTCCTCCTCCTCCACCTCCTCCTTCTCCTCCTCCTTCCTGTTGCTTCTTCTCTTCATCCCTTCCTCCATTTCCGCATCCATTTCTTCCTTTTTCTCCTCCACTTCTTCCTCTCCTACATCCTCTCCTCTATCTCCTCCTATTCCTTCTATTACCCTTGCCCCATCTTGCTTGCCTCCTTCATTCACCTTTCCTTCCATCTTCTTCTCCTGCTTCTCTTCTCCTGCGCTTTCTCCTTCATCAGTCTCTTCCTTCTCTAACTTCTCCTTCTCTAACTTCTCCTGCTCTTTCTAACCCCTGCTCTTTCTCTTTTCTCTGATCCACTTATGCGCCTTCTACCCTTCCTCCATGCCCTCCTCTTTCTTTTACTCCATCCTCTTCTCATTCATCTTTCCTTCCATCTTCTTCTCCTCCTTCTCTTCTCCTGCGCCTTCTCCTTCATCCGTCCCTTCCTTCTCTAACTTCTCCTGCTCTTTCTCCTTCCTCTGCTCCACTTACTCCTTCTACCCACCCTCCGTGTCCTCCTCTTTCTTCTTCTTCTCCATCCTTTCCTCATTCACCTTTCCTTCCATCTTCTCCTCATTCTCTTCTCCTGCGCCTTCTCCTTCTTCTCCTACTGCTTCTGCTCCTTCCACGTTCTAGTCCATCGTCTCGTCTGTCTCCGTTTGTCAGCTGCTGCAGCTGGCCTTTGTCTCTCGGTGGCAGCGACGGCATGTCATTAAATTCGCTCATCCTTCTTTGCATCGTCCGGTGCCAAAGCGAACACGCCATGGCCACAAGTTCCACCATTTATATTCCCGCATTCACCAGCAACCATTACCCCGATGGCCGGACAATATCCTCCTCCTCCGCCTCCTTCTCCTCCTTCTTCTCCTCCACCTCTTCCGCCTCCTTCTCCTCCAGTTCTTCCTCCTTCTCCTTCTCCTCCTTCTCCTCCTTCTCCTCCCCTCCTTCTCCTCCTTCTCCTCCCCTTCCTCCTCCTTCTCCTTCTCCTCCTCTCTCCTCCTTCTCCTCCTTCTCCTCCCCTTCTCCTCCTCCTTCTCCTCCTCTCCCTCCTTCTCCTCCTCTCCTTTCTTCTCCTCCTCCTTCTCCTTTTTCTTCTTCTCCTCTTCTCTTTCCTTCTCCTCCTCCTCCTTCTCTTATTCCTTCTCCTTCTCCTCGTTCTACTTCTACTTCTGTTCCATATACTTATCCTTCTCTGCTTCACTGCCCTATTCCTCCTCTTCCTTCTCTCGTCCAACACCTCCTCAAGGCCTAATTCTTCTACTGCTGCTCCTCCTACTTCCCTGCTCCTCATTCCTCTTCTCATTTTGTCTCTTGCTCCTCGCTCCTGTCCTCTTTCTTCTCGTCCTCCTCTCCCACTCTTGTTCTTGTCGATCTTTCTCTTCTCATATTCCTTCTCCTAGTCCTCCTCGTGCTCTTCCTACTATTCCTACTCTTCCTCCTCCTATTTCTCCTCCTCTTTTGTTTCTTCCTCCTCCCTTGTTTCCTCCTCGTTCTCGTCCTCGTCCTCGTCCTCCTCCTCGTCCTCCTCCTCGTCCTCGTCCTCGTCCTCCTCGTCCTTCTCCTCTTCCTCCCCCGTTCCTTCACCTCCATCACATCGTCCTCCCAGACAGCGACGATGCCTTCTGCGTGTGGGTGTTAACACCCGGAGCACAACCAAAATCCATCGACGTACATACATCCCAACACCCGACCGACCGACCGACCGACCGACCGACTGCCGTCCTTATGCAGATCAGCGCCTTTGAGACGTTCTCAACATGTAAATGTCCACGTACGTTGATACGCACACATAAAAACATACTTATAGAATACATACATGCATACATACATACAGACATGCATACATACATATATAGATGAACATACATAGAGACATACATACATACAAACATACAGACATACATACATACATACATACATGCATACATAGGTACATAGATGAATATATACATACATACACCAATGCATACATACACATACACACATTCACTCATTCATTCATTCGTTCATCTATTAAATTTTTTCGATTCGTTCTTTCATTCATTCAATAATTCTTCCTTTTGTTCGTTTGTTCGTTCGTTCCTTCACTCATTCATTCATTCGTTCTTTCATTCATTCATTCATTCATTCATTCATTCATACGGTTCAAACTTCGCTGCGCACTCTGCTGCCCGAATCTATTTTGCAAATATGTCACTTTTATTCTTTGCCTTCTACCTCGCGTTTGACCTGCCACGAGCGACCGACGGACGGACGGACGGACGAGGGCTGGAGAGTTTATCCGCAGAGGCTAAAGTTTAACTGGCGATTTAGTTGCTTTTCCCAATTCGGCCTTTAAAATAAACCAAAGCCTGCACGCAGATTGAAGTGTTTTCGGGATATATATATATGCATGTATATATTTATGTATTTATGTAGGTATATATGTTTGTGTATATTGATTATATGTGTGTATATATCGACTACATGTGGATTTAGGTATTGATGTATTTATCTAGGTGTGTATATATGTATGTAGATCTGCATAATATGTTATATAAATACAAAAATATATACATACATACCTATATCCATAATGCACTTCAATCTGAGAACAAACGTTGGTATATTTTGTATAATAAAATATAATTATATATATGCATGTATATATGTATGTATGTATAAATGCATGTATCTATAAATGTATGTATGTATGCATGTATGTATGTACGTAGGTATGCATGTATGTATGTATGTATGTATTATCTGTATGTCTGTATGTCAGTATGTATGTATGTATGTATGTATATACGTACGTACGTACGTACGTATGTATGTATGCATGCAGATATATATAGATTTGTGTCGGTGGATCGGGTGATTGTAAGCATCAATTGTGTGTCATCGTTCCCATGATGCAAAGCGCCGAGAAGCGATTAATAAATATTTATGACGCGTGTGCAGCCACTTCTTAAGACTCTCATCGCGACCGATAGATGTCTAAAGACATCGTCAGCGTCCTCGATTATCGCCCTTTTTGTGTTTCCGGCGACGGTGTGTAAGTGTCGGTCCGTCGGTTGGAATGTGCGCGTGGATGTGCGAACGGAAATGACGTCGGCGGAAGTCTCGAAGGCGACGCGTGTTTGCCGACGGTTTTTCACTCGATGTTTACTTGCGGTTGGACGTTCTCGCGCGACTCGAGCGGATGTAACGCTGAGGAGGGGAGGGTGGAGGTCACGTGATTCGTGGTGAATGAAGGAATGAATGAATGAATGGACGAACGAACGAATGAATGAATGAATGAATGGATGATTGAATGAACGAATGAATGAACGAAAGAACGAATGAATGAATGAACGAATGAATGAACGAACGAATGAATAAATAAATGAATGGATGATTGAATGAACGAATGAATGAACGAAAGAACGAATGAATGAATGAACGAATGAATGAACGAATGAATGAATGAATGAATACATGCATGTGGGTATATATACATGTATGCATGCTGGTATACGTATGTGTATTTATGGATGTATGTATATTGTCTATGACTGTATGTGTGTATTCATATATATTTATTTATTTATGTGTGTGTTTATGTATGTATGTATTTGTTTGCATGTATGCGTATATGTGCATGTATCTGTGTATATATCTATGTTTTAGATATGTATGAATGTATGTATGCATGCATGTATTTATGTATGTATCTATGTATGTATGTGTGTATGTATGTATGTATGTGTGTATGTATGTATGTATGGGTTATGTATGTATGTGTATGTGTGCATGTATGTATGTGGAGACGATGCGGGGCCATCTTGCCAGCCTCTGCAGCAGCCGCATCCATTTACTTGACTATTGTTATTTCTAACGCCTGATTTGGCGCCGTTCCGCTCCAGTGATTCGCCGCAAAGGAATTCGGGTCAATCAACCGCGAAGTCGCCCGGAGGCGCGACTTGAGTCAACTCAGCCGTCGTCGTCGTCGTAGTTGTCGACGGTAGATGGCGCCTGCAATCACTGCCAGCGTCAGCAGCCGACTCAGCATCCAGTGAGATGCGCAATTGCAAAGAGCGGCCCCTGCGTCAAATGCAGCAGCATCAGCAGCTGCAGCAACCTAGCCGGTGTGGTGCCAGATCGGTTCCATGGCGAAGACGGTTCCGACTTGGCCCACTTTTGCCTCATCAGGACAAATTTTAAAGTCACCCCTGATAGCGAAACTTCACAGGAAACAGTATTTTGTAAATGTTAAAACAGAAGCGATGGCAGTCATCCAAGCAGTGTGTTGACCTAATTACGCAATCGTAATTAGGACAAAGCATGACGATGACGAAGGAAACTCGACTGATACAGTCTAAACGGTACAGTTCTATTTCTATAAACAAATTTCCACCTCCTGGTCAGGTCAGTCAATCACAGGTCTCTTCGGGAACCGTTTTCGCCCGGGCGTATCTTGCCCTCACACCGGCACCGAGTGATGAGAAGCAGACAGAGAAGGCGATGACTGATTCCCGCAAGATGCAACTAACAGGTCGTTTGGCAAATTATCCTCGACGGCCGATCGTAGATCTCAACGAGATTGTTGGTCCGGTCCCGCAGCGAGAGGCTCCGGTCTGGGACCCATATAACCGCGCCACCGTCTTCCGCCGACACGCTCACGTCCGGACCGGTGGGCTGCCAGGCGGGCGAGGCCATGCCGCGGCTAGCCGGCCACCGACGGACGGACCGACGGACGGAGGTCTGCCTCGCCGCATCAATCTCTCGGCCAATAGGATACTAGAGTAACCCGGGTCAGAGCTAAACGACCATTTGTATTCTTTTCCGGTCCGACTTCGTCAGCGTGGGACGCGTTTCTCGATAAATTCCAATGCGTCTGAATCAGCAATCGACCGCCATGGAATTATGCGTTACGATTACTTTACATTCGGCTCAAGTGTTGACGTCGCCACCTCCCGCATACGTAGTCGTGGAAGGTCCCGAAACAGCCACCAAGATCTATAGAACAAACCCATTTATCGGCGGTGCGTTTATACATGTACAGTGGAAACCACTTAACACGAAAACCTTTAACACGAAATATTGATTAACACGAAAAAGAAAATGATGCTTCGTCCGTTCCAGTATCAATATTAAGTAATGTGAATTATTTCCTTTATCGCGAAACTGATAACACAAAAGCATCGCTTAATACGAAAAAACTTGTTGGTCCAGCGGAGGAAAATGCAATACAAAACCTAGGATCACACAAAATATTGATTTATTTTCAACATCTGACGCCGCTAATGAAATGTTAAACCGTCAAAATTGTTTCAGATAGTAATTTTAGGCCTGTCCTCTGGTGGCGAGTGAGACATTCATTACAGTGTTGTGACCTTTTACCTCATAACCTCGCCAGCTCACAACAACAGTGATGACCTTTGCTTTTATGGGAAAAATACTTTTAGTGTCTAACAGAACATAAACTGTAGCATTTATATCTTATGCGTACTACATAGACTGCGGAATAGGTTGCCACTTGCTGTGGTCGATCAGAGACAACATTAATTGTAATTAGACTGCTGATTTAACGATTCAGCTCTGACTTAACAAGATCTTAGGTCGTATTGTGTTTATCTCTGGCTGATTCAAAATAAATAGACAAAATCCATAAACTCGACGGAACCTGAATACCTAATAGAATATGCAACCTTGTACATAATTTCTGCTAATTGACCTAGTGGACTTGTTATAGCGACAGTGGACCTATTTAATTAGCAGATATTATGTACAAGGTTGCATATTCTATTAGGTATTCAGGTTCCGTCTATAAATGTAAAATATAAGGTGCACTAGGTTGTAAAATGCGATCTTTAAATTTGTTAGAATAGCAAGCGTCATGCAGGAAAACGAAGGCCCTAGGGGCTTCCTGCCAGATCTTTACCCTCAATTCCTTGATCGCCGCTGTACCATGTTTTGCTCGGCTAAGTCGAGGATTTCAGCAATTTATAATTGTTAATATTCATGGTATATATACTGTATGGTGGATGTCAACCGAATCTGGACTCCAAGATGATTTTACATTTTGTACTGACTCATTTTTTTAAATATGGCAATGCTATCATCGTAGGATTTGAACTTTTTCTTAACTTTGATTCTTAAAGTAGTATCATTAAATTTTTACAAGTTTATCTTTTGTTATCTTTAAGTTAATTGCCACATAGGGAAGAATTCAAAGAATTTGTGTAGTCTGGTGCAGTTTGCTTGAATCTATGTAGTCTTTTATGAATGCTGTACTCATCAATCGTTTATGCAACGATCGTTGTGTATATAAACATTTAGAAATCTGGAATTGGAGAAAATGGTAAAGCCGAAATTCGGTTAATACGAATTCTTCACTCCAGTTCTCTGCATTTCGTGCTAAACGATTTTCACCTGTAGATGTAAATAGCGTGAGCGCTACAATTATAAACGATAAGTCCGGCGAAATCCGACGTCGTTTTATGAGCGTCTCGACGTCTATTTATAATACAAGTGCTGTCGCTGATGAATTATTTAGGTGTGATGCTTTGTCGAAGTTGATGGTATTTCTCCTCTGGTATGCGTTTTATGTGCACCTGATTGCTTTTCAAATAGCAAGCGTTTCTTTCGATGGTTAAACTCTCCTGGTTTGAATTAGGGCGAGCTAGCTGGTTGAGAATGTGAACATGTTCTATGGTTTTTCTAAAGCGCTATAGGCCTACAAATCGGTTAAATGCACTCTAAGATATGACAGCATTAAGTTGGTCAGTTACAGTGAGACGAATTGACTGACTGACTGACTGACTGATTGACTGACTGACTGACTGACTGACTGACTGACTGACTGACTGACTGACTGACTGATAATCGTAATCGTAATCGTAAGCTAGAGATTCCTACATCGCCCAACAAAAGCTACTTCGCGGGAACCAGCTTATTCATAGGCGTTCAGTGAAAACAAAATCGTTAAGCAGGAAAGGTTCGGTTGACTGAGTGATTCAGTCAGTCAGTCAGTCAGTCAGTCAGTCAGTCAGTCAGTCACTCACTCACTCACTCACTCACTCACTCACTCACTCACTCACTCACTCACTCACTCACTCACTCACTCACTCACTCACTCACTCACTCACTCACTCATTCAAACCTAATCTAATCTAATCTAATCTAATGCAGTCTAAACCTTGGAATTCACTGCCGAGTTCTGTTAGTGCTCTAGGTTCTCAAATGCTACTCAGAGCTAAACCCAAGACTCAGTTGCTACTCGTTTACCCGCCGTAGTCTGACTTCTGGTTTTTCTGAGTTACCTGACTTCGTCCGGGCTTCTCCAACGGATTCTGATTTTGACAGATTTTCACTTGACCTGACCATCGACTGATGTTTTGAGAATTATGATAACGGCGCTATAGAAGTCATCAGCTTAGATTAGATGGGCATTGTCTCAGTGGCATATTGTCTCAGTGGCATATTGTCTCAGTGACATTTGTCTCGGTGGCCTAATGGCATTAGTAACATTTGTCTTCGGCGTCGCATTCACTTCTTTCTGACTTCAAAGGAAGCGGCTGCTGTGCGCAGGTTACTTAGAGAATTCCATCTAATGGAATTTCGACGGCGGGTCCGAACCAGTCGACCAATTTCTCCGAGTGACTTCCCTTCGCTGGTCGACTCTGGCTTGTCCTGATTTCATTTCGCTGCCCTGCAGGGTAAAGAGCCCGTGTTGTCCGGCTTCCGCCTCTTCCCTCGGGTACCCTCGGGTGGACTCCCATCTATAGGTAGAAGTCGTGACAGGTGTTTGAATTGGTTGCCCAGGCTCTGTGTCAGTGGCTCTGTTTCTTTGTCACTGTCTCTCAGTCTCTCTGTCTCTGTCTCTCTGTCTCTGTCTCTCTGTCTCTGTCTCTCTGTCTCTGTCTCTCTGTCTCTGTTTGCCTCTGTTTGTCCCTTTCTGTCTTTTCATCTGTTTCCCTAGTTTTTGTGCCCCTCGTGCTTTCCTTTTGTGCATGTCTGTGTGTGTTTGCGTGACTGTGTCTGTTTGCGTTTCTGTCTGTTTATCTGACGTTTTGTCTGTATCTTTCTGCCTGTGTGTCTGTCTGTGTACCTGCATGTCTTTGTCTGTCTGTGTCCATATGTCTGTCTATATGTGTCTTTCTGCGTGTCTGTATGTCTGTGCAATTGTCTTCCTGTGTATGTGTTTGTCTGTTTTTCATCTCTTTCATCTCTCTCTCAATGTCAGCCTAAGTTGTCTGTGTGTGTGTGTGTCTGTGTGTGTGTCTGTCTGTGTGTCTGTCTGTCTGTCTGTCTGTCTGTCTGTCTGTCTGTCTGTCTGTCTGTCTGTCTGTCTGTCTGTCTGTCTGTTTCATCTCTCTTAATATCTGCCTAAAACGCATGTGTATCTCACGCATACGGTAAGCGAGTGACTGAGGCGCGTCCGGCGTGTTGTTAGAAGACGGAGTGCATTAGTCTGAAAGCGGGCTAATGCTATTCTTGAGGACTTTCACATCAGACGCTTTAACCTCTTAGCAGACGAGATGACGAGAAGAAAGAAGACGGAAGAGGAGGAGAGCAGGAGGTTGATTGGAGAATCTCTTTCTGCGGCCAAGAAACGGCGCATGAATCGCCACAGATGCGGCGCCATGATGGATCTCGTAGGTTCAGGAAGATGGGTATGCCATCTGGTGCCTCGTCTGTTTGCGACCAAGTTTTCGCCGTCAGGAATCGCGTGACTTCGAGATTTCGGAGTGAATGAGTATGTACGTAGGCGGACAGGTTGGTGGATGTGGGGTGTGTGGATAGGTAGGTGGGCGGATGGGTGAGTAGATATGGGTTTTGGGGATTTGGTGGGTGGATAGGTGGTTGAGTGGGTTTGTGTGGTGGTAGGAAGTTCGTGGGCATTTACGAGGTGGATGATCTAGAAAGTGTTGTGTGTTTGAGTGGGTGGGTGATTGGGGAGTTGGTGTGGATGTTTGAGTGGGTGGATGAGTCAGTGGATAAGTGAGTGGGTGACTGAATGAGTGAATGAAATAAGCGAACATGGGAGTAAGCGAGCGAAGGAGTGAACAAGCGTGAAAATATGATAGTCACTAAATTTCCCAGTCAATAGACTGTGAGCGTCTCTCTAAACCAGTGCCTCCAAGATGCCAATTACTAATTCAGCAAATCGTAATCGTAATCGTAATATCGAGATTTCTACAGCGCTCAACAAAAGCTAAGTCGCGGGAACCAGCTTATTCACAGGCGCTCAGTCAAAACAAAATCGATAGGCAAAAGGGTTCGGTTCCAGGTCAAGATCCAGGAGTCAGGCACTCAGACAGTCGGACGGCTACGGTGGATGTTTGAAATTGAAGCGAGAAGAGAGATAAAGGGAAGAGGAAGAATCAGGATAAGATTTTTGGAAAAGAAGTGTTTTCAGCAAAACCAGGTCGTTCGTTATCTGGGTGTCTGACAAAACAGTGGTGTTAGTTAGGCTTCAGAGGTGTCATTTAAGCTTAAGTGGTGTTATTAGCTTGACTGTGGTGTGAATAGAAGTGATGGATTCTGGCAGATGCTGACTCGAAGACGTCCGCGCTAAGCAACGGGTGTTAATTCCTCGCTAGCAAATCCGCAGACTCCGGTGATGACTAATTTACATCTGACGCAATTATACATCATATTTCATTCACGGCATGTGTCGTCGGCTGCTGAAGAGACGCCTCTCACGAAGGCGTTGTTTAACAAGGATGTAGCTGGTGGTGGATTCGTCTCCAAGACACGCGTCCTTCAGCTCCCGGGCGACCAGGGCTGCCACCCGCGTTGGCTCCTCTGCTCCCTCGCGGCTCACGCCTTTTCCCGTCAGCATTCGTCATCCGACACTCCGTCCCTCGGTCCGTCGGTCCCTCTTGGTCGACCAGGCGCCAGGCGACAGTGGATGCATGCTGATGGGGCTTCTGCAACTGGGGTGCATATTTCGACATCTTTTTCCCAGGACCATCTGCAGCCTTTAACGCAGCCCTTCGTTCTGTTAGGTTATGCCCGGCAAATGCAGACTCTGATTCAAAACAATGCAATTCAACACAACACAATAAAATACAATATAATATGGTAGAATACGGTGCAATACAATACGATATACAATAAAATACAATACATAATACAATACAATATACAATATAATATACAGTGTATCTGTAGAATTTCTAGCGAGCAATTAACGCGCAATATACAATACAATATACAATAAAATACACAAAACAATACACAATACAATACACAATACGATCTGATACAATACGGTACATTACAATACAAGAATGCATATCAAGTGAGCCACTTCCTGCTGTAGTGATCAACAGTGGACTAAATCGTCAGTTGGTAAACCTATACGAACAAGTGCGTCTTAATCCTTCGCCTGAACACTCCAAGTTGTTCTTGGTTTTCTCGACAGACCCTGGTTGTTGCTTGCCCGGTCACGACGATCCACTGTCTCCTGCAGCTCTGCTTTAGAGGTTGTCAACCGAACAATGTCATCAGCATATCGGACTCTTCTCCCTCCTGTTTGAACTGCACCATCATAGCAGTCCTTCATGACCATCGCTGCCAGTTTGTTGAATAGCCACGGTGAGATCACACAGCCTGTCGAATCCCTTTCTTGACATGGCACCCTCGTGATGGTGTACCGTCTGGTCTCACTCTAGCTTGCTCTTTACAGTGGAGTCCAGCAAGCAGGTTGGCGATATGAATAAGGTTGTCCAAGTCTATCATGGTCAACCAGAGTTTCTCATTTGAGACACAATCAAAAGCCTTCTTTAAATTAACAAAGCACATGTAGAGGGGCTGCTGATCGTCTATGGTTTTCTGCGTGATGATTCTAACATTTGTGACTACATCTCGTGTTCCCTTCCTCTGCGAAATCCCTGTTGTTCATCAATGACCTAGGATTCTTTCTTCATCCAAATCCTGCCCAGGATGATTTCACAGGCATCGCTGTAGGGAAAAGCCTACAAAAGCTACACATAGCCGTTTGTCTCTTCCTGGGGACATCCGTGACTATCGATCTGAATTCTCCAGACGCGAATTCAGCAATTCTGCACCAGTCATCTGGAACAGTCTCCCTGTTCACATTACTCACAACAACATCTTGTTAGACATATTCGTAAAGCGGTTTAAGACCTATTTGTACCGTCTTGCTTTTGTTGTCTGACCTCTGTGACTCATCCACGCCTACGATTCCTCGCTCAGCCGATGGACACATGGCGTGTCAACAAATGTCTTACTTACTTCCTTACTTACTTGCCTACACCAAACAGGCCTTCCCATATTTTTCTCAAGTCAACTTTTGCCACTATGCATGTTTACCACAAGGTTGCAGTCTTTCGCCCAACTCGCGATTCAAGACCCGCTGCTACCCCGGCCTTCGCCTCCCATGTTAGCCAAGAGTTTCCAGGTTCCTGCAGAGCCTGTACACCTTGCGTAGCACCCCAGGCGGTACTTCAACCAAAGCCTTCACCGCTGACAACATAGCCTCAGTAGGCAATTCCTTCTTCGTTGTTTCACCCTCTCACCCCGTTCAGGTGTGGGTCGGAGTTTGAGAGAGGGATTGTGCTGGTCCTATAATATTCGTCACAGTATTCGGCGCATGCGCGCGAGGAGCGACACTTAACGGTCGGGTGGAGGATTTGGTGGATGAAATATTGATGGGTTTCCACAAATTTTCTTGAAGTTCTACGAGACCCAGCGGCATTCCAGTCCGAGTAGCTCGTTACTCGGCGCTAAGAGTGTTTTATGAGATGAGAATCGATGCCCGGTTTCCTGCTTCACGTCCACGCTGTATTACTGCGCCAGAGCACGACCCGACGCCCTCTGCCGTTCGCTCGCTGATTCAACAAGGCGACGGCGGAAGGACAACAACGGCGGCAGTCACCCGCGGCGTCGCAAAGACAACGACGTATGAAGAAGATAGCATTGCAAGCCAACGAGATAACTAAGAAGAAGATAAAATAGAAGGAGGAGGGAAAGGAATAGGAAGAGGAGGGAAATATGAGGAGCAGGAGGAGAAAAGAAAGAGCTGGGTGAAAAGAAGAAGCGGGAAAAGAGGAGGAGGTGGAAGAAGAGAAATAGAGTGAGGAGGAAGAGCAGAAGGAGGAGGAGGAAGAGGAAGAGGAGGAGGAGGAGGAGGAAGAGGGAGAGATGGAGGAGGAAGAGGAGAAGGAGAAGGAGGAAGAGAAGAAGGAAGAGGAGTAGGACCTTGGGAATCGTCCATTGCCGGCTCAAGGGCCTAGAAAAGGAGATCAGCGACACCCCCTACGCCTCACTTGTGGGATATGGAACACACGCACCAGTTCTGCGCAGGACACGCTTACGACCAACCCAGACGATTAACTGGATTTCTTCCTTCGTTCCTTCCTTTCTTCCTTTCTTCTTTTCTTCCTTCCTTCCTTCCTTCCCTTATTCCTTCATTTCTTCCTATCATATTTTTTCTTCTCCCATCCTCTCTCCCTTCCTTCCTTTTCCCTATCCCTCCGTCCCTTCCTCCATGCCTTCTTCCCTCCATTTCTTCTTTCCTACTTTCCTTCAAGGCGTTACTTGTTGTTCCTCGTCAGTTGTTGTTGTTGTTGTTGCTGTTGTTGGATTTGTTGCCTGGCCTCCGACGGACAGCGTCTTTCTGATCCTAAGCCATCGACACATTAACACCTTAATCCGTTTACTCGACCACATAAATCGGTCGTTTATTCATCCACCAGCCAACGTCCGTCCGTCCGTCCGTCCGTCCGTCCGTCCGTCCGTCCGTCCGTCCGTCCGTCCGTCCGTCCGTCCGTCCGTCCGTCCCTCCCTCCCTCTCTCCCTCCCTCCCTCCCTCCCTTAACCTTAGGCCGCGACCGCCGCTGGCACGCGCTGCCGGGCCGTGGTGTGAAGACAATTCAGGACCTGGAGTGAAAGTACTTCTGAGCTATATTGTGATTGGTTCACGTGACCATGACGCGGGATTTGTTTCTATAAATATAACTGTTCTGTCGATACTATTTGCTGCCGTTTCGTTTGTGAAAATCATGTTTTAAGTAAGCCAACAGATTGTTTGGAACCCTATATTTCCACCTTTTAAAATAATGTTTCATGAAAAATTTGCTCTCATTGCCATTCAGAGGAAGCTGGCAAGGATTGGCCGTTGAGCGTTCTCGGAAATTTACAGTTGTTCTCAATGTTTTTTTCTAGAAAAAAGGTTCCGGAATTGAACAATTATGGAATTTTGTGCTAAAATTTCATTATTTTTATCCATCAATAAACACTGAAAACAGTGTAAAGTTGTAAACACTGAAATTGAATTAAAATAAGTTACATTATTATTTTATGTCAAGTTATGCTAATAAAACAAAAGGATACTTTGAAGTATTCGCCTCCTTTGTTTTGCCTTGGCAACACAAGTGAGCGGAATAGGAACCTTCTGAGCCCCGGTGCTGTGCCAAATCGTTTCCCACTTTTGGCACAACACCGAATTTTAAAATAGGCCTACTCCGTTGCCTTGGGAGTAGACTTTCATAGAAAACAATATTTTAAGTAAGTGGAAAAACAGGAGCCCAAGCAGTCACCCAGTCATGTTACTCTAACTCAGTCGTAATTCGACCAAAACATGATTTTGACGAACGAAGCAGAAGCAAACAACATCCAAGGAAGAATTCTATTTTTAGAAACAAATTTCCACGTCATGGTCACGTGAAGCAATTGTAATTGTAATTTGAGATTTATAAACCGCCTCTTCGAGGATAAACTCAACAGAGGTGCTTCCGACCCGAAAAAGTTACATCACTGTTTTGTTCCGCAGTCGTCAAGCGTCTGCGGAACAAAACGTCCGAAAACTGAACGAAACCGCTGAAAAACACACTAACTAATGAGTCGGCAGTCACACGCCGAAGCGCACGCATACATATATATAATTACAATCACTCGCGGAACTGTTTTCGCCCGGACCTCATTTGGCTTGGCTTCACGCCGGAACCGATCGGACACCACACCGTCCGGGTCGAGCAGCATACCTCACCCATAAACCGTACGTGGTTTTTGTTTCCTGTCGTCGGCGTTCGGCCACTTGCAGTAAATGGATTAATAGACTCAATTTGCTCGCGATCAGCCATAAATTCAACTCGTGTGACCAACGGTCCTGTCTCCGGCGTTCCACCGATCGGTCCCGGGCTCGCACGGGGCAACGACGACCGTTCTATTAAATTTACGTTCAATAAGCCGACTGCGAGCCATCGATCACCGAATATTAGCGACCGCTGGTTGTCATATATCAAGCCCAAAAACGGTCGCAGGAAACGACACCGATTACGCACGACCGACCGACCGTGGTTGCAAGCCGCGAGCGAGCCGCGAGCCTCCGCTGTAGTCGCCGGCGTCGGCGACCCGTGTGTAGCCGGGAACGCGGACGATGACACCCGTTTCGGAGGATTTATTGAGAATTTACTTCCGCGGTAGTTTCGCTGCACAGCTTTTGAACTTTGAGATGGGGAATTTGTCGGCATGTCGCTTGGAAGGGTTAATGGGAAGGCAAGCAGACAGGTAGATAGACAGACAGATTGGCAGGTAGACATACAGACAGAGATTGGCAGGTAGACAGACAGACAGACAGAGATTGGCAAGTAGACAGACAGACAGACAGATATTGGCAGGTAGACAGAATGAAATGTAGACAAAGAGATTGGCAGATAAGGAGAGACTGACAGGTGGACAGACAGATATTGGCAAGTAGACAGACAGATTGGCAGCTAAACAGACAGAGATTGGCAGCTAAACAGACAGAGAGATTGGCAGGTTGACAGACAGACAGATTGGCAGCAGGACATACAGAGTGATTGGCAGGTAAAGAAGAGTTTGGATGGCTGACAGACAGAGATTTGCAGGTAAAAAGAGATTTGGTAGACAGAGAGACAGTTAGTCAGACGGACAGTATGGCCGTCGGGTAGATAGACAGACAGAAAGGCAGACAGGCAGACAGGCAGACAGACACCCAAACATACACAGAGACACTAAAGCAACCAGGTAAACATAGAAGCACACCGACAGACGCACAGACAGATTTACCCGTTAAACAAAGTCTAGGAAATTATTTAGCCAATCGTTGTTGAAATGCGTCGCTGTTTCTGACGGACGAATGCAACTCAATCGAAATCCTATCCACTGCTGTCAACGGCAGACATTAAACTCAACAATGGGGCCTCTCTAAACAACTCCTTCCTCGGCTTACTTCCTTCCACGCGTCCTCACTTTGTGATATGTATGTATGTACGTATGTACGTACGTATGTAGGTATGTATGTATGTATGAATGTATGTATGTGTGTATGTATGTATATGTATGTATGTATGTATGTATGTATGTATGTATGTATGTATGTGTATGTATGTATATATGTATGTATTTATGTATGTGTGTATGTATGTATGTATATGTATGTATGTATGTATGTATTTATGTATGTATGTATGCATCTATGTATGCATGTGTATGTATGTATGTATGTATTTATGTATTTATGTATGTGTGTATGTATGTATGTATGTATGTATGTATGTATGTATGTATGTATGTATGTATGTATGTATGTATGTATGTATGTATGTATGTATGTATGTATGTATGTATGTATGTATGTATGTGTACGCATCTGACTATTCTCATAGCGTCTCTTAAGAACCTCACAAGACTGTTAAATACGGAATAAACATCTGGCGCTCAAGAAATCATTTTCCATTACTACCAGGTGTTAGCAGGCGTCTTCAAACGTACAAAATTACTTACATGATTATTTGCTTGCTCATGTTTACGAAAACGTTAGGCCTAAAGTAACGCAACCTGTTTTCGAATCTCGTTATGCAACCGTTTTTTCACCGAACGGGAGTAAAAAATGAGTTCGATTGCTCTACAGGTCACGACTTACAAGGTCTCCAGAGGACTCCATAGGGACAGGGGGAAAGGTAGTAGAGAGGCTGCAGGGTCCGAAGCACCGAGCCACGAGACAAACTAGTCTGCTTATGGGCTGATAAGAAGGATCACAGGGAACTTGCTGTGGCTGAGACGAAAACCAGGCCGATCGGCGTTCAAAGAGAACGTCGCGAATCCATCATGTTTATTCCTACTCCACCGAACTCGATGTCGGTCGACTCGATTTCTCGAACTCGATTTCTGTCGGCTTTTCGAATCGACTTCTGATTGCAGTTCTGTCTCAGTCCGATCCCTGATTTATTGTTCTTACTCAAAGACCCGGCTGAAGTTTGCCTTGCGAAAGCCAGACCTTAGACTTCAGACGATCAGCCTTTGCCCGCGGCCTTCCAAAGCGCTTGGAGTCTCTTGTCTCGCAAGTTGAAAGCATACGTCTCTGCGTAATGACGCTTTGCCTGGAGAAGATGACGATTT